>CM053562.1:12085611-12102308 GCA_028646485.1 Cryptoprocta ferox
TCCCCCCCCCCCAAACGAGCTCCTGAAATGCCAACTTCTATTCGTCTTATCCAAAGGTACTTTTGGAATCGTTTTCCCTGAGGCAGGCACCTGTTGCCAATGCAGGCCGTAGGGAAGCGGGGCTGTTTTTGAACCTTAGCAAGTAAATGTCCTCTGCTTTCAGTTCTATGTCCATAGGCTCAGCTATCACTGACTTACATTCATTTATTCAGTAAATATTAATTAAGGGTCAGCTTTGTGCTAAACACCGATTCAGGCTCTAGGGTTACAAAGAAGACACCTCCACTCCCTTTCCCCACCTGTGATCTTGTCACTTTCTTCTAGTTCTATATTTTCAGTCCCCTTGGGCTATGTCACGCAGTGTTCATTGCTTTTTTCAAATGCAGTTAGTTGATACAGTACAGTGCATAGAATGTTAAATACATAGACACAGTTCATATCTGCCAAGAGATCTTACTTTTATCTGTCTACACATTCACACCAGCTACACTATTTCTGCCAATGTTGTAGTCATTCTCTTAGTCGTTCAGAGAAGAATATTTGGAGCGAACTTTGACATTTTCCTCTGGGTCATGCGCTCTTACTTAAGTAAGAATTTACTTACAAAATTCTATCCTTTCTTCCTTCAAGATACTCCTGCAATACAGCTTTTCTTCTCCATTCTCACTTCTATTCATCCACCCACTTCATACCCAGAATTGCAATTCTTTCCTAACAGGACTTCCTATTTTCTGGGTTTTTTTTTTCCTAAATATTCATTATGAAAAATGATATGAAATTTTACAAATCATTATTTATGGCTAGATTACCTTAAAACCCTCACAATACCTAAAATTTCCAGATCACAATAGCCATTAAAATGCATAGATAATACAACAAGCATTCTTGCAAAGTAGGCTTCTTGAGATCAAAGATTATTTTGCTGTGCTAACCTCTGCATCCTTAGAACAGCACCTGGCCCATAGCTGGCACTAAATAAATATTTAGAGCTGAAAAAAAAAAGCATATCTGAGCTTGGGGAAACAACAAGAATCTAAACAAAATGGCCAGAGGACAGAAAGGAAGATAGAGCTGAAAACTAGAGCAATAAGGAGATAAACTCAAACTGGGATTGAACTAGGGGAGCTATCAGTCTGTAACAGGAAAAGTGCAAGATGGGCCCGGGCATTTTATGCTTGAAAATAGAGAAATACTCAAAGACTACTGGGATTGTGTCCAAAAGACACGGGTCAATTTTGAGATAATTTACATCAAAAGGAATAATTACTGTGGTTGATTTAACACATTAATAAGAATCCAGGAGTCTATGATGTTATGCAATAATTGATAGAAAAACAGAAAACAAAACCTCATTTTCATGTAAGGCAACAACTACCTCAAATCCTTACTCTGAAAATTGGTAATTAAAGATACAGATCTTCCCTAATACAGGAAAAGAAACTATAATTTCCCCTTGGTAGGGGAAATGTCTTCTTTCTTTACATAAAATGCCTGCTAGTAATAGAGAACAATAATCATAGACAGGTACTATTTTGCAAGCCTCAATATATGAATTCACCTACACCTCACTGATTTATTACAAAATTATTTGAAATGTGGCAAAGTTTCACCCCAAAGTTTACCTGATAATTCCAAAGTGTGGGGGGGGGGGGAATGTTACTTTGCAATGGAGAGATCTGGCTGTCAGCATCATAAACAAATAGGCAGATAACACCATTACTAGTGGCAGTATCTCATAGTATATACAATAGGAAAAACAAAAGATCATCCATTAAGTGTTCTTGCCAAAAATCAATCTGAATATAACCAAGCTGTTAGATCTCATCCATTACTAAATAAAGATGATCCTGAAAAACAGAGAATATACCTAATTGGATATCAAGATATATTATGAGAAAGTAATAATTGCAAGCATAGGAATAGAACCCCAGGGGAGCAAAAAAGAGAACCAGACCTATGCATATATGTAAATTTGAAATATGACACAAGTGAATTTTCAGATCATTATGGAAAAATATATTGTCAATAAATAATTTTGAAACAATTTGTTATGTATATGTAAATTGGATCTCTACCTCATACCACATGCAAAAACTGATTCCACATTAAGGACGCTGGGGTGGCTCAGTCGGTTCTTTAAGCATCTGACTTCAGCTCAGGTCATGATCTCACCGTCTGTGAGTTCAAGCCCCACATGGGTCTCTGTGCTGGCAGCTCAGAGCCTGGAGCCTGCTGCAGATTCTGTGTCTTCCTTTCTCTCCACCCTTCCCCCACTCATGCTGTATCTCTGACTCTCTCTCACAAATAGATAAATGTTAAAAATTAAATAAATAGCTACATTGTTTATTTGAGATCTTTCTTTTTTCTTAAAGTAGGCATTTATGACTATAAATTTCATTCTTAGTACTGCTTTTGCTGTATTCCATACATTTTGGTATATTGTGTTTCTGAGTTCATTTGTTTCAAGACTTTTTTTATTTCCCTTTTGATTTCTTATTTGACCCATTCGTTGTTCAGGCTATGTTAATTTCCACATAATTGTGAATTTTCCAGCTTTCCTTCTGCTATTGATTTTTAATTTCATTACACTGTGAAGATACTAGATATGATTTCAGTCTTCTTAACTTTATTAAGACTTGTTTTTTGACCTAACATATGATCTATCCTGGAGAATGATCCATGTGCACTTGAGAAGAATATGTTCTGTGCTGTTGTCAAATGGAGTGTTCTCTATATATTGGTTAGGCCCATTTTGTCTATTGTGTTGTCCAAGTCTACTGTTTTCCTATTGATTTTGTCTGGATTTTCTATCCAGAAAGTGGCATACTGATACTTCCTACTATTATTGTATTGCTATTTCCCCTTTCAGTTCTGTCAGTATTTGCTTTCTATATTTAGGTGCTGTCATATTGGGTGCATATATATTTATAATTATATATTTTCCTGGTTGTCAGCAGGGCTTTATTCCTTTATGGAGGCTCTAGAGGAGAATCATTTTCCTTGTCTTTTTCATCTTTTAGAGGCCATCCACACTCCTTTACTCATGGCCTCTGTTCTCCATCTTCAAAGCCAGCAACAGTGACCAAGTCCTTCTCATACTACCATTTTGCTAGTCCTCCCTTTGTCATCACATCTTTCTAAGACCCCTGCCAGGAAAAGTTTTCCTAAAGAATTTTAAGGATTGTGTGGGCCCACCTGGATAATCCAGAATTGTCTGTATATCTTAAGAAAGTCCTTAACATTAGTCATATCGGTCAAGTCCCTTTTTGCATATAAGGTAATATATTTACAGGTTCCAGGGATTAGGATGTGCGTGTTTGGGGGACAGGAGGAGAGCATTATTTTGCCTACCAAAACACCCACTATAATGGTTAATTTAAAACATCAGACAATACCAAATGTTGACAAGAATATGGAGCAATTAGAGTTCTACATTGCTTGTGAGAATGCAATAAGGCACAATCATTTTGGAAAACAATTTAGCAACCTCTTCAACAGCTAAGCATATGTTTACCACCATGACCCAGTAATTCCACTTCTAGATATTTACCCAAGAGAAATGAAACCATATGTCTACAAAAATGGGTGTCTATGAATGTTCACGGCTGCTTGCATAATAATACAAAACTGGAAACAACGCAAATGTCCATCAATATGTCAATTGATACAAACGGTGGGATATTCACACATGGATATTACTCAACATTAAAAAAGCCAAACTGCTGATATACACAGCAACACGAATACTCTAAAAACATTATGGGGGTGCCTGGGTGGCTCAGTCGGTGAAGCATCTGACTTCAGCTCAGGTCATGATCTCATGGTTCATGGGTTTGAGCCCAGCCTCAGGCTCTGTGCTAACAGCTCAGAGCCTGGAGTCTGCTTCAGATTCTGTCTCTCTCTCTCTCTCTATCCCTCCTCCACTCACGCTTTGTCTCCCTGTGTCTCTCAAAAAACTGAATAACATTCAAAAATTTTAAACATTATGATAAAATATATGGTTTGATTCTGACAAAGGATCAAAAGGCAAACTGAGGGCAAAACACAAGCTAACACCCCGCACCCACCTCATCCCCAGGTGAGATATGTGTGACATTTCTCAAAGGAAAGGAAAAATAAATAGTTAACTGATAGAGATCACAGTCATGCAAGACATGATTCTCCATCAGTTTGCAACTGTCTTAATGATTAACAAGAAAAATGCAACCTCCAGAAACCTATAGATTCAATTTCTTGGGACCCTAAAGTCACCCTTGCCTCTTTAGGAAAGAAAATCTTATATATATAATTACTCACATCTCACAATCCCAGTGCAGCTCTTTCTACCCACGTGCCCTGTCCCCATGCTATAATAAAAACACCTTTTTTGCACTGAAAACATCTCTAGAATTAATTCTGGACTGTTGGCACCCAAATCCCACTTCAAACCACATCAATTCCATAAATAAGAAATTCTTGAATACAAAAAAAAAAAGCTATTATGACAGAAAGTAGATAAGTGGTAGCTTGTGCTGAGCATAGGGGGCAGACAGACTGAATCAGGATGGGGAACATTTGGGTTATTTATACATTTGTCAAAATCCATCACACTGTATACTTAAAATGCCTTCCTTTTACAGTTTATCAATTATTCCTCAATTCGGTTGTTTTAAAGGGTATAACAAACAAGGAAATCTGAAACTCATATTTAGATATAACATAATTAAATTACATAATTCCAAAGATAAAGAGAGGATTTCAGATGCCATCACTGTTTTTAAATACTATATATATGTTAATTTAATATTTCCCTCTTATTCCAACCCATTGGATTATAAATTCTTTGAATGAAGAAACCAATCCCATTCAGCATATGGAACTTGTGGTGGTGGTGAAGAGCCTGAATTCCGAGTCAGAACTGGGTTAGAATATCTGTTCCACCATTTATTTACTCTTTGACCTTGGGCAAGCTAAACACTGTCAGCTTCAATTCTCTCATCTATAAAATAAGAATGATAATTGTTTATGTATCTCAGAGTTATTATAATGTTAAATGAAGTAGCATACATAAATTTGTAACAGGGTGATATGACAATGTTAGTGATTGTTATTAGGTAAACTAGGGGTTTGAAAACCATATATTAATCATGTGACTCTGAACAAATCACTTAAGGTGTGTCTTCTTCTTTTAGAAAAATTGGGATAAATGCCCAAGATGTAAAAGACTGGGGTGAGGAGGAGTGCCTGGGTGGCCCAGTGGGTTGAGCATCTGACTCTTGATTTAGGCTCACGTCATGATCCCAGGGCCATGGGATCGAGCCCCGTATTGGGTTCCATGTTGAGCATGGAGCCTGCTTAAGATTCCTTCTCTCTCTCTCTCTCTCTCTCTCTCTCTCTCTCCCCCCCCACCCCCTTCTTGCCCCCACTCATGCTCCCTCTAAAAAAAATTGTGGTGAGTAGAAAATGAGTTAATCTTGTAGACTGTACAATTATGTGAAAAATCATTATTTCAGCTTCATCCTTAAATTTGTCAACTGCATTTTTAATACTGTACTAGCTGCAGTGAGGAGTTTAAAAGTATTGAGCAAAGTGATTACTACTTCTTAGGTCTTATAATTTAACCTAGATGAGGAGGAATACAAAGATACATAAAGCTTTCTATGACAGAACCATTTAAATGCAAATAACCCCAGTAATAAATCAACATCCCAAGGATAGTTCCTGGAGGGCTTTGAAGCTATTAACAGTCAGGCTGCATTGCTTTGGAAGGCCTTCTTGTTACTATCAGTTTGCCCAGACAAGCAAAACTTCCTCCAGGAAGCTTTTTCTAAACTCCAGACTTAGTAAAGTGCCTTCTTTGTTCTCCTACTGCATTTACTATATATTATGGGCATAATTTGTTTCTGCTTCTATCTTTTCCAATAAGAGTGCTTAAAAGGGTATAAAATCATGGATTTCTAATTGCATTTCTAATCATAGTGCTTGAGTCACCACTAATAAATGGTAACTGCTGCTCTATCAGATATAATTACTGCCTTCAAGGAGCTCATAGTCGCCAGGTACGTAAACAAATAACTGCTGAACATATTAATGCTTGTCACAATGGCATCATGAAACAAGTAGAATGTTGACGTAAAGGAGAGAATAACCCACTCATCATGGTGGATAGAGTTTAGGGTGGGGCTCGTAAAGGATAAATAAAAATTTTCTTAGCAGAGAGCATAACATGGATATTCTAGGAGAAGGTGATAGTACATATAAAGACACAAAAGCTTGAAACATCAAGGTATGTTTTACTAACTGCAAGTAGTTTGAGATGTTTAGAGAATAAAATTTGAGTAAGAGCAGTAAAAATAACTTTGGGATAGCCAGCAGGGACAAGAACATGGAAAGTCTGATGTAAGAGAATATGATATTGGGATATTTTCTGCAGGCATGGGGAGCCACGACACTTTTTTTTTTTAGAATTTTTATTTATTTTTGAGAGACAGTGAGATAGAACACAAGTGGGAGAAGGGCAGAGAGAGAGGGAGACACAGAATCGGAACTGTCAGCACAGAGCCCAACACAGGGCTCGCAGGGCTCGAACTCAGGAACCATGAGATCATGATCTGAGCTGAAGTTGGAGGCTTACCCAGCTGAGCCACCCAGGCCCCCCATAACTGTTTTATTATAGGAAAGTCATGTTGAAATTTATTGCTTTTGGCAATACTAATTGTTCTATATTTACCACTCAACACATAGGACAGAGGTGAAAGAATTCCATTTTTATTCTCCAAATATGATGCTTTTAAATTTCCTGATATGCTTCAAGAGTCTATAGAAAATCCTTTCTTACCTTGCGATTGCCTTTGGGATATCATCAAATGGCCATTGTGGTCCAAAGAGTCCACATCCACTGGCTATTAATGCAGCCATCTTCTCACTTTTCAAGTTAATTTGAGCTTACAATACACATCCTTTAAGAAAGGAGATTTCAGTTAAAAAGGACCCTTTAAAACACATCCTCTTCTTAATGGTGGTAACCTCCATTTTCAACTAGTATGACATCAGACAACAACTATGACAGCATTGGGTTGCTCTAAGGGTCAGGACAAGGAGGTAGGTGACCCACTCGGACAATAAATGATGACACTCTGTGCTTTTCTCCCTCCTCAGGTTCTCTTACAGCCTGAACCATACTTTGAGAAAATGGTTGTGAGGTATGTCAACCTGGTGATTCTTAAAGACACGCAGTCAAATGAATACTGGGCACAGTATTAGTGGAAGATGTGCACATTTAGTCAGACATGTATTCACACACAAAACCCTTGTGTTTGTGAATTTGTATATGTGAGTATATACATACATGTTCAATTGGAATTTTCCTGCAAGAGAGCATAGCTATTGTTATGCTTTTGGAGAAATTGACATGGCATGGTGAGGAAGAGTATCTGAATATATTCACCTAGGTTAGCTGTATTTATTAATTTAACCAAAATTTGTGAGCAGGCATTGCTTTAGACTTAAGTACGCAAAAATGAATAGACATAGTTCCTGACTTGAAGAATTGTATCTAAATCCAGAAGGGGTACACACAGGTTGAATAAAAGAAATTCAAAGTAATACATTCTATGGTAGAGCTATAATGTATCTCTGTAGAAAGATGACTATGGAATCGTTAATCGGGCATTTAATGCCTATTCCACGCAAGACATTTAAGAATTGAGGCTATAAAGTGAATGAAATAGAGACCTTACCCTAAAGGAGGAGTTCAAAGTCTATGAATAGGCAATCAGAGAACAGGTAATTGGTAATTGTTTTCTCAGCCATATTTCCCACACACCTACGTCCCAAGTCAAGTTTTAGTTGGTTTTGTTTTTCTGAATCCTGTTATTTCAAACTGTCTTACCTATTAATTTTGTTCTTATAAGATGACACACCATCTCTTTTCAACTTATTGCTTCAATTCATAATCTCTCACAATGAAACTAGGTCCATGTGAGTTGGAGATATTAAGTGAATCCAATTTCTCATTCTGTACACAGTTGTTTAATGCATATTATGTTCTCCCGGCACAAATCATAGCTAACGAAGTAGTCCAAACAGGCTAAATTCAGGCAATGGCTACATTAGCAATCAGATGTTTCCTCCAAAGTCTTAGTAGCGAAAAACTTTTAGAGCTGGAAAGCACATGACAACTACTACCACATACCTCTGCTGAAATGAGTTGAAAGCTATTTGGTCACCAAGGAGTGCTCTCTCTTCCTCGCCACTTTAAGAAAGGTATTGCCATAACATTATTGTGACATACCCTCCAGGTCATTCAGAACAGAACCAGAACTGCCAATTCATTCCAAATCAGTTCCTAGCAACAACCAGTTAGCAATAATAACTTTGAAGTTGGGTGAGAAATGAATTTGTGCTTCTAGGGTTGAAATAGGCTATGTCCCAATGGGTGACATAATCCCATAAGCAGGGGGCTGACATTAAGTCACATGTTACTTGACTTTAAAACTTTTATATTTGATTTTTCTTTTCTTTCATCTCCTTTCCCTTCTCTTCCAATCCTCCTCTTCCATTCTTTCTCCCTTCTTTCCCTCCTGCCTTTCTTTCTTTTCATGTGTAGACAGCACATGTGTCATAAAAATAACTGCACATTGGAAACAGAATTGTATCTGATTTTGAACATTTCCTACCAAATCCATCTCTCTTCGGTGTAGTCTTTGCTCTATCAGGAGATAGTAGGTATATATCAACAACCCTGAGAAATGGTTGCAGTGAGGTCAGATTCTTTCTTTGCTGTGTGTGTTAGTGACAAAACAGCTTTATTTACTTATTTACTTATGACAAAACAGATTTAAGACTCATTTCATGTGAGTTCGTACTTCAATATCTTGTCCAGGTTGCCTTTTTTTTTTTTTAACCAAAGAGGGAGAGGTGAGAAATAACACGCTCCTATCCCAAACTTAACAGGTTGTAAAATGTTTCTCTCAAATCAATATCCTTCCTCATTGGCATGTTACCTTCTTTTTCTTTCTAAATGAGTCAGGTGAGGAGGTCCGCATTGCTCTGAATAAAAGAGCACAAAAACAAAACAAAGTAAAAACAAAGTAGGGAAAAAGCTCTCGTAGACTTCCCTGAATCATTGTCCTTGGGGCATGGTGATGTATTATTTCTTTTTCAATCACTTCCTTGATACCAAAGCAGGCCCTTGTGCTTTCGAAGCAACAGAAATTGACAAGACGCCAAATGCGAGTTTCTTGCAAGACTATAGGGGCGTATGCTTGAGCATGGGGGAGGCAGCACAAAGGCAAGAATCCTCAAGGCAAACTCTCCGAGGAAAAGTAAAGTTTTTAAAGAAAAACTTAGGTGGGAAAGGGGTGATATCTAAACAAGTAGAAATGGGGATTTATCAGCACTTGTGTATTTTTTTTATGTTTATTTATTTTTGAGAGAGAAAGACAGAGTGTGAGTGGGGGAGGAGCAGAGAGAGAGGGAGACACAGAATCTGAAGCAGGCTCCAGGCTCTGAGCTGTCAGCACAGAGCCCAATGTGGGGCTCAAATCCACATACCATGAGATCATGACCTGAGCTGAAGTTGGACGCCTAACCGACTGGAACCTGGAGCCTGCTTCAGATTCTGTGTCTCCCTCTCTCTCTGCCCCTCCCCTGCTCACTCTCACTCTGTCTGTCTCAAAGATAAATAAACATTAAAAAAATTTTTTAAAAAGCCTATGCAGTCATATGGAGGGAAGGGGATAAATATTTTTTGAGGGCATCCTATGGGGTAGGTCCTAACAGAAGCACAACTATAAGAGGGAAAATTATATTTTACAGATGAGTAAGTAGAGATAGTTGGTATAAGTAAGCAGAGCTCAGATTAGTTTTGTAAAATTTTCCTGATTTATTTTTATCTTTTTATTATAAAGTAACACAGATACAGACAGCCATACAAGTCAGGTGCAGACCTTAGTGAATTATTATATGGCAACACCCTTGTTATCAGATGGAGACATAGAACTTTTCCAGCCACCTCAGAAGCTCCTCCCAACATCAGCCCCTTTCTTGCCTCCAAAAATACTCATCACCCTGACTGTGATAGCAGCCACATCCTTACTTGTGTATCCCTAGACACTATAGTTAGATTTTGCCCATTATAAAAAAATTGATATGTCTCTTAAGTCTCTATTAATTTAAAGATTTGTGTTCTATCCCTTTCTTTTCCTTACATTATATCTATTGAAGCACTGGCAGATTTTTACCTCTAGATTTTCCACATTCTGGATTTGCTGAGTGCACACTTACGATGGGGTTTATTATCTTTCTCCTGAAAAAATATATTTTGTACTAATTTGCAGCTAAATCCGGAAGCTTGATCAAACTCATGCCTGACTCCTTTGGCAGGATAATAAGTGGTGTCGTATCATTTCCTCAGGGAACACAGTGCCTGGTGCTCACTTCTTTTTGCTGTCAGTAACCAGCGCAGCTCAATGCTACCAGTGTTTATTCAATGTCTTTGTAGTCATTTTGGTTGCTTGAAGTTCATTCTTGAGTATATTTCTTAGAAAGTGCTCATGGGAACAATATTCCTTGAGGATTTGCCTGTTGATAACAGTTGTCTGTGCTTTTTGTACTTGAAGTTCAATATTACTGGATATAAAATCTAGGAGGGGAAGGGCAGAGAGAGAGAGGGAGAATCCTAAGCAGGTTTCATGCCTGTTGTGGCGCTAGATCTCATGACTGTGAGATCTTGACTGAAGCCAAAAGAATCGGATGGTTAACCAAATGAGCCACCCAGGTGGCCCTAGATGACTTTCTAATGAGATTTGGAAGGACCCCCCCCCCCCAAAATTATGCTGCCACTACCATCATTCTAGAATATACTCTAGGGAATCCGATGCCCAAGGAGATAAAGTTATTTGCCCAAGATCACACAGCCAGCAGCTAAAGATAAATGTATACGTAAAGCATCTTAATAATGCCAGTACAGAGAACCTGCCTAACACATGCTCTTTCCTTCCTTCTTCCCTTCCCCTCTTCTTTCCAAACTTCTTCCTTTCCTTCCTTTCTCCAATTCTCCTTATTCCCTCCAGAACCTATATTTAAACCCAGTTATTGCTGACTTCAAAGCCTCTGTGAGCTGCTTTAATATGCTATGCTTCTACCCCATAATGTGAAGTCACTAGAGCTTTTAAACAAATTTAAACAAAATTAACTTTACTAAAACCTATCGTCATCCTGCTCTAAAGAACACTTTCCACTATGTTTTTATGCTCACGTTCTTTTCAAATGGAATCTACAAATGTTAGATTCTTTGACACATGCCTCATTAAAATATGGTTTGTTAGAAGTAAATTGGTCCCCTTATTTTAATGAATCCCTTTATAGACATTTTATATAATCCTTTAAAAGCCTTCTTTCTTATCTTCTACAGCCACCTGGGAAACCACATGTGATGAGTCAGTGAAATCTGAATCTGAAAAACCTTGATTTCACTTTCAAATTTAAAATCCACAGAATTTAAAGAGATTTTCAACTTGGCCTAAGTTGAACATTCTGCTTTCGAAAAATCTTCTAAAAGCAAATTTTGAATAGAAAGCTATGCAGCTGTCAGACATTGGTCCCTAAAGTTCTAAGCTCCATTGGTTAGAGTGCTTAGCTCCTGATGATACTTGACTGAAACAGACTCATTCAAAAATTGAATGCACCATGAAGGCTCCCAAGGAATTTATACTGTATACTCTGTCATATAAACATTCCAATTTACTAATTCTCCATAATCCTCTATGTAAAGCCAATCAGTAACTAGATCGTGGGGAGCAGAGTTTTGCTTAAGGTATGAAATCACCACACAAGTCCTAAGGGATTTAAGCTCTATTTTAAGCCAGGGCTTGTATAAAATCCTGTTCCAGTTCTGGCTCTATAATGGATTTCCCAGGTTGGTGATACACCACACAGAAAACTCCGTTTCCTTATTTTTCTTTCCTTGAACTTCCTGCTCTTACTGTGCAGGCTTAGTTCATACTGTTTGAATTTACTTATTGTGGTTTGCATAAAATTATCATTCACTCATCTACATGTAGTAGATAATGGTTATTTGCCTATAAATCTAACAGGTACTGAGGTTTATTTACCCTCCTGCTCTGTGGGCACTCTCTGAACAAACGGGCAGTTGTTCTTGAAACATTTTCCATTTTTATGAGATTTGGAACTGTTTCTCCTTGTTGCTTTGTGTGCATTTTAGCAGCTTGAGGCTCCTTCTTTCATGGTGTTTACTCTGGAGCTGGTGTGAACAGAGGCTCTTGGAAATGGTAGAGTGTTAATATCCTGGAGTGTGTCCTGCTACATGTAAAAGATCGCTTCTCTAGGCTGCTGGGAGCTGCAGCGAAAGCCGGGCTTTCACATGTGCAGATACACTCACAGTCATGAATGGTCACACACCTCTTAAGTTCAACCTCTCAAGCTCTCCGATTGCGCATGCGCAAACGGTCCAGGAAATCCGACCCCATGTTGATCCGAATGTTGCTTTGCCTTCGTTCTCAGAAATTTGGAGCCTTACGTATGTTTCTCATTAATGCTCGTGTTTGATTGTCCTAAGTAATTTTTTAAAATTAAATAAATCTGTATCAAAAATTGTCACTTTTCTTTAAAGGAGCACAATTAGCTTGCTCTGTGGGCTCAAAAAGCAAAGAAAGAAAGAAAGAAATGAAATATTTCTGCTCCTTTACATGTGTTTCCATAAATGAGACATTTGAGGTTCAAGGGATTTAAACAGCTTTTAAACAAATCAAGCACAAAGTAGCATTACTTACACAAAGAAATTAATTCAAAACAGAGATTGTTAATGGAATGTGGTTTTTAAATCTTCAGAACTGAAAGTTACTGGGCCAGAGACTGAGAGGTAAGTACGCTGAGAGCTGAATAAAATAACTATAAATTTGGAGGTGCATTGTTTCACCCCAATCATATCCAAGATAACATACTTAGGCCTAAATGACTTCATAAATTTCAGGAAATGTGGTTCTTTGAATCTATTTCTATTTTACCTAACTTCCTAGGGACTCTCCCCAAATTCAGCTTGGTAATGCTGTGCTCCCTTTAAGAAAACAGGGAGAAAAAGCTATCTATCTGTCTATCCATCTGATCTGAACCTAAGTGGCTAAATCAAGTGTTTCAAGATGCAGATATCAGTTTCATGTTGCCTCCTGACTCTTAATTATTCCTTCAGTTCACTCTTTCATCCTACATATATTAGTGTTTTTTATATTAATCATATTTTTTATTTTCTATATTTGACATCTTGGGTGGTTTGGGGACCCAAGATGGACTGCCCCCTCAGAGGTTATCTAGTTCCTAGAGATAGCAAACACCTGGTCTCTGAGCACACCTTTGATAGGCAAACCAACCAGTCAGAGCTTATACCTCCAATCCCCTCCTTTTTCAGATTTTCACATACCAGGCCAGTAGTCTCCCTGCCCTAACTCACCCCTCAGTCAGGTACTAGACAACCAAGGACCAACCCTACCCACTGAAATTATTCAGACTATCCAATCCTAAACTTATGCAGTGTACTTACCCTGCTTCACTCATTCCTTTCCTCAAAAACCCAAATAAAGGTTCTTGCCCATCATTTTCCCTTTTCTCCTTCTGCCTCCCTACATGTGAGAATTGTAGATAATAAACTGTATTTTCAATGGCAGTCATCTTCGGAGCTGTCGGGCCCGCCATACCTGATCTAAACTAAACAAATCCTGGGTACGTTTTCATACTCTTTGGCACCCACTCCTGTTGCAGACACCAGGCCTCCCTCTAGCCATTTTTGTTTCCTATTCCTAAAGAGCTTTCTGACTGTGGACCATGGCTACAGCTATTAGACACTTCTTTTTTAGTGAGGGACCCTCTTGTAAAACTCCTGTTCCAGAGAGGTTTCTTGAATTAGGGATAGTTAGGCATCAGCCTGCCCCTGGCTTTTGTGGTAAAGGTGCTCCATTCTGCCAGGCATAGCCCAATCTCCACTGCTGCCTCAGGGGTGGAGTGGAGTTCAACTCTGATGTGCTTCTTCTGCTGCACCTGCCCTAGGCTCATCATCACAAACCACAACTAGCCTCCCATACTTCACTAATCCCAACTTCAGATCCCAGGTCTCCCATGGAATATAAGAGCCCTCTGCCCAATCGTCCAGGCTCGTTTCTGCTCTTTCTTATATATTTTCTCCACCATCTCCACCAAGCCATCTTTTTACTATCAAGTCAAAGTTGTACCAGTCCTTCAGTCTTCTGTGAAATCTTCAATAATGCCCTCTTCCTTGCATTTGGCTATGTTGAATTGAACAGTTTATTATTTGTTGTCTTTTTCTATTTCATGTGCATTTTTCTTATCTAGTTGGATTACTAGCTTTTAAAATACTTGGGACTGTAAAAAAAAAAAAAAAACCTTGAAATTTGGACAGAAAACTTGAGCATATTATTTACAAGTAGTATTAGTCTGCTTGGACTTCCATAACAAAATCCCACAGGCTGGGTGACATAAACAGCAAACATTAATTTTCGCACAGTTCTAGAGGGTAGAAATCCCAGATCAAGGTCAGGTAGGGTTGGTTCCTAGTGAGGACACTCTTCTTGGCTTATAAACAGATACCTTTCACTGAATCCTCTTACGGCCTTTCCAAGATGCTTTCATATGGAAAGAGAGAGAAAGACAGGGAGTTTTCTGGCACTGTTCTTCTAAGGAAACCGATCTCACCAAGATCAGGGCCCTTCCCAATGACCTAACTTAACATAATCACTTTTCTAGAGGCCCCATCTCCAAATAGAGACCTACTGAGGGCTGGTGCTTCAACATACAAGTTGTAAGGTGACCAAAATCAAGTGACTATGACCATATCTCTACATTTGAAAAGGAAGATACTACTACTCATAATTTCTCCCCAAAGTCTACCAAAGGCTGAACCATGTGAAGTGTTTAGAATGTAAATTTTAAATAAAGAACTTTATTCTGTGTGTTTATCAAATTGATACAGCAGAATAAGAAGTAAATTTATGTCACTTGAGATTCTGAAGTTAACTTTTCTGGTTTTTAGTGTTGGACATTGACTACTAGAAAGCCTTCACATTTTTGCAGCTTGTTCTTTCCATTGCTACTACACACAGGATGGAATAGTCTATGGTGTCAAATTCTCTTTCTCTCTAAAAAGAAATGTTAAGAATGTTTCAGAGGAAATCATCTTGTCCATCATATTATCAATCTAGTATCACACTCCAGCATGAAAATCCCAAAATTCTAGCTGAAATATAGAGAGGCCATTTACAACTACACATCATAGTTGTAGAGGCCAGTCTTTGTTTTGTTTTGTTTTGTTTTTCCATTTGGAATTTGGGACTCTTTCTTAGTAAGCTCCATCCTGTCCTTTCCAGGTCAATTAGACTTTGTGTCTTAGACTCTCCCCAAAGAAACCCAGATTCCTTTTGGTGAGAATCAGGCAAAAAATTCAATTCAAGTGAAAATTGCCTACCCAGGCCACTTCCAAGTTAGTTAGCCTAGAATTCCAAGTTAGTCATTCAGTCCATCATGGTTCCTAAATTATGGGTCTTTTGAAATAATATTTCCTAGGTGCTGCCACCCATTATTACGAGCACTTCTTTTGATTTACCCCTAAATTTCTCCTTGTTCCCACCTTCTTTCTGCTTTATTTCACATTATCACTATGCCCCAAGAAAAACAGATATTCTCTTCTTTAAGAATTCTCTCATATGAATTACTTTTCTCAGTTAATGGAATCACTTTTGATTCCTTCTACTTTCACATCCCTCACATGTAATTGATCACTGAATCATGATGATTCTCTCCCTTAAACACTTCTAAATTCATTCATTCATTCAACCAGGATTTATTGAGAGAACTCTGTATGTGCCAGGCTATTGATGGTGAACGAGATTGGCCCAGTTCCCACCCTCATTGGTTTTATAGTCTAGTGGGCAGTGAGTTTTCACTGCCTCAGAAAGTGCTGGGCTGAACTCACCACAGAGGGGATATCAGGGCACAGAGAGAATAGCAAGTGCAAAAGAAGCAATGTCCATTAGTGAAATGGAACCAACGTCAGAAATTAGAACTGACTTCCAAATGGTTCCCTCACCTCTAACTGATCTTATATTTGCTGATAAACTTTTCTTTCTAAACACAGATTTTATTACATCCTTGTTTAAGAACTATAGATAAATTTTCATTACCTACAGAATATTTAAACTCAGCATATTATCTATAACCCTCTGTGGGATACCTCTAGCCATCCCACATTACTTGGGGAAGGGCCCAAATAAAAATACCTTTGAACTTCCATGAATTTCCTTCTTCCTCCTTTATTTGTTCACCTGACAAACTGATTTTATTTTTTTTTTCCTAGACATATTATTTATTTGTTCTGCAACAATTCACATTTTAAATAGTCCTTCCTGACAATATACCAGCTGGCTCTTCTATAGTATGGGCAATAAAAGTAGCAATTCACATTCAAGGAGGTTGGTATCAACATACCCCACTGCCAAGGCAGAGTAGAGATCACCTAGGGGATGGGTGGATGCTATCTAGGACAGAAGGGGCTGTAAGGATAGCAAGGAAGAAAGCTTGGGAGAAGGAAGGCCCTTGCATTTGCAGAAGTCACTATGATCCCCTAAGTGGCAGTCACACTGGCCTTGCTGGCATCCCATGTTGGGAGTGGGGGAAGGGAGGAGCTCTTCCTA
>CM053562.1:12102808-12137201 GCA_028646485.1 Cryptoprocta ferox
ATACGATATGAAAGTGCTGAATGGCTACTTCAGCCTCCCACTGCCAGTCTTCTCCCTGCTGTTAAGGCAGGGAAGAAGCCAAGGTACAGGTGGTGAGAGAATACAGAGGGAAATGACAAGTGGCCCTGAACATCAGAGGCAGGGCACCGGACGTCTCAAGATGACAAAACAAACCGAAGTATTTCAGAAGGACAAGAAATCAGGTCCCTGGAGCTTAAACCAGACTTAAAAAAGATTTCCTCACAATACTAATACATACACACACAAACTGATTTTAGACTCAGCTTTAATGTCATCATGATGAAAACTTTCCTAACCCTTCAATTTCTCAAATAAAATTAACTGATATTTTTGTCTGGTTTTGTAGCTTGTCACAAGCACATTTGTTCCTATGACTGCCTCTGTCTAGACTATATATCTTTTGAGCCATCAGACTATTTTATTTTTGTTGTTTTTCTAGCTCTGAAAATGGCACCAAACATATCAGTGGTGTTCAGTAAATACATCCTCAATTAAGTTCATAAAGAGTGAATTAAACTCTTTTCTCTCTTCACGGGGATCAATGCACTTGAGTCCTTTTTGTTTGATTTTTCTCCTCATTTTTAGAAATAATTTATTTCAATAAACCTGTTTAATAAAGGTTAAACTACTTGTGGAGTGCACTGTTGAGATAATAGGAGAATGGTCCATCTTTAATAAAGTTGGGCTTACAATAACATACATTTCCCTATGCAGATAATGGCATCCTGATATTGATTCTTGAAATATAAAATAATATTGTCATTTCACTTTTTCAATTGCTGTCTTTTAAAGTTCTTTTCCCTGCTAACTAGCGTAATACACATTTAAATAAATAAATAAATAAATAAGTAAGTAAAATAAGTATAATGTTGAGCTTGATTCTGGGGAAGTTGTTGATCAACAAATTTGCAGGTCAAAATGTAAGGATCACCATAACAAATATTATTGACAAACAGGGAGTAATCTAAATTTTTCCATGTTTTAGGACCTCCTGCGTTCAAACGACCTATCTAGTTGGTTGAGTGCCTGACTCTTGATTTTGGCTCAGGTCATGATCTCACTGTTAGTGGGATCAAGCCCCACATCAGGCTCTATACTGACAGCGTGTAGCTCCTTGGGCTTCTCTCTCTACCTCTCTCTCTGCCACTCTGCTCATGCTCTCTGTCTCTCTGTCTCTCAAAATAAATAAACAAAAAAAAGAATATGTCTTACAGTAGTTAATTTCAAGACGTTAATGAGGAATATAACAAAAGAATGAATTGTATAATTTTAGGAACCAAGACACCTGATTAGGGCAAATCTATTTTGGTGGACATGAGACTTTCTAGTTCTTGTTAAATTATGCTAAGTAAGCCACTACCTCCTACTGCTCTTTGCTGCTACCTTTAGGCAACTTTGGAACTCCACAGATCAATTCACTGTGACTTCTTCCCACATGACCAAACCTCCCAAATTACCAGATCCAATTTGGAGAAATTCTGGCTAAAAATAAGCAAAAATTTCCTTTTAATTGAGCTAACCAAAATCTCTCTGATATGTCCAGCAGGAATGTGAAATTTGATTTACTGATCTATTCAGTGTTTACTCTTTAGGATACTGGTTAATTACCACACATATTTCTGCACCAGTGCTGCAAACTAAAATCTCAGCATAGTAACTGGATTTGTATATGTTACATGCCATTTGAAGACTTTTCTAATCTGGCTTCTCATTGCCTTCTCAATCTACCCACCACATATTCTCCTTTCAAGTCATATAAGACTGTCTCTAAAACACCAAACCATCATGTATTTTCAGTACTCTGTAACTTAGTTCATGTAGTTTGCTTTCCCTGGATTTCTCTTCCTTTGCTCATTCTCTTTAAAATTCTGACTCATCTTTCAGTGCCACTCATCCTAGGGAAATAGTTATTGATTCTCAAAATAAAATGAATTGCTCCTTCTTCTCCCCTAGCACTTTAATCTAGATTATAGAATTTATTACAGTGTTATAGCTTGATGCATCCTTGTCTGCATCACACACTATGAATTCTTTGAGATAAAGGGTTTAATCTTTCACATACTGTATATATTTTTTTTTTTTTATTCTCAGCCTATTTCAGTTCCTAGAAACCTAGAGCAGTTTGCCTCAATGGAGGCTTGTAGTAAGAAGTAATATCAGTAATGATGAACCAGCATATCCTGGACACTAAAATCAGGTTATGTATTTAGAATAAATATTTCTTTTTGAGCTTTAGAATTGCATTAGTCTTGGTTTTTTGTTTATGTTAATGGCATTAGCAAAGAGAACTGTATATATTATTATAACCATAGAATGATGCTGATCATCCAGGCCAGAACCTAATGGCAATAGAGAAAATTCAGGGATTAAAGGGCCAGTTGATTGACCTAAGTATTCCTTAACCTCTGAAAGCAAATGATACCTGAATTTATTGCTAGCCTATGTGGAAACTTATAGGCAAAGTAGATGCTGACCATGGTGCTGAAGAGTTAAATTGCATACAATGATCTCAGCCATGTGGTCGTACACAATATAAAATTAAATCAGTGCCAGTCTGGTGCAATTTGAATTTATTTCATACATTATATTTTAACATGTGCCTATATGTAATTCTAAAAATGCTCACAACACTTATCATTTCTAGCTAGTGTTTCTTAACACAGAGTAGATTGAAGTAAATCATTCCTGAGCCTTCATTTTTCTTCAGGGACTTAAAATGTGAGTGTAGTTATCCATCATACTCTTACCACAACTCATTGTGGAAGTACTGTAGATGACTTCATAAAATTAAGACTTTGTCAAGCAAATCATGATACAAGTACCAATAAGCATGAGAGGCAGGGAACTTCATTGAAGAAAATCAGGTATACTGTGTAGATTGATATTCATCCTCAAATCTACTTATTTGGATAACTTTTTACTTTCAGACATAGTTTTAATATTTATAGTAAGAAATGAGGAAAGCTGCTTATAGTAGGGAAATTCTGAGTTAAGTGGACCTGATGTTATTAATCTTGAGGTACATTTTTTTCTATTATGTTAGCTTTACTTGTGGATGAATATTTTTATATGTGTACGTAGCTTAGGCCTAAATGGAACTGCAATGTGGAAGTATTGAAATGTCACTATATATATTTCTTCCAAAGTCTCTTTAGGTGAAGATCATTGGATAATAGTATCTGAATGTAGAAGAGAAGAAATAAAAGACCAAATCTTTCAAACATTGTTGCCAAAACATTTTAGAGGAAACTATCTAAAGCCACGTTTTAAGTTTTTTTGTTCTGTTCTTTTGTCTTATCTCACCTGATTGCTGTAGGAGTGTATTGAGATAATGAATATAAACACATTTTATGAACTAAAACTTCCTATGCAAATGGAAGATTTTGTGGTCACTAGTTCAAATTGGGTCTGGATTCTAAGCCTTTTTACCTTTTATCCTACTCTTGGACTAGAATACAGAAACCCTGGATGGTAAGTGAACACCTTCTCAGGGGTAAAATGCCTGAAAAAAAAATAAAGGAATAGATAACCAGATCTTTGATTTTGACATATATTTTTTCTCAAAATGGATCTGCCTGACAAAGCATCTATCTTGGAAGGGCAGGTGTTACTTTCCTACCTTCCTTTTTCACAGTTGTTTTTTTCTCATTTCCCAATCTAGATATCCTATTCAGCATAATATTATAATTCAGATTTTCTGGGGTAAGAATATGTCTGTGAATCCAATCAATAGGATTATTTGAAATATTAATATAATACTGAGTAAATAGTTTCTCCTGAGTAACAGCTGCATCAGCAAATAAAATTTCCACTTTTTTGCTTTCAGCAAAATAGAAGGAAGATAAAGTAAAACATTAGCTAATTTCTAATTAAAATTAATTTTTGATAATAGATCTTATAGGATTTTTGATGTATACAATAAGTATAAATAAATATATAGGTATAGTGTAATAAACCTTCCATTCCCATACCATGAGAACTGTTTCTCAATGTGTACACCTATTAAAAGAAATTGTGATCGAATTTATGATCAGCCCTGTTTCATTTTAGTTGTAAATTATTTATCTACAGATATACTAAGTAACTGAAAAAATGAAGTTCAACCTATCATTAAAAGATGGCTTTCTGATAAAAATTTCATTTTATTTAAAAATTATTTACTGAATCCGAACAATACTTATGTTTTGACATCTTAATTTTGGATGCCTAGGGTTTTTTTGGTATTTTTATTTATCCATACTCAGTTCTCTTTCATTTCATCTACTCTCTGGGCTTTAAATTCTATTCGTATGCTGATAACTCCCAAATTTATATTTCTAACATCCTTATGAACTCCAGAATTATGAAGCCAACTAACTCCTCAACATCTCCACTTATATATCTGACATCTTAAAGTCCTAAGGTTTTCTCAAAACTTGCTCTACTCACAGTCTTTTCCATAAGTTGTGGGATACTTCATCCTCCCAGTAGTTTGGACGCCAAACTTTTAATTTATTCTTGATTCTTTATTTTACATCTCACATCTACTCTGTTGAGAAACTCTATTAGCTTTACCTTTAAACTACATCTGGAATCTGATGACTTTTCACTGCTCCACTGCCAACAACTTGGCTTGAATCTCAATGATATCTTATCTGAGTTAATGCAGTAGTTTCCTAACTGGTAGCCTGAATTCACACTTGTCACCTTATAGTCTATTTTCAATCAGCAGTCAGATCATCTTGTTAAAACAGTTGTATTATGTTATTCCTCTTATAATCCTGGAAAGGTAACTGTGATAGTTAATTTTATGTGTCAACTTGGCTGAGCTACAGTGCCCAGATATTTGGTCAAAAATTATTCTAGATATTTCTGTGAGGGTGTTTTTCAATGACATTAACATTTAAACCAATGGACTTTGAGTAAAGCAGATTGCTCTCCATTATGTGGGCACACTTCATCTAATCAGTTGAAGGCCTAAATAGAAAAGACTGACCTATGCCAGCAAATAGCTTTTGGATTGGAACTGCAACACTGACTTTTCCCTGTGTTTCCAGCCTTACTGACCAACCCTGCAGATGTTGGACTTTCCAGTTTTCATAACTGAGTGAGTCAATTGGTTAAAATCAGTGTCTATCTATCTATCTATCTATCTACTATCTATCTCTGTGTCTGTCTGTCTGTCTGTCTGTCTATCTATCTATCTGTCTATCTATCTCCCTACCTACAATCCTATTAGCTTTGTTTCTCTGGGGAATCCTGACTAATAAAGTCACATTTTATAAAATTTTCATTTTTTACCATATGGATATCCAGTTATTCCAGAACCATTTGTTAATGAAATTTTCCTTTCCCAAATGAATTGTTTTGATGCACTTGTAAAAATCACTAGACTACACATGTGTGGGTCTATTTTAGGACTCCATGCTGTTCTATTCTCTACCATTTTGCCAATAACACACTGCCTTGATTACTGTAGCTTAAAAATTGCCATATATATGGCAATATATACATTCTTTTTTAATTACTATTTTATTTCATTTTAATTCCAGCGTAGTTAACATACCATGCTATATTAATTTCAGGTGTGCAGTATAGTGATTCAACAATTCCTTACATCACCCCAGTGCACTCCTTGTCCCCATTGCCTATTTCCTAAATGTGAGACCTGAAACCATAAAAATCATTGAAATAGCACAGGCAGTAATTTCTTTGACATCAACCATAGGAACATTTTTCTGGATATGTCTCCTGAGGCAAGGGAAATAAAAGCAAAAATAAATTATCAGGACTGAATCAAAATTAAAAGCTTCTGCAGAGGAAAACAAACAGTGAACACAAAAGGCAACCTACTGAATGGGAGAAGATATTTGCAAATGACATATCTGATAAAGGGTCAGTATCCAAAATATATAAAGTAACACAACTCAACACCCCCAAAACAAATACTCTAATTAAAAAGTGGGAAGGAGAAATGAACAGACATTTCTCTAAAGAAGATACCCAGATGGCCAACAGACACATGAAAAGATGCTCAACATCACTCATCATCAGAGAAATACAAATCAAAACTACAATGAGATATCACTTCAGACCGGTCAGAATGGCTAAAATAAAAAACATAGGAAACAAGTGTTGGCAAAAATATAGAGAAAAAGAAATCCTCTTGTACTGTTGGGAAAGAAAAGTTTTGAAACTGAGTAGTATGAGTTCTCCAATGCTGTTCTTTGTTTTCAAGGTTGTTTTGACTATTCTAATGTCCTTTGATTTTCATATACATATTATAATCAGCTTATCTATCTATCTATCTATCTATATATATATATATATCTATTGCCTTCTGGGATTTTTTGAAGTTTATTTATTTATTTTTGAGAGAGAGAGAACACAATCAGGGAAGGGGCAGAGAGAGAGAGGGAGAGAGAGCGAGAATCTGAAGCAGGCTCTGCACTGTCAGCACAGAGCCTGATCATGGGAGATCATGACCTGATCTGGAAACCATGATCATGACCTGAGCCAGAAACCAAGAGTCAGATGCTTAACTGACTGAACCACCCAGGCACCCCACCTTCTGGAATTTTGAGTGGAATTGCATTGAACCTAAATCAATATGGTGATGATGGCACAGATTGACAAATTCCCTGTATTTGGTATGTCTTCATTTAGGTCTACTTTAATTTCTTTCAGCAATGTTTTATACTTTTTAGAAAAGAAGGTTTACACATTTTTTGTTAAATTTATTCCTAACATTTTAATGTTTCTTGATGCTATTATAAATAGTACTGTTCAAAATATTTTTCTAATTATCCATTGCTACTACATCAAAATGCAGTTGATTTTTATATATTGACATTGTATCGTGCAAATTTGTTAAAATCACTTATAATTCTAGTAGTTTTCTTATAAATACCTTGAGTTTTTCTTTTTCTTTTCTTCTTCTTTATTTATTTTTTATTTTTTATTTTTATTTATTTATTTATTTATTTTTTATTTATATTTTATAAGTAGGCTTCCCACCCAGCGCAGAGTCCAACATGGGGCTCAAACTCACAACCCTGAATTCAAGATCTGAGCTGAGATCAAGGGTCAGATGCTCAACCAAATGAGCCACCCAGGTGCCTCTAGGTACCTTAGGAGTTTTTATATATGTAATCATGTCATCTGCAGATACAATTTTTTCTTTTTCCATTTTAATGATTTTTTTCTTTTGTTTTATTGTACAAGCTAGATCTCCTGTGATTAAAGTGGACATCTTTGTTTTGTTCCCAGCCTTAGGGGAAAAGCATTCACTGTTAGTCGTAATATTAATAGCAAGGTTTTTGTATATGTCTTTTATAAGGTTGCAGATGCTTTCTTCTGTAATTACATTGATGAAAAAATTTTTTTAATTTTTATTTATTTATGTTCGAAAGGTAGAACAGGGAGGCGTGGAGAGAGAGGGAGACAGAGAGTCCCAAGCAGGATCCGTGTTGTCAACACAGAGCCTGACTGGGGTTTGAACTCATGAATGGTGAGATCATAACCTGAGCCGAAATCAAGAGTTGGACACCCTGAATTTTTTTTTTAATCATAAATGTGTGAAATGCTTTTTCTACATCTACTGAAACAGCCATAATACTTTTCTTCCTTAATTTGTTGATGCAGAGAGTTATACTGAGTATTTTTCAAATGTTAAATAAACTTTGTATTCTGGTGCTAAATCCAATTTGTCATGGTGTATTATCCTTTTCATGTATTGCTGGATCTAGTTTGCTAATGTTTGCTAAGGAATTTTGCATCTATGTTCATAAGGTATATTGGTCTGCAGTTTTCATTTCTTTTTTTGTTTTTCTTCCCTTTGATTTTAGTATGAGGGTAATACATTCTTATCAAACCAGCTGCTAAGTGTCCCCTCCTTCTCTTTTTTTGAACTGTTTGTACAATATTCATAGTATTTCTTTTTAAAATGTTTTATAGAATTCACCAATATATCCTTCTGGGTTTGTCCAATGATTCTATTCTTTGCTGTTTCTAATTTGCTGATAAACTTATTGAGAGTCTTATCTATCCCTACTACTATATTTTTTCATTTCTAGACTTCCCATTTGAATATTTTATATAATCTCTTTGCTATAATTCCCCATCTCTTCATGTAGGTTGCCTATTTTTCCATTAGATTTTAAAAACATTTTTATCATAATTATTTTAAAGTCCCTGTCTGGTAATTCCAACATCTGGGCCATCTCTTGGTTGGTTCCATTTTATAATTCCATGGTGGGTCATATTTCCTTGTTTTTTTTTTTTTTTGACAGTATTGAATTGTTAATTGAATGCAAGATACTGAGTAGAAGTATACTATGTAATGAAGTAAATAACATTTACTCCCTGAATAGGGTTTTTCTCTTTTTCTGTCAGGTCATTAATCACAGAATGAAGTTAACGTAGTCTGTAATTGAACTGGGTCTGGGTCTAGTGATTGCTTTAATTATGTTCAGGGCACCGTGGGCTTTGCATTTTCCCCATTGTGGGCTGTTGCTCTCTTGTACTTACTATAAAACCTAGAATACCGACATGTATCTCAGTTCTCCTTCTCTGGCCTCAGAAATTAGCAGGCCTATGCATCTGCACCAAAATGTGAGTCTCTCTCAATGCTCCTTCCTCTTCTCCAGAATTAGACTGCTATTGTCTCCTATTTGTCAGTGCCCAGGATGCCAGGAGGGTTTTCTCAGTTCTGCTGCTCATCCCTTACATTTGGAGAGACTTGTGTTCTTGTGTCTTCAGAGTGGGGTCTCTCTCAATGCTCCTTTGCTTCCCTCAGCATCAGACTGCTGTTGCCTAGTGCTTGGTGCAAGGCTTGGAATGTATGTGGGGAGAGGGGGGCAGAAGGGAGGTAGAGGGGAATCCATCTTGTTTTTTGCCTCTGCCCTTGGACTTAAGCAGCCCTTACTTGCAAGAGCCTCAGAGGGAATCTGTTTCAAGTCTTGTTTTTCTTCTCCAGTGGCAGACAGCCACTGGCTTATACTCAGCGCAGGGTCCAGAGCACAGAGAGGCTTTGCTCACTTTTCCCGCTCTGTCCTCAGGCTTAGGCATGCCCTGCATACCTGTGACTAAGCAGATGACTTTCTATCCTCCTGTCTTGCTCTCAATCTTTTCATGACCTCTCAGTTAAACACCACGAAAAGAGTGAATGAACATTACAAACCCTCCTGTGTCCAGAACTCTCAAGATCCTATAATGCCATGCCAGCTCACATGTGGCCTTTTGACATTTAAAATTTTAACTGTTTTTGTCTTACTCGTGGCTGTGGTTACTTCCTTCCATCCTGCTGCTCTATCAAAGGGGAAAACAGCCGTGTCTCTCTTGAGAGGAGCTTGCCACTTGTCCGGGTCTAGTTCATTAGGTTACCTTATGATATCTGACCAAAGTCTTTGCCTAGTTAACTCATATTATCACTTACATTTTAGCTCCACCTTCATTTCTTAAGTGAGAGTTGCTATGTTCTAGACCATAAAATGCTCTTGCTTTTCTCTCCCACAAGTTTTTGCTCCCCTTCCCTGTTTATAATAGCGATCATACTTTTACTTCTAAAATGTCTGTAGCTTTCTTGAAGACAGATATTATACCTGTATTAACTCACTGTCATATACCCTAGACTGTACTATAGAGCCTGGGATTAGTAGGTACTCAAGAAAATAACTCTTGAGTGGAATTGAAATTCTCACTTGATTTCCTGGGAGATATTTTGGGTTCTTGGCTAAATGGTAAGGAAGGGAGATCATTTCCTTTTGGATTTGAACAGCACCATCTAAACCCTAGTCATTCCTCTAATAGTTTGATTTTTCATCTCCTTCTATTCCTAGCGTTGATGGGAATGTCATATGTCTTGAAGTTATAATCATGGTCTCTGGCTTTATATAGTCTGTTTTGTGTCCCATCTCCTCAACTAGTAGCTGAATGACCTTGGGCAAATGACTCAGACTCTCACTTAATGACTCAGAATCTCACTTTCCTTATTCATTAAATATCTATCTCATTGAGTTGGTGTAAGAGTTAACTCAATTAGTGTGTACAAAGACCCGGAACCTAGTATATATTAAATATGGGGTAAGTATTGTTTTCACTACTTTTTGATGCCTTCCTTGTTGTTTTTCCAAGAAAGGAAGAGAGTTATGGTCCATTAAAAAGGCTTTCTAAGAAGGAACAAGCAATTACACATATTTCCGTCCTCTAGACCCGGTATATTATTAAATTGTCTCTTTACTTTTTTCTTTTCTTTTCTTTTCTTTCTTTTCGTTTCCTTTCTTTTCTATTCTCTGTCTTATCCTAATTAATTTACTCAGGGCCTGTTGAACAAAAGAGCAAAAGAAAGCCAAAAAAGAATTCTGAGAGTCAAATATGAGTGTGTCCGTATTAATCTACTAAAATTTAATCAAGCAAGAACTATTTTATCCACTTTGAGGTGGTGCTGATATTTAGAGACTGTGAATTATCTAGAGGCCTAAATATTCTTTGTCTTTAACAATTCCAACGTGAAATTAGGTTTACAGACATTGTGGGAGTCCTGAAAGGTAAGCCTTCTAACCCTAAAGTAAACTCAGGGAATTTCTGTGAGAGCTGACATTCCTGTATGACCTTTCTAGCTCTTTCTTTGGACTCTTTTCCTTCTCTGGGAAGAAGGACCTGAAGAGGGGCCTGAAGAGCAGGTTTATCTGTGTCCAAGGGTCTCCTATTGTGATTTGTTCATCCCAGGAGCACATTTCAATTTCTTCATTGTCAGTATCTGATCTAACCTATCCAGTCTTCTGGTTTGACTGCATATATGTGGTTTGGACACCACCATTTTTAAACAGAAGCAATACTGGCACGGTAACAACACTGTCAGGAGAAAAGGTTGGGACCATATGGAAGTATTAATCAGAAACTGTATCATGAGTACTAAACCAAATCTTCAATCAACTGTGGCAGCCAAAGATCAAGATTGGGTGACCAGTTTGTCCAGAAAAACAGATTAGCATGAAGGACGTAATGGATGCCACAAACTGCAAGAAGATCAAGAATGCAGAGAGTTAACATCAGATTTCTGGGCCACAGTTAAGAACATTAGCAATAAGTGTCAGATGGTTAAGGCAAAAAGGGGACCATAGAAAAATCAGAAAACAGGACAACTGAGGTTGATTGTTAAGACCAGGTCAGGAACTCCTTAGGTGAGCATCAGGGAGGATGAAAAAGTCTATTGATTTAGTTTCCCATCAAGAACTGCATAATATCAAGGAGGTAGGTCATCAGTAAGATGAAGAATGCCTCAGAGCCTTAAATACTTGGGGACACCTAGAAGTAGTGCTATCTGCCCATTATCCTGCCTTGTTTTCTAACCTGCGTTTTCCCCTGAAGTTTCATGGAAAAGGAATAGAAGTAAGGCCATCAAGTGCCTGTCCTACTTTGCTAATCTCCTCCCCAATCCTAAGTATCTTTGTTGAAACATAGAGCACTCCATATAGCCTTTAAATTGTTGCACTATCTTAGGGGTACCTGGGTGGTTCAGTCACTTAAGTGTCCAACTCATAACTTCAGCTTAGGTCATGATCTCACAGTTTGTGAGGTTGAGCCCTGCAGTGGGGCTCTGAGCTGACAGTGTGGATTCTCTGCTTGGGATTTTCTGTCTCTCCTCTGTCTTTGCCCCTCCCTGCTCACTCTCTGTCTCTCAAAATAAATAAATAAACATTAAAACAATTAAATTGCTTGCACCATCTTAGACCCTGAGAGTCGATATATTCTGATGGTATAGATAACAGCATTCACCAAAGGTCCATTAGTTTCCTGCCCCAACCCACCCACCCACTTCTGAGGAATGCTTTCTAGAGGCAACTCTTTTAGCTGTTTCTTGTGCACTTCCCAGCTTACCTCTAAGTAACATGCTTCTACCACCACTTCCCGCTAGTTTTCAGCTCTAGATATTACCTGTTGACATCCTTGTGGTGGACAGTGAAGGTTCAAGTTTCTCACACCCCTGTCTTTACCCATACCTTACTCCCATTTTTTCCAAGGTGATAAATTGAAATTTTTTTGTTAAATTCATATTCACTATTTGTAATA
Source organism: Cryptoprocta ferox (assembly GCA_028646485.1). NCBI lineage: Eukaryota > Metazoa > Chordata > Mammalia > Carnivora > Eupleridae > Cryptoprocta > Cryptoprocta ferox. The sequence goes on from CM053562.1 coordinate 12,114,881, forward strand.
TTATAATTGTATAACTACATTCATAGCTGTGCCATGTAATTATTCTTTAAATTTTTATTCTTTTATCATTTTTAGCTTTTTCTGGAATCAATAAATCCCTCTTTTTAAGTTTCTTAAGGGTTCTACCTACCTACCACAAATTCTGCCTTACACTTTTTTTTTAACGTTTATTTGTTTTTGAGAGAGAGAGTGAGAGAGAAAATGCAAGTCGAGGAGGGGCAAAGAGAGGGAGACATGAATCAGAAGCAGGCTCCAGGCTCTGAGCTGTCAGCACAGAGCCTGATGTGGGACTCCAACTCCCAACTCACTGACCATGAGATCATGACCTGAGCCAAAGTTGGATACTTAGCTGGCTGAGCCACCCAGGCATCCCACGGTCTTACACTTCTAATCTCTCCCACTATATCCAACACATCAGGTAGTTGACTTGGTTTCTCTTGGAGACTTCCATTCTCTTGTTCTACACTGGACCAGTGAGTTTCTAAAACTGTTGCATGCCTGACTTTAGGGATGTTTTCCTTCTTTGATGATGGATTCCCCATTTTCCCAGATTTTGTAAATCCAAACAACTACATGCCCCATAGTAGTCCCTTTTTAAATAATTACATTCTATCCTTTCATTTCATAATGTCAACTTTGAGCTACATGGTAGGGTATGTTTTCTCTCTCTCTCTCTCTCTCTGTTTTTTTTGTCTCGGTGCGATCTTGTAGGATTCCAATTCTTAGCTTTAACAATCTCAGACCTTCCAAACAGCTCATGAAAGAAATATGAGAAAAATCAAAAGGAAAAAAATTCCCTCATTCCTTTCAGTTGCAGAAATCCATTTTTCTTAATTAATTAACTGATTAATTTTTTTGGAGTTTTCATAATTTCATGAAAAAGTATTGGTAAAAAAGGTGGCATTTGAAAAAAGACTGAGTTTATCTTGGAAAACTGGACTATAAAACAAAATGAAAAAAATTAACAAAAGAAGTTTAAGAGGTCATACTTCAAACAACAGCAAAATATAGCAAATACATTGTAAGGCCATTGAAATTTACACAACTGAAGGTTCCTTCAATTTACTTAGGAAAATCCCGTAACAATAAAACTATATCCCTGACTGAAATATATCAGGGAAGTTATCATTCACCTTGATAAAATGATGATTTGGAAAAGCCTGTAGAATTTTTGAGTCTTAAGTATTGCAGTCTTAAGATCTGTGTAAAATAGATTTGATTATTGTGTTAGCTGTTTAAAACTATTTGGGGACCATTATTTGTACAAGGGAAACTTTTAGACACCGGACATTAGAATTTGTGGCTATGTCCTGTGAAATCTACTGCTTGTAAAATCTGCAAATCTGACTGGCTGTTTTACCTAATGATTTGCTGCCCTGGCAACATGTTCAAATGGGTAAGCCTCTCTCTCTCTCTCTCTCTCTCTCTCTCTCTCTCTCTCTCTCGGTGAAAATTTATAAATGCGTCTGAAGTTTATTTGTTGAGCTAGAAAAATATAAATTAAAAAAAAAATCCATGACTCTCTTGTGCTCTTTACTCAAATAAAATTGTAAGGGTTTTGTGTCATTTAGAATTAACAATCCAATGTAGCACATTTTTTAGTATCTTCCTGTGAAACAGTGCATGGCAGGTAATTTTTGGTGCCTTCTTCCATGTCAAAAAATTCTTTCAGTACTTCATAATTGATAGTTCAGCTGAGTATTAGCATTTCAGTACTGAAATCATTTTTTTTCTCATCATTTTGAAGATCTTCTATGAGGTCTTCTAGCGGTCGCTGCTACCACGCACAGGTCCGGTGTTGACGACCTGAACGATCGTTATCTCTCACCTGGCTTACTGTAGAAACCTCCTAACTGGTCTTGCTTCCCTTCTTGCCTTGCTCGATAGCCCCTTCTCCACATAGCAGCGGGGTGAGCCTTTTATTTATTTTACTTATTTTTTAAAATGGTAGATGATCCAAAAATAAGACGATTTCTAAATGAATACACAGGTGTAGAATGGTTTTAGACACCAACTTTCATTCCAACCGCCAGTGTTCCACGATTTTCCCAAACAAGTGTTCTAAGCTTTGGGGTTTGCTCCTTTGCCCTCAGGTGATATGCAGTACAGTCGACAAAGTCATTGCTGATCTGCCCACCTGCTGTTCTGTTGGTCCTCTGCTTGTTCACAGCTGCTTCGCATGGCTCTTCAAATCTGCTTTCAGTCACTGTATTGAATATTAACATTCATTAATACTAAAATTACTATTAATTTTATATTATTCTGGTTGCACTTTGGGTAGTGCTGATTTTAAATGTGGTTCTAAAGTTGCCTGACTTTAAGAACCACCAGTTTTCATGGTTTCCTAAAAATGTGTATGTCCTAATTTTTTAAACATTTGGTAAAACTGCTCCGAGTATGTACAGAACTTTTACACACCTCAAAAATCGATGGGTTTTGGGCCTCGATAAAACCTCCAGAGTCCAGATAAAGGAAGTGTAGGAGATGAGGAGAGGAACAGGGAATGAGCAATGGGAAAAAGGAAAAACAAGGAGAGGACAGAGTGGATAAGTGAATTGCAGCCAGGAATTTTTTTTGCACGAGGCTTCTAATCCTCATTCTATAAAATATGTGGAAGTGTAAAAAAAAATCTTCTGATGGTTGGCTTATGACATTTGGTTTCAAGATTCATTTTTGTGTTGAGAGGGAAGAATTCTCTGTATAATGATTATTTTACTGACCTAGTCAGTAAATCTAGGAGTTGTTTTCTACCAGAGGTGATGGATTTGCTGTGATCTGGCCATAATCTGTTATTTAGTCCTACCTCTGGCAGGTTTCACAGATTTATAAAAGAGATGAGTCAATTAGGAATCCAGTCTGTGGTTATAAAGTGGAACAAAAGTTAGCAAAGGTTTAATTTGGCTTCAAATGCAAGTCTGCCTTGCTTATTCTCTGGATACCCTGGATGTATACGTACAAATGCTCGCAGAGAGACCCACTATTTTAAATGATGCCCTGAACCCGCCAGTGTTCCCAACTGCACAAAATCTACATGCTGGCCAAAGCACTATTAAAATCAGCCTGGAAAAATGACCTAAGGGAGTCAAGTAATTTATGACTTTGGTTGTCACTAGGTTTTTAATTCATCCAAAGTACTTTTATAACTGGAAAGATAGGAGATTGCACAGTGATCCCAGAGATCTTGATAGATGCACCAAGAGCAAAGGAGGGACAGGTTTTCAGCCTCACTTCATTATTGTCTGGCTTTCATCAGAGCCAGAGTAGTTGGAGAGTGGTCCACTGAGTCCCTGCAGAGGACCAGTCAGTGAAGTTTCAGTGCTTACCCTGGCGCGACATTGGCATTTCATGCTAATGCTTCTGTGCTATGTGTACAATTTAATTGCTGATGTCACCTGTAAGTAGGATTTATACAATCATTCTTCTGGACATGGTGGAACCGCAAAAATAAAAACACACCCGGACAAATCTGCTCTATCCTTAACATCAATCAAAAGACAGCTTTAGTTAAAAACAAAAGGAAAAGCAAAACATCCTTGGTCTAATAAGTTGCCCTGTGTGAAAAAGGAAGATTGTCCAACACATATAAATCATGGCAACTTCTCTCTGCAGTAAGCACTTTCCCCCCCCTCAGAATTATCATTCTGTAATCAGAAAATCCCTAGAGTTTAAAGTATGCCTCGTACAAATGTCACTTCCAAGCTTCAGTGCTAATCCAGAGGAAATATTATCCTAGCGGTCTCTAAGGTCCAATGTGTAGGTGTTGGATACATGATAAACTTACATGGAGCTTTCTTAGTGAGATATAGTCCTCCAGAGGATTGAATTTTTCAAGGCTTAGTACAACCCAACCCTTTAAATAAGATTTAAGCTTCCCTTGTCAGGTTCTTTTAAGAGCTTTTTAAAATTTTTTTATTTGCTGCTTTGACCAGGTTCTAATCCCTGGTCCCCGGTGACAACCTGGCCATCTCAACAATTTCATGTCTGGTTTCCCAGGGCCCGCTATGGCTTGTACAACTGAAGATATTTTTTCCCTCTTCCACTGAAGAGCTTCATTAAAATAATTTGAGATGGAAAATTGCAATAGTAAGACTTTCTTGCTGCTTTACTGATAATATGACAGATTTCTTTTTCACCATTCCCCCCCTCCCCATTTATAGGCAGCTCTCTTCAATAGATTAAATCATGACAGAATACTAGGCATTGGAAATAAAGAATGGGTCTACCGGTTTGCTCCTTCATCCTGAACTTCCCAACCTCCAGAACTGTGAGAAATAAATGTCTCTGTTTAAGCTGCCCAGTCAATGGTATTTTGTTATGATAGCCTGACAACAATTAAAAATTTTAAATACTTTCTTGTGCGTAAAAATAATGGGGACATTTCAAGGCCCCAGAAACAAAAAGGGAACTCAAAGCAAGAATGTAAAGTTGGAGCTGATACCATGGATTACCACAGGATTAGCTGATTAATATATATATATATATATAATTATTTGATTATATTATAATTATATATTACAATATATTTTATATATAATATATATTATGTTATAATTATAATCTATAATATATGATATAATTATATAATTATAATAGTATAAATTATATTATATTGATATATTTGATGGCAACAAGAATGCTTGTTTTAGTCCAGAGAGACAGAGAATATTTCATTTTGTTTTATATATTGTGGATGGGGCAGCATATTCTTTTCAGTATTTAGGGCTACTAAAAATTTATATTTGGTCCTGACATATGTTCAGTTTCACAGTATCAGAGGTTAATTTAAGTAGAATGCTTAGCTCCAAACCTGCTTTGCTAAATGCACAATGGGATAAGTATGGAGGCTCACATACTTATGAAGACAAGTTGAGTAGAAAGCTGGGGGCAAATTAAGTAGGAGCCAGTATATCAAGTATAAGAGAAGTATGATGATGGGAGCACAACACAATTTTCAAGGGCAAGTCTATGCAGAATTCTTATATATTAAAATTAAATTCACCTCCTCTGGCCAATGAGAAGGCGGGGAGGCCAGGGCCCATTTGCTTGTCCACCTCACTGTGCTCAGTCCCTAATCTGTAAAGAAGACCCATAATAGCTACTGATAAGGCAGATCCTTTTTACATTCCAACCCACATTTCTACTTCTTCCCTCAACTTGCCTTCCTACTGAAAGGAGAAAAAAGGGTTGAAAACTGAAATGTGAGGATGTCAACCTGAGACTTAATCGTATTTATTAGCCCTTTAACTATTATCAAGAAAAGAGGTATACTTTTATTTTCTTTTATTAATAATTATCTAACTTTTTGGTTAAGGAAAATGCAAAGATTCATTTGTCTGGATAGTGTTCTATGCACTTTTACCTATCCGAAGTCCTACTGAAATATTAAATTATAGAAATTATGTGAAATCAAGCTTAATTTTATTTTAAAGCAGACTGTGATAAGTTGAGTGTTTTATAACCTACATAATTATATCATATATAATTATTTGTATTATATATTATATATAATTTATATATAATATATGTTATAAACATAAATATAATATAAATAATATAATATAAATACATAATACAATTATATATAATATGATATATAATTTTATATGGTATATCTAATTTATATATAACATTTTATAATTTTATAGTTTATAATTTCATCAACTAACATAAGTGAGGGAAATGAGAAAAGTACAAACATGCACACATACATACACATAAACACACACAAAACAGATACTTTAGGCAGGGACATTATTCCCTTTATTAGAGATGTGAATATACATTTTTTAATTTAAATGCTTGGGGAATCAAACCCCCTAATGAGAACTAGGAAGACCAGTTGAATTCTCTCCTCCTCAGTAAGGCAGGAAGGAATCCTTCAAGGGCCACTCCAACCTTTCCATCTGTTAAATTGAATGACTTGACCTGAACCTTATGGGCTTAAATATTTCTTCAGCTGCAAAGGGTCATTTACCGCAAGCCCCATTTTCATTTAATAATGAATGTGAAGTTGAAACCTGACTGCTAACATTGAGCCTGATGGGTTCATACACCCAACACACAGCCTTTCTGTATTCTATGAGGCTCTACAATAGGTGAAAGTAGTCATCTAAATCTCCTCTTGTACCATGTGTTCCAATCATGATAAGCCCAATTCATATCAAGTAATGGGCTTTGTTAAAGACTTCTAAGTTATAATCATGGGTAATTTTGATTGGGTGCCTGTTCCTTAAACAAAACAAGATAAAGGCAAATACTCTAAATGAGGTTAGAATAACACAGGGTGAATTGAGGCCTGATGATCTGTTTGAGTTGCTCTTTTTTTTGCACTATTTTTCATAGTGATGTCTCATCCTAACTTAAAGTCTACTTCCATGCCCACTTTAGCAGAAAGGCACATTGAGCTTATCAAGTGGAATTACTCATTCTGTATTCTCACCACTAATTTTCACTAAAACCTGTATACAAGAATATACATTGATGATTTTACCCTAAATTTAATTTCACTGATTTTGGCTTACTGTTTTAGCTTTCTAAATCTACCTTCCTGAGTTGCAGTTGGGAATCCTCATTCAGGAGCTTTTCTTTTAGCCTTGTTTTAGCTACCAATCTATATACATATTATTCTTCATTATTCTTTTCTATAGGATTGTTTGTATTGTTCTTATTTTTGTAGGAACTATTTATTTAGTATACAAATTTTTATTGATTATTGATGCTCCAATATTTCTTATCTTTTTGTTAGCTGACTTTTCAATTTATTTTTTAAGTTTATTTATTTATTTTGAAAGAGAGAGATAAAGAGGGCACAAGCAGGGAAGGAGCAGAGAACTAGAGGGAGAGAGAAAGAGAATCCCAAGCAGGCTCTGTGCAGAGCCTTATTCAGGGCTCAAACTCATGAACTGTGAGATCATGACCTGAGCCAAAGTCAGACATTTGACTGACTGAGCTATCCAAGTGCCCTGACTTTTCACTTTCTGGTTTCTTTTGATAGCTAGAAGTTCATTATTCAAATATTAATTTACTTAAATTATTAATTCTTTTCCTTTATGGTTTTGTTCTTTGCATCTTAAAAAGATATTCTTTTTTTACTCTGGTATCATAAATATGTTTTGCTATAACTTGTCCAAAGAGTTTTAGCATTGTGCTTTCTTTCCACATTTAAGTCTTCAGTCTACCTGGATTTGGTTTGTGTAGGATGTGAGGTAGGGATCCAATTGTACTAACATCAAGACTCTTCTTGAAAATACGCTTTCTCTATTGTAATACTATATCTTACAATCAACTTACCATATATGAATAGATTTTATGGGAGCTCTATTCTGTTTTAGTAATCTTTTCACCTATTCCTGTGCTAATAACACACTGTCTTCATTTTCTTGAAGTAGATTTTTTTTAAGTTAATCTTTCAGTGAATGCCTATGAATGGTAAATTCAATCTTGGCCTGAAAATATCTTTATTTCATCCTCTTTGTTGAATTTTCACTTTAAAGTATAATGGAATTTTAATTTGATAGGTAGTTTACATTTAGTGCATTTTCCCAAGTATTTAACTTATCACACTCTTGAATGAATATTTTTTCTATATATTTTTTCCCTTTATCTTTTTTTTTTTAACTTCTGAGTCTCTCTTCATGCTAATTTATTGTTTAACAGTGGTTTACTCCTCACCAGGGGATCCCTTGTGAGAAGGCAAACCAATCTGAATAAGCTTAGAGTTCTCACCTTCTCTTGCTACTGTCATGTTTTTTTCCTCTACATTCATTGCTTTCCTTTCCTGCCTGGAAATTAGATGCCTGTGGTACACTGGAGTTCTATGTCATAACCTCTCTCACTCTGTGCGAATATAAGTGAGTGGGGTGAGGGGGTAACAAATAGAACGTTTCAGCCAAGAGAGAAAAATTCTTTGCATAAGGAAACAAATGCAACGAGCCAGAAACTGGTGCAAGCTACACCAGTATAAGAAATAGTCATGAAATCTAATGTGACCCACAGAGATATACAAAAGCTGACAAAAGCATTTTGTATAAACCAGTGAGTCTTTCATCCCCATTCAGGAATCATGGGTCTGAAATATACAGATCTTAGCGCATTTAATGATCATCCTCCAAATATAAGTAATTAGTGTTCATTTTATAGTGAAAGAAATTAGATCTGTAAAAACTGAGAAACATGCCAGTATCACTTGCCAAAGAATGGTGAGTAGCTGGAGTCAATGACTGCCAGTCTGTCTCCTAGGACCAAACATCCTGAAACTTTCAGCACAGGAGAGAGAGGTTGTCAAAACATTATTGATGTTGAGGTTAAGAATCTGCCTCCTATTAGATGTATTGACAAATACAAGTAACAAAAGAGGATCCTTTGGTTTTCCTCTGCTGCTGCTTAGTTTTCCCTACAGCAATAGAAAATTCTGAAGGCTAGATGAATGAGCTCTAATAGCACATTTCATTTGGATTTCATTTCTTTTCAACTTTTAAATGTATCCAGTACAAATAATCTCCTGGGTGCGTGGTGAAATTTCATGATAAGGGACAGTGTCACATTGAAAACAGTCCAAGAAGAGTCATATGTACAAAGCATTTTCAGGACCTATAATTTATCATCAGCTTTCTTCCAAAGATTAAAATGAGAATACCTAACACTTATTGAACATGTACTGTGTGTGAGGCACTGTGGTGTTCTACATGGAATATATTTAGTCCTCACAACAATTATATGAGATATATACTATTATCATTATCTTCATATTACAGAAGAGGAAAGTGAGGTGCAGAGACTAAGAATTTGTCAAGGTTGTTCAGTATGTAAGTGGTGGAAATGAGTTTCTAACTTAATCAAATCTGTTTAAGTTAAGAGTCTTTCTTCTTGGGGCACGTGGGTGGCTAAGTCAGTTAGGCATCCAACTTCGGCTCAGGTCATGATTTCCTGGTTTGTGAGTTCAAGCCCCGCATCGGGCTCTGTGCAGACAGCTCAGAGCCTGGAGCCTGTTTTGGATTCTGTGTCTCCCTCTCTCTCTGTCCCCACGCCCCACCCACCAGCTCACACTCTGTCTCTCTCTCTCAAAAATAAATAAATATTTAAAATTTTTTTTTAAGTTTTTGTTCTTAACACCATGAAATACTCATTTGGTTTCCCTGTTCTGTTTGATATCACCTGCTTTCTCTCCATCCTCATGAAAACTGAGTATAAATAAGGCAGGATGGTAACTGTGTTAGATGAGACTCCATGTGGCTAGCACAGAAAAACCTAACTCAAGCTGGAATTAACAACATATTTAGATAAATATACCATCTTCCAAATAAAAACTGGACCTGAGAGAACACTGTGTATTGATTGGCTCAGGACAGGATGACACACCCCTTCATGAACTACACATTACAGCAAAGGAAATGGCAACTTGAATTGCAGTTTGGGCAACTCCTGAAGCCAGGGATGGGGACAGTTCCATCAAAATAATGGCTGTCCCTTGAGGTAGGGTGAGGGAGATGGGAAAATAAAAGCACAGGAAAATGAAGGAAAATAAATCAGAGTCCAGCAAATGGAACCCTTACTTTCTTGTCCAGTAAGATTAACATGTAAATTAAACATAAAGAAGGATCATGATCTTAGAAAGATGATTTGTGAATTAGCTCTCTATTGCTGCATTGAAACAAATTATTCCAAAATTTAGGTACTTAAAAGATGAGACATTGTAGACTGGTAACTTGGGTACAGCTGGCTCCCCCACATCGCTAGCTCAGGGTCTTTTATTAGGTTGACTGGGGGAAGATCTTCCAAGCTCACTCAGGATAGTTAGTAGAATCTAGCTCCTCCTTGTTGGACTCCAGGTCTGTTGCAGTGAGACAATTTCCTTACCACGCGGGCCTCTCCACAGGGCAGCTCATGACAGGCACTGGCTTCCCTCAGAGCAAACAAGCAACAGAGCAAAGGAAAATATCCAAGACAGTCTTTTTTATAACCTAATCTTGGAAGTGACACCCTATCATGTCTGCCATATTTTATTGTTTACAAGTGACTCAGTAAGTCTACCCACTTTCAGGAAAGAGGAATATACAAACGTGTGAATATCAGGCAGGAGCAGGGGATCGTTAGCAGCCATCCTAGATGCTGCCTACCATAATGTGTGCATTGGTGCATCTGTGTGTGCGTTTATGTTTGGGGTTGGTGAGTGGTCTGTGGCTACCCATGATATAGGTCCAATGGAGCACTGAGTTCTTATGGACTTTCCTGTTAGGAAAAGTCACGGTACCAATAGGAAAGAGACAACCTTTGCAAATTGAGAGTTTGAGCCAGTTTAATAAAGGGACTATTTATTTGCGGGGCACCTGGGTTAAACATCTGATTTTGGTTCAGGTCATGATCTCACGGTTTGTGAATTCGAGCCCCACATCAGACTCTGCTGTTCAGCACAGAACCCGCATCAGATCCTCTGCCCCACTCTTTCTCTCTGCCCCTCCTTCCCTTATATTCTCTCTCTCTCTTTCTTGCTCTCTCAAAAATAAATAATAAACATAAAAAAATTAAAAAGGGGGCACCGGGGTGGCTCAGTTGGTTAAGCATCTGACTTTGGCTCAGCTCATGATCTTACATTCATGGGTTCTAGCCCCACGTCGGGCTCTGCACTGACAGCTCAGAGCCTGGAGCCTGTTTCGGATTCTGTGTCTCCCCCTCTCTCTCTGCCCCTCCCCTGCTTGCGCGCGCGCTCTCTCTCTCTCTCACTCTCTCAAAAATAAACATTTTAAAAATATTTAAAAATAAAAAATAAAAAAATAAAGGGACTATTTAAAAAGGTGTAAGTAAGCATAGCAAAATTGCAAGGAATATGCATTACTCCTGGGCTTGTGACAGAATGACACATCACTGCCTGCCCTGAGGGCTGAGGCAGTAAAGGAGGGAGCGGTTATGAGAAGTAGGACAGGATATCTGTATGACAAGATGCCAGCCAGGAGCTATGACTTTCCACCAAAGGAAGAAGTCAGCCTATGGCATCTTCATAGGGAAGGTACCAGGGGAAATAAATACATAGTCTCATTCTCCTCCGAGTGTCCTGCTGGCACTACCCAGGGTCTAACTGGACCCAGTTAGAATCCAGAAGGCCAGAGAGTCTGCTGATGTCAATACTGGTCAGCCTCCAGGGTACAGAGTATGTGGGAAGGGTAAAGGGACAAACAGAAGGACAGAAACTAAGTGAATAAGTGTGAAGAAAATCATCCCCATGATAGAGAGGCGGAAACAGGCTTACCTGAGGAGGTGTTGTTTAGAACAAGCTCGAAGGAAAGGTTTGCTGGCAGAGATGGGTATTGAATATCAAAGCAGGTTTTCATATAATTGTGTCTCTTGAAGAACCCCAGAGAATGGGAAACACATATCCATCCCTACGAAATGATTTGGGCAAAATTGCACTGATGAGAGGAGCCTGGGTGGCTAGGATGACTTTGAAGGGTCCTTGTAATTTGAGGATTCTGTGTTCCAGGGGGAGTGATGGAAATCAGGAAACAGGATCTCCTGCAAAATATTCCCAATGCTTTGAAATGGAAATTAGCTTATTCCAATTTAGGAATCAAATTAGAGCAAATAGTCAGGGTGTTAGCGGGTTGTGCTCGTCCCTGTTTGAAGTGGCAGCTAAAGAACGGACGCTGCTTTTTCCTGGATGAAGCAGGATCCCACTCAGCCTGTTTTCATCTTTACTTAGCACCTGCTGGCTTGGAGTGGTGTCGCCCAAGCAATCAGACGGAGGCATGTGCCAGGAGCTTGACCTCCTGTGTCTGCTGCCCCTCCCCCACGCCCCATGACAGCCTCTCCTGTTATAGATGGACAGGGGCTGGTTTAAAATGACAGTCTCAAGTTCGTGTAGGAAGAGAAGGCTAATTCAAAGAAACAGCCAGGCGCGCTTCCTTCCTCTGTAGGAATAATTATCATCCCCCTTCACCATGGCCCACCTGGGAGCCCATTTTGCCTTTCGATCCCGCTGGCAGAAGACCGATGATGAACTCTGTCGACATAGCATGTCCTTCATCCTTCACAAAGCCATTCGCAATGACTTCTTTCAGAGCTATCTCTACCTGCTGGAAAAAATTCCCCTGGGTAAGTGAGTCAGAGCTACTAGATAAGGGACTAGAAAGGGGGGACTGTGTGAGGTCATGCAAGAGGAGTTAGAACAAGGACGCTTTTCAGATAAAAAGAACCCACCACCAATGTCAATGGGCTTAAATGCTCCAATGACATTCTTTCTTGCAGGGCACAAAGATCGGCTGCTGCCTGGCACATCAGGCCTCTACTTTGGGATTTCCATGCACCCTCAGCTGGGGTGATTTGCTTCCTGGGGTGTTGGTTTGCCTGAGTATCAGGCTTACAAAAATTCAATTCCTGTGTTTTAGAGGACATTTTTAATATCTGCAAAAATCGAGAGGGGGCAGGTTAGGTAACACAAATATGAGAGTATTAATGCAGTAGTGTATCAACTAAGAGTTCAAAAGAAAAACTAAACCAGAATAGATGAAGATCTCTGTGTGTGTGTGTGTGTGAGGGAGAGAGAGAGAGAGAGAGAGAGCCCACTCCACACACAATCCTTTCTGGCTTTTCTGAGTCACAATAATAGAGAGCCTAAAAGGAGCAAATTTTAGTTTGGTCTATGAATGTTAAGAAAAAAACTGGGGCAGTGGTCTGTCTCCGTTTCTGTTATTTCCTCTAGCTTTCAGGGAATTAGACAATAGGGCAATAAAAAGCTTATCGGATTTGTCTACACTACTTTTCTCAGTCTCCGTGAAAGTGGTTACTTCAAGGAACTCTTAACAGCACTGAAGAGGAAATAACTGGCGATTAAAGAGTGAAGTGTCTCCCTTTGATTTATATTTTCCCCCAATGAAAGCAGAAACAGTATGTATCAGCCCCAGTCTGTTTTCTTAAGGCTGTCTCAAAGCCCCATTGTGCCCTTGATGTAGCCAGGGTTTCCAGACATCGTAGGAACTACATAATTCTTTGTCCTGCATTCCAGAAACTAGATGCCAGCAGCCTACCAGATTTTTCTTTTATAAATCTGTTTCTGAAGCGATCTTTAATTCTGGACATACAAACACTTTGACATACAAACACTTTCATCTCATACTTCTACAACGGTTCTTAAAAATTTTCCTTATTTATGATTTTTATTTGATCCTCACAGCCACACTATGGGATAGAAAGTAGCATTATTTTTTTCCTTCCACCTTTGCACCTCCACCCACCCTACCCTCCATCTTATTTTTTCAAGCGGGGAAAAGAAAGTCAGAGATGATGGGATCTAATCTAGACAGATCTCATCTAGATATCAAAGCAAGAACCCAAGACCAGGGCTCTTTCTGGTAGATCACACTGCCCGTAAGTAATACTTTTAGGATATGTCATGCATCTCATTTGTATCCAAATGGAAGAAACTAGAGCAGTCCATTTGGAAGGTGAGAATGTTCTGGTTGCTCCACACACTAGCAGAACATTGCTTTTCTAGAGATAATTCTTGAGTATCTTGTGTGGACCCCATCTCAATTACAGTAGCTTGGTGGCCTTAGCTACAGTAGTATGGAGAAAGATATCAATTATAATTACTAAGATACTCACTAAGGGGCAGATGGCTGCCAAATTTTGAAAATAATTACTATAGAGAAAAAGGAACATACCTCTGAATGTAGCTGAAGGTGAATTAAAAAGGAATCTTTTCAGTATCATTTGAAAATCAGATGAAAACTAACTGGGGACAAGTAGACTATAATTTATATTTGGCCTAAATCGCCCCCTTTTTTCAACCCAATAGAATCATTCTGAGTTTATTTATTTTTCTCTTCTCTGTGCTGATGGTTTATCAATGATTTCCAATCTTTTAAAAGTGATTAATAAAAGACAAACATTTTGACACAGTCTTCTATGGAAGTCCAGTGTAAACAAGGAAAAAGTGAAAATTTTCTGCTTAGGGCTGGGGACAGGATCTATTCTTTGCTCTATCTGCCTGGCCTCCTCAGTGACTGTATCTCCCATGACAGTAGAGACTCATTTATTTTGTCCTCTTTTTTTTATCTATAGATAAAATATAATATATATATTATATATATATATAAAATATAAAAATATCTATATAGATAGCATTTACCATGATTCTCGGCACATAGAAAGAACTCAATCAATATCTGCTCACAACAGATTAAATGGTCCCTTAGTAATAATTAATTGCACATCCCTAAAGTCTTGAGTTCAAATTCTGGCACTGCTACCAAGAGAGAAGTCACCAAAGTAAATGCAAATTACTGAAGTCTCTGAAAATCATTTTCCTGAAAACCACAGGGCAATTGGAAGGATTAAATGCAGTTATATATGTGAAAATAGTCAACGCTCAATAAGGTTCATTTTGTTTCTTTTTTTTCTTTCCCTTCCTCAGACCCAGACCTCTTTTAATGTCACCACGTAGTCTTCCGTAGAACAGGAGTCGCCAAAGGTGATAAGCTTAGCTCACTATATGGGACTTTCCGGGCAACAGTGAAGCTTTTTAGTTTGGAACAAAAACTTAGCCAGTAGATGTTCTCTTTCCCCAGCTCTATTCAAGTGTTTTGGAATTGGCTTCCCCTCCTTTTGATGGTTTCAAAACTTCATAGAAATGAAAATAAAGCCCTTTTTAAAAAAGGTTAAGGAATGGCTACTGTAAGGTCTGCACATAGAGCATGTTGTTGAGGGTAATTATGGAAGGATGGTGTCTAACTGGACTCTTTGATTCCTTTTTTTCCTTCCTCCTTCTTTCTAACTGTCTGCATTAGGTAGACAGTCCCTTACAGCACACTATGCAGGGACATTCAGTCACAGGGACATTTGCTGAAATATCCTCGGCTAGCTTCAGAAATTCATGGAGAAGCAAGAGCGTGCATACTAAAAATCTCCAATGAAGGCTTAGCTATGCTGCTGAGTACACCCCTCTTCAGGGAGGAATGGGAGCAAGCCTATTGCTGTTCTCAGTGTTTTGCACTATTATCTCACTGTATGCTGACAATGTGCCTTTTAGGTGGCACTGTTATGTCCCCACCTTATATCCGAGGGACTGATGCACAGAGGAGTTAGTAACCTGCTGAAGTTCATGTGGCTTTGGGTGGCACAGCAGGGTTAGGACCCAGGCAGTCTGACTCCAAATCTGCCTTTTCTGAACCTCAAAATCATGCTGCCTCGCAATGAAAATGGCAACTCGAGTTATGTGGGCAGCAATATAAGTTTTACCACATTTTTTGATTTAACAGGAACATAAAACCTACCCTATGAAGAGCATTGGCTTTCTACTGAGATAATCAACAACATGGGCAGACACAGGTGCGGCTGGGGCTTGGCGTGAATGGATTTTCCAAAGGTGGCTGTTTGGGAACAGATAGGAAATAAAGAGGAAGACAATTATATATGCATCTCCAGTTTGTATACCAGGGCTCAAGGGGGCTTATGCAATGGCTGCTGGAGATGTTCCTATAAGTGAACCGCTCAGTAATTCTTCTAGAGCTACCCCAGTGTATTTCCAAGTACACAGAAGTCAATGAATATTTATTAATTACATACTGAGCAAGAGTCTAGCACTCCTGCACTTCGTTCAAGTCTTAGTCTAACTTCGCATTTAGAGCAACGGTTCCACAGAGTTCAGCAGAATAGGGGTGCAGTGGGAACTGGCTATGACACTTCGTTTCTATGTGATACTAAGTCACTAAATCGTTCTGAGTCCTTCATCACTCTTCTGCAAAATGATGAGTGTAATCCCAGTTTTGAGTTATCACTGTGAAGATTAAAAGAGATAATGTGAAGAGATGATAGGAAAGTGTTTAGTACAGTGCCTGGTGCATGGGAGGTACCCACCAGGTCTTAGTACCCACCCTTCACTCTTTCTAGAAGAGTGAGTCTCTGAGGAGGAAATTGATAACAATGGTCGCCTTTTTGCCATCACAATTAAAAACCAGAGTTAATAAAAACACTTCCTGTGAGACACGTGGGACTGCCAAATAAAACTCAGCATATAACCATTGGCATTTTTCCAATTGATTTCATCCTTGTGACCCGCATTGCCGTACAACTCCCTGAACAGCGATGCATTGTTCAAATGTTTACTGTTCCCTTTGCAAGGCTGCAAGATTATTTTTCTCTTTAAAGGAATGGAGAACCAGATAATTCCCCTTTTTATTTAGGAGACTTCCAGATACACAACATGAGATACGGGTTTGGGATTTAAATAGACCTAGTTTTAGGGACGCCTAGGTGGCTCAGTCGGTTAAGCATCCGACTTGGGCTCAGGTCATGATCTCGCAGTTCGTGAGTTTGAGCCCCGCCTTGGGCTCTGGGCTGACAGCTCAGAGCCTGGAGCCTGCTTTGGATTCTGTGTCTCCCTCTCTCTCTGCCCCTCCTTCACTTGCACTTTCTCTCTCTCTCTCTCTCTCTCTCTCTGTCTCAAAAATAAATAAAAATAAATAATAAAACATTTTAAAAAAGAATAAAAAAATAGAGCTAGGTTTAAATTTGAGTTGTGTCCTCACTAGCTACTTGATCTTGGTCAATTTAGGTAACCTCGTGCTGTCTTGTGTTCTTCCATAAATAATAACATCTCTCTCACCTGTTCAGTTAGACATAAATGCTTAGCATAGGCAGGACATACATCCATGTGTGATCAATGATAGTTACTCTTTTCTTATGACATGGGTATGCCTAATTAGGAGGATAGATATCCTACAAACTATATGAAAACTGTGACTTGTGTCACGTATGTCAGCTTTTCCCTATAGCTACTCTCTACTTTGTTGAACCTGTATGTTACTTGAAGGACAAAAAGCAAAACAATGTTCATTTAGTGAGTGAATATTCAAAGGACACCTACTATGTGTTAAGCATAATGGTAAGTGCTGGGGTTGCAAAGACAAGTAAGATATAACCTTATCCTAAAACTGCTGAATCAGCTTCTGACTCTTCCGATGATACTCTCACCAGAAAGCTGTCCCCACTATCTAGGCCTGATGTCTGGCCTTCTCAAATGTGATAGTAGGTGAGGTAGGACACTCAAGTAGGAGTAGAGAGTTGGGATGACATCAACCAAGTGAGCAGGGGATGTGATGTGTGGTGGGAAAAATGTGTTGTCCCTCCCGGCCTCCCTTTGGTTACCTTATTTGTGTTAAAGCCTGAAAAGAATTTGGAAACACTGAACTAGTCTTCAGCTGAACATCCTGCTAAAACTTTTTTAGGGTAGGCAGTGCATTATTTTAGACAAGAAATACCAGACGCCTAAAGCATTTAGGGAGCAAATTAAACCTACAGGTCCCCTCAGGGCAATTCCGAGACTCGATAATGATAACGTTCTAGCATTCTGGCCCACCGGACCTTTGGATTCCACCAGAAATACTGATAAAGTCCTACTTTGCACCTGCCCTGCTGGTGAAAAAAATAGATAGGAGTTCAGTTTTTTGAAGATTCCACATACAAGTGAGATCATATGCTTTGTGTCTTTCCCTGTCTTACTTATTTCACTTAGCATAATGCCCTCAGGGTCTATCCATGTGGTCTCTAATGGCAGGATTTCCTTCTTTTTTATGCTGAACAATATTCCATGGTACCTAGATACTTTCTCCCTCCCTCCCTTTCCTCCTCCCTCATTCTTCACTTCCTCCCTCCCTCCCTTCCTTCCTTCCTTCCTTCCTTCCTTCCTTCCTTCCGTTTTTATCTTTAATTCTTTAATAGCTAAACTGGGAAGTGGTCATCTGCAAATTTCTTTTATGGAAGGTCTTATCCTTCATAAGGGTATCTCCTAATTGAGGTTTTGTTTTGTTTTGTTTTGTTTGCTTATAAGTAAAAGTTTAGCATGATCCAAATCCTATCTCAAATCATTTCAAACTGGATGTCTAAACTTAGCCTACCTATCCTCTCAGATAAATTTTCAGGTGACAAACAGCTCTAACATCTGGAATAAAGTCAAAAATAACTATAACCAACCATTTAGAGAAACAAAAAGGAATAAAAAGGAAATGAACGACAAGATGATATTCAGCAGATGGAAGCACTTAGCTATTAACAAAATTCTCCTTAGAGAGTTCACAAGATCTAAATTCTTCAGGGCAAATCAACTTGTATTCTACTTTCCTTTTTGTAACAAGGAAACCATTGCAAGGTTCTTGGGAGGTCAGCCCATAATGTAGGTCAAGAAATAAGCACCGTATCATATCAAGAATGAATAGAACTATATCAAGAACTCTGTCTTAGACTACCCCAAGTTTCACAGAGATACTGCAATCCTACAAGAATGAGCTGCTAGATGTATTTCTATAGTAAAAAGGTGCAGGCTGATGACTGATTACCTTATCTGAGTCAACGTGCACCATTGCGGGAGTTATCAGGAGGGGAGAACCTGGGGCTGGCCATGACACCTCATATATCGTTTTAGTGAAACGCTCCTGTCAATTAGGTGAAAATGAGAACTCAAGCCCATAACCATAAAAACCTACCTATTGAGACTGACCCCTGCTGGGTTTGGCATTCACTTGTGGTCTAACTGTTGCTGGCATAATGGACCATTCTCATTTCCAGATTAAGGTTTTTAATAGACTTCACCAACTAGTTGACTTAAGCAGGTGATGATGAGTGTGGCTGCTTGGCTGCTTTGGTTGGATCAAGGAAACTCCTGGGTTGTGGCTTGCTTGTGATCCCAGGCAGCATCCAGCTCTGGGAAGACTCTATGAGCTGTGATTTTCTAGCCTGGTTTTCTGAGACATACCAAAGAATGTGGAGCAGTGATGCTATTGGGACAGTTATGCTTGATTTTTGTCATCCCTGTTGAATTTATTGGGCCACCTGCTGTTTGCACAGCACTTTACTAAGTGCTAGAGAAGGGAGACTGGTGTAGGTTAGTGGTTCCCACTGTTCTGAACCTGAACTCTCCTTTTAATTTTGTATTTTCTCAATCAGTTGCTAATACGTGTCTAAGATGGCAAAAAGCCTCTATATATTTAATACATTTAGAAGAGTTGTATTTTTAAAAACCAATCTATGTATAACAGTTAATATATGTAGGAGATATAGTATTTAATGTTGTTAGTCTCCAGAAATGATGTTCATTGGAACTGATTCTTATACCCCTTGCAGTAAACTCATGACCATTGAAAGATCCAAACATTGGCTCCAAAGTCTTTGAGTTGGAAAATACTGAGGTAACTCCATAGATGGAATGTATCATGATGGAATATTTTAATATAAGTGGTGTTTGTTGGATTTTTAACTTCTAAAATCACAATTTGGAACTATTTCATTGTTATTTAATCCAGAGCCAAATAGTACATTAGTCCAATTTCATAGTCTTGGTGTTAGCCGAAGAAAAATGATTCTAGTTAAGGTTAAATAGATAATCTTTTCTCTCTTTCTTATTCTCTCTTCTTTCTACTGGCAGTTATGTCTATTTTGGTTTGCTTTATGTCCTGATCATAACATTTTTGTACTGTTATGTATTTTGCTTGGAGTTTTCACTTGTCTTTTATTTGTGATGGTTGAGATTAAAAATATGTCTTCTTTAGAATATCACTAATGTCTCCTTGCTTCTTATCTATTCTGTCTACTGCCCAGAATCCAATTCATTCTACTTCTGGATGAACTTATGTTTCTGAAGCCTATAGTTTCTGTTGTAATAAAAACTTTCTAAATCTGATAAGTATCTGTCATTTGGGAGGTTCTTTCATTGCATTTCTGGATTATTTTCACTGTCGTTCAACATATATCTTCTTTTGATTTTAACCCTCACTGGGCTGGAATGTAGCTTCAACAAACTTCTAAAGAATGAATCCATGGGAGGTAAATATTCTTTCATAGTGTGATTGGATATTAAGTTTTAGCTTCAAAATAATTTCCCTAAGAATATTGATAGCATTGCTTCTTTGTTTTTAGAGATTTTATTTTTAAGTAATCTCTACACCCAACATGGGACTCAAACTCACAATCCTGAGATCAAGAGTCACATGTTCTACTGGCTGAGCCAGACAGATGCCCCTGTTTTCTAATATTTCTAATGAGATTTGTGTTATAAGCTTGACTCTAGTCCTTTGACTATAGAGTTGCCAGATAAAATGTAAAACTCCAGATAAATTTAAATTTAAAATAATCAACAAATAATTTTTAGTATAAGTATGTCTCATGCAATATGCAATATTTTAAGGATATTTATACTAAGAAATTATTTGTTGTTTATCTGAAATTAAAAACTAATTATGTATCTCATATTTTTATTTGCTAAATCTGGCAACCCTTTTTGAAGGTCAACCACCTTTTCTTCTTTAAATGACTAAGATCTTCTACTTCTTACTTTTTGTGTTTTGAAACACAAAGGACTTGTGTAATGTGGCATTTATTTATTTAATTATTATTATTATTGTTATTATAATAATAATATTTGTTATTATAGGACTTGTGTAAATGTGGCATTTATTTATTTAATTATTATTATTGTTATTATTATTATTATTATTTTATATCCATGCTGCTCGGAACTTGTTGAATCCTACAATCACTTTTAGCTCTGGAAATTTTTCTTCTATTATTTCTTTAATAATTTTCTTTCTTCCATTTCTCTGTTATTGAGACTTCTAATTGACTTGATGTTTGAGCCTCCTCAATTAAGTCTTTTTGGCTCTAATCTTTTTACCTCTGTTTTCCATATCTGTCTTTTTGTTCATGTCCTGACAAATTTACTCAAAGTCCTATTCCAAAGTTTGGTAATCAAAACTTTAATTTCTAGCTGGAACGCCTGGGTGGCTCAGTCAGTTAAGTGTCCAACTTTGGCTCAGGTCATGATCTCCCAGTTCATGAGTTCGAGCTTCACATCGGGCTCTGTGCAGACAGCTCAGAGCCTGGAGCCTACTTCAGATTCTGTGTCTCCTTCTCTCTCTGCCTCTCCCCCCTTCAAAAATAAATAAACATTAAAAAAATTTTTTTAAACTTTAATATCTAGGAAGTCTTTGTTATTACTTAAATTATCACTTTCTTGGCATCTTATCTTTGATTTATGGATGTACCAGTTCTCATATCTCTCCAAGGATATATGAATTTTCTGTTTAGTTTTGGTTCAAATTCTCATCCTTTTCTTGAGTTATTTCTATTTCCTTTGGGGTCATTTCTGATTGTTTATCTCTATCTTTTTCATTCAGACTGCCATTTTACCCCCATGTGTTTGGAAATCATTGTTTATCCACAGTTAGGGATAGAGAACAGGGTCAATGATTCTAGGTAATGGAGAAGGTTTCTTCTGGTATATATATCTCCCCTGAATAGAAAAGATGACAAGCAGTCCTACATATCCAGGTAGATCTTACCAGTCTCATCTGTGTGAGCAGATGTGATGCTTAGAGTCCTTTCTATGACAAAATAAGTGGTATTCCAGGATCCTAATACTAACTGGTTTAGGTCTCCTTAGGCAATTAATTTTTTTTTTTGTTTTTGTTTGGTTTTTAGAGAAGGTCCTTCCCTGCCCAGGATTATAGCCATGCTGCCAGTTGCTTTTGGGAGAGTGCGTTTGTCCTTTCACTGGTTGTTTTGTATACAGCTTTTTGATTAACTCTTATTTCCTTTTGAAACTATCTGAGGCTGCAAATTTTTTGGCTTCATTCCATCTGCTTTTTTGGCTTCCAGACATTTGTTGAAATCATAAATCCATTGGTGGCCCCTCCTCTCATTTTCTTCACTGTTATGTGCGGAGTTTAAAACAAATTTGGGGGGATTATGGGGAAGGAGATGATACAAATGCATTCAGCCTACAATCTTGAACCAGAAATTCGTTCTTTTCATCCGCTCTCTACCATTTCCTCCTGAATGTCCTCTAATGAGACTATTTTATTCTCAAAGAGATGCATTTCCATCTACAAAAATCACTTACATGCATACACATTTACCTCTCAGAAATTGGAACATATGTTTTTCAAAAAAAGTCTTAAAATAATATCTCATATGGTGTCTAAAATAATGAAGTGACGTAGTATATGTGAATGTGCCTAGCACGCTACCTGCTGCAGAATAGTTGCTCAATAAATATTACATATTTTTTATTATTTTATTTTCAGAAGATAGAGCTTAAGCACATTTTTGGTGATGTTGGTACAAAGAGATATTTCAGTATGACTTGCTTAAAAAAGGGGTGAAAAGATAGCTACCCCAAATGTACCTTGTGATTAGAAGTAAGGATTAACAATTAAATTCTCATAAAACACTTGGAACTTGAAGATAAAACTCACTGTGAAACTTGTGACATTCTTTCTTTTTTTAAGTGTATTTATTTATTTTGAGAGAGAGAGCATGGGAGGGGCAGAGAGAGAGAGAG
>CM053562.1:12142843-12303650 GCA_028646485.1 Cryptoprocta ferox
ATATTTGGGTAAAACAAAGAAAGCGAAAACTAGCAATGTTGGATAGTTTTTGAAAAAGGTAATTGGATGTTCTATAACTTGATTGTAGTAGTGGGTACACACCTGTATGCATTGAATGGTACATGTAAAATATTGTATTTTCTTATATGATAACTGACCTAAATAAAGTTGGTTTAAAGAGGTAACTGGAGTGTACCTAGACTCAGGGTACACATCTGTACTTGAAGCATCCCACAGGATACCTTTCTGCAGGGCCCTGGGAGAGCTGGGACAGACTGTGCCTTGGATTGTGGCTCTGGAATAGGAAGGGTCAGCAAGCATGTCTTGTTGCCCGTTTTCAACAGTGTGGAACTGGTGGACATGATGGAATCGTTCCTCGTCGAAGCCCAGAACTACCTGCAGGTGAACGGGGACAAGGTAGAAAGCTACCACTGCCACAGCCTGCAGGAATTTACACCATCCCTGGGGAGATATGATGTCATCTGGATTCAGTGGGTCTCTGGTTAGTCCTGCATGGCATTGCATCTGCCGTTCGCCCCTTCCCAGAGAAGGAAGACAATACTTGGGGCTAATTTGAGGATTTGTGGAGAGGGAGCAAGGACGTTAAGGGACATCTAATTGTAATTGTGCTAAGAGTAGTCAGCCAGCCTTAGGCATAATGGAAACTCCCTGTAGCTCTGGTCCTCCCACTATCTCCCCTAACATCCTCTGCCACAAGCCTGAAAATTCCCATCCTTAGGGATGGAGAGCCTTTGGACCAGCCTAACTCTGCAAAGAAAACCAAATACTTGAAAAACTTTAAAAAGTGGGGTCAAAAAGAGTTTATCCCCATTTAGTGGCAAAACTGGACTTTCTTAGATTTTAAATTCCCAGGAAGTGAGACAGCAGTGAGTTAGATATTGGTCTCAGTGGGTGTGTCTAGGAGACACAGAGCAGTACTGACAAAGTTGGGGTGTCTGGGGACAATGGCAGGGACTCATGGGATAGGCAATCGTTTATTTCATGCCTGTGAGGTAGATAGACCAGGTGGTAGAATACCTATTTTATCGATGGGGCACTGAGCCTCCTCAGAGAGGATACCTGTGCTCTTATCAAAGTCTCCTGCCACCAGAACAATTCAGGCTATTAAATACTTCATGCATGAGTCAACCAAGGTCTCCTGATTCTTAGCCTTGTGGTCTTTCCCACCTTCCTACTCTCCTCCCTCCCTGCCCGCCACCATTTCATCCTGTTTCCCCATCTACTTGGCCTCACCTGTAGGGTACCTGACCGACAGAGACCTCCTTGCATTTCTCTCCCGGTGCCGCGCTGGCCTGAAGGAAAACGGTGTCATCATCCTGAAGGACAACGTAGCTCGGGAGGGCTGTGTCTTCGATCTCTCGGACAGCAGTGTGACTCGGGACATGGACATCCTCTGGAACCTCATTAGGAAGAGCGGGCTGGTGGTGCTGGGCCAGAAGAAGCAGGACGGCTTTCCAGAGCAGTGCATCCCGGTGTGGATGTTTGCACTGCACGGTGACGGACATTCCTGACTGGCCGTGGGAATGGTGGCAGGACTGCACAGGGGTGCTTTGGGACAGAAGTGCTCTCCTCATAATTCATGGTGGGGGGGATGGAGAGAAGGGATGCAATGCATGTCTGGAAATGATCGATGTAGTATTTACAAATTTCCACTAATTTTATAAGCACATGCACACACTCGGTGGATTTTCTGAAAGATAAATGGAGTGAAACATCAGGAAAAATGTTTTAAGAGACTGCTATATACACCTAAACTGTGCGAGTGTACACAAAAACAGAAAAGGGAGCAGTGTTCACAAATTCTAAAGGGCCCTGGTCCCTAAGGATTTGCATTATGGAGTATTCTGGGATGGATGGGGTAAAGCCCAGACCCCCTTGTTCTGCCCTCATGCTAGATACATTCTATTTCCTCTTCCTCTTTGGGGCTACTACTTCTCTTAGACAAAAGCTCACTGGAATTAAGAAAGGCACGGGTGGAAATAATCTTATGCAAACAAACCCATTACTTAATCTTGTCTTTAGCTTTTCTCTTCACAGAAAAAGCATATATGGTTTCACTTTCTATTTTGGGTCAGTTTCACCACCCAGTGATGTCATGTGGATGTAACTTGATAACAGAAGCCTGCATTTCAGTGATGAGGAAGTGTCTCCTTTCAGGAGAAAATGTTGTACCATTGAAATTTCAGCTGTGAAAGGATAAGTAAATGTCATTGATAATCTAATTTTAGCCACTGGCCTCTGACACCACTTGCTTCGTTGCAGCTGCTCCTTTTCTTTCATTGATATGAATATACATTGGGAGGAGCAGGAAAGTGATAAACCTGAAAACTGAACTAATGGGATTAATTTAAGGCCTTGGTTTAATTAAAAATAATCTAAAATCATTGAAGCACAAAATTTAACTTAATTTTTATTAGCAGAGTGTTTAACTATCACTGCTACTGTCTTTAAAGCACTCCAATATCTTCATGTTGAAGCATATGTTTGTATATTGATATATATTGAGTCTTGTGTGAAATGTGACATATCAATTTAATAAAAGAAGGTATACTGCATGGACATGCTACAACCGTAAAAACCATATTTGTAAGTCAGAGTTCTAACTTAGGAGGAAAACAATCATTATGAAACATTTACAACCTCATTATAGGATTACCTTGGTAGTTTTATTTACGTCCTGGAAAGTGAATTACTTTGCCTCTGGCACCTTCTAACTATTACTCACCATGGTCTAGGGTAAAATAACAGAATGTCAGTTAGAACCATTGGAGGACAAGCCAAAGGCCAGAACTAAATCAAATAGCGAACCATTGCCAAACAGACCGAGTATGGCAAAACAAGGGCATTCACTTTTAACCCTCTGTGCCTTGGGGCATATTAGCCAAATCATCTTTTTAGGCCCATGCCAGAAATTTTCTGTTTCTTCTACACTAGCACCCTTAATTCTCTTATCTCTTGGCTTTCTGATTTGCCAATGCTCAAATGGCAATTGACAAGTTATCAATATTCTCTGCCCCTGGGTTCTTGAGCTTTGGAGGAAATAACATGGAAATAATATGGAAATAATGTGGATGTGGAAATTTGCTCTTTAACTCAGATAAGTCTTGGAGACTGACCAGCAGTCCCTTTCACTTCCTAAGTAAAGTCACTTTCCAATTCTTTTCAGACAGTTTTTTTTAATGTTTATTCATTTTTGAGAGAGAGAGAGAGAGAGAGAGAGAGAGAGAGAGAAGGAATTGGGGAGGGGCAGAGAGAGAGGGAGACACAGAATCTGAAGCAGGCTGCAGACTCTGAGCTGTCAGCACAGAACCTGATGCGGGGCTCGAACTCACCAACCACAAGATCATGACCTGAGCCAAAGTCAGATGCTCAACTGACTGAGCCACCCAGGTGCCCCCTTGTCAGACAGTTTTCAGATCTTTCCTGATTTACACAATTTCTCAACTCTGTATCTACCCTTAATTTAATTGAAAAAGTAGAAGTTGGGGTGTAAATTGTATCCATATCCACCCTTCTCCCCATACACACACACTGCAAATAACGAGTACAAGGTAAAGGGAAGAGTGGCTAGAGAGGAGAGACCATTGGAGCCAGACTATGCTGCCTAATGGGTCATGTTAAGGTTTGGACACATTATTCAAACAACAAGGGAAAGTTCTGGAGGGTTTAAGTAAGGGATTGATTTTCCTAGTCCTGGGATAGAGGTGTGGATCATGTAGAAAGAAGATATTTAGAGTCCCAGGCATCTTTAATCTAATGCAACAAGCCAAACACACTGTTGATGTTCATCGGCATACTGTGTACAAGTAGCAATCTCTGTTAGTCCCCTAATTCTGTCCATAGTCCAGCTGCCTCGGAATCATGTGGAAAGCTTTTACAAAATAGAGATTGACAGTCTCTGTTCCCATGAGGATCCAGTTCTATAAAGTGGGCTCAGATAATCTGTATTTTATTAAGGTCTTAAACTGATTCTGAACATTAGTTTGTTTGAGAATACTGGTGGGGAAAGAGGTGTGGAGCTGAGCTGTTCAGAGCCACAGAAAGATTGGGTAGGGAAGGCATGAGTGTGAACCAGTTTCAGGGAAATCGCTAGAAAGCTCAATCCATCCTCCACACTGATGCCAGTCTTTCTGAAATATAAACCTGACCATGTCATGTATAAGCTTTCAATGACTCCCCATCACTGATAGCATGAATCCTCATCTCCTTAGAATGACATATAAAGCCTTTTGTGATCTAGCCCTGCCTTTCCTCTGCAGCCTCAGATTTTCCACGTCCCCTGCAGCTGTACTTAACTACTTAAATTCCCTAAAGTTGGTATGATTTATAGCTCACAGCATGTAGAGCTATTACTTCCTAAGTATAGAACATCTCTCATCCTTTTTCATCTGGCACAGACTGCTTAGACGTTGCTGACTCTAGGAGAGCTTCCCTCAGCCCCTAGATGCCCGGTTAGGTGCCCTCACTCCGCGCTACCCTCATCCTCCCTGCTTAACATATCACAGCCCTAATCATGTGGCATTGTAATCAAGGCTACTTGCTATTTCCTCTGTTAAATTCTGAGCTCTTTCATGGAGGATTCATGGTTAGCGTCTCAGTCACATGCATAAGCCCAAGGACAGCTGAAACTCAAGCTTTTGTTGAAAGTATAAAAGGTGATGTTACAAGTAAAAAGACTCAGGGGAAGTCTAAGTTTCTGGCTTCAAACATGAATCAGAGCAAAGCAGCAGGAAAAACAACACAAGGGTTTCTGCAGTTGTATGAGCACTGGGATGTGCAAGATTGGTCAAAACAGTGATCAAACAATGCAAGCTCACAAGGACCAGGAAATGCACAGAAACAAGAAGGCAGCGACTTCAGGGAGGAGAATGTAGCAAGAAAATTGGGTTCTGAGGTGAAATTCTGTCTAATTAGAAATCTCTTTCTTTTAGTAGGAGCCAACCCAAGGGCATGGCCAACCCAAAGCCCATCACTCCATCAGGTGAGAGGGTGGAGTTCATACGAGAAATATTAAAATTGTGGCAGGTCATAACAAAGCAACTCTTAATTCTTACCCATTTCCTTCTAAGCAACCAGTCCCAAGAAATAAACTAGGTTATAGATGAAGTTAATCATTCTGTGAACTCGAATACAAGTGGAAAGAGCTCACCTGTGCTTCACAGATGAATTAATTGCAAACATGCCTGCAATTCTACATGAACTTTGGAGGACCCCTTGGTTTATACAATGATTCACGAATGGGTGCAGTCTTCACCTTCCTCATCTTCCAAGAACCTGAGTCACACCACTCCTAAGTACCAGCATAGGAGCATGCCGAGTCTTAAAGGGTCAGCAATCTTATAGATTCAGGACCATCATAAAAATATAACCCAAAACAAATAAGGTCATCCATGTGAAAGATGATCTGCTTTGTATTATGGACACATTTTGGCCTGATCCTGGGTTTTTTTCTCTCTCTCCCATTTCCTGAAACTGGCCTGTTTTGAGTGATGTATTAGGGAGAAGACCTGTGTCAGATATATTTGGCTGCCCGTCACAAATAATTAAAACCAGTTGTGTTATGCTTTCCTTAGTTCCAGCTGACTCTTTGATGCTTTGGTGTCCATGCCTGAAAACTACCTCTTATAATCATCAGAGGCCCGTGTTTTTGCAGAAGTCACTGCAAGCTAATTAAGCAAATATGTGAAAAATAGTTTTAAATGATCTCAATTAGTAGAGTGTGTGTATAGATGTATCAAGCATGAGGTTTGAGGAGAGACCTTTAAAATAATAACTGACTTGTGGAGTTAGTGATTTGGTGATAGAGAACCACGCATACATGGCACCTCTGTAGGTTCATTAAATTGGCATGATCTGAACTTTTGCTACATGACCGACAATGAAACATATAGCAAATGGCCAAGAAGATCATGGTTCTGTAACGGGAAAGACAGATCCCTACATAGCAATGAGTCAGGACAAAAAGGACTACAAAAATAACATGGAAAAAGAATTAAAGTAATATAGAGACCTGAGTGACTCACTACATCTCTGGGATTTGAGGGATGCCACACAGATTCCATTCATCCAACATTTTTGGAATGCCTCCTCTGTCTCATTCATGGCTCTAGGGTCTCAGGATACATCAGGGAATAAAATCCAAAGGTCCCTGGCCTTGTGGAGCTTGTGTTCTAGGAAGGTTAGGGATGCAGTAAATATAAATTACTCAATTATTATTGATGTTAGCAAGTGGTAAGTTTTGGAGAAAAAAAGGGAAAAATAGAGAAGAGAAAGGGGGATTGAGAGTCATGGAGGAAGATTGTAATTTCAAAGAGTGGCCAGCATTGGCCTCCTTGATGAAGGGACATTTGAGCAGAGAAGTGAAGAAGGTGGGGACAGGGGCCGTGTGGTTATCTGGGGGAAATGGGGACAATCAGTACAGATGCCCCAAGTCTTGAGTATGCCTGGCCTCTTTGAGGAGCAGCAAGGAGGTGAAGACAGCTGCAGCAGGGTGGATGAAGGAGAGAGTGCAATAGACACGAAATTTAGGGATAGGATCATGGCCACATCGTGTAGGGCTTGAAGATTATGGAAGAGGTTTTTACTCTGATCCGGAAGGAGAGCCATTACAGAGTTTTGAGCAGAGAAGTGACATGATCTGACTTGAGAAAAGATAATAGTGGATGGAAGGAAGGAGGCCAGATCGATCAGGAGTGGGTAAACTATGGCTGTGGTCCAAATTCAGCTTTTGCTTTTTTTGTAAATAAACTTTTGTTGGAATACAGCTGGGTCCATTCGCGTTATAACAGCAGAGATGAGTAGTTGCCCCAATGAGTCTATGGCCTACAAAGTAGAAAATATTTACTATATGGCCCTTTACAAAACCACTTTGCTGATTCCTAAATGAGAATATTGCAGTAATTTAGGAGAAAAAGAAATGGTGGCTCAGGCCAGGGGGATAGCACTGAAGGTAGTGAGAAGTGTTTGGATTCTGGATATATTTGAAACGAAAGCCAAGTGGATTTGCTGACTGCTATGTGTGGGACTGTAATAAAGATAGAAGTCAAAGATGAGTCGAAAATTTTTGATCTGAACCACCAGAACATTGTTGCTATCCTTTGAGGTATGGAAAGTGGGGGTGGCAATGCAGTTTTCATGATGAGAGATCAGGAATCGGAAGGGCTTAAACTCAACATTTCTGAGTTTTTAGATGACACCAAGTGAAGATGTTGAGAAGCTGAGTGAATATGCAAGTCTCAAGTTCAGGAGAAAAGTCTGGAGATGGAAAATTAGCGTGGAGATGGTAGTCAGCATTGAGATTCTGAACGAGTTTACTGAAAGAATGAGTGAAAATAGAGAAGAGAACAAAGAATGAGCCCTAAAGCATGTAATCATTAAGAGCTTAGGAAGAAGAGGGAAAAGACTGCAAAAGCAACTAAGGAGTGACCAATAAAGTAAATCAAGGGTTGAGTGTTCTGGAAGCCACATGAAGAAAGTATCAAGGACAGAGGGATTGACTATACCAAATCTTTCTAATAAGTCAAGTAGGAGGAAAACTGTGAACAAACAGCTTTGGTGGAGTAGGTAGGAACAAAAACTGGATTGCAGTAATTAGAAGTGACTATGGGAGGAAAGGAATTATAGAGAATGGATATAGACAACTTGTTCAAAGAGTTTTGCTAGGAAGGAAAACAAATTTGCAAACAAGGCAGTATCAGGCAAGGGAAGTAAGGGTAAGTGAAGGGTTTTGTTTTTGTTTTTAAGATGGGAGAAATAAATTACGTGTTTGTACATTGATGGGAAGGATTTGGTAGAGAGAGAGAGAGATGTTTGTGATTCAGGAAAAGAAATGGGAGAATTTCTAGAGCATTGTCATTGAGTAACTAAGAAAGATGGGATCTCATTTGCAAGTGGGGAGATTGACTTTTTAAAAGAATTTTTTTAGTGTTTATTTATTTTTGAGAGAGGGGGAGAGAGAGAGAGAGAGAGAGAGAGACAGAGCATGAGTAGGGGAGGGGCAGAGAGAGAGGGAGACCAGAAACCGAAGCAGGCTCCAGGTTCTGAGTACAGAGCCTGATGCCAGGCTTGAACCCATGAATTGTGAGATCATGACCTAAGCCGAAGTCGGATGCTTAACTGACTGAGCCACCCAGGTGCCCAGGGGAAGATTGACTTTTGAAAGGTGCATAGTTAAATCGTCTTCAGGTGGGAGGTAAGGGTTTATGTGTGTAGATTCTGATGGAAAGGTGGTGATGGTTACAGAAATTATAGAAGTCCCTTTTTGTTGGTGTTAATTTTCTCAGTGAAGTGAGAAAGATGATTATCATCTGAGAATAAAGACTGAGGTGGTGTGCTGTGGGTTTGAGGAGAGATGAGAATGAACAAGATAGTCATCACATGTGTGGTAGAGTGAATAGATCAGAAAAGTATAACATGGTCATCAAACAGCATTTAGGTTGCATGGAGGTTCATGATCAAAAGTGTTGGCCTTCAGCTCATTCTTTTGCATAGATGAAGGCACAAAATTAGGTAAAAAGATGGATTTGGCCAGGGTTGTAGTTTTGCCAAGTGAGTACACCAAGGAATTAAGGGTATATACAAAGAGGTGGAGTATATTGTTTAGTCATGGACACTAAGATGAGTAAGGTGATGAGAGAGAATATCATGAAGGTTAGAGATAATGAAAAGAAAGATCAATGGGTTGGAGATCCTGGTGAAGTTGGAATTGGGTCACTAGAGGAAATGAAGGGATAGATGGATGTTATGGTCAGAGAATGGAATGAATTAAATTGGTGTTATGGAGGGACTATTGGTAATGAGAAGGCCCAGGGCTCTGAACATATTGATGAATGGCTGATGTAGTATGGAGGGTCAGATCACTAGAAGAGAGGAGTTCTAGAAATGGAAAGTCTACTGAATCATCTACTGTGTATATGGTAGTCATCCAGGAATGGAGACATTAGCAGGACTGTCTGTGAACCAGGAAGTAAAGTGAACCAGGAAGTAAAGTCAGTGGGAAGTAAAGGGGCATAACCGAGGGGTTGGTTGGTGACATCACAATGAGGGATAGTGGGCAGTATGATTTAATTATAAAAGATTCAATCTTGAGAATGTCTAGGGAAGAGAGAGAGAGAGGGAAGATCAATGGTTTAAAAACAGCAATGAGAGGCCTTGGACGGTACCTATCTCATATATGATTTTAATTTTATATGAGACTCCAAGGATAAGTGGTTGTTCTTAATGTGGAGAAGCTGGGAAAGAATATTTCAGACATAGTGAAATGGTTGGGCTGATAGGGAAAAATCTGTTAAAAGATGGCCGACAGGACTGATAAGGAAATACCTGTCCCTGATCAAAGGCTTCCTCTTCCGGGTTCTTCTTCCCACCCTGCTTGTCGAATGCATTAATGAGGAATGTGGAAGTAACAGGCTATAAATTACTCCCTCTGCTGATGCTCTGGGCTCACACCTCTGGAGAGTGATCTCCTCTGAGCCCACCGGTATAAAATAAACCTCCCTTCCAAGACCTCCGAGTGCCGCTTGGTTCTTCCACTGAGTGATCCAGACCAGATTCCGTAACAGGGGATTTAACTGCATGTACCAAGACACAGAATTTAAGAAATGGTGAGTATATGAATCTGGCCAGAGCATCAGGTTGGACCACAGTGGCTGTTTTGTAGAAACTCTGGGATATGATAGGGGTGCCTGGGTGGCTCAGTCGGTTGTGTCCGACTTCAGTTCAGGTCATGATCTCACCATTCGTAAGTTCGAGCCCCGCATCAGGCTCTGAGCCTGGAGCCTGCTCCAGATTCTGTGCCTCCCTCTCTCTCCTTCCCTCCCCTGCTCACTCTCTGTCTCTCTCTCAAAAATAAATAAACATTAAAAAAAAAAAAGAAAGAAACCCTGGGATACGATAGAGAGTGATGAAAGAAAATAAAGGTTGGGGCAGATTGTGATAGATCCTATACATTAAAATTTTCCTACTAGCTAAAGGGGCTACCAAAGGTTTTTAGTCAGGGCACAAACTCACCAGGTTTAGTTCACCAAGGTGAAGTCTGCTACAATGTAGAAAGTGGTTGGGGACAAGTAAGATAATCAGAAAACTACAGCAGTGATTAAAACTACAGATCAAAGGGCCTGAACTTAGGCAATGCCCATAGGAGCAGAAGAAATTCAGGGAAAGTGAAATCAACAGGAGGTAGCAATGGTTTGGGTGTAGTTAGTGAGAGAAAGAAAGGAATCAATGAAGTACTTGAAGATTTTCCACTACAGTCATTTGCTGGAATAACTTTCACTTTTACAGTTTAGGGAATAAATGAGAATAACTAAGATACCTTGGCTCCTTTTAACAATCACTCAGCAGAGGCTTAATGAGTACCTTATTCTGTAGTTAGATACTTGTCTCTTTTATGGAACTCAACATTCCTTAAAGTATCTTTGAGACCGATGAGGATGTTGAGGGACCAGTCATATTTTTCCCTCTAAATAGTTTAGCCAGTTTAGATATGAACTCAGAGATCAAAGATGAAATATTAATGTAATTAAGTATAAAGCAAGGCTAGAGCCCAAATAAGACTCTTCTCATGCCCTGTCTCTCCTCCCCCTCTCACCCCCAAGTCTAAATCTTGGAGCTTGACTGCCCCCACCTGCCCACTGTACCCCACCCCACCCCCCAGCAGGAGAGACTCAGGTCTGAAGGGTTCATATTTGCCAAGATAAATAGAAGAGATCTGCAATCTCTCCTGACCCAGCGAGGATGGAAGGCGGACAAGAAAAGCTCTACGCTTTCTTTCCCCTACAGCAAAAGGGAAGATAAGAGAGAAGGGCTTCTTCCTCCCCCATTGATCTCTCCTGGAAGTGAAATGAAAAATCTGTGCCTCACTATGGAAACCGAGGAAATGCAGTAAGAATCATTTCCCCTACCAATGGCAGGGCCTATGTTAGACGCAGGCAAACTGGAAATATAAACTCAGGTAAAGTAGCCTAGTCATATGTAGACCCTAAATAGGAAATATGCACAAAATGCAGGGCCGGGGCACTAAGGGAAACGAGAGGTAGGGAAATACACTGGATCACTGGTCTAGCTGGGCAAAAAGGGGAACATTTAGTACATGGAGGTAAAGGTGCTTTATAAAACTCAAAGGCAAGAATGCAGCTGGGCCTTGGGATGGGACCAGAGTCAAGAAAGCCATTGGGAACCCATGAAATAGACCCTCTCCATCTCAAGTCTTGGCTTCTCCCTGAGCACATCCTTTATTTTTCTCTTTCCCTGAGGGTAACTTTCTTTGTTCCTCATCTCCATAACAGAAAACACAGACACTCAAGGCTCCCTGGTTTGCCTGTTCTGGATTCAGCCACAGAGAGTGCCTCACGGAGTGACTGACTCTTTCTCAGTAGCCCTTGACTTGCTCTCCATTCTCATTTCACCGGAAAGTGTCATCAGCTGGCCTGGCTTGGGTCAGAGCGTCATTTCTTGTCCGCTCAACTGTGCTGTGTGGCTGTGGCCATTCCATCCTCTCCACCCCCAGCTGTGGGCTACAGCTGACCTGGTCAAAGGAAGTGAGCTGGGAAGATACTCCAAAATTGTCTTCAGTGTCAAGTGTTCAGCGACTGAGATCAGGAAATATTCAGAAAATTTTCAATCATGTAACGGGTTTATGCCATGCAATAAAATGCAATTAAGTAGTCTCTTGATAGGAACGCTTTAAAAGAGTCTCTTGGGGGTCGCCTGGGTGGCTCAGTTTGTTAAGTGTCCGACTTGGGCTCAGGTCACTATCCCACTGCTTGTGGGTTCGAGCCCCGTGTTGGGCTCTGTGCTGACAGCTCAGAGCCTGGAGCCTGCTTCAAATTCTGTGTCTCCCTCTCTCTCTGCCCTTCCCTCACTTGCACTCGGTCGAAAATAAATAAACATTAAAAAAAAAAAAAAGAGTGTCTTGGAAAGGCAGCCAACACCTGCACTTGGGACCTTAGCAAGAATAAGTAGGCTATAATTTTCCTGTACCGCTGGATTAAACATGTGTACAGAAAGGATCCGGGTTATTATAAGAAGAACAAAAGGATGTCAAGGAAGAACGTCTGGTTCTCACCCCTTTTAGAAATATTTGTCAAGAAGGAAAAAGGAATGTGACAGACAGGCCCTCTGTGTCTTCCAGATGTTCTCCAACAATACTTATTGTTAAACTGAAATTTAAATTATGAGAGCCAGGCCCACCAAAGAATGAAATAGCTGGAGGCATTTTGAGTCCCATTCATTAGTCCTTTCTGGGTGTTGTTCTCAGTCAAGTTACCATTTCTTGACATGAAATGTTAGTCTGTCTCTGGAATAATTAGCCCTTTGGCCCTTTCCCTGGCTCCAAAGTTACAGGAGGGGTACTTTTTGCTGTTTCCTCCTCACTCCCTCTTTGGGAAATTCCTTTCAAATGTGGGGTAATAATAGTAGTAAGTGCTCAGTAGATCCTAACTAAGTTCTTTACATCTTTACATCTATGTTATGATGTTATTTAACTTTTTCAATCTGTTTTACATATTTTTATGTAGATTCCATATTTTACAAGTAAGGAAACTGAGTTTAGTTTTTTTTATGTTTATTTTTGAGAAAGAGAGAGAGAGAGAGACAGAGTGTGAGTGGGGGAGGGGCAGAGAGAGGGAGACACAGAATCTGAAGCAGGCTCCAGGCACTGGGCTGTCAGCACAGAGCTCGACACTGGGCTTGAATCCACGAGCTGTGAGATCATGATCTGAGCCCAAGTCGGACACTTAACTGACTGGGCCACCTAGGCCCCTCTAGTTTTAAGAGTTTAAGAGACTAGCCCAAGACCAATGGCTGGTTAAAGGACCAAACACAATTGAGAACCCAGGCCTGCTTGATAGCAAAGTCTGTGCTCTTGATATAATCTGTAGGGATGAAGACAGTGTCTGGGAACATGAAAATGTTATGTTTACAATAAGTATACATTTATGTCATTCTGTTCCTCTACATAGATAGATCCAGATATTGTGTTCTACATGAGCAAAACTTGTAAGTTAGTAAGTAGAGCTTCCTAAACGTGATTTAGTAATTTTCCCACCTGTGCCTGGGTGAGAGTAATGACTTTTTCTTTCCACCCTCCAGAAAATCCTTGTCCCACTCACATATAATGTGAGAAGAGATTCTTCAGTTTATTTTTGAAAAAAATTTTAATGTTTATTTTTGAGGGAGAGAGAGACGGAGTGCGCGTCGGGGAGGGGCAGAGAGAGAGGGAGACACAGAATCTGAAGCAGGCTCCAGGCTCTGAGCTGTCAGCACAGAGCCCGACATGGGGCTCGAACCCAAGAAATGTGAGATCATGACCAGAAGTTGGATGCTTAACTGACAGAGACACCTAGGTGCCTGCCCTCCTTCAGATTATTTTTTAAAGGAATGGCCACTCTGAAGAGGACTGGCCTTGGAGGTTGCTCCCAAGATGATCCCATTGCCATTGATTCCTGGTTTGGAGAAACAGATCTGTAGTGAAAAGAATAATTCAGAGTGGCCCTACCCCAGGCCTTCTAGAAGAGGCCATAGGCAGACATTCACTACATCAGACGATTGTCCAAAAAGAACTACTAACCCTCTGCTGGTCAAACTCTGGACTTGTCCTTGGTCTCTCTACTTGTTTTCATGAGATTTTTCATCTCTTCTTTATTATTCCATGGCTCCAAATCTACAACAAGGAGACCCTTGGCAAGCTTTATTGCTTTGTCATGATTTACAATCCATTTAACTGATTTCAGCACATTTTAGAAATGTTTCCAATGTAATTCCTTTATTTTTTGTTTGTTTACATATAGAAAACACATATGGTGATTAACTTCACCACACAGGTAACTTGCATTTCAGATTGCTTTGATTTATACAGCGTGTTTCAGTAAACCCTGTGGAAAAGTTGCTTTTCCTTATTTTTGGAGTTTGAAATTTGATAAACATTACAAGCCCTTTTCTTGTATATATGCACACATACACAAAGACTTTTACATATTGATTCAAGAGAAGTGCTATAGTAAAAATTATTATGGTGGTAAAACTATCTCCATTTAGATTGAGTCTCTTTTCCAAACTTAAGATTCATCTCAACAGATTACTTCATTTTTTTTAAAAATACGTGTGTGTCTGAAGAAGGATCCCTTGTATACTTGAATCTTAGAGGTGGAACTGACTTTGGAAGTTTCCAATCCACATCTCATTCATACTTTAGATGTTGAAAAATAATAGCAAGTATTGCTATTTCTTAAACATTCCTATAAACACTTTAGATGTATTAATTCACTTGGCCCTCATAATGTTCTAGGTGGTCAGTATCATCTTTATTCCCATTTAACAGAGTAGTAAACTGAGGCATAAAGGATAGAACTAACTTACCTGGGGTCACACACCTAGAGTTGAATCTGGGCAGTGTGTCTCTGAGCTCTTCAGTGCTATACAATAGTGTAGAATAACTGTATCAAAGATGATCTAGAAGAGGTTACCTCTGCCCTTACCAACCCTAAGGCCTTGTGAGATCTCTGGATCCTTTCTGATATTCTCATATTCTGCTCTGGATAACGCTTTTCTCCTCTACCCTCACATCCCACAGTATGACATCTAGAAATAAACGAGCACAAACTATAAAATGATACATTGTTAAAGAATCAATCCTTTCTAGACCCTGCTCTTTTAATTTCACTCTGGAAAAAAGAGTCTCAACTCTGCTATCTAGAACCCAAGGGCATTCCCTTTCTCTAGTTGAGGAAACTGTCCTCTGTTGATGCTAAATGTGGGCAGAGAGGTCAAGCTGTGAAGGAAGGACTCCTTTGCACTCCAGAAGGAGTGGTGGGTGATTGCTCAGCAGTGAGAACACAGTAATGGCTTCTTTTAGTCAATGGGCTGTGCCTGGGAGAGGTGAGAAGTTGGAGACAACGGGTCTCAGAGAAGCAACAGTTCATCAGCTACACTTCATAGGGGTCAGGCTGTTCATTTCTCATTACAGGGATTGCATTTCAGTGGCTGCTAATCTGAGGACAGGGCCCAGACAGAGATTAATGAGAAACCCTAACCGTCTCTGGAATGTGGGCAGATCCTGGGGCCTCAAGGCCTGGGCACAGAAGAAGCAGTTTCAGGAGCCAGGAGCCCAGATTGTCTAGAGTGGAACATTAGAATCTCGGCAAAGGAAAAATGAGTGCTCATCACGCAGCCCTTGGTCTGGGGTCTGGTGTGCGATCCTCAAGTCAGGTTTAACCCATGGTGATAAATAAGAATGGTGAGGCCAGGAGACTAGGTGTACAAATAGGCAGATTAAAATTTTCATTTCTGACAGAAATTATGATGGGTTGCCTTTAATCTGGGATGTGATGACCACGATCCCTCCAGCAGAGAAATATATAAAAGATAAATTCTAATCTTTAGTGTTAACTCTAAATTCTTCCAATGAATAAGGAGGGCTTGGTTCATTTGTCCAACTCTTCACTCATTCACTAAGCTGACAAGTATTTATTTGGCACCTAATACATGCCAAACACCATGCTAGGCACTGGGGATACAATGGAGAGCAAAATAGATTTAAATACCTTTCAATTTGGCCAAGAGCAGACGTGAAATGAGCATGTACTCAAATAAACTGTAATCTTAATTGTAATAAATGCCATGAAGCAAATACACAAGAAAGAGAATAATGGGGGTGGGATGTTTAATTTATATTTGAGGATGTAAGAAGGTATTTTCCTGGTTAATAAATCCTGGATTCTTTGGGATTTCACTCACGGGTGATTTATGAAATGAGGGTTGTGACAAGATTCTCTGAATGGGGTCCCCATAAAAATCAGGGGATTAAGGTGGATTTGGTAGGGGAAGAAGTTTCCATCTTTTCTGTACATTCTCCCACAGCATACAGAAGTCAGATCTGGGTGGTTCACAATGTCATTTCCAGGACCTGGCACAATGACCAGCATGAAGTAGGTGTTCAAGGAATGTCTGCTGAATAAATGAATAACTTAAACGCTGACATATCTCAGCTTCTCTGTTTTTGTTTGAGTGGGTTAGCAGCAAGCTGGAACGAAAAGGCAGATCAAACTTTGGGAGTTGGATTCAGCTCATAAATCCCACAGTGGGGCTTTATGCCTGCGAGAATATATGAACAACTTGTAGACAATACCAGAAAAAGGTCCTGAAGGCAGACATCAAAGACCAGTAGGAAGGAAAGAGAATCATCATCCAAGGCTGAAAGTTTGGGATGAGGCAGTAGGTCTTTGCCAGTCCTGCCTTTTCTTTCAGCCTCAGTAGCATTGGTCCAGGCCTTCACACCAGGGGGCTGGGACCCCCTTCTTTGCCCTCCAGCACTTTTCAGCACTCCCTTTGAAAATGAAGTGAGAGCTGACCAGCTCTGGAGAGCCAACGAGTCAGGTTAGGGTGGACAGAGCGGGGAGGAGTAGAGGGAACCCTGAATAAAATGCTTTGTACCTTTTCTGTCCTTTATGAAAGGGGACTTCCCCCAATTCTCCTCTCTTCTCCCTTCCCTCCTCACTTTCTGAATTTTTCTCCGAAACATTATGAGTATCTAACGTTATGTCCACAACACATTATGTATATACCTGTTTATCTCTCTTCTCTGGGATATAGGCTCTGGAAGGCATTGCCTTTGCCTTTTTGTTATCATAGTCCCAGCCTTCAGCAGAGTGCTGTCACATGGCAGACGTTGGGTAAATATTTACTGAATGAGTAATACAACACAAATACAACCATCAGGATGGTTAAAAAAAATCCAAAACAAAAGAAAATAAAATGGAAAACAGAAACCTTACCTGTGACCACAAAGATATTAGCACTGAGATTGAACACATTTCCCGTTTTGGTTTACTTGTATTTTATTTCCCAATTGTCAGGCCTCCTGGTAGATTCCTTTATTCTCATGTTTCTACAGCTCCACCAGCTTCTCTGGATTTCCACATATACTCCCAGCCCCTGAAAGCCTTCCCTATTTTTACAATGCCAGGAAGAACTGACATAACAATACATCTGGTGACCCACTTACAATGGGCCACACTTAAAGCTATCGGGACTATTTTAAATGGACCACCCGGGATGCTATATTAGGTTGTGCCTTTCTGCCAATAAGCTCAGAAGTGTTTCATAAATAAAAAGATGATGTTGGGGGAAGGAGTTCTCTCTTTTTTTTCCCTTCTAATTCACATGGAGAATTTCAGTGTAGAAATCTCCTGCTCAGCTGTGCAATGACAAAGCAATTCAGCCCAGAGAGATGATTCTTTGGGTTGAAAATCTATTATGATAGGTTGATACTGAAGGGCAGGCTTCCGTTTGGGGGGGGGAACTGAAGAAGACTAGAATCTACAGGAACGATCCTTCTAGATAACCGAAGGGATCCTCTAAGCTTCACTTCCTGCTTCCTGAAGGGTTTCTGCTAGGTCCCTGAAAGGAGCCTCAAGTTCAAGAGGGAGAGGGAAAGGCAAGCTAATTTATAGCTATTCTAAGAATGCAGTGGCTGGATATATCCTGACAGGGGGTTCTGTTGTGCTTTGAAGAATTACGTGAAAATGCAAGCTCAGAAGGAGCCTCTGTGATATGAAAATTACAACTCCACCCCAAACCTTCACCCGCATCTGAAGCCAAGTCCTTTTAGATGTGCAGGAGGGATCTGTTTACTTTGTATGGAAAATCACTTTCTTTTTATTAGCAAGCTCCAGGGTTTCCTGTTGATCTGAAGGGCTGTTGCCTCTCAGAGGGCAGTCATGGGGCATTCTTGGCACGAGCAGGGGCCAGAAGGACTGGAAATCTTATTTGGCAACATTTTCTGCCTGATTTTTAAAGTCAAAGGAGGCAAATGGTTCTGATAAGTTCAGCGATACCTCTGAATTTGAATTGACTTTTTGTCCTGAGCGGACCTGGAGAGGTTAAAAACCAAACCAAATGAAAACAAACAAAAAATTAAAAAAAAAACCCAAACCAACATAACATGAGCCACATTTTTCTCTTTCCCTGCAAGCACATCTGCCCCAGGAGAAGGCAGCTCTCCTGTTCCTGCTGTCATCAAGAAACCAAGGGCAAAACGTGGGGTGGGGGTAGGCTATGGTGACAGGGGTGGGGATGGGGTGTTCAGATACATTTTCAGCTCCATCTTTTCCGTGCTGTTACCCTGCCCACTCTTGCCTTCCTGATATTGTTCAGTTGTTCACCTCTAACAAGCTGATCATCCAGATTTCTTCTCATCTCCCCAAATCCTACCAAGAGACCTTCCTCAGCAGGTGTGCCTTAAACATTCCAGTTCACAATGATCTCTCCATCTCTCGACTATGAAGATTTTCCAGGGTCCCAAATACTCTACTGCTAGAATTAGGGTTTTTTTTTCTTCTATCCCTTTACCCTACAATTAAGTCAAATGAATTCTTCCCAGAAACCTTCTGACTCTCCTAAGCTGCAAGATCACCTCTAGGTTCCCTACCCAGGAGCCCCAGCCCTCCTTTTCAGTAGCCTGTAGGCTCCCTGGCTCAACCAAGGAGTAATCCCCCTACCCCCAGTGACTCCTCTGCCCTCTTCCTCTGCCTTTCGATGCCTTCTAACCCACGTATCCTTATTCTCTTTCCTTTGCCATCCATTCACTGACATCAAATCCATTCTTTGCTCATGTTTCCTGGCCTTGAGCCCTCCCAGTGCCAATGTGGTCCACTTGCTGAGTGATCCTGTCAGTCAACCCTGTCTCATTACAAAATGCGTAGGCCCTAACCTCACACTTCCATATGGCAGCACGATACTATTGTAATTATATTCTCTGTCTGCAGTGGGCAAAATGAAACACATGCTGTGGAAGTGGCTACGTTTTAGGCTGCTTCCCGATGCAGACTTTAATAAAAAGTGAGCGCGGTCTCCTGTAGGACTGTTTCCACCTATTGGCTGCTTCCTGGAATAGGATTTCCTGATAGTTAATATTTCTCAGTCAGATAACGTCAGATGCCTGCTTCTGGATCTTGCTCTTAGGTCTTTAGGCTGCATAGGTGATGATTTTAAGTGGGGGCTGTAAGGAAACCTCAGCAGTGTACCTGATAATCCCAAGTGTACTATGAAGCTTGAGGGAAATTGAGGATAAGGGTAGGGGACTATGTGGAGATGGTTTTATGTAATAATTAGAGCTATCGTTTGTTGAGGAACTATGTTGGGCCAAGTACTAACGAGTTATCCTGTATATGTTCTCTTAATTAAACGTGGCTAGAGACTTTCAATTCAGAGCTATTACTAGATCCTACCTTCCAGAGTTTCTTTCCTAGGCTATTGTTGCTCTGCATGTGATAGAGGTAGAGCATGAATCTAGGAGCTGACAAATCTTGCTTCAAGTCTTTCCTTTTTGTATGTGGGCACAAATCTTAAAAAAAATTGTTTAATGTTTATTTATATTTGATAGAGAGAAAGAGAGACAGAGCATGATCAGGGGAGGGACAGAGAGCAAGGGAGACACAGAATCCGAAGCAGGCTCCAGGCTCCGAGCTATCAGCACAGAGCCTGATGCAGGGCTCAAACCCACAAGCAGTGAGATCATGACCTGAGCCAAAGTCGAACGCTTAACCGACGAAGCCACCCAGGCGCGCCCCTACGTGGGCACAAATCTTAATGCCTTAAAATAAGATAATCAATTTCTCATCTGTAAAATGTAGGAATAATAATGCCTATTCAATGGGATTGGTGTGACACGTTGTAGGAGTGCTGATAATGCTGACTCCATCTTTGGCCCTCCATGTTTTCCATGTTAGATCAATGGCCTCTTTGGGAGCTACGTGTTCTGGGCTCCTTTACCTTACAAGTGCCTGCCAAAGCTGGGGGGCCTCCCAAAGCTTGCTTTGGACTCCTCTGAATCTTTTAGAGATAACTTAGTCTTTCCCCTGTCAGTCATACAGGTAGTGCCACAAGATCTAATTAAAGCTGGCTGTCAATTAGGCACATGCAAGCTTTTTGATCTCACTGCCGGGTCCTTCTACATGTCCCTTTGGTCTATAAAACCTGCAGACTAAGGTCCGGACTTGTGGACAGTAACTGTACAGTTACCGTGGATCCCTGCCCCACCGTAAGTCACCCTGGATAAAACTCTGTCAACTGTATGGAGTCACCTGCTTCATTTCCCCCTCTCAAAATGTCTTCTCAGTTTGGGGGATACTTCACTGTCCCCCCTTCACCTTCTTAGGCAAGTAAATTAGATATTATGATAAAGGTGCGATTATTGTGACTATTCTATAGTAGGTGCTCAAGAGATGAGAGCAGTGGTACTAATTTTACCTGGATATG
Organism: Cryptoprocta ferox; assembly: GCA_028646485.1. Classification (NCBI taxonomy): domain Eukaryota; kingdom Metazoa; phylum Chordata; class Mammalia; order Carnivora; family Eupleridae; genus Cryptoprocta; species Cryptoprocta ferox. Next base: position 12,163,118 of record CM053562.1, read on the forward strand.
TGTTTCTGGCCTTTCTTTGGGAGGTATATTATCAAGGTGACAACATACGTTGTTTTGGATTTCATTCCTCACAAGAGAAACAACTAAAAACTATTCAAGAGCAAGACACCACTGAGAACATTCTGGAACACAAGGATGAGGCTGAAGCACCCTCTTTGTGCCACAGAGACTCAGACAGACTGCATTAGAAGGTAAGAGACATGGCTACACGTTGACTGCCTTGTCCCTCTCCCAGGCCAGTATAGCACCACTCAGTAGCAAAAAAGCAACCCATTACAAAATAAATAAAGGATACTTTCAACAATAGCGAAATCATGGAAAGAGCCTAAATGTCCATCAACTGATGAATGGATCAAGAAGATGTGGTTTATATGTAGAATGGAATACTACATGGCAATGAGAAAGAATGAAATCTGGCCATTCATAGCAACATGAATGGACCTCGAGGGTGTCATGTTAAGTGGAATAAGTCAGGCAGAGAAGGACAGATACCATATGTTTTCACTCATAAGTCTAACAGGAGAAACTTAACAGAGGACCATGGGGAGGGGAAGTGGGGAAAAGGAGTTAGGGAGGGGGAGGGAGGCAAATCATGAGAGACTCTTGAATACTGAAAACAAACTGAGGGCTGAAGGGGGAGGGGGAAGGGGGAAGGGGGTGATGAATATGGAGGAGGGCACTTGTGGGGAAGAGCACTGGGTATTATATGGAAACTAACTTGAAAATAAGCTATTAAAAAAAATAAGCAAAGGATGTGAGTAGGCGTTTCTCCAAAGAAGATATATGAAAGACCAGCAGGTCCAGGAATAGATGCTCAGCATCACTGGTCATTAGGGAAATGTAAATTAAAACCACAATGAGACATCACCTCATGCCTGTTAGATAATAGTCATCAAAAAACCAAAGATAACAAAGGCTGGCATGGATGTGGAGAAAAGAGAACCCTCGTGCACTGTTGGCGGGAATGTAAATTGGTCCATGCACTGCTCTTGAGATTGTAAATTGGTGCAGCCACTATGGAAGACAGTGTGGAGAATCCTCAAAATAATGAAAAACAGAACTACTATATGATCCAGCAGCTCCACTTCTGGGAATATATCCAAAGGAAATAAAAACACTGACTTGAAAACCTCATGTCCATTGCATTATTCACAATAGCCAAGACATGGAAATAACCTGTGTCCGTCGACAAATAAATGGGTAGAGGACTTGTACTATATGTATATATACAATGGACTATTACTCAGCCATAAAAAATGAGGAAATCCTGCCATTTGCAACAACGTAGATGGACCTCGAGTGCATTGTAAAATAAGTCAGACAGAGGAAGAGGAAAACTGTATGATGTCACTTATATGTGCGATCTAAAACCAAACAAACTTGTAGAAAAAGAGATGAGATTTGTGGTTACCAGAGGTGGAGGGTGGGGGAGAGGGAAATGACTGGAGGTTGTCAAAAGGGACAAACTTGCAGTTATGAGATAAACACAGGGATGTAAGGTTCAATAGGATGACTACAGCTTACAATGCTGTACAATACACAGGAAGGTTGTTAAGACAGGATCCTAAGAGTTTTCATCACAAGGAGAAATTTTTTCCTTTTTTCTTTTCTTCGTTCTTTTCTTTTTATTGTATCTATATGAGAAGACGGATGTTCCCTGGACTGTGGTAATCACTTCACAGTATATGTAAGCCGAACCACCATGCTGTGCGCCTTAAACCTATGCAGTGACGTATGTCAATTATTTCTCGATGAAGCTGGAAAAAAATAATAAAGTTCTTTTTTTAAGGTTTTGCGAATGAAAAGTTTTACCAGGATTCATAAAGGTTCTGAGCCCTTTAATGCAACGGAGCTGTGGGTGCTCCCAGAGCTAGTGGGGAAAAATGGAAGGAAAAGTCAGTAACACACAGACACACAGACGCACAGACACACACACCCACCAGCCCTACAGATGGGATCTTAAACAGTAAACCGAGGTTCACTTACAGAGCTCCCATAACAAACGAGCATATGGTGAGCATTTGAGAGAGAAAACACATCCTTCCTCGAAGGGAATTTAGGAAGAAAAGGGAAAGACTGTCTTTAGAAGGAGAAGAAATGAGAAAACTAGGGAAACTCTCTGTGGTTTGCTCTGTTAAAAATCACAACATAGGAGTTTATGTCTGCGTTTGGACCTCTGAACTAAGACGCGCTCCTCCGCACTCCAACTGGAGAGAACGGGTCTGTGTGCCCTTTTAATCCATGACCCCTGGAGATCAAGTTACCTCTTTGAAAGAACTTTTCTTTCTCTGGGCAACTAGATGAATTGAAATCGATGTACCTAATTGTTTTCTAAATTGCAGTGTTTCTCCCCCAGATGTTTTTTATCAGTGTTGAGCCCAATGGGCTCTGTCAGTCACACGGGGAGATGAAGTCATGTGGTAATAAAAGACAAGGGGCTGGGGGAGGAAGGGAAATGCCATACAGTGTATTGTCTAATTGAAAAATGCGCCACGTAAATGCCGAACTTGAAATCTCTGCCTCCCTGAGGGCTACTCACCACAAACAATGCACACATCTTCTGCCCTCGAAAGATTAAGCTTCTCCCCTTTCTCCATTATGATTTCAGGCCAACGCGAGTTTCCTTCCTTCCCCTTTCTCGGGTGACGTCACTGCACTGGAATTGTGGTAGGAAGTAACAAGATTCTGGAGTGAAAGCCTCAATGTGGAAGGGAAGGCATCAGGGCTAGAGGGTGGGGGTCAGCCTTTGAGGGATACCGGAAGACAAGGAGAGAGCCTATACAGACAAACCTAAGGAAGTAACAGGAAGACACCCCCCCCATTCCCCATTATGGAAAACACATAAGCACTGGCTGACCTACAAAAGTGTGGCTCTAGGAGGTCCTTAGAGATTTTTCTAGCCTTTTACCTATCTTCATTTGTGTTCCACTTTACCCCAGTGGCATGAAATCAGTCCAGTATTTGTAGACTCTTTGTAGGAAATAACTTGTAACTAATGTGGCTTTTACCAGCCCTCACCGTCAGGAAGACCTCCCTCTTATATCAGGAAAAAACAAAAAAGCCTCTTTTCTCTTGTCCTGTCATCACTGAAGGAGGACACCTGGTCATTACAGAAGATGCCCAATGAATCGCTCATTCAATTTTTTTGCTGGTTTAATTGAGCTGTACCTCGCATTTGACGGAAACAAACTCCAGGGACTTCTCCAAGTTCTTTGATTGCACTGGAATCTTGATGAATCAACCACTTCTTTGAAATACGAGGACTCTTGCCCAAGGTTTGTAATCCTCTGTAATTTTCTTTGTAGTGATATTTGGAGTAACTAGATTTGAACTGAATGAGAGTCAGTCACCAAAGCTCTAGGGGAAAACACTGCACTGTAGGAAGGTGTAGATGATCAGGACTTTGTCTGGGTTCTAACATTTAACCTTAACCTTAACCTGTTTCTTGGAGTTCTTCTCTGGGTTCAAACCATTGCCATCATCATCATCCTACCTCTCATCTTCTCCCTCCTCCTCCTTGTCTTTTCCTCCTAGTCCTCTCTTCTCCTTTCTTTCTGTCTTCTATTTCCTTTTTCCCTTTTTTTTTCTTTTTCTTGTCTCTTTCCTCTCTTCTTTTTCCCTTTCTTCTGTTCCTCCTCCTTCCTCTTCCCTTCTTTTTCTTCTTCTCTTGATATCTTGTTTCCTCTTCATTTCCTTTTATGCTTCCTCCTTTACTTTCTTCTTCCCCATCCATGCTCCCTCCTTTTCTTTTTTCTCCACATTTTTTCCCCTGAGTTTTCAGTCTGTGCCAAGATTTAGGAAATGTTTTTCTGATGCCATCTCATTTCATCTTGGTTTCAGCCCTAGATATGTGTTAAACAAAATTTTTTTTTGAAAAAGAGCACAAGCAGGGGAAAGGGGCATGGGGCGGGGGAGAGAAAGAGAGAGAGAAAGGCTCCATGCCCAGTTCAGAGCCTGACAAGGGGCTAGATCCCATGACTGAGATCATGACCTGAGCCCAAATCAAGAGTTGGACACTCAACCCTCTGAGCCACCCATGTGCCCCCTCGATATTCTTAGGATGTTAAGCATCAGAAAAAATAAGTAACTTATCCATTCACATGGCTGCTAAATGTGACACTGGGTCTCTAATTCCAAATCCATGCTTTTAACAAAACCCTCTCTAGGAAGACAGTAATAAATATAGGGGGCAGAAAGAGTCAAATAAAATTGTAATTATTTAAATGCATAGTTTGGGAGAAGGAAATGATTTTGCAGTTGTGAAAATTTGGAATTAATTGGGGTGAGATAATTATAACATTATGTTATAAGTAATCATTTTAATGGAAAAAATCTATAAAGAAAAATCATAGAGGCAAGACAATAATTTGAAATATAGAAAGGTCTTTGTAAGAATAAATACTTATTTACTAGATCTCCCAGCAGATTGTCAAGGAGGAATAAATGTGCTGTTGTAAGGGACTCAACATTCCTTGTGAAATGCATATTTGTATTAGTCAGGATCAGCTATCAAGTAACAGTAAACCAAATTACAGTTACTTTGCATTTTACTAAAAGAAGTCTGGAGGGGCACCTGGGCGACTCAGTTGGTTAGGTTAGGCATTCGACTCCGGCTCAGGTCATGATCTCATGGTATGTTGGTTGGAGCCTTGCATCAGGCTCTGTGCTGACAGCCCAGAGCCTGGAGCCTGTTTTGGATTCTGTGTCTCTTTCTCTCTGCACCTCCCCCGCCTGTGCTGTCTCTCATTCTCTCTCTCTCTTAAAAATATATAAACATTAAAAAAATTTTTTTGAAAGAAGCCTGGAGATCACAGTGGTTCAATTCATTCTCTCTTTTTACTCTATCATTGTCAGCATGTTGGCTCTTGTCCTTAGACTTGTACCCCCTTATGCTGAAATAGCTGCTGCAGCCTCACGTTTTCACCTTGTCACATTCAGGGATGGAGGAAAAAATGTTTTTCCGTGTGGGATGTTTTTTCTTTTTTGTAAAGAAAGAAACTAGTTAACCAGAAGCTCCCCCCATCCCCCGCAGACTTTCTCTTATGTTTTATTAGCCAGATCTGGGTCATATGCCAACCTCTGAATCCTGGCAAAAGGAATTGTAATGGCAAGTGGGGCTGGAGAAGGGGCTAAACTTCTTCAAAAGTAGGAAGCCTATGTTTGCCACCTAAATATATTTGGAGGTTTATTAGTAAGTAAGAGGGGAGGATGGCTCTTGGGGAGATTATGAACAGTATCTGCTATACCAGCTTATTCATGTCACAGGGGAAAATGCCTTCCTCAATCTCCCTCAACCGAAAGCAGGCACGTATGGAATATTTTGCCTTCAGGAAAAAAAGATGGGGAGGAAACCCGAATCCCATGAAATATTATAGTTAGTTTGACGACTCCTTTCAAACGTTTCGATATTCTGTTAGTATTCTAATCTAAATACTAGAACTTTGAGCAGGAAAGTGGAGGAGAATGGTTGAAAATTAAAGAGCAAGACAAGCTTTATTGTTTGGAGAGGATATGGACAAGTGAGGGATAGGTATGTAAGTAAGCAAACACGTGTCACTTAAGATGGATGAGGCCTTACATGTGGCGTGGCGCGTGAAGAAACATGGCTAACTATAGTCATGACAAAGGGGTGAAGTGGTCGGGGGCTCTGGAAAGGCCTGAAAGATTCAGAAATAGCTTTCTTATTTGGCACAGTGTGTCAAGGTCCTCAAGGATAATCGAGTATCCCAGATAGTTAATAATAATAATAATAATAATAATAATGGGGCACTTAGGTGGCTCAGTTGGTTAAGCATCTGACTTTGGCTCAGGTCATGATCTTGTGGTTCACAAGTTTGAGCCCCGCGTCAGGCTCTGTGCTGACAGCTCAGACCCTGGAGCCTGCTTCGGATTCCGTCTCCCTCTCTCTCTGCCCCTCCCCCACTTATGCTCTGTCTCTCTGTCTCTCTCTCAACAATAAATAAACATCAAAAAAATTTGTTTGAAATACAGCTCCTATATGTCAGGCACCTTCCTTAGCACTGTACCTATGTTAAATCATTTAACTGTCACCTGCATTAGAGCAATAATTTATAAGTGGCAGAATGTTGTATGTATCCCATGGTCCCTTAACTGCAGTGTAACAGGCTTTTTGACATTTAAGGCAGCTACACGGAGAGCTAGATCCAATGGAGTTTTGCCCATTGGCTTGTTTCTTCTTTAACTCATTTCTTCTTCTTCCTCTTTAAAATTTTTTTTTAAGTTTATTTATTTATTTTGAGAGAGAGAGGGAGAGTGCAAATGCGCACACATGAGCGGGAGAGGGGCAGAGAGAGGGAGAGAGAGAATCTCAAGTAGGCTACATGCTGTCAGCACAGAGCCTGATGTGGGGCTTGAACCCACAAACCGTGAGATCATGACCTGAGCTGAAACCAAGGGTCAGAAGCTTAACAGACTGAGCCACCCAGGTGCCCCTCTATCTCTCATTTCTTTCTTTTCTTTTCTTTTTTTTTTTTTAATATTTTTTAATGTTTATTTAATTTTGAGAGAGAGAGAGAGAGACGGAGTATGAGCAGGAGAGGGGCAGAGAGAGAGAGAGAGAGAGAGAGAGGCAGAATCCGAAGCAGGCTCCAGGCTCTGAGCTGTCAGCACAGAGCCCGGTGCAGGGCTTGAACCCACAAATCTCGAGATCATGACCTGAGCCGAAGTTGGACACTTATCCAACTGAGGCACCCAAGCACTCCTCTCTCATTTCTTGAAATTCTTTTCCAGTTCATAGTTTACCAGGGCCACCCTGATCTTTGGTTAGTGTGGTGCAGTGTGGCCTCCTCGGGAGGAAGGTGCAGTTCCTTGGCAATATCTGTGCTTTTGAATGTCATGGATTCTTCAGCCATTTTCCTTTAACTTATTCAATGGCTAATGAGCTTGGGCCAATTTCAGAACCAGAGCCAAATATCTTAAAGCTGGCAGCCATAAGTTTGCCTTTTTCCTCCACTGGAATCCATAATTTCATTCCCTTACTACCAGCTAGAGCATTCACCAGTCTAGTTCAAACATTTTTGGATGTCTTGTCAAGAACTGTTCATCGTTAGAATTTTCTAAAGGACCAGCAGCCCTCTTGTAATGGGGCAGGGCCCAATCCTCCATGAGCAGCAGGTCCAAAGCCAATGATGGTCCATCTGGCAGCTGCCATCTTGTCAAGGCCAGGGCTAGAATTTAAACCAGGCATTCTAGTTCTGGAGTTCATGTTCTTAACCCCTACTCTCTTATCCCTTTAGAATCTGTGTTTTTCACCACTATATTAGAGTATAGAAGTTGTGGCAAGGTTATAAATTCAAAAGCACAGCTAACGGGAAAGACCAATCAAGACTGTGTTATAGGGTGGAGGAGAATAGGTCACACATGGCAATGATAAATTGAAATATTTGGGAAAAGAAATGAGGAATAGTTATATTTGGAAAGGGAACATGCTGGAGGAGGAGAAATTCGCAGAGAATGAATTAGATATGTTTCAGGTTGGCTGATAACTGAGTTTTTATTTTTTAAATTATTTTATTAAAAAGTTTTTTTAATGTTCATTTTTGAGAGAGAGAGAAAAAGAGAGAGAGAGTGAGCACAAGTGGGGGAGGTGCAGAGAGAGAGAGGGAGAGAGAGAATCCCAGGCAGGCTCCATGCTGTCAGCACAGAGCCCGATACAGGGCTCGAACTCACAAACTGTGAGATCATGACCCGAGCCAAAACCAAGAGTCCAACGCTTAACCGACTGAGCCACTCAGGTGCCCCAGTTGGACGGCATCTTTGGGACAACAATTCCATGATCTCTAATTGACAGAGAAGCAAGTCAGAAGATACTATCATGCATGTATTCACCAGGGCATCTGAAGGTACTGCATCTCATTCGAATCCATCTCTTCACAGACAAGAAAACTGAAGCCTAGAGAGATGAAAAGATTTACCAAGTGACGCCCAAGACAGCTGGTGCTGTAACACCTGTCGTTTGACTTAGGATCCATCGTTCTTCCCCTCCCCCCCCCCCCAACTCCTGCCTTGGATCAATGACATTCTGGAAATGCAAAGGATAAGCATTGCTGTGACAAGTAGTATAGAGAAAGGACATTAGAAATTGTGACAAGGGCAGAGCAAACCAGTTTGACCCTGCACATTGCTTGAAACTGAGGCTTGCTGGATGTTAAATTGCAGGAGGTTGCATGCATGGACTGAGCCCTGTTTTGGGGGATTAATCTTCTCGCCCACATGAAAGTGGAGAACCCTGCCGTACACATTTAAGCACTACTATTCAGGGAACTTGGAGAGGTCATTTACCAAATAGCTCCTTTACCCTTCCCACCAAGAACTCAGTGCTTTAATTGAGGGGAGTGGTTTTTTGGAGAATCGGCTGGCCCAACATAAAGTGGCAGTTTAAACTTCAATCGTTTGCTTTTCTTCTTACAACTCCTTTTCCTTTACCGTTCTCTGGGGTTTACTCGATTTTTTTAATGAAAAATTGTTCTGTAAAGGTAATAGGAGTTCTTGGTTAAAAAGTTTTTGTAAAATCCAAAAGAATGTGTAAGCGAGAAGAAAATCTCCACATGACTTCTGACCCTGAGGCTTCTAGATCTCTTTTCTAAAGACAAACCCCCCAAAGGCTTCTTCTGTTTTCCTAGAAGTGTATATTAATATATAATGGCCTCTTTTTATACACATGGTAGCATACTAATCTCACTGTATTGTGCCTCTGCTTGTCTTGCTTAATGTTTTTAAAAATGAAAAAAATATATATATTTTTACATTTATTTATTTTTGAGAGACAGAGCAAGACAGAGTGCTAGCAAGGGAGGGGCAGAGAGAGGAGACACAGAATCCAAAGCAGGCTCCAAGACTCTGAGCAAGCGTGCAGCACAGAGCCCGATGTGGGGCTCGAACCCACGAACCGTGAGATCATGACCTGAGCCGAAGTCGGACACTTAACCGACTGAGCCACCCAGGCGCCCCTAAAAATTTTTTTAATGTTTATTTTTGAGAGAGAGAGACACACACACACACACACACACACACACACAGAGCATGAGCAGAAGAGGGATAGAGAGAGAGGGAGACACAGAAGCCGAAGCGGGCTCCAGACTCTGAGCTGTCAGCACAGAGCCCAGTGTGGGGCTTGAACTCACAAATGATGAGATCATGACCTGAGCTGAAGTCAGACGCTTAACTGACTGAGCCACCCAGGCGCCCTTCACTTGATGTTTTTTTTAAAGATTATTACCTATCAGCATGTAGAGATTTATCACATTCCCATTAATTACTTTAAAAGATCGATGAATTCTATTTTATCCTGTTACTGTTCCTGTCTTTCTAGAGCCTGCCACTTTGCCAAGCCCTAAGAGATGAGTGTAACACACCGCAGGTCGCATGGATTGGTCCGAGAAGGCCTGTTGCTTCTGGGCCCCAGGATCCAGGAGGCCCTCTCCACCACGTGAGCATCTTGGGCGATGGATCCGTAATGGGATCATCTGTCCTGCTCTGATTCTCAGACGACCTTCCCAGTCTGGCTTAGAGAAGGGGGTTTGTAGGGTCTTGAGAAGCTGGCCTGCCTTGGGTTTGTCCTCTTGGCTGCTCAGGCGGTGCGGGAGTATGGCACTCCCACTCGGAGATCTCTCTGCGGAGACATTGGGTTTTACTGGCAGGCAGACCTCCAGGCCACTCAGCGGAATGTCTTCGGTTCTGTAGCCACAGGAGGAGCCAGAAGGCTGTGTTTTCAGGCCAAGGGAAACACTGCTCCAGACTCAAGACCACGACTTGGCAGATTGTGGGTCCTGCTGAATTTAGGAGAGGGCCCTCTCCCACCTCTTACATGCCCGAACCACTCTTTCCCACTAAAACTGAGAGGATGGAGTGACTCGAGATATCTGCTTTATTCGCTGGCACACGATTGCCTGGGTGAAATGGAATCCGATCTCATGTTGGTACAAGAGGAAAGGCGAGTGCCTCCTTCCCCAGCTGGGAAGGAAGGAGAAGGCAGCCAGAGTCAAATCAGACCTCTCGAGACGCAGCGGAGGCTGGGTCTCTGCTTAGACAAATAATCTCGGGGAGATCTAAATCCCCTGTTCATTGTGAAAACAGACAGTGCCAGAGTAAAACAGAATTAAATTGTTTCTCTTTCATGGCAGCTGAAGTGTAAAAACCATTCTATTCTGACCTTGTGGCCGGAATATCCTGACACCTCATAAATTATCCTAAGGGCTCAGGGCCTGGGGGAGCTTGGGAAGGCCGCAGGTCCGCACTGCTGTCAGCCCTGAGCACAGGCCTTCCTTTTGGCCTTTCTGGTAGGCAGGCACCGGTGTTAGGATGGGGAGGAACGTAGGTTCCTCAAAGTCAGCTTTTCTAAGTCAGGACAAGTCAGGACAAGTATTTCCCTCTCCTTTTATGTTTTTAGAGTTTGTATAGCCACCGGGCCTGTTCCATGGGTAGTTTATTAAGGAGGCGGGAAAAGCACGGTGATAACTCCCAAGTCTGACAGAACTTCTGAAGTAGTTTTAGAAACCTCCCATTTTCTAAGAAAAAAAGAGAAAGGGGAAGGAAGGAGAGGACAGAGTGAGAAAGACACAAAAGATGTAGAAATGAATTAAAGGGGAAGGGAAAGGAAGGAGGAGAAGGAAGGGTGGGTGAGAGAAATGGTCTCCATTTGATAGGGCCTCCCTTCCCCCCAACATCCGGTTGGTTACAGGGAAACAAGGCCACCTCCTCACAGGATGGGACTCACAGTCGCTTCCCTCGCTCCCGGCGAGGCTCCCTTCGCTCCTACATCCATCTGTGCCCTACACACAGTAGGTGCTCTGTAAATGTTTGCTAAGTGGGAAGACCCACCGATTGGTCTGCAGAGAGGGAAACAGATTTATTTTGGGAAACTCCAAGTATGTAGAACAAAATCATTTGGAGCAAACAATATTCCTGTAGCCTGAATCATCCTAAGGTTTAAAGAATCCGGGTATTTGTGGGTGTGTCTGGACATATTGTGTGTGGGAGCGTGGGTGGGTGGTCTGAACGGGTGGGTAATAAGTGACAGGAGGGCCCTTGAAAATATAAAGGGCTCCATAACTACTGTAAAAATAAAACTGGGAACAACATGCCCAGACCTCCAGCCATGCAGTGACCAAACTTGACCTTGGCAGAGATGAATAATATTGTGGAGATGGATTCAAGAATTATTAGTCAATGTTTTCAGTCCCTATGGGCTTTTTTTTTTCTTTTCCCAGAGAACTGCTGGGTGGGTTTTTGGCAAATAGCTGCAGCAGCCTGTAGGATTCCAGAGCCTTTCGAAGCTCTTTCTAGACTCTGCTATATTGATGTTTCTTTTTATTTCTGGTTCTTTTCTTCTCCAATGGGATGTGTTTTCTGGATCCCCCTTTGGACAAAGAATGTGATTTCTCACTTGCTTCTGCTTTTAATTCCTTCCTTTCTTTGAAATTATGTCTTAAGCATTCCTCACAAACAGAAAATGATCCCCTTCCTGATTCCTCTGGCCGAAGAAGAATGGCTGGTTAAAAACCTGTTTCTATTGAGCTGCAAAATAGGTCATAATATATTCTCTTCTGCAGTGGCCCCCAGGCACAGATACATACTCACTGGGATGTACATTGTGTTGGTGAAGAGAAGCAGGACCAAAGGGCCGTGGCTGCAGATAACCTGCCAAGAGAATATTCTACACTCTCCACACCACAACTGTGGGTACCTAACAGGTTTGAGTTGCTGACACATATTTTCATACATAATCCACTACCACCCTATAGCAAGCTCTCATATTTAATTTTGATGTTGTTAGAGAAATAGCAGTATGGAGGGTTGGTAATAGATCTTCTGCAGGTATTTTGGGTATCAGGTAGGAAATAAGTCCTAGAAATGAAGTCTCTTAGATGTTGGGGATTATATGCTACAGGTATAGACTTAAGGAATACCATATACCTTGATAACCACCTTGAATACTGCGTCGCTATTTTCTTTACATATATTTTTGAGGTTTACCTAATCATTTCCCAGCTAATCAGCCTAATTCTTGATTCCATATGACCACTTCACTCTTGTAATTGCTGTGCACATCTGTATGTATTTATGTTAATTTTATGTATTTTATTTCCCTCCCATTAGACCTTAATCTCCTTGAGGATAGGAATCAGCACAATCTTTATTCTATATACACAAGTGCCTGGGATTGTTTTGTGAATCCGATGTGTAGTCAATAAATGAAGTACACATTCCACTCTCTGAGGAACGTTTTAATGCGAGGTTGGCTTGTTTTCTTAACTTCTTCTTCCATCCCGTTACTAGTCAGTGCACGCTCAAGAAGTGCCGATGTCAGCTGTGGAATGACATAATTATGAAAAAACAATACAATTCTAAAATTATACAATATGCTTCAAAGTCATGAGTAAATTACCTATGGGTGTTCCATGCCTTTGTAGGTAGCAAGATGGCATTTAAATTGTAGGTATACATTTCTGACCATAAGCAATCATCCATTTGTTAATAAAATATAGAGGTTCTATTCAGTTACTAAATATTTGTATGTATGTATGTTTCCCTTGAGCTGCTCCCTTTCATTCTCCCTGGGGCATTCTGCTGGACCCTTCACCATTGGCACCTCCTGAATTTGGAGTCTGGTCCCAAAGTCAAGGGAACTACACATAGACAATCAAATAAATTTATTCTGTTTCGAACAAGGTTCTATACCCTCTGGCGCCATTTTACCAAAAGTACTGACTCTTGAAGTTCTAGTGCTCAGATAATGCAAAATCATTTCTCTAGCTTGTTACTCCAATCTTCTCTCTGAACCTTCCTCCTGGATTGCAGACTGATTTATGCTTCAGGTCTTTTATTCCCATTGTAATATTGGGCTACATTTATCCTGGACACATTCATGAAATGCATTTCTACAACCTTCCTCCTCTTCCCTCTGCCTCGTGGCCACGTGTTGAATCCTGGACAGCCAGCAGGCCTCTCTTGATGTCCTGACGGCTGCCTCTCAATGTTCTTCTGCATTAATACCAACCCATCCTAAGATTATTTCCCTCAGAAACTTCCCCTTATTCAGCTGTCTTCAAGGGAAAAAAAAAAAAACTATTGAATAAATTAAGAGATTGATTGCAATGATATAATACTTTGGAAATACACACTCCTTATTTGACCTCTTAGAATGTAAGATTTTCATCGTAGTGCTCCAAATGCATTTATCCATCCATTAACCTAGGGAAAGATTATGATTTGTTGCACAAGGAATTCAACGAAGAAAGATAGGAACAGTCAGCTTCTAGGATACAAAACAGATTTTGAACAATGGGTCTGGAGAGCCAAGCAGGCATTGATAGGAAAGTTTTCCCCAATTCCCTCATTGCTGTTTTTAACATATGAATGACTCAGGCTGAAGGGCTTGTGCTCTGGGACTCCTCCAACATTGATAAAACAGCTCTTCGGCCATGAGGTCTAGGCAGCTCCCAGGCAGCTGGGGTATAATGGATGAGCAGGGGGAAAAAAAATAATAATAAGAAGAAGCCAATTCTCTTTTTTTTGACTCCAGAGATTGGAAGAAGAGGAGGGGGGGGCGGAGAGTAAAGCAATGAAGCCATCAGACATTTCTCACTTCGTTTGCCCTTAGGTAAGTTGAAGAGAACTTCAAGAAACAGGTTGAGACTGGGGTGGAGACCAGCTTAGTGGCTGCCTTAAACCAAGCTGGGTCAGTCACATTGACCTGATCATGCAGAAAACTAGGCAGAGAAAGGGTCTAAGGTTGACATTTTCCCGAGCCGTGATTGCATAGACAGACTTCAGAAAAGGCTGAGAATCTCCGTATGGAACGTGGCAGAGGGAGTGTCACTGTATTGGGGGAGGGGTTGAAGTGGTTCCACAATGTGAGTTGCGAGGCACCCTTAGGTCAAACCAGGGCCTAATGAATGACAGCCATAGCCAGACCTCAGAGAGGTCTCTAACACTAACAGGAGCAGAGGTGAGGCAGCGCCAGCCAAAGGTTACTACTGAGCCCTGCCAAGCCCAAGCTAAGACCAACTAGATGGCAAATTACACTGACCACAGACCTTAGCTGTTGAATGCCAGCAGGGTACACAAGGATGGTATCCCAGAGCTGGAAGGAAGGGGCATTGCTTCCTTAGGGCCCTTTGAGGCCCCATAGTCATCTCCCTCCTCTTCAACCTCCTCATTCTTTCACACATCACTGTCTTTAAGCAGGGGGAAGGAAGGCTTTCAAAGAGATTGGAAATTAAAAAAAAATAATTAACTTATTTTCATTTATTTATTTTTGAGAGAGAGAGAGAGCCGGGGAGAGGGGCAGAGAGAGAGAGAGAGAGACAGAGAGAGAGAGAATCCCAAGCAGGCTCCACACTCAGAATGGAGCCCAGTGTGGGACTTGATCCCATGACCCTAGGATCATGACCTGAGCCAAAATCAACAGTTGGACGCTCAATTGGCTGAGCCACCCAGGTGCTCTGAGATTGGGAATTTTTAACAAAAAAGACATCTAATACTTCTTAAATAGACTATTGAAATTATAGGATCAAGCTGAATTTTAAGTTTGACTGGATTATTCGTATATTTTCCTCACTTACCTTTTGAGGAAGACCAGGTGGTTTACCAATGGCGTACTAAACCTTATATTTCTCTGTTTTTTCTTATTTGCAGTGTGTGAGATAAACGTTGTGATTCCCACCATATAATGACTGACAGCTGAATAATTTGCCTTTTCTGGGATACGAATATGTTTTTAAAATTAATTTATTTATTTTGAGAGAAAGAGAAGAAAACACAAGTGAGGGGAGGGGAAGAGAAAGAGGGAGAGAAAGAATTCCAAGCCAGCTCCACACTGACAGCGAGGAGCCTGACATGGGGCTTGAACTCATGAACCATGAAATCGTGACCTGAGCTGAAATCGAGAGTCAGACACTTAACTGACTGAGCTACCCAGGTGCCCCTGGGATATGAATATTTTTAATGTTTATTTATTTTTAAGAATGAAAGAGAGAGAGAGACAGAGCGTGAATGGAGTAGGGGCAGAGAGAGAGGGAAGACACAGAATCCAAAGCAGGCTCCAAGCTCTGAGCTGCCTCAGACTCATGAGATCATGACCTGAGCAGAAGTTGGACACTTAACCAACTGAGCCACCCAGTTGCCCCTGAATAATAGGTGAGTCTAAGAGGTCTAGCTTAGTAAATTGGAAGATTCATTCGGGTTTTTTTTTTTTTTAAGTAGTCTTCATGCCCAACACGGAGCTTGAACTCATGACGCAGAGATCAAGACCTGAGCTGAGATCAAGAGTTAGCTGCTTAACCAACTGAGCCACCCAGGCACCCCTTGAAAGACTTATATTTAATGTTTAGAACAAGAGTTGGCAAACTACGGCCTGAAAACCCAATATGGCCCATTGTTTGTTTTTGTAGATAAAGTTTTATCAGAACACAGCCATGTTTATTTGTTTATACATCGTCCGAGGCTGCTTTCATGTTATGACTGGAGAGTTGAGTGGTTGCAACAGAGCCCACATGGCCTGCAAAGCCAAACGTGTTTATTATCTGGCTTTTTATAGAAACAGTTTGCTGACCCCTGGTGTAGAATAATATGGTTTTATGGAACATCTTGTCCAGTCCCATTTTCAGACTTTAGATCTTAGTCCACTGAGATCCTGAGAGGTTAACTGACATGTACAACATGACACAACAAGTAAGGGAAGGGGTCAGGGTAACAAACCAGGAAATTTTAAATATTCGTGAAAGGAGAGTGGAGCCATCTCTACAGGGTTGGGCCCCTTTGAATATTTTTGTCTTAAATAATACCCCTGAGATGACATGATCATTATGAACCAAACTTACTTAATAATCCCGAGAGGAAAATAAAAATAGTCAGTGAAAATTCCTTTGAGCCTGTGAATTACCTGGGTTTTATAACAACAGACGGACTCTGCTCCGTTCAGTCAGCGTGCCCTTGGCACCCCAAAGGGCCTGCTTTCTGAGACAGTCACATGTTCTCATCACGGATTCGGAGACTGAGTCCCAAAGGAGCACCCAGTGTCTCCTGTTGCATGGGTTAAGGACTTGGAAAATAACCTTAAAGATGGAGTGCCCGAATCGCACGTGAAACTCCAGTTGGGAAGGAGTCTCTAGCCCCGATCTGTTCTCCGAGGCCGACAGGGACACAAGGGCAGCGGCGCTCCGGGCCTCTTCCCAGGCTCTTGAAGAAACTGGGTGACTGAGAAGCAGAACGTGGAATGGCTGCTGACTTGCTGTCTCTGCTCTCCTTCCTCAGAAGCCTCTCCACCTGCTCTTTCATTTCATTTCCTAACCTCACCGTCACTTTTCACCTCCTGCTGTTAGGAGCTGGCCCTGTCACTCCTTGGAAATAGGAAGGGTTTTTCAGCCCTCACCTCATTTGACCCCTCTGAGACATCTGACATTTTTGCCCACACCCTTTTCAGTAATGCTCCCTCCTCCCTTGGCGTAGGCACTGCTCATGTGATTTCCCCTGACTTGTTGCCTCTCCCCACGCTCATTCTGCATCTGTCCACCACCCTCAAATGTGGACCTCAGGGTCCCAGGCCCTATCCTCTTTCTGTATGGTCACCTGGAAGATGTCATTTGCTGTCCTGGTTCCAATTGTCAGATAACTGGGAAGGGGGGGGGGGCTCACCTCTCAAATCTGTTTCCTGCCCGTATCTCTCTTCTAAACTGTCCACTTCATGTCCATTTGTCCACAGAACACTGCCGCCGAATTTCCCTCAGTTTGACTTTCTCGATCTCAGAAAGCCCAAAGCTGAACTCGTTCCCCTAAACCTAATCCTTTCTCTGATGTTCTAAACTTATCACCCATCTGCTCCAAACCCTGCAGTGGCTCCCTGGAGCTACACAGAATAAGGTTACTAAATTCCATGAAACCCCGCGTGACCTGACTCCGGGCAGCCTGCTCTCGTACTTGACCTCTACTCTCCCCGTTCTTGCTAGTCCTTTGCTCTCTCCCTTCTGGGTTATTTCTCTCTTTGCTCTAGCTGAAATTTCTTCCCCTTTGTCAAGTCAATGAGCATCTACTGAACTTCCAAGATTCAGTTCAAGTACTGCCTTCTCGATAACCCTCCCACAAGGCAACGGACACTAGAAAAGGCAGGCCCTGGAATTTGTCACGCAGACATAGCAACTCTGTGATGGCAACTTGCTCCTTGCTGAGCAAGACTTTAACTGGCTGTAGTTCGTTGTGGAATTTTCCAGTTCCCCCACCCATCTGGGATTATCTTAGCAGCCTCACTTTAATAGCTCTGGAGCCAAGCGGTAATTTCTTGGAGTAATTTAGTCAGACGACTGTCCGTGAAAATACCTCTCGAGAAAACAATGCGATAACTAGAATGTGGATAATCTTAATGGGGGTAGAACATAGGACTTCACTCAGCATTTAGACTATTACAGAGATACAGCACCATGAGATTCCGGAGCAATGACTCCGGAGTCGAGGTGCCAAAGTTTGAATTCTGGCTCAGCTATTTATTCGTTTTGTGACTCTGGACAATTTTCTCAGATTCTCAGTGCCTCAGTTTCCTCACCTGTAAAATGGACATGACGATAACAGTATCTTCTAGATAGGATTGTGGCCAGGAGTGTATTTATATTGATTTGTATGTATGGATATGTGTGCATATTTATTCACACACCCATGTTACTTAGAATAGTGCTTTGTATTTAATAAGTGTTACCTATTACTTGGGGCGCCTGAGTGGCTCAGTTGGTTAAGCATCCAACTTCGGCTCAGGTCATGATCTCACAGTTTGTGAGTTTGAGCCCTGCGTCAGGCTCTGTGCTGATCCCATGTCGGGCTCTGTACTGATGGCTCAGAGCATAGAACCTGCTTCAGATTCTGTGTCTCCCTCTCTCTCTGGCCCCCCAGCCCCCCGCTCACGTTCTGTCTCTCTCTCTCTCTCTCTCTCTCAAAAATAAATAAACATTAAAAAAATTTTTTTAAGTAAGTGTTACCTATTACTGTTCTTAGCTTACTAGATTACTAAGGGAGAAACCAAGGTTTAGGAGTCCTGAGGAAGATCAGGCTGGGCAGCTCCCCCATTCACACCAGTAAAATCCACCAACGAACTCCCAGATCTTCAATTAAACCACACGCTGAACAACACATGTATATGTCTTGTGTTTGTGTAGCCCATTATACTAGGCAAATAACTTTCACTTACTGTTATATTAGGTAGCAGTAAAAACAAGAAAAGAATGAACGGGCTTTTGAACATGCAATTCTTTATTTTACGTGCAAATACTTTGATGAATGTCTCCTTAAATAGTTTGAGCCAGCAATTACAGAAACTTCAAACACCAGGGAGCCCCATTAATATGAACCACTGTGTGCCGCAGTACATGCGATTTCCATGGCATTTGACTCCCACAACATTCAAAGCACAAGGAGTAGGAGGTATAGGTATTATTGTCCCCATTTTATGTATAAGAAAACAACCAAACAGAGACATGAGTCCTATGTTTTCTGATTCCTGTCCTATGCTCATTCCAGGGTTCTGTTTTTAAAAACATTTTTAACTTGATTTTACATGCTTGGTATTTACAAAAAAAAAAAAGCCAGGCTGGGCTGAACCAATTTGCACCCTAGGGACTCTGTCTTGAGGTTCCTTAAAGCCCTTTTGGTAGGTTTGTCCAAGTTCGAGGAATTCCTTATGATGATTCTTATATCTTCATTGTTACTGATGCTGATTAAGGAGCCTAGTGGTACAAAAGAAGAGGCAGGGGATAATAGAAAGTAGAAAATAGTTAAACAAAGAAAATAGACTTTTTCTTTTCTTTGTTACAAATATGTAACAAAATTACATATTTGCCTTTTGTTCCCTAGCCACTGTTTTGTCACCTGGTGCTGTTGCATCCGTCTACTCTTCCCTATTTCTAGCACCACCAATTACTTCATTCCATGCTACCATGATTTCCGGCCTAGAGTGCCAAAATATCCTCCTCAAAGATATGATCTCTCTGCAGCCACTCTGACACCCTTCTAATCTGTTCTCCAATTTGTTGCCAGTCATCTTTTGGAAATACGTATCTGATCACCTCACTCCTTTTTGCTTAAATCCCCTCAATGGATTTCCATTGGTCTTGAGATGAAACTAAAATTCTGCACCATCGGGCTCTTACTCCCTTCCTGTTAGGAGTGACCACATGACTGAGTTTAGCTAATGGAATGTGAGCAAAGGTGATATTGTGCTTTTCAGGCCCAGGCTCTTAGAACCTCTGATAGGCATCTTCATGACGCTAACCAGGTGACTGGGATGGCGATACTCATGTTGACTTTGAAAACCACATGTTGAAGATGACAGAGTCTCTGACAATGGATTCCCAAGATCCCTCATTGCAGCCTTTAACCTGGAATTGCCTTGGAATGGTATATGAGACAGAAACAGACATTTATTGTCTTGAGCCACGATGTAGTTAGGTCTATTTGTTGCTGTGGACTGGTCTCCTGTAACTAATATGTTACATTTCCTGCCCCATCTACCCCCAATATTGCCCATCCCCATCTCACCACATCAGCTGAAGAGATATTCTGTCAGTTCCTCATATTTGCCACATTCCCTTTTAATGTGGTGCTTTGAATATGCTGTTAATCGTTCCTTTAACCCTTTTGGGTCAAATCTTGTTCATTCTTCAGATCATAGCTCAGGGAATCAGGGCATCTTCCTACTTCATGGAAAACTTTTCTGAACTCCAGGACCCATCCTAGAGGCTCATGTCTCCATGTACTCTTCTTTCATAGATCTTGAGATGACTGCAACATGACATTTGTCCTTGTGCTTATTTAATTACTTAACATGTCTTTACTAAAGTGTACATTTCGTGAAGACAGGGACAGCGCCTGGTTTTTTCCTTCAGCATCTGCTCGGTAACGACATCAAGACACTAATTTTTATTGAATGAGTGAATCAGATTGAATGATGATGAATCAGAATCCATACCATTAAAGAAAAAAAACACGTTAAGCATAATATGTAGCTACAAATTATGATGCAAAAAGTTTTTTCTCAATATAAAATGTTATTTTGCCACTTTGATTTTAGTGCTTTCAATAACCGCGGATGAGGTTTGAGATCATCGTCTCAAGGACACGGGATCTTGAGTGTACAGACAGGTACACTCTGTACCTGCCTTAGCTTCTTCATCTTGAGCATTTCACTTTTCCTCGTAGTTGGTAGCCACATGCAATTCCTGGATTGTGTGTGTTTTTTTTTTTAATCTAAGAACCTTCTGGTTGGGGAAAAATGCTAGAGAATAAAATATACAAGGAGTAAGTTATATTCTAGATAGAACTTTGTGTGTGAAGAATAAAAGGGCACGGGCTTGATAAAATCGATCTGAGGACTTGGTTCCTAGTTAGGGTGGCCACATATATCCGCATGTCTCATGCAATATTTGGGACACACTCATTCTAAAAAATTACTTCCTGTTTATCTGAATTCAAATTTAGCTGGGTGTCCTATAGTTTACTCTTTATAGTTATATGTACTCTATCCTATGGCTGTATAGCTCCATTTCTAGTTCTGTCACTTACCAGAAACGTCACCTAAAATAAGAACTTTACCTTGAGACAATTATGTGAAATACCATAATGCTTAGCACAGCATCGGACACTGTGTGACGACACTTAGTGCTCAAAAACTACTTATTCTCGTAATTAATATAAGATATATGTAATAATAAAAACTACTGTTTATTGCAATAAGATTCTGTTACATCTAATAATAAGAGCTACCATTTACTGTGTGTCCCACTCTATACAAGGTGTAGTTCTAAGCCTTTCACATGAATTCTATTCATTTCTTCCAATGATCCCATAAAATAGGTATCACATGATCTCTACGGTACAGTTGAGACACAAAGAATACGGATCACTGCTCTGGGGTCCTGGTGGTGGAGACAGCATCAGATCGAGCTGACTCCAGGACCTTTCTTATCCTCCACATCACAATTTCTGCACGCTGCAAATGAGGCTGGGTCCACTTATGAATGAGCGTTCTTTCATATGTAACAGGACTGCCTTCCCTTAGCCCCTGTGGGACCCTGGGGAATTGATTCAGCTGCCCACCTGGTAAATCAACCAGCCATTTTGCATCCAGAACTGATTTTATAGAAAGCTAAATACAGTTTACTAGATTTACATGTTAACACTAAAAGGAAAAAGTTCCCCGCTTACCTTTTAGTTGGGGCAACCCTTAGGTTTTATAGGCTTGTTTGAGTAAGTAATTATTCTGGTAATGCCAAGGCCTCCTTTATTGAGTCATAAATGCATCATGGACAACTCACGGTAACTAGCAAGCCCTTTCCTTCGAGCCTAACAGGCAAACGCGGGTTAGCAAAATGGGAATTGGCTTGCCTGGCCTTGCAGGTTTCTCTTTTTCTCTGGAAACCTCCTATGAAACCATGTGAAGGGGGGAAAGAGGATCAGATAATTGGGATCTTTAAGATGGTTATTATGAAAAATGTTCTGGAACCAATTCAAATACCAATCAGAAACCACATTGTTCAACTAAATCACTTTCAGATGCCACATAAGATACAAAATACAATGATTTCCAGTTTAAAAATATAATATTCCTTTAAAAAACACGTATTTTATTTTATTACTTAAAAAAAAAAAAAACCTGCCTTGGCTGGAATTCAGGCCCGTCACAGATGATGTACAGACAAGCTTTGTGCAGTTCCCTTCGGATCCGGGGCCTATAGACCTCACTGTAATGTATTTAAAAGTTCCTTAAAATGGATGTGACGGCTGTTTTCTTTGTGTATTACAGAAATATACAGAGTTCAGAGGCTCCGTGGCTACACTTCAGGCATGTATGTCATTGAAGGAATGAAAAAAATATGATGGCCAAATGCTGTATTAAAATCCCATTAGAAACGCTGGGAGGAATTTATGGCTCCAGTCTCTTTTATCTGACAGGCGTCAGTTTGGTGAAACAGTTTTCCTTCTTGCCATTTTCTTTCTTCCTTCTCTTTCTTTCTCCCTTCCTTTTCTTTCTTCCTTCCCTTTCTTTTCTTTCTTTCTTTCTTTCTTTCCTTTCTTTTCTTTCTTTCTTTCTTTCTTTCTTTCTTTCTTTCTTTCTTTCTTTCTTTCTTTTCTTTTCTTTCTTTCTTTCTTTCTTTCTTTCTTTCTTTCTTTCTTTCTTTTTCTTTCCTCTCTCCCTCACTCCCTCCCTTTCTCCCTTCATTCTTCCCTCCCTTCCTTCCTTTCCTCCTTCATTCCTTCCTTCCTCCCTGTCTCCCCTCCTATACTCTCCCCTTCCCTTCTCTCCCTTTTCTTTCCTTCCTCCCTTCCCTTTCCTCCTTGCCCTCCTGTCTCCTCCCCTTCCTCACTTCCCTCCCTTCCCTTCCTGTTTTATTTCTCCCATTTCCCTCCTTGGTCACAGAATACCTGCGTGTCATCTCTACCACTGGAAAGGCAAATATCATCAGGTTTCTGTCACTGTTTGCTCTTCTGTACTGTGTCCTGCATCAGGCAGCCTTTGGGGGAGACCATTCACCCTTTTCCCAGATAAACTTCTCTATCTGAGGATTCATTAAATCCACGATTGTTTATCTGAGCCATCATCACTGTGACGAGGAGCAAGGGGGTTAACGCACCGTGTGACCTCAAGAATGATTTCTGTTACAGCAGCTCCCATATGATCCATCAGGGTCTAAGCATGAATTTTAATAGACTTAGAACCACTTCTCCAGCCTGCAGGCCAGAGGTCACTGGCTTTCACAGCGAATCTTTCATCCAGAGAGGTGTAAATGTTTGTCCCTGTTCAGATCTGCAGGGCTTGCTGTCCCCTCTGTGAAACAGGAGGGAAATACCAACCCATTATGTCACTGAGGATAGAGTTATTTATGGATTCATATGGAAAATTCAGCCCAGAAAGAGCTGCTACATGGCTCGGCAGCAGGAGCAGTGAGATCTGGGAGGTCTGGTTCTGGTCCAGCTTCGCCACCTACAAACCTTGTGGCCAAGAGCAAGTTGCTTTCTCTCTCTAGGTTCAGGTCACTTATCTGTGAAAAGAGAGTTGGCTCTGAAATCCTCTGATTTTGTGAAAGCAACCCAATTGGCAACAGAGGGAAAGATAATCACTGCCTTGAGATATTGTAACCACGGATTGACAACAGCCTTTTTTCCCCCCCAAAGATTTTTTTAGTGAGAGAAAGCTAAATAATTCCATACTTCGGGGAACTCAGAGTCACTGATAACATATTAGTTCACTATTTAATGTCTTGTTCATCTCTGTCTACAAGCCTAAAAGCCACCTGAGGACAAAGATGGTGCCGTTCATCTCTCTATCTTCCCTTCTGTGCCTGTTAGTTGAGTGTGAGAATAAAGGCACAAAAGTTAGGGAATACTCATGAGGATAGATAGCTATCCAAAAGACAGGTAGCAAACTGAGAGCACATTGGAAGGAAAATTAACGTGGGAGAACACCTGAGGAAGAGCAAGGGACCACCAGCGTTCAATGTCACAAGTAGGCAAAGAGGCTGAACAAAGGGCCTTCACAGGGAGATATCGATGGTCAGTTACTTTTACGTAAAGAAGTTACAGCTCTTTTCTTGCCTATGATGTCTAGAATAGAGGACACTACACTATCATAGAAGACTGAGTCAACTGATGAAGTCCGTCTTTTACTAAATGCTACACAATAATAGATAAGTGTCAAATCTGTACTTTGCCCTTTTAGTTCCCAGGCCCTCTGGTCCATACTGTACATTTTACCTCTTACTAATACGGGACAGACTAGTTAGTGGAAAGGGGTGGAATGGTCTAGTTGCCGGCAGAGTGTACTTTGAGGACTGATGTACGTGCCTCCACAGGGTTACTTCTCATTACTCCTTAAATCAAATGAAAAGAAAAATTTGAACTACTTAGCAATAAATAATTACTTGCAAAACCAGCAGAAGATTAGAATCAGTAGTAGGTGAGAAATGGAAAGTGTAGACATTTGATGGTCATTATGTTCCAATGACCATCTCAGCAGAGCATTAAAAAAATTTTTTTTTAATGTTTATTTTTTGAGAGAGCAGGGGAGGGGCAGAGAGAGAGGGAGCTGAGCTGTCAGCAAAGAGCTCGATGTGGGGCTCGAACTCACGAACCGTGAGATCATGACCAGCCAAAGTTGGACGCTCAACTGACTGAGCAACCCAGGCACCCCTCAGTAGAGCATTCTATATCTATCAGAAGGACTGTCTCTATTCAGCGGGACTTAATACTAACCTCAATTACAGATCCAGCTCCAAAATAAAGAAAGAACGTGCTTGTAGTCAGGACCATTTAGATCATTTAATGTCAGTTTTAAAGAATCACAGATTACATTCTGAGAAGAGAAATTGGAAAAGAGTAAGGAAATCATGAGCCAGAAAGAGTATGGATTTCTGTAGGAAAAAATGTACCAAGAAGATTAGATTACTTTTTTGGGAGAATAAATTTATATTAGTGAGAAAAAGGAAAAGTACATGTTATTCATTAGAGTTTTTATAGAATGTTTGGTTCAGAAATTGCAAAATTATACTTTTAATTTATTTTGATAGTTTCAATTGGCATAGATTATGTTCCAAAGGCAGCTTGTAGAAGAATCAAGAAAGAAAAAAGTCAAGGTGTTGGAGCTTGGGAAGCAATATGGTTTACATCTCTCTCATATAAATGTTTTTATTGCTTCTCTGGAAGAAAAAGAAAATAGAACATTAATGAAATTGGCACTTAAATCCTTGGTTTTAGAGTGTTAGTGAGCTGTAAAAAAATGGCAGAATTAAGAGACAAATTATTTCTTTCCCTTCTCTGGGTCCACAAAAGGTCAGAGGAGGAAATTTATTCATTCATTGATTCATTCAAATAATTATTTCTCTGTGATCACATCAGCCCCATGATAAATGTAGCAGGACATGGATAAAATAGGTATTTTTTCATTACTATTTATGCTTTCTGACTTTTAATTTCCTTATCTGTAAACTGAAGATTAAAACAGTTAATTCTGAGGGTTATTATGAGCATTAAATATGATGATTTATTTAAACAGCACTCAACATATGGAAATGATATTAATAACGAACATTATCGAGAACTTGCTCTGTGCTACGTACTGTGTTAAGTTTTTTGCATATGTTAATGTATTTGATAGTCACAACTGCCTTATGATGGATGCACACACCATAATCCCATTTTATGGATGAAAAGACTGTATAGTTTTAAGAGTGTGAGTAATTTGCCCAAGCTTACAAGTCACATAGCTGAGACTCAAATCCAGACAGCCTGACTCCATTGCTCGTACCTGGCAGCTATTATGGTTATTGCTACAACAACTAAGCTCAGCTGAAATTGCGGAAATAGGAATTTACATTTAGAGATGAAGTTCTGGACTAGAGGGATTAAAAAAATGTAATGAAAAATTTTAAAGGATAAAAGTCCTTAGAGAAGTTTAGGGGTATCCAGACCATCAGCTGAGGTCCTACTCTCCCTTGCAGACTTGGAACAAGTTGGCTTAAGATTCCAACATGATGCCTGTGCAGGTTTGGAACTATGCCTACAATTTCTGTGAATTCCTAATGGCTTCCTTCTTCTTAGTTTCCTCTTCCTTGTTTTGCATTTATCCTGTGTCATCCGAACACAAAGCTTATTTTTCCCAAATCTGTTATTAGTTTAGCAGTTTTACTGAAGATCTTTGAGGTTATGAGAGAAGTCACATCACTATAACATCACTGACTTCCTGGCTTCACCTCCAGTACTCCTCATTTTATACAACAGCAAACATGCTTGGCAAGCATGCCGTTTCCAACCATTTAGTAAATGGTAGAGCCAAGACTCCAGGCAAGATTCTGTTGGGAGATAGTCTGATCAAGCCAGTGGAAGTGAGGAAAGAAACTTCTCCATCCATTGACCCATTCCTCTTAAGCTCTGCATTTTCTCTCCACTAATAAAAGAAAAATAAGACAGGAATCTTTCAAGCTAATGTAAACTAATCCTGCAAATAAATTTCTCTTAAGAATGCAAAAGGCCAAATTAAAAATAATAAGATTACACTAAAAGTTAGAAGCATTTCTTTTTTTTAGGTTTATTTACTTATCTTAAGAGAGAGAGAGAAAGAGAGAGAGAGACAGAGAGACAGAGAGAGAGAATAAAAAAGCATGAGCAGGGGAGGGGCAGACAGAGAGGAAGAGAGAATCCCAAGCAGGCTCCACAGTGTCAGCACAGAGCCCAATTTGGGGCTTGATCCCACGAACCATGAGGTCATGATCTGAGCTGAAATAGTTGGTCACTCAACTGACAAGGTGCCCCAGAAATTTTTCTAAAGCATCGATTTATGTTGATTATTTAAAAAGGGTTCCTTGCTCTCTGGCTTCTGGTTGGGTTGGGCCAAAAGGAGCCCTGGTAGAAGATTGGAAAGAGGGAGAAGCATGAGGTCAGGACGTTGATCCCTCAGCTCCCCCTCTCTTGGATCATCCAAAGTGGGCTCTGTTGGTCAACCAACGGTCACCGCTTTTCTTGAGGCAGCTTCTATACACAACTTTCTCCTCCTTCTTCTAGTATCTGGGTCCCTCCTTCACCCTTTGAGGCCCAGAGGTAGAAACAGTCCTGTCTTAACAACACTGCACACCTCAATTGCATGCTGCAATTCTCCCACGTCCCATCGATACTGTGTGTTATGGGTTGAATCAGGTCCTCCGAAAAGAAGATGCAGTCCCCACCTTCAGTGCTTATAACCATGACCTTACTTGAAAACATGATCTTTGTAGATGATCAAGTTACCATGAAGTTGTTAGGGTGGGCCCTAATCCAATAGGACTGTGTTTTTAGAAGAAAGGATCGGGGCGTTTGGGTGGCTCAGCCATTTAAGTGGCTGGCTCTTGGTTTTGGTTCAAGTCATGATCTCATGGTTCCATTGGTGTGGGCAAGCCAGAGTCGGACTCTGCATTGACAGAGCAGAGCGTGCTTGGGATTGTCTCTTTCCCTCTTTCCCTCTCTCTCTGCCCCTCCCCTGCTTTCTCTCTCTCCCTCCCTCTCTCTCTATCACTCTCAAAATAAAAATAAATAACTTTAAAAAAAGGAGGAATTTGGACACACAGATACACACACACACACACACACACACACGTGTAAAAGTGAAGGTAGACATTGGGGGTGATGCATCTACAAGTCAAGGGACATCAAAGATTGCCAGAAAACCATGAGAAGCTAGGAGAGAAGGCAGGAACAGATTCTCCGTCACAGGTCTCAAAAAGAAACAACCCCACTCACATCTTGATCTTAGACTTTTGGCCTCTGGAAGGAACTGCGAGGCAATAAATTTCTTCTGTTTAAGCCCAGCTAATTTGTTGTGTGGCAGCCCTAGGAAATTAATACGCCATGTAAATAGTCCCTTACTTATAACATTCCCAGTTTTCTTAGCTTGAGTCCATCAACTGATACCTATGGGGAACCTGACTGGTCTAAATGCTGCTATCAAAGGAAATAGTTATTGAGATAATGTCCAGCCAACAGAAGAATTGGACAAGGTATAACCAGCTAAAATCTAGTTGTGAGCTTCATATTAGAAGTCAGCATTTGTGTGACACATTTGTAGAGCAAAGTTAATTTCTGTGTTCCTTTTCAGCTATGCAATGATTAAGTGCCATCTCTGAATGCTTATTAGCTCTTCGGGACATTTAGAGGGCACTGAAAATCTGTGACATGCTCAGAAGAAAAATAAAACAAGGTAGAGAGACAATGAATTATGAGGTACGGGCTCTCAGAGGAGGTGACATTTGAGCAGATATCTAAATACAATAAAGGAAGGAGTCCTGTGGAATCTAGGAGAGAGTGCCCTAGGAAGAGGGAATAGTTAATGCAAAGGCTTTGAGACTGGAGTGTGCAAGGCGTATTTCAAAAACAGAGCAACAGCCAGAATGGCTGGGACTGACGGAGGCAGACGTAGGTAAAAGATGACATCAGAAAAGTTAAGGTAACTTAACTGTTGTGGGCACTTAAAAGTTTGGGACGGGTGTTTGCAAAGTGACTAATAGGATGTTTCTTACATAAAGAAGTATTGAAGGTACCAGTGTGGGCCGAGAGTCATGAACTATTTCCACATTTTCTCCAGAATCCCCTTCCAAAATGCAATAGCCCTAGAAAAATTCATATTATTCAAACAGACTAAGAAATAATTTATTTTTAAATTACAACCTGATTTCTAATCTAGTGAATTTTCTTGGCTCTGTTCGAGGTGATTTTTTTTAGCCCCAAATTACTTTCCAGGCTCTCTTGTTTATTCCATTTTGATTTGTGTGGCCATGCATCCTTTCCCTAACCTTCCATTATTTCTCTGGATCCATGTTTTGGTTTGGCCAGTCCTAACCACTGTAACATAAAGAACTCTTACAGATTTTTAAGGAAGTTTTTCACTTATAAAAAGTAATAAAAGTATTAATTTCCTTTTCAGATTATTTAAATGGATCATAAAACAACCTCATTTACTGAGCTTACCTTTCCTTGTGTCCTGAATAATCAAGAGAGGGGGTATGGTCTGGGGCACTAAAGCATTTATGCACACTGGTGGTCTGAAAGCTTTAATGTCTCTTCCTGGAGTGATTAATTTAAAGCAGGGCAAGACTGGCCCAACATTATTATTTCATTTTAAGTGCATCTGGAAATCCAGAGAGTGAGCCCTTGTTTAACTTTGTTGAAGAAAAAGAAATGCATGTTAAAAACTCTTACCTATTCTTAGGGCAATTGTAGGAGGCAAAGCTCATGATGTCATTTGGAACAGAGACAAGAGGTGGCACAATCACTTAGTCTATCGATGAGGCATGGACTCAGCAGCAGAGCAAATGGGGTTTAGTGAAGCCTGCAGATTCTGCAATTTAACTTAGCAGAAACTGAAGAATTTAGGAAGAGAAAAGAGATTCCCAAAAATAACTTTAAAAAATTTAATGGGGCATCTGGGTGGCTCGGTCATTAAGCCATGGTCTCATGGTTCATGAGTTCGAGTCCCACATCAGGTGAGCTTTAGCCCCGCTTCCGGTGAGCCCTGCTTCTCTCTCTCTCTCTCTCTCTCTCTCTCTCTCTCTGCTCCTCACTCACTTGCACGCTCTCTTTCTCTTTCTCAAAAAAAGTTTTTGACCCATACTGTGAACATCACAAAATCAAGAAAAATAGCATAATATTTTTTACTAATCGACTGCCTGACATATCACTATGTTCTCTTGCTACATTTTTGACTGCATACTCTTTGATGGCCTTTTCACATGAAGAAGTTTTTGTAATATTTTCTACAGAGAGAATACAAAGATAGCCAAGTCTCTCCTTTAGCATAGTTGATTGAAATTTCTTTTTTATTCCTTCTGGGTTAAGAGTACAGTTGTGGCTTCATACGCAGACATGCTCACTGTTTGTACCACTGCTTTTAGTGTGTGTTCTACAAACATAGGCATGCTAATGATTCTAACACTCTATTTCTCACAATCCCCATCAAAATGGAAAAGATAATGTACAACGTGTCATAACCATACATGCTGCATCATACTTCTGTCAGGGAAGAAGTTCTGTCTCAATGAGGCATCTATGAAAAGCACATCATTGATGACAAACTGAAAGTTTACACCACTGAGGACTGGAAGAATATTCTTCAGACTGGCTTCTGGCTTCTTAAGTTTCACGCTTCCTTCTCTCCCAACTTTCTATGTGTTCCCAATACTGGAACCATAGGACACGTTCCCATTCCAATATGCCCTCTGGCCTTGCACCTTTGTGTAGTGACAGTGGTCAGAAAACACAAGTGGTCACAGAAGTTGACCTGGATGCCATTTCTACACCAGCATGGCTAGTAATCACCGTGTACACATGGAAATGACTGCAAACCCGTAATTATGGAATGTATGGAAATGTGTGGACAGGAAAGTGAGAATGTAAAGAGACAGTATTCTTAACTGATTGTGGCTAAAATATCTTCTGAAAATTTACAAAAACAGATGTGGCCTCTCAGGGCCTTGGATAGAGTCCATGTAGTTGAAGAGCCACCTAGAAGCCTAAGTGTCATTTACTTCACTGTAAATCTTCCTCTGGGGTGAAACCTAAGAATAGGGGTTTACTCTCTCCCCTTATCTTTACAAGAGCACTAGGAAGAGCTGACTCTACTCAAAATTAGTTCTCCACTGAAAGTTAATTCACCCTTCCAATTAGCTAATACAATCAGACATCCAAAACTCCATTCCAGTGGTTTATTCAGAAACCTCAATAGGTGGCATTTCCAACGTGATATTTAGGGAGCACTGAATGACTGTGTTAAAATAATGACAAGAAGGCTAAAATTAATTTGCTTTATATCTATCCAGCTAAGGATAGAATTCTTTTCCAATGAGACTGGATAATATGCTCTCAAGGTTTAAATTTAGATTTTCCCCACTTTTCTCCAGGTTCCATCTTTTTCTTCTTTGCGTCCTTTTCCTTTAATATTTTTTTCTCACATCTTCATTGCTCCCTGTTCTCTTCTCAGGCATTAGGTGTTCTTAGCAATGGTTTTGGCTCAGAAACACACTCTGAGAGAATTAGTTCTTGGCTTTCTGTCACTGAGAGATAGAGAAAAGCATGTGGTAGGGAAGAACAAGTCAAGCAGACTAGGGTACTGAGACTTGGGGCATGCTTCACCACAGAGATCGGTCAAGGTCTTAGTTGGTCCCACCTGCTGTAACAAAGCACCACAAGCTGGGGATGTGGGGGGGGGGCTTCAACACCAATCATGTATTTCTCACGATTCTGGAGGCTGGAAGTCCAAGATCAGCGTGACAACATGGCTGGGTTCTGGTGAGAACTCTCTTCTGAGCTTGCAAATGGTTAGTTGCCTTCTTGCTGTATCCTCACATGGGATGGGGGAGAGAGAGAGAGAGAGAGAGAGAGAGATCATCCCTCTTGTCTGTCTTCTTATAAGGGCATTAATCCAATGATGAGGGCTCCATCCACCTGACTTAATTACTTCCCAAATGCCCCACTTCCAAATAACAGCACATTGGGGATTAAAGCTTCAACATCTGAATTCTGGAGGACTCAACTATTCAGTCTGTTGCAAACAGATAGCAGAACAGGGAAAAAGTGCCCCAAACACACACACACACACACACACACACACACACACACACACACACCCCTCTGGGTAACATACACATCCAATCAGTTTACAGATCTTTATACTGTCATAGCAGGATCTCAGTCTCTTTCTCCCATGAGTTCCCTTTTGAATACTTTATGTGTTTTTCTTTCTCATTCAAATCTCTCTGTGATGTACATTTTAACCTGATTTCATTTAGGTAAAATGTTAGTATGCTGCTGCTAGGCATAGTATTTGATTGGCTACTGGCATGTGGTTGGATGTACGGGAAGCACAAGGTTAGTCCAATCACTTGGAA
This sequence comes from Cryptoprocta ferox, assembly GCA_028646485.1. Classification (NCBI taxonomy): domain Eukaryota; kingdom Metazoa; phylum Chordata; class Mammalia; order Carnivora; family Eupleridae; genus Cryptoprocta; species Cryptoprocta ferox. The sequence continues at coordinate 12,194,521 of CM053562.1, forward strand.
ATACTGGAAGCTCTTGACATAGAGTAGCCTATGGAATTCATTTGTTTTTTCTTGCCATTTCATAAATTAAACTCCACTTAGACCAGAAAGGAAATAGTCTACCTTGAGTTTTTTTTCTTTTTTCTTTTCTTGGTGAGAGCCTCCAGGTGGGAGAAGAAAAGACAGGATATATTTCCTATAAGAACACAAAATGCTACCTAGTGCTTACCCTGCCTGTTTGACTTCTTTCAGTTAGGAATGGAAGTTTCACAAGACAGAGCCTGTTCTCCTTATAAGGGACTTTCTTTGTTTCTCTCATGCATCTTAAGATAATTTTGATAAAATAAATTAAAATAAATTTTGATAGGATAAATTCCTCCTCAGAATTTTATACCAATGTAACATAATTTTATATTTAAATATCTTTTATTGATTCCCCTTTCATATGCCTATGCAACAAAAATTAAAAATTTTCCATTTTTTTCATAATCTCTGTAGTCAAGAATTTCATGTCTAAATTTAAATTCCGTTTGTTATCTTAGCTCAGCAAGAGAAGATATAATTTCTGTAACCCTACAGTTCTAAGAGCCAAATTTTTCTTCTGTATTATCACTACAGTTATTTTTCATATGGAAATGATCAAATCGATCTACATAAATTATAATTTTTATAATTAGTATATATAAAAATGAAATTGTATTGGGAAAAATAAATATTGCATTTCTTAGTGTGATAGGTGGTGGAGGTTTATGGTGTTTTGATCAAATGAAGTGACACAAATATTTAAAATTGTTGCTTTGTTTGGCACCCCAGAGATTATTCTACCTGAGAACAATGCATGACCCCAACAGGGATGGGGGACAGCTGTACCTTTCTTTTGCCCAGGGGATGACAGGCTATGGACAAAGGGAATTGGGAAAGAGAAGGCCTACTAAGATCTCATTGAAGACACCTCTGTAGGCAGAGTGCTTTTAGGGAAGAGTAGATATGGAAGTCAAATATCTGGATATTGGTTTCCTTAAAACTGTGTCTGCAAAAAGTATAATTATTTGAACAAGCTGATGTATATGGTTCTTAAACTAGTCCATGGACCCTCTCCTCCCAGAGTAGAAAGAGGTGAGTGCAGCAGGAGGTGACAGAACAATTATAGACACCTCTTTAAGACCTTTGGAATGGGGAGGAGCTCATTGGGAGAGTTTTTTTTACATATGTTTTAATCTTCAGGAATCTGATCCAATTATGTAAAATATATATAAATGGTTTTTTCCTGTTTGTGTGTGTGTATGTGTGTGTGTGTGTTTAGTTAGAGGGAGCACAAGTAGGGTAGAGGGAGAGAGAGAGAGAATCTTAAGCAGGCTCCCACACTCAGCATGGTGCCTGATGTGGGGCTCCATTTCATGACCCTGGAATCATGACCTGAGCTGAAAGCAAGAATTAGACGCTCAACTAACTGAGCCACCCAGGCACCCCTGATCTAATTATATTTTGATTACAATAAAAACTTCACTTGATTTCTGTTGCCAAATAGTCTCTATTTTTTGAGAAGTAAATGCCTTTTAAATGAATCCATTTAAATTTGGTGAGATAATTAAAGTTAATCATCTCAGGCCCAGTGGCTTCTCATTTATGCTCATGCAGGAGGTCCTGCTAATAATGAAATGTCACAGACGATTACTTACCAATGACAGAATATACAAGAACCTCCCAAACAAAATGCAGTAAGTTAATTTGTATTGATAAATGTCACTCACTTAAGACTGTTCCTTGAAATCAGTTTATGATTTACTTCAAAAGCCTTTAACAGATGAAAAGTCTAGTCTCAATAATACCATTTATCTCAATTTGCATATTTGAATCTATTTTTTCAATTCCTAAATTTATCATTGTTTACTTATGTTTCTTATTGATTTTATATGTAATAAATAAAAATGTGTATTATGTTATATTTATTATTATTTATGGTAATCATTAAACTTTGCTTATAATTGTTATTTATGGTTTTATTATGGTTTATGATTTTTTCCTCTAAAATGGCTTCTTGCATATGGAAATCAATAGATAATCTTTTACAAAATGGGGCAGAATAAAGATCTCACCTTTGTAAAGTCACATGTGAAATATTTTACAGCAATGTCGAGGGCGGTGAGAATATAAGGAACATGCAATTGGGACCAATGTCTAAATAAGACTTTATAAAATTGATAGGAAATAGTGCAAAAAATACTGCAAAAAGTCAGTTTATACACCTCTTAATTGTATTAACTGGCAAGTAATAAGCTTATTTACTGATATAAAAAACACACCAAATAACGTGCATAGTGTCTCTTAATATTAAATCAAGAGGGATTCTACACCAAAGTAAATTACAAATTTATAATATAGTTAAATTTATAATTTGTTACACATTTTTTAGTTTATCCAATTTATTTTCAATTTATATTTATTCCAATTTAGCAAATAAACCCTGCTTTCAACACAAAGGAATCAGACTTTTGACTTCACGCTTCAGGAAAGTGAAAACTTGCACGGTCTTATAGTAAACCCAGTATTTATTTTCAGTTATTTGGCATGACAACCTTACATAGTTTTAACCCAATTTTTAACTCCTCAAAGTGGCAAAAGTTCGGAAACATTGTGAAAAAAAAAGACGTCCTGGGAGCACTTGGCAACCAAGAACTTTACCTTCAGGTGTGGTACGTGGTGTCCCATCTGGGTTTTAGTTGAACGCGGAAACATCTTTCATCCTTAGGTCAAGTGGCAGACTTGCCTAAGCAAAGCAGGTGACGTCAGAGCCTGGTCCAAGACCTGGAAGTGTTGTGGGGGCAGGAAACAAAGAATAGAAGAGGGGACTGTAGAAAGAAGGGTAGGAGGAGAAAAAAAAAAAGAGAGAGAGATGGCAAGAGAAAGCAAAAAGCAAGCTGTGTGTTGGGGAAGGATGGGGCGGCCTCACTCCCTGGTCTCCGTGCTCGTGCTATCGTTACCCAGGTCTATTTAGGGAACTTTCCAAAACACAGAGAAGCTCTGTGGGTCTGGCTCTCAGAACTTATGCAACCAATTGTTTGGGGAACAGCCTGGAAATTTCACAAGAAAGCTGAGTTCTCAAGAGATTGACAGTTTGACCAGGGGATCAAAGGTTTGGTGCAGTGGGGCTAATTTTCAGAAAACCTTCCCAATTGTGAAGATTTTCTTTCTTGTTATGGCAGTTAAGACATGTGAAAATAGTAATTCGAGGCACTTATAAGCAGCTTTCTTCTTTGTTCCTCATGATCCACAATGTCAGTCCTCTCCAAACCCATGAAAACAAAGTAGGCGGCCAGGATGATTACCCTCCCCCCCCATCACTGATAAAAGGAGAAGGAACTACAGAAATATGCAGTGATTTGTTTGGTTTGCCAAAAAGAGAAAGTCACATGGTTGGATCACAAGTATTACTGCCTTCAGATTGACAAAGTACATAAGCAGCGGGGCTGTGTGTGGGTGGGGAGGGGGGGGGTTGCATGATAAAGGGTGAGATGAAGAGTCAGATGGGTAGGGAATGAGATCCTAACAGTTGTTTGAGATTCTGAGTGCTCCAAATATATTTATCAAACCAATAAGACTAAAACAGCAGCTAATATAGTCTGTTGCTATTGAAAATGCATAGGGGGCACCTGGGTGGCTCAGTTGGTTGAACATCCGACATCGACTAAGGTCATGATCTCAGGGTTTGTGAGTTCAAGCCCCACATAGGGCTCATTCCTGTCCATGCAGAACCCACTTCGGATTCTCTGTCCCCCTCTCTCTGCCTCTCCCCCACTAGTGCTCTCTTAAAAACAAACAAACAAAAAAGAAAATGCATGAGATAACTAATAGCAGTTGTCTTAATCTTGTGTTTGTTTAATTAACAGGAGGTGATGTAGATAAACCAACTACTGGTCAGCAATCCTTAATAACCAGGATTTATTTGGAATCTAGAGAATGGACTAAAAATCCCATTTCCCCCAACATTTTATAAATCACTGTTTTGGCTGCTGATACTAATTCAGAATAGGGGACCTATAGAAACTTTGCATTTGCACCAAGGCCTCCTGGTTTATTGTTCCTATAGTTTGGATCAGGCTTCACAACCATACATGAGGCGTATTAGGCCAGGAAGTCAAGGGGTTGGTATATGTTTTTATTATGCTTAAACTTCTCTGGGCTTAAAAGGCACTAAATATCATCTGGTTTCTTTCCTTTCCTTCAACTGTACAAGAATGCTTGAATGGGATATTGGGACTGAAAACGTTCACTCTGCATTGATCACCCGCAGGTCTGTTTTCAGCCCTCTGAAGATTCCCAAATGCAGACCTTCCCCTTCAAATTCTTTAAAGCAGGATCGTTCAGACCGTAAAGATCCATGAGCCCGAGATTCCTACTTGGAGTATTTCTGGCCTCCATCACCTGGTTTAGCTTTACCCATTGGTCAATTCTCCGTCTAACAGCCAGACCCCAGTTTCATCTTGTGACTTGTGGATAAAGTCAGCTTTACCCAAATGAATGGAAGCAAAATTTTAAATTATTTACAAAGCATTCATTCTGCTGCTCCATGCCTCCCTTCCGCCATAATTTAAGAAGCTTCAACTTGATACACAAAGCACATCCTGCCTGAGGCTGACTGACAAGTCTTCGTTGAAGGGCTTACATACCAAAAGAACAGAACAGGACAGGCTGGGTCATAGGCATTTAAATTTCTCTCGAAGGAGCACTAGCACTAATATCAGTTCCCACTGCAACTAAATTAAGATGGTTTTTCCAGAAGGAGTTAGCATTCAACCATAGGAAATTTACAATGGAGGCTTCCAAAAGTGACATGTGTTTCTCCTCACTTACTCCACTCATAATTTCAATTAGGAACACACTGATTAACCCCAGGACACAGTTTCTGGGAGAATCTTACTTCTATTTTCTTAATTTTATGAACTCAGAGAAAAAGGGAGAAGCTTATAATTTATAATGGCAAATTATGCAAAGCTAAACCTCTGACAGGCTGTATCTATAAAAAGATATGACCATTATTTCTTTCTCTGAATGAACGAACTAATTCAGGACTGCCTTGTAGATACAGTCCATTTAAGTAGGAGAAGATGCTAAACATCAGGTTGAACTTTTTCAGCGTGTTAAGACATGTATTTTAAAAGCATTTAATGGAGCACCTGGGTGGATCAGTCGGTTAAGCTCCTGGCTTCAGCTCAGGTCATGATCTCACGGTTTGTGGTTCGAGCCCCTGTTGGGCTCAGAGCCTGGAACTTCCTTCAGATTCTGTGTCTCCCTCTCTCTCTCTCCCCCTCCCAGACTCATGCTCTGTCTCTCTGTCTCTCAAGAATGAATAAACATTAGAAAAAAAATTTTTTAAAGCATTTAAGAAGAAAATAGGCACAATTCATCAGAGCTCATCCATGAGAAGGTGATAAAATGCAGTGGTATTGCAAAGCCACGCAAAATAGACTGTATGAGCAAACAAATTCTCCCACAGGTAAGTTTTGTCACAGTGTTTGTCTATCTTGAACTATCCATCTTTACCATCAATCCATCTCTACCAATACTGCTCCAGCCAAGCCATCTCACTGAAATCTTCACTTCCTTGATCATAGCTACCATGGTGATCAAAACAAATTAGGTCTTGTTAGCCCTGCTTATTTAAAACTTGTCAAAATTCCCATTTCACTTTGAATAAAATACAGATTCTCTCAAATCTGGTTTCTTATCATGTCTTTCTCCAATCATTATTTCCCAAGTTTCTATACCATAAAACATTCTTGCCTTGGGCTTTTCTTTGCCCATTGTAAACCGGCTGCCTGGAATTCTCTCTTTCCCAATTTGACCAGATTATCTCTTTCTAGCCATCAGGGTTCCATTCCAGCCATCACATCAAATGTAGCCCACAGATACATTTACTATCACGTTTATCTTGTTTCATTTTCTCTGTAAGACTCTCACTATCTGGAATTACCTTGGTTTACATGTTTAATGCCTTTCTTCCCTACTAGAATGGAAACTGAAAGATCAGGAAACTTTTTGTTCTGTTTACTGTTACATTTCCAACATTTTGACATATATAGAGACAATATGCAATCTTCTAAATCAAGATTCCAGATGACTTAGTAGGGGGTAGTTTTGTGATCAAGATGGGATGAAGTCAAGGGTTTATGTCATAGCCAGATAGAATTAGGGATGGCTAAGGAACCAATTGTAAAATTATGGGCAGTGTGACACTATAGAAAGAATATGAACTTGGAATCAGACCTGAGCTCAAATTCCAGCCTGCCACTTACTAGTTGTTCGACCTTGGGCAAGGTACTTACAACTTTAGTGAGGCTCATTTTCCCTATTTAAAGGAACAGAGAATAACCAGCATTTACAAATGACTATTTTACAGTGTTTTGAAAATTAAAGGACATTATGCATGTCAAGTGGCTAGGCCTGTGCCTATAAGTTCTCAGTAAGTGGTAAGTTATTGCGACGGACATTCTCTGTTACCCTCCCAATAGTTTTATTTTCTTTTTCCTTGATAACACAGCCCTAATTTTTTTGATAGTGATATTTGTTCTACTTTTATTTCAAAGCCATGTAACTGTCTTGTGTAACTATCAATATTGATTTTACATATAAATGTCAGTAACTGCACCTTTAAAAATTTTCCTGAGACAACTTGAGTATATTTGGAATCAAAGCCAATATTCTTATCCTTCTTATTTTTCTGATCAATTTTTCCAAAATTTAAGTTTTTTCTGGACATAGCACTAACTTCATTCAGGGTGGCAATGCCTAGGCCCAGGTGATGAATCAATCATGTTTGATTTGAGACGATCATAAGTAACGTGTTCCTCATTTTCCCAGACTCCTTTGCAATTACAGGTGGTCATGTGACCCAATTCTGGATAATCTATCCAGAACTAAGGGGAAGTTGACTCGTGTGTGTGTGTGTGTGTGTGTGTGTGTGTGTGTGTGTGTAAAGGGTGGAGGAGAGCTTCTGGGGATGTTTTCTGCTCTTCGATACAAGTACAGACATTGGTGGTGCTGTGTATTAACCCCTTCTTTCTGTCATGAATATTAAAGTGATGGCTTGTGATGAAGCAGCCATTCTACAGCCTTGAGGGAAAGCTTTGCTGTTCTTGAACCAAAGCTGGAAGTCACTTACCTACACTTTGTTAAATGCAAACAACAATGTCATATTTACTTAAGCCACTGTTAGGTTACCTGCTTCTGAAAGGACTCCTAACTGACGGAGGGGCGTGCGCGTGCGCGTGCGCTGGTAGAGCATTTAAAGGTGATGGTAGGAAAATTATATGTTACTTGTACCCAAAGTTAGCTGGTTCACTGTCATTTGGATATTCACAAAGTGAAATCAGGGATGGATTATCAATTTCTTTAAAGTCATACTTTAAACATGAGAGAGATTAGGAATCTGGATTTTAAATTTCATTAATTAAATCTGATGCTCAGGAAAGTAGTACTCCCAAGACACTGGCTGTATTTTACTGTGGAAAACAATAACTTGTGTATTTATCAAAAGCCAAGTTTAAAATGGAATCTGCTTTTCATTTCCAATGTTAACCTCATTTTATTTCCTTTTATAAAAACAAAATATATTCTGTTTATATTTTTGGATATTTGAGTAAAGAACAATCATCAGTCACAAAAAGCTGCATTTTAAAAAACCCTATGTGAGATTTAAAAAATTTAAAGTGTTTATAGGAAAAATGGCTTAAAATAAAACTGACAGAAATTAGAAATGTTCTATTATACTATGTGCTATATAAAACATACCATGCTATATTGTTGGAAGCTAGAATTTTTAAATAACACTATTATAGTTTTAGGTACTTTTTAACTGTTAATTTGCCTAATAGTAAGTAACATTTATGTAGTGTTACTATATGCCAGGTATCTTTAACTATATTAATTCATTTAGTCTTTGCATTAACTCTGTGGATTTGGTACCGTGGTCACTCCCAGACGTTGACTACTTTGCTCCAGCAAAGCAAATTTGAACCAGAATCTGGCTCTAGATTATGCTTTCTTGCCCACTACACTCTGCTACCTCCCAGGTAATAGTAATCATTATATTTCAGATGAGAACAGTTATATTACTTGTTTGAGCCACATTTTTTAACCCATTTCCTTTTCAGTCCTTTATCTGAGTATTTAAAGATAGTGTCCCATTTATTATCCCACACACTTTGGGATACATGGATTTACCACCTTCTCTTACTCTATTCTCACAGGAAGCTAACAAATTAAGAGCCAGATCATTGAAGAGAATCCAAAGCCAAAATTCTCACCCACCGTAAGAAGAAACGATCAGTTGCCGTTTGGGGACAGATTAGAAAGCACTGCACTAACCATATTCAGCTTGTAAAACTCTAAGTCAAATCCTTCCAGGGCGCCTGGGTGGCTCAGTTGGTTAAGTGACTGACTTTGGCTCAGGTCATGATCTTATGGTTTGTGGGTTCAAGCCTTATATCGGGCTCTGTGCTGACAGCAGGGAGCCTGAAGCCTGCTTTGGATTCTGTGTCTCCCTCTCTCTCTGCCCCTCCCCCACTTGCAGTCTGTCTCTCTCTCTCAAAAATAAATAAACATTAAAAATTTTTTTCAAAAAGAAATAAATCAAATGCCATTTCTACCCATTTCACATCCTGGATTTCAGGGGTGTGTGTATATCTTACTCCATCTTCTGGGGGGAACCACACTGGTGTTGTCTTTGCCTTTTTCTGCCTGCCATGGAGACTCAGGGAAGGTGGACAAAGATGACAACTACCAACCTTGGTTTTATGGATGGATGCAAAGTTTCAGGCAGGGAGCAGGACGGTTTGTCCCTTCAGCTGTGTGTGTGTGTGACAAGGCCAGCTATGGGTGGAGGAAAGAGGTAAGAGAAAACCAAGAGCTAGAAGTATTTAAGGGAAGAGAGAAGAGACTATGGGAATAAAATGTGTGAGAGGAGCAGGAGACTTGGGAAGAGGGAGAAAGCAGGGGGTCTGGGTGTTGGGGGCCGAAATGACCATTTGAAGAGTGTTGGGGAAGAAAGAGGCTGCTCTCCCAGATTCTCGCTTGTAGAAGCTACAGTTTAAAGCAAGCTGCCCAGAACCGCCTCTCTGCTTGGATGTTCCTTAGGCACTAAGGAAATAAACAATTAAGCCTAGCCCTGGCCACATCCTTTTTCTCCTGGCGTTTGCAACCTCTCTCCATTCTCCAAACCTTTGATACTGCTCCTTAAGTTAATCACTCATTTTCTCTTTGCAGGATCCGGCCCCTGCATCAGCTGCTCTGGCCCCCACTTACCCAGGCCTCTTGTGAATGGCTGCTGGGTGCTCCCCCTGAAGCAGCCATCCTGGACCAGATCATGCTCGAAAGCTGCTTTTCCACTTACGGGGAAACCACAAGGAAGTTTCTAAAATGTCAGTCCCAGCTTGCTCCCCACAATTATGCTTTTTCTCTCTCTCTCTCTCTCTTTCTCTCCCTCTCACCTTTGAGTTTTCCTTTTAGTTCTGGGTATGGAACTTAGCTACTAGGAAGAAGGGATTGCTAGAGCTAGCTTTGGGGCAAAGTTCTTTTTTTTTTTTTTTAATGTTTATTTATTCTTGAGAGACAGAGAGAGACAGGGCATGAGCAGGGGAGGGGCAGAGAGAGAGGGAGACACAGAATCTGAAGCAGACTCCAGTTTCTGAGCTGTCAGCACAGAGCCCGATGATGCGAGGCTCCAACTCACAAGCTGCGAGATGATGACCTGAGCCGAAGTTGGACGCTCAACCGACTGAGCCACCCAGGTGCCCCCTAAAGGAGTTTCAGTAGAATTCTGCAACCCTGTGATTCAGACTGACAGCTGCCACCTTTTCTTTCTTTCAGTCATTAGCATCCCACCCATGAGCTCCTGCCCACTTCTCTTAAGTCTGGTCCCGCAAAAGTCTCTAATCACCTTTCAGTTCATGACTCAAATGCAGAGCATTCAGGCCTTTTGTTAGCTGAATTTTTTTGGGTCACGTTTCTTTCTCTCATCCCCAAATCTTGGTCTCAAGTATTTATTCCTTCTCATATCCCCCGCATACTGGTTCCTCCTCCCCTGTCTCATCCTTACATTGTGACATCCCTGGGCTTCTGGTTCTGTCATCTTCATCCTTTCCCTCACCTTCTTCCCTATTATGGGTCAAATTGCATCCCCTCCAAAAAGATATGTTAAAATTCTGACACCTGGTATCTCAGAATGTGACTTTATTTGGAAACAGGATCACTGCAGATACAATTAGCTATGTTAACAGAGGGCTGTACTAAGGTAGGGTTGGCTCTGAGTCCAATATAATTGGTGTCCGCATAAGTAAAAGGACATTTAGACACAACATATTCACTGGGAAGGCAGCCACATGAAGACAGAGGCAAGGATTGGAGTGGTGCTCCCACAAGCCAAGGAACACCTGGACCACCAGAGAGTGTGAGAGGCAAGGAAGGCTCCTCTACGAGAAGCTTCAGAGGCATCATGGCCCTGCCAACACCCTTATTTCAGACGTAGCCTCCAGAACTGTGACACAGTACATTTTGTTGTTTTTAGCCCAGTCTGTGGGTACATTGTTCTTGCAGTCCCAGAAAGTAACAGCCCTCTCTCTCCCTCCCCCCTTCTCTTCCCTTCCCCTCTCTTTTCTTCCCTTTCCCTGGATAACCATAATGGCTGCTCCCAGGACTTCCATTACCACATATATTCTGATGAATCCTGAACTCCCAAACCAAATTTATTATTTCCCATTTATCTCCTTCATCTGGGGTGTCCTGCAGGCATTTGAAACCCAACACATTTAAACCAGGACTCAAATTTACTCTTCTTTCTATATTTTTGATGCGGATTGTCTTTTCATAGGAGGACTGCCATGATAGATCTCATTGTGACCTTGTGATGTGACATCATCAGTCCTCCCATCCAGAGCTGAGGGTCTCTGTTTCCTCCCTGAACCAGGGTGGACCTCTGTGACCACCTTGACCGGTGAAGTGACTGATGGAAGAAGATACCATATGTAACTTCTACAGCCATGTCATAATGACTCCATTCACTCCCACCTGGTTTGGGTGGCACACTTGCTAATGGAATCCAGTTGCCATGCTGTCAGAAAGCCTAGACCACATGGAGAGGCCATATGGAGGTGCTCTGGTCAATAGCTCCAAGTGAGGTTCCAGTTGACAGTCAAGGTGAGCCTCCAGACATGAGTGAGGAAGCCTTTGATATGACTCTAGCCACAGACATCATCTGACTGCAACACGTGGGAGACCTTGAGCAAGAACCCTATAGCTAAGCCCAGTGAGCTTCCACAATGGTAGGGGCCGATAATAAAATGATTGTGTTATTTTAAGCCATTAGGCTCTGGGGTAAATCATTATGCAACAATAGATAACTTGAGAAACTCTTTCGTTTGGGTAAGGAAACAACATTTACTAAGTCATATACATTCGTATTCTCACTCATCTGTGATTCTTCCTTCTCATTCCACCAACTTAATCAATATTCTAGTTCCTGCCAATTGTCCCTTGTAAATTTTTGTTGAAGATCCTTCTCTTTATATTCCCTGTTTCCTTGCCTTATAGATATCACTGCCTTAATGTGTATGAAAGAGGGTGAGGACTGAATCTGACTGATATTCTCAGTCCCAGCCTCTCCCCGATTCAATCCATCCTCAGTCTTATGAGAGAATGGTCTTTTTGAAATGCAAATCTGACCATGTCACTTCCTTGCCTTCTGCATTAAAGGAAATGTCTTCTTGGGGTCCCTGGGTGGCTCAGTAGATTAAGCATCTGACTCTCGGTTTCACTCAGGTCATGATCTTACGGTTCCGTGGGTTTGAGTCCCCACCGTCAGTGCAGAGCCTGCTTAGGATTCTCTCTCTCCCTCTCTCTCTTAAAATAAATAAACTTAAAAAAAAGTAATGTCTTATACTCCTTATGTAAGGTCTTCCTTAGGATGGTTCCCAAAATTCCCTTCTAGTCTCATCACTTGGCTTAGCATCCCATGCCGCCTGCATCTGAGCCACTTTAGCGAATTCATTTTGTCCCAAAGAAGCATATTCTCTGCTTCTGTACCTTTGCCCACGATCTCTTTTCTTCCTGGAGTGGCTTTATTAGTTTCTTCTGTCCAATGAACTCTCATTTATCCTTCAAGATCTAGATTACATATCACTGCTTTGAAGAATGTTTTTGGAACATCCCCTTGTCTCTCAGTAGAGTTACTCTTCCTCTCCTCCTACAATGTATCTCTTCATTGGAATTTTTTTCTCGGTGTCTCTCTCATTAAATGGAGAAGCCCGTAGCACTAGGACTGTGTGCTAGATTCAGCATCAGATACTGGTAATTCTAAGAACAACAGGTATAATGTGGTTATGCTATTCATTCAATCATCCTATTCAATCCCCTATTCAATCAATTATTTATTCCTTTATCAAGTTTTGCTTACCAATGGCTCCCTATTCTTTTTTATTTAAATTTTTGGTAACGTTTATTTATTTTTGAGAGACAGAGAGAAACAGAGCACGAGCTGGAGAGGGGCAGAGAGAGATGGAGACACAGAATCCGAAGCAGACTCCGGGCTCTGTGCTGACAGCTTGATGCGGGGCTCAAATCCACGAACCATGAGATCATGACCTGAGCCTAGTCCTCGCTTAGCCAACTGAGCCACCCAGGCACCCCCCCCCCCCCCCCCCCCGTGGCTCTCTATTCTTGAGGAAAGAGTGAGCATGTGACCTTTTTAACTGGGCTTAGCCTGAAAACCAAAGCCATTGTCTTTTGCCTGGGGAGCTCACAGGATACTTTGGGAACAACTTCAGTAACAAAATAAAACACATGTTTATGAAGCCAAACACTGTAATAGTCACTTGACATATATCATTACACTTAATCCTCACAAGAATATTGCAGTGTAGACTTTATTGTTGAGTAAACTGATACTCAGACATTAAATAACTTGCCCAAGACTACAGTTAGTAAATGACATTGCCAGACTTGGATCTAAGTCTGTTTAGTTCTAAAGTTCATTTACTTTCCATAGTAGGTCGTATTTTTCTTCATTTAGCTTCCATGGTCACCTCCTTAGTAATTACTGCATCGTTACCATTTCCAGACCACCCAGGTGTCCATCCAGTGAAGCAGCCAGTGGGGGTGGGGGCGGACAAGCCCTGACAGCCTTCCCACCTGGCTCCCCAAATTCCCATTCCCCATCCCCCCCCCCCCAGGTGTCTGGTGAGCTGAACTTTATTTCCCTTCCATTCTCGGTTGTTTGGACCAATCCGGGAGGTGAGCGTTCGGCACGGGGGAGGAGAGTTGCAGCAGGGTGAGTAAGGGCTATGGGTGTGGTGGTGGCATCTGTGTGTGGGTCTTTGTGTCTGTGTGGGAGTGAGGATACAAGCACATGTGTTGTCTGCTGCCCGAGGCATCTGTGGCCGCGGTGTTTCTGGCTACCATTGGGCGTTTTCGTTGTCTGCCTGTCCACGTGCTCTTCGGGGCACATGTGGCTTCCCGGTGGGTGTGCCGCCTGTGTCTGGGGATGGCACGTATGTGGGAGTGCTAAAGGAAGAGCTAACATCTAAATAGCGCTTCCAGATTTCCATTCAGGGCCAAAGCCTCCAAAGGAAAAGAAGCGTAAATGAAATTTGCTATTGATGCCTTAACGAGGAGGCCAGAGAATGGAATCAAGGATGCATTATATCCCCTTTTTTCTTCTCTTTCCAGTCTTAAAAGAATCCTCTCCCCAGCCGTTCCCCATCCGCACCTCGTCCCTTCTCTGTCTTGGTGAATTATTGTTCGCTCCACCTGGGCATCATCAAATTGAATGATTGCTCTGTGTTTCTTCTCAAAAGGAGGGGAAAGCTGTGAGGTCTGGAGAAGGCTGGCGGGAGAAACGTCTAGACAGAGGGCACAGGAAGCCAGTGCCTTGGCTGTCACGTTGAATCATCACATTGACCGGTTGCCAGGGACTGTGTTATAATACAGTCACACCCCTTCCTCAGTGTCCCCACGAGGCAGGCTGACACCCTAGAGGAGATTTAAGGTAAAATAGCGGTTGGAATTATGATAGAACATGGAACAAATCAATCAATGCAAGTTCTATTTGTGCTATATCAAAGTAAAATTTGCAAAATTCTTGGCTTTGATGAAAAATTTATGAAAAAATAAAGAGAAAAATCTATGAAAATCATCTAATGCAAAGCTCCTACTAATACTCTAATCAGACTTTACCCATCCCCAGAAATGAAAAATTATTATTTTTGCACTTCATGACTTTTGGATGGTTAGAGGAGGGACATTTGAGAGAGAGAGAGAGAGAGAGAGAGAGAGAAGGAGGAGGAGGAGGAGGAGGAGGAGGAGGAGGAGAAGGAGAAGAAGAAGACTACGATGACAGGAGACAAAAGGCAGAAGAGAGGGAGGGATTTAACATGCCTGGAAGATATTGTGAGATTTTTATTTTTCTGTTGAATGACAGCAGTACAATCAAGACAGCAATGAGATGCTTCCTCCTAAATTGGAAATAGGGGAAATAAGTTTTGCCATCTGTGGGAGTAAGTCTGGAGACTGTCTGTAAATATGTTCCTAAAGTGTTTGGGAACACACAAAACTCCAGTTAAGGTCACCTGGGTGTAATTTCAAGCAGGCAGTTCTAGAATGTGATTTTAATTTAGTAATTGGAACCCAATTGTGTTGTACTTTCTACGGAGAAAGAGTTGAGCACAGAGAAGACAGTTCTGCCTGGACAAATGGGAAAGGGCGCTACCACTGGGCAGTCTGGAGACAGGGACCTGGGAGACCCAGATGCTCAGTCAGTGCAGGTGCTGTGGGGCAGTGTTCCTTCACCCACGGCCCTGCCTCTAGCACGCAAGTGAAGCTTTGCTTCGAGTTATATGTATTTCCGATTGCTTTTATTCTCTGCCTCGCTAAGTTGCGTTTTTATTATGAACTGTTCTGCTAATGAGAAGGTGGTACTATGGATGGGGAAATACCATGATTCTAAGCCCTGGAAGGAGGGTTTATTCCAAAATAAGTGGAGGAAGAGGCAGTCAATTGGATTGATAATCTTCAATCTACCACGAGTTTGAGTAGTTTGAGACAGGCTTCCTGGGAAGCTGGCTTTCTTCTGGAAAGCATTTTGCTACTATCTGCATTGACTACATAAGACTGCTAGGTCATTATTTAGCAACAATACATATAGAATGGGATAAAGCTGATCGGTAAATGCATACTTCCAATCTTCTTCCCTGATGCTAGAAAGTACTCTCGTGTGGCCTACCCTAGGCTTTTTCTTTTCCCCACTGTGCAGCTGTAGTCCTGATTTGTTTGAATCATTTTTTTAAAGAGTTTGTGATGAAGGATCGAGAGGAAAATGTTAGGGATGGAGAGGTAAGAAGACCAGTGTGTCAAGGAGATTCACCATGGTCTGTGCGAGAAGTGGATTGAAGAGAGAAAGAAGTAGTCTTGAAGGACTATGCATCAACTTCCTGGAGTTGGAAGAGACAAAAGTCAAATTCTTGTTATTCTGTTATTTTGGGGGGTGAAATGGAATGAAGTCTTTTATTTCTTTTTTCTTTTCTTATTTGTGAGCTCTGCACCCAATGTGGGCCTCAAATTCATGACCCCGATATCAAGAGTCACATATTCTACTGACTGAGCCAGCCAGGTGGCCTAGATCGCATTGCTGTAAGTTCAACACCTGAATGGATCTAAACAACTGAGCTGTAGCTTAGAAAGATTTCACATAAATTCTGTTGCTTATTTTTTCCAAATTATTTTTCCTAGAAGTTTGCTCATTGATTTTGATTTTCAAGCCCAGGGAGCCCACCCTCTGCTATTGATCAAGATGCCACATGTTAAACCAGACTGTGCTCTCATGCTCCAGGCTTTATATCCAGCTACCAGTTGGTCATTTTCACTGGGATCTCCTTTCAGCAGCATTTCTAAGCCCTCTCCTGGCATGATTCTTCTCTCAGTGGATGGTACTATTTTGTGCCCAGATTTCTAAGCCAAACCCACAGAGTCTATCTTAACCTTTTCCTCCCTGATATAATCCCCAATTTGTCTATTTTAATTCCTAACTATATCTAAAATTTGCTCACTCATCGCCATTCCACTGCCATGACTTTGGATCTGACCAACATTATCTCTCGTCTGAACAACTGAAATAGGTTCCCAGCTGGTTTTCCTGTCTCCAGCCCTTCTCTGACCCAGACCTCCAGATGAAAATTGTGCCACCATTTAGTTGTGTTCCTGTTTGGACTCTGCCTTTTCTATAGGGTTCTCTTTAAATATTAATCCTGAGTTTCCTTCTTTGCTTTATGTGTATGTGTTTTATATTGATCATATTCTTGAGTGTTCCCAATTACTGCATTTTAATGTCTATCTTATCTAATTTTTACCACCTTTTTAAAAAAGGCAGCAAGTCAACACCATTCACTCTTTTTATTTATTTATTTATTTTTACCCCTGCAGAGACCTCCTTCAGGGAATCTTTGTCTAGCTGTCTGGACTGGTTAGACCCATCACCTGGGGCTTCTTTTTCTTTCTTTATTTCTTTCTTTGTTTTTTATTTAAGTTTTTATTTATTTATTTTGAGAGAGTGAGTGCGCACATAAGCAGGGGAGAGGCAGGGAAAGAGAGAGGGAGTGAGAGAATCCCAAGCAGGCTCTGTGCTGTCAGTGCAGAGCCCAATGTAGGGCTTGATCTCATGCACCATGAGACCATGGTCTGAGCGGAAATCAAGAGTGGGATGCCCAACCAACTGAGCCACCCAGGTGCCCCTCGGGCTTCTTTTTATGTCTTCTTACATTGGATACACAATTTGCTGGATCTCATGCCTTCCTCGTATTTTTGGTTTATTCCTGCAAGTGATAGCCTATGAAAGGGTAAATGTGAAATACAATTTTGTAGTCTTTTCCTATCTTAAAATATGTTTATTCTGTTCATATATTGACTGATAGTTTGGTTATACAATTCTAGGCTGGGGGCACCTGGGTGGCTCATTTGGTTAAGTGACTGACTCTTGATTTTGGCTCAGGTCATGATTTCATGGTTTGTGCGATCAAACCCCACACTGGGCTCTGCTCTGACAGTGTGGAGTCTGCTGAGGATTCTCTCTCTCCCTCTCTCTCAGCCCCTCTCCCACTCACTTGCACATGGGCGCACTCTCTCTCTCAAAAATAATAAGCACACATTGAAAAAAACATTCTAGGCTGAATTATTCACAATAGCCAAGATCTGGAGACAATCTAAAGTGTTTATCAATGGATGAATGGATAAAGAAAATGTGGCATATACACACAATGGAAAATGATTCAACCCTGAAAAAAACCCTGAAATTCTGTCTTTTGTGACAACATGGGTGAGCCTGAGGGATTTTGCTAAATGAATAAGTCAGACGGGGAAAGACAAATACTTCATGTCCTTCCTTACATGTGGAACCTAAAAAAAAAGCCGAACTCATAGAAACAGACAGTAGCATAGTGGCCACCAGGGGCTAAAGGGTGGGAGAAATGGGGAGATGTTAATCAAAAGGTACAAACTTCCAGCTGTAAGATAATTAAGTTCTGGGGTCTAAAGTACAGCATGGAGACTATAATTCACAGTAAATTAACAGTACTGTATTATATACTTGAAAGTTGTTAAGAGAGTAGATCTTAAATGTTATCACCATACACACACACAAAAGGTAGTTATGTGAGGGGATGGAGGTGTTAATTAACCTTACTCTGGTAATCATTTTGCAATATATCTCTATCAAATCATGAAAAATGTAAATAAAATAAATAAAATTCTAGGCTGAGCGAAACTGATCCTTGAACTTGAAGATATTGTTGTCTCGCATATGGTTTTACTGACAAGAAGTCTGCTTTCCTCCCTGGAGTATTCCCTGCCCCCCCCCCCGACCCTGTAGCTTTATTGAGATATAATTAACATATAACATTGTGTAAGTTGAAGATATACACGGTGTTGATTGGATACACATATATACTGCGAAATGACTGCCTGGAGGCTTTTATGGTCTGCCTTTTTCATTTTTCAGTGTTTTCAATGATTTTCCTAAGTGTACTTCTTTTTGCATTTACGTTATTGGCATTTTGAATTTGTCTTCCAGTTTGAAAAATAAGTTTTGTTTTATTTTCTGATTATTTCTTCTTTCCCTCATTTATCCTCTTATCTTAGAATTCTTATTAGCTTGATGTTCGATCTTCAGGATTCATCTCTTAAGTCTCTTATCTTTTCCCATGTTTTCCATTTCTTTTCCTTTTTACTCCAGGAGTAATGTGAGATCCAGGAAACAAAGTGGACTATATCTTTCTATTCTTCTATTGAAGTTTTATTCTGGAAATTTGATTTCTAACTCAACTTGATACCCTCTTACATCATATGTCAATGAAACTAGAGGCCCTGTTATAACCCTGAACCCTTCCAAAATGCTTCCACTGTGCATTTTCTACTTGGCTCTCTTTGGCTCTCTTGGCTTTCTCTCCAATTTACAGTCCTGTTTTTCACCTTTGCTTTTGGCACAGGAAGTTCCAGAACAATATTTTGTAAGCTGCTATGAGACATCTCTTTAGACCTCATAGGGGCTTGGCACCATGTGGACTTCCGTAAGCAGTGCTACTGTCAGGCTCACTTATTGTCAGCTGATCACAGCATGGAAGACTCCCTTGTATTATCACTGCTACCATTTTTTGGGGGGTTAAAGGGACTCCTTTTTTAGATGGAAGAGCCTTCTTGTAATCAAATCACCTCTCCTAACTTTTCTTTTCACAATAGATAACAAAATGCCTTAAATCAGGTTTGGTTGAAATGATTGGGTACTTCTTTTCTGTGAGGTACAAACAGTAAGAAAAAGTAACAGAAAATGTCATGGCCACACTCTTTCTGACCCCAGTTAACAATGCATGGCTTACAGAAAAGCCAGTTGTTCATGATGCAAAAACTCTGCCAGAGCAGGATACTGTCTCTGAGCACAAGGTTGGGTGGCTTATTTTTGATTCCAGGCTGCATTCAAGCAATTATAATGAAATTGAGGATGTTAACTGCGTTGAGAGAAAAGGGCTGCATTTTGTGTTATAGATCTATCTTGTTGATGTGAAAACAGATTCAGGGAAGGCTAGCCAGAGGTTAGACTGCCATAGTTTTGCGTGTTCCTGCCTCTCTACCTCTCCATAGACTCCTATACTGTATGCTGCCCAAATTAACCTCCCTTCTCTTTCCCACTTCAAAGCATTAGCACTTGGTGATTAAGAGCCTGAGCTCCAAAGTCAAGCAACTATGGATTTGAATCCTTGCTCCATCACTTAGTGACTTGGACTCACTTCATGGCCTGCTGTGCCACTGTGACATTAGAAAGGTGACTGTGCCCATCTTGGCCCATTATCCACCCTCCCACCTGTTCTCTTCCCTAGTAGTCTAACCTCTGTGGATTTATCCACAGGATCCCTCAATCTGGGACTTTTGGTTGGTTTTCGCTACATGAAAGCATGGGGAAAGAGTGAGGCTAGATATCTATTCCCAGTTTCCCTGGATTTTCCTTAGGCCAGCTGCATCCCTCTACAAAGGGGGAACCTGTCAGGTGGTCCTCCCCGCTTAGCTCTCCTCCTGGCTTCTGGTAATCATTCCCTCCTGCCCCAGGGTTGGGGTGGCAATGGCCCCAACATAACTTGCATCAGGGTGCCATGTTATCCCTTATGAATTCCTTGTACCCTGTCTATACTTTGGCAGACAGTGCTTTTATTAAAACCTCCTCCAATGAACCTATTTTTGAGTGCTCCATCTGTTTCCTGATGAAGCCACAAACATATCTGAGACTCGATTTAATTTTAGGTAAAATCTGTATTTGCTCCATAGATTTGCTGTGAGGATTGAATGAGATACTAGACCTAAGTAAGGCATTACGCATGATACCCAGAAAGAACTTGATAAGTTTCAGCTATTACTGTTAGTTGTAGCAGTATCATTCATCTTAAAATAAGGTAGGGGCACCTGGATGGCTTAGTTGGTTGAGCATCTGACTCTTGATTTCAGTTCAGGTCATGATCCCAGGATGGTGGGCTAGAGCCCCGTGCTGAACATGGAGCCTGCTTGGGATTCTTTCTCCCTCTCTCTCTGCCCTCCCCCATTCTCTGTCTCTCAAATTTAAATAAATAAGTAAGTAAGTAAGTAAGTAAGTAAATAAATAAATAAATAAAGTTAAAATTCACCTACCATTGCTTACACTTCCAAGTTCTGTTTTTCTAATATTTATGTATATTGGTTTCTTTCCTATGTTATCCTGTGATATGAAATGTTTATTTCTCACTTTCCTTTCTCTTCTCTCTCAGGTTTTGTCCCTTTAACCAACTAATTAGTTTCTTAAAAGATAACTAGTAGGTAATGCTAAAGGATCATTTATTAAATAAACAGGTCAAAAGAGATTATGGCTATAAATATAGGTACAAGTTCCTATTGCTAAGCAACAGTCATGGACAAAAAAGTAAAAATAAAAGTGAGTTCCTACTGAGGGCAGGTACCTCATAGCATAGTGAGTGAGTTAGTATATTCTCCACACATGGAGTTAAGAACAGAAAATCTCTTTACAAATAGAATAAATCCAACTCTGCTTAGAATGGTGAAGTTCTGGCAAAAGTTAGCAGGACGAACTGGTTGACCTTCACTCTCCTAATCTTTAGTTCTATGATTGATCTTGACAGAAAGAGAGAGCAACAGAGAAGCTGCCCAGGAACAGGCTTAGTCACTAGTACCTAATACCATCAAGATTTAGTCTTTGTTCATCCAAGTGCAGAGCATTGCTTTGTACAAGGAAGAGTTGAAAAACATCTCGGGAACAGATGTAAGAAAGCACTCTTTTCTTTTTAGCAAAAAATGTGGTTACTGTAGGCCACCACTGTCAGAACCAGAGGACACCATGCTGACTAACGGAAACCAGATGCTCTGGGAAAGGAAGCCATGGATAAATATGAATTATTTTCAGCTGAATGACCTTCAATTATCTCCCTTAATGTTGAGCCCTGGTTTTTCTGCCATAATCTTCCTTTGGGTACCTGGAGAAGAGAACAACAAAGGGCGCCGTTATAGAGTGATTTATGGAGGACGTGTACAAGGGTCATCTATGGCATGTGAGAAAGGGAAGGAGAAAGAACCAGAGAGGGAGAATAAGAGCATGTGCGAGAGACTGAGAATTAACTCAAGATCAAAAATTAAAGCACAAGAAATATAGTTTTGTGGGTAGAGTCCTGGCTAAGAACCAGGAGTCCCAGGTTCCAATCCTTATTTTGGTACTGACTCATTGAAACATATGGGACCCATTCGGAATATATTTATAGTGAATGAAATCTCTTACCCTCATTATGCTAAGATTTTTCCACACTGCAAAATGGGGTTAGTCTTTGTAGATATCCTAATTTGGGGGATGCTGTGAGATGGGATAGTAAGATGATCCACTTTCCTTTACACCAGCTCTGTAATCCTAGTGTTCTTTCCTTTATCTCCCGTACTATCCTAGATTCATTGTGAAACATCTCAAAGATGCCAAGACTGAATAGTCATTCTCCTCTCCCCAACTGGAACTTGTTCTTCACCAGCTTCCCTTTACCAAACCACTTTTTTCATCTTATTATTATTTTTATAACTATTACACCTTTGTAAAGAAGGGGAAGTGTGGTGTGGTGGCAGGGAGTTTTTCGATAGTAAGAAAACTGTTTATTGAAAATAAAACCTTTTAGGGAAGATTCACTTGTAAGACTCCATCTCTTTCATTGGATTTTGCTAAATTCTTCTCAACAGTTTCAACACCCACAAGAACATCTCTACCTACATAGCTTATGGAATTCTAAGTTCTCATTGACAAAGTTAAATTCATCCTATTTCTTTTTTCTTGGCTCTCAGTTCTGTCTCCCTGCCTCTTTCCTTCCACTGAAAAACAATCTCTCTCTCTCTCTCTCTCTCTCTCTCTCTCTCGTTTTTGTAATCTATTTCTGTTAACAGATCCACTGTTTTTCCAGAAGTCTGGTTTAGTAGAGCCTCCTCCTTCCCCTTATTAAGTTTACTAATTCGAGTACAATAACCATCAAGAAATCAGAGATTTATTTTTGGGTCCTTGACTGAGATACAAGACTAAAAGGAGCTCTGAGATGAATAATGAAGACCAGATCCCATCCACTTTCACCTTCTCAACAACAATCTCTCTATCAATGTCCTCCTCCGATTTCTAGAAAATAATCTCCCCATCCCTCTCCGTGGATATTTCCTAAAAACCATGAACATGCTATTATTGCTTCCATCTTAAAAACTACCCCCTCAAACAGTCACTAAGACAAAAACAAAACCACCCCAAACAGAAATAACTGTATGACTTTCCTCAAGTTGCCATAACGCAATGCCACAGACTGGGTGGCTGAAGCAACAGAAAATTATTTCTCACAGTTCTGGAGTCTAGACGTCTAAGAGCAAGGAGTTGACAGGTCTGGTTTCTCCTGAGGTCTGTCTCCTTGGCCTGTTGATGGCTTCCTGCTCACTGTGGTCCTCACATGTGCCCATATCCCTGCTGTCTCTGTGTCTCTTTATCTCTTCTAGTCACTAGTCATGTTGGATTAGGGGCCATCCTAACAGCCTCATTTTAACTTAATTACATCTTTAAGGGGCCCTATTTCCAAGTATAGACATTTTCTGAGATACTGGGGATTAGGGCTTCATCATATACATTTTGGGGAAACAAAATTCAGGCTCTAACACAAATCACCACCACCAACAGAACACTAAGACTCTCTTTTTACCCCACTTCTCTCCCTTACTACCACCTCATTTCCTGTTCCCTTTACAGAACTTCTTGAGCGAGTTATATATGCTTGCTGTCTCCACCTTTTTCTTCCCATTCCCTCTTAACCCACTCCATTCAGTTTTTTTCTTTCACCAAAGCTACTCTAGTCAGGGTCCCTAACAACCTTGGTGAAAATCCAATGGTCTTTCTCAGTGCTCATTTTACCTGACAGAGCACCAGCCTCTGACACAGTTGACTGACCCTCTTCCTTGATACCCTCTACTCACTTGGCTTCCAGAACACTGCACTCTCTTGGTTTTCCTCCTGTGCTCTTGGTTACACTGTCCTGGTCTCTTTTCCTGATTCCTCTTCTTCTTCCAGAACTTTCCTGATTCTCCTCTCCATCGACATTCATTCCCTTGGTGAACTTATTCAGTTTCATAATTTTAAACACCACCAATATACTAGACTCCCAAATTTATATCTCCAGCCCTCACTACTGAATTTCAAATGCTCATGTATCATTTCCATATGTACATAATATGTACAAACTTGAATTCCTAATCACCCTCCCCAAACCTTCCCCATCTGTTATCTTTCCACCTCAGTTTTTGGCAGCTCTTTTTAGTTGCTCAGATGAACAATATTGAGAAATTCTTGACTCATCTCTCATTCCATATTTTACTCACCATGAAATCCTGTTGGCTCTACTATCAAAATGCATTTAGAATCACATCACTTCTCACTACCTCTATTATCACTAATCTGTGCCAAGACATGATCTCCCCTTACTTGGATTACTGTAATTGCTCCTCTGAATGGTCTCCCTGAGTCCGCACTTGATTCCCTAAAGTCTATTCTTGGTAAAGCAGCCAGAGTGATGCTTTGAAAATGCAAGTCTGATCTTGTCAATCCTAGAGATGGAATCCTGCAATGGTTTCACACGTCATTCATTGGAAAAGCCAGTCTTTGTGATGGCCCAAAGACCCTTGACGATCTGCCCTCTCTTCCATCTTTGATCTCATCTTTTGGTATCCGCCCTTACTTGCTGTTCTAGTCACATTGGTCTCACCTTTTCTAGCACACAACAAGAGCATTCCTGCCTCAAGGCCACTGAGCTAGCGGTTTCATCTGGATCATTCTTCTCCCAGACACCCACATGGATAATTCACTCATCTCCCTCAAGTCTTTGCTCAAATTATACCTTTTCAGTCAGGTATAACCTGCCTTGACCACCTTTTTAAAATTGTAAGTTTCCTCAAACTTACATCTCCACCCTTGTGATCCCTATTCTAGTTTTTAATCTATTTAATCTATTAATCTATTCAATAGAATTTATCACCTTATAATGTACTCTATAACTTGCTCAATTATTATGTTTAATGTTTTCATCTACTGTAACGTCAGCTCCAGAAAAGCAGTTTTCTTTTAAATCTGTTTATAGAGATATTTCCTTTTCTGGTATGTTTTAGCTTTGACTTCACATTAGATATCATGCTTTAAGCTATTTGATAATGCATGTAAATTAGTGAAGGTTTCAAATTATTATTTCTTCATGTGTACATTCACCAAATTGGCTCATGTATTTTTTTGGTGCAGAAATACATATTCTGTTTATAGCCCTTACCTTTGCATTTAAATTTATTTTCTCATACAGTTGTGAAGGTTCAAATGGAAATTCTTAAAGAATAGAATGTGTTTTGACTTTTTTTGGCAATCAGTAGTACTAAAAACCAAGCATCTTGGGTGATCCAGAATGGTTCTATTTTCAAACATCCTCTCCTGGTGTAGGAACAAATTTTGACTTCAGATATTATGGTTGGTATGGCAAACATTTCCTATATTTTGATCCTTTCTTGTTATTAGGTGCTTGGGATCCTGAGTGAGAAGAGGAAAGGTTTTATATCACAAGAAAACAAAAATAGTAATTAGTTTTACTGGCATACATTATTTTCAGTAGTATTATCTTTCCATTTGGAAAACAGTAACTGAGAAATGACTGACTAGCATTTATTGAGCCGCTACTCTGTATTGTACAGGAGCTATATTAGAAAGACCTTGAGGGAAGGGACAGAGATGGATTCATCTTTGTGATCACTTTCTCGAGTCCAACATGGCCAAGTTTAACCTACTTATTAACAAATGTATGAATCCTTGCTATGTACCAGTCAGAGAGTAGACACTGAGTAAATGATGATGAATATGTTTGGTATCTGCTTTCAAGGGACTTACAATAAAGAAGAAGAAACAGACAAAGAAGAAAAATTGTTACAATATAGTGTGACAGGCTCTGTGTCAAGCATTTCTTCAGGATGAAATACAAGCACCTAGAATGGTTAGCTCAAGTATCCTTCTTTTTTGGAAGCCTTTTCCTAGGTCTTAAGAATGGTTGGTAGGAACTCAATTTGTGTTTGTTCAACAAAGGGAATACTATGAAAATTTAACCAAAATACAACGCTAAATGTAGTAAAATGGCCAGTGAATGGGAGAGGCAGTGAGTGCTGAAGGAATTTGCAGGGATGGTTGGTTTATGCAGGCTAGGACTGAATGCCCAGACCCAGTCCAATTGATGAACCCCCAAATTTTATTAGGATTAAATCTTTGGTCTGATGTCCTGTAAGTACAGACTCACAGGCCAGCTTATGCTGAAGAACATTCTGGTACCCACTTTAGAATTAAAACAGAAATGGCTGCTCAGATTAATTTTGGAGCGTGTGACATTCTGATCCTTGGACAGAGATTATATTGACATCCTGTGCAGCTATGCTATGAACTTTCCCTTGCTACTCTTTGTGGGACCGTGGGAAATAAATCCTAAATGAGTGTGACAAGTAAGCCTGTAAAATGATCTGCCTATGCTTATTAAAATGTAGTGAAGTCTCTCTAACCAAAGATGAGTTCTTTACATCTGGGAAAGAGAGAGTTGGATTCTATTCTGCGTCATCTATCATAAGCTTCTAGCTGCGGTCCAACAGTTGAATATTTATTACAACCAATGATGGAAGAGGCAAGAGGAGGTCAGTTTGATTTTCCAGATCTAAAGTTGCGTTTTGAGCCGCCACTTGAAAAAAATTCTTTGACTTAAACGCTGAGCCAACTTGATTTGGAACTGTCACCACCAAGAGAGAAAATGTCTGGAATCCTTGCAGTGTCATTTCTGGGTAGTCTGTCTTTTATGACTTGTTGTGCACTACTAAGGAGAGACAAGTGAATCCTGTGTAGGACTGGGGACTACATGAAACCATTAGTGCTGTCATAGCAGGCAGAAACAAGACCACCAGGCAGAACAGAAGACCACCCAACACAAAACATGAGCTCCCATTAGCAACATCATCCAGATTATATGCTCTTGACATTTGCATTTCAGAATGTTGAGCCACCAAGCACGCTGTTGGATAATTATTGTTTTGTGATGATATTTAGCAACTCTTACAATGTGGACCACCAATTCTGGTTTGGGTTTCTTCTTTTTATTAGCACCATCTGAGAATGTCTGTGGTAGAGACATTGGTGAATTTTGTCTGTCCTGTGGCCAAAGGAATGAAAGGAAAAGCAACTTGGTTTGTTAATATGGAATAGTTCAGCAACAAAAAGCCCATGACACATGTCTGAAAAAGGCTTCATTGAGGGCTTTTTAACTTTTTATTTTTCAAATAAAGCATACCAGAATGTTTACTACTGCTTCTTAAAGTACGCTCTCTGTGCAAATAGCCTTGTACTAATTTCAGAGCTTTGGTGGGATCTTTTACCCAAGCAAGTTTTCTGGTCACTATTTTTACTTCAGACAGACCCAGCTGTTTCTTAGTTTAAAAAAAATGAAACAAAATAAAACACTTTTTCCCCCTAGAGGAAGTCAATATGGTTGTCCAAGATACGTTTTTTCTTTTATTTTTTTTGTAAAGGAAAAATCAGTCCAATTTCTCTTCTTTTCTCCCTCGCTGCTTAGACTATTCTGTGCCTTTGTTTAATTTTATTTCACCCCTTATACGAAGTGTCTTGGTCAGATTTTAAAGTCTGAACTTGCCCATACGATTCCTGTCTGATTCACTTATTTCTTGATGACAGTTTTGTTGTTTAGCTTTTTTATTGTTGATGTATTCTTCTCTTGCATTCTCATTTACTATGTTAACATTCTGTGGAGGTTATTTACAGATTTCCCTAGATATTTACAATCCCTTCCCCAACTATGCATCTCTCTCATCTTTATGATTTTAAGCCCTTTAAATTCAACTCTTTTTCAAGAAAGTTTCCATTGTCCTTGAGTGTGTTGGATTCAATGAGAATGAATTAACTAATCCTTAAATCAATTACTCACCATCTTCATTTTCTTGTTGGAACGTATCTACATTGAAGATCTTGCTGTGAAATTGATTTGACATGCTCTTGTCATTTTTCATAAAATCGACCTTTGGTGGAAGTAACAAAGAAGTACCTCATCAACAGAGAGGTTATATTTGATAGCTAATGCCTAAATCTCTTGATTCAAACCCTTGGACAGAAATCAGTCAAAATTGATTTCCATTGAAGCCAATCTCTAGAGCAGTAGAACTGGGCTCTTTACCAGTTCAGTCTATTGCTTGAATAAGCAACACTGCTGTGTTACCGGCAAGATTCTGATTTGATTAGCATTTATTCGGAGAGGATACATCTCCCAAACTTTTCAAAGTCAACAAGAGCAGAGTATGTAGGCATCATACATAGTGTACAACTATAAATATTTGATGAGCAAATGGCAGGACTTAAATATATTTAACTAGAGAAAACTGTAAGCCAAAAAAAAAAAAAAAAGGCGACACTCAAAGGGCTAGATCTTGGAGAAAATATTCATCAAAGTCATGGTTTGATGGTTTAGATCCCTGTTTCACCTCTGCATATGCATAATTTGTTTTTGAGTTCACTGTATATGCCATGATTTCCAGTAACTAATCCCAAATTGAATTCCATCCTGGAATGTTGAGGTTTCCAAATACTAAATTATTTACCAGTTATGGGATGATCCAGATTTCTCAAAAATTTACCCAAGTTTCTTCTGATCATCATTTCTTTGCTATTCTTATAAGAAATTCTGAGTTTCTCAGATCGGTAGATAAACTCTTTGGGTTTACTTGTGTGTTTATCTTCCTTCTCACCCTGCATCTCTACTTTCCCATGCCCTGCATCATTCTTTAATCTCCAGGGGCTGATCTGTCCATTTCCTGTGGGGTAGATGCTTAGCCCAAATGTATGTAATTATGAAGTTTCCCCCTGGGTTCTAGGAAGGTAGGAGGAGGAGGTAGTTCTTGGTGCCTGATGTACACAGTGTGTGTCTCAGGAGAAGAATCATAGACAACAATTAACCAAGCATTTGTCAAAAATACTGGCACAAGCACATGTCTTTTGGCTCTCCAAAGATTTGCCTTCTGCTTTGCTAACCTCAGGATACTGGCCAGCCTCATGGAAAGACTGCCAAGCACATCGAGCTCATGGAGCCAGAGGCCGCTCCACTTGACTATCTGGAAATCATTCCTTCACTCACTTGGGAGGTTCTGGGGCCTCTTTATTTCCTCAGAAAATGAGGCCCACCCAAATGATTTCAAGAGCACACTGCAGCACAGTCTCCACAGGCAGACAAGCTGTGAAAGTTGGAAATCTATAGCTCTTCTCCTTCCCTACTTGGTGCAGTACATTCTTTTCCCAACCACATAGGTTTACAGCCTCCCAAGACCTTTCTCATGAGAGGCAATAGAACCCGGTGTCAGGTTTAGTTAAGATGAATGATTAGGAAAATCTGTAGCTACTGAGAATGAGCTTCCCAGCTGAGTATCAGCAGTGACCACAGGAGGTGAGGGTTTGCCTTTTTTCCATCTGTTGTCAGGAATAACAGAAAGAAGCAGAGGGCTCTGGTTTACCTCTTGAGTTCCCAGCTTCATTTCTCAGTATGGCCAATGGGGCACTGGGTAGAGGATGAGGTTTCCTGTCCATTTCCCTTTCCTTGGTGGGCTGGCCACATTGAGAAGGAAAATAGAAGGGAGATTGCCTGAATGTCAAGGTCTTATCCAGGTCAGTATGCAAGCAGATCTTTTACCTGCAGTACTGCTCCAAGATGTCTCCAAGCCAAACACATCAATGTGATAACAAATCCATCTTTCGCTCTGATTTCCCCTTCTCCTGATCGCAGATCAAAAAGGGCTTCTCTTTATCAAACAGATACAATAAACCTATGAAAACATGACCAATAAAAAAATAGAAATTCAGTGAAAATAAAGTTATGTTCTACTGTTCTTTTTTCCTCCTTTCATTACTTCCTTTCCATTTCTCGAAATTAAAAGCAAACTTCAATAACGGTCTTTCTGGTTTCTGTATCTAACGACATCACTTTCTAGCTTTAAAACCTCCAATGGCTTGCCACCATCGTGGAATGTACTTAATGGTCTTTAGCATGATGCCGCACACCTGAACTCAAGCCTTGCTGAATTATCCCAGCTCCCCAGATCATCAGGCCCTTTCAAGTCCAATCTTTGTGCATAGGCCACTCTTCTGACCTGAATACCTTCTTCCACCAGCCTGCTTCCGAACTGCTACTTCAAAATGCAACTTGGATAGCACCCGCATTCACAAGCCCTCTCTAGCCCTCCCTTTCCCACTGTCAGAGTCGTGCTTGCCATCTTTGCACTGTACTTCTTTTCTAACATGCCATATGTTGTCATTGTTATTCTTGCTTGAGCCCTTCCCTTGCATATCTTCTTCCCCGGGAGATATGCAAGGAGCAGGAGTTTTGTGCTGTTATCACATCCACCCCAGGAGTTCTAAATGTCTGCCTTATAGGGCTCATTACACTGTTGCTGAATGAATGGATGGAAATTTAAAAGATAAACAAGCCATATATGTGTACGTATGTGTGCGTGTGTATATATATATATATATATATATATATATATATCCCATTTCCTAAATTCATACACCTTTAAAACATGCTTTCTCTTCCTTTTTTACATCCTATCGAAGTAGCACAGTCCTTCCTCTCTTCCCCTTCTTCTTTATTTCTTGATTTCATCTCTTTGGAGAAGCAAGTGTCTAGCACAGCCTCCCTCTCCCCACCATTATGACCATGATTGCCTTCTTCTACCAGAGCCCCAAAGACCTCAGCTCTTGCCAAAGAGCTCTCTCTCCTGGCTTAGCTCTTACTGGGGTCCATTGTCCCTCCCCTGCCCTTCAGGCCTGGGGTAGAAATCATTTCCCACTATGGCCAGTCCATGGATTATTCTTCCAGCCTGTCTCTGTAAATCCATTCCTTCATTGAGTATGCTCCTTTGAGTGTGCTGGTTCCCACCTGCATCCTCACCTGCATCCTCATTATTGACTTACTGGTTAGTAATCCTTTATTTTAATATCTAAAAAAATTTTTTTAATGTTTATTTTTGAGAGAGGCAGAGAGAGAGACAAACAGAGTGTGAGCGGGGGAGGGGTAGAGAGAAAGGAAGACCCTGAATCTGAAGCAGGCTCCAGGCTCTGAGCTGTCAGCACAGAGCCCAACGCGAGGCTTGCTCATGAACCATAAGATCATGATCTGAGCCGAAGTCGGAGGCTTAACTGACTGCCACCCAGGTACCCCACTAGTCCTTTCATTTATAAACTAAAAATATGAATTTCTTCCACGTGCTTACATCACACCAGTAACGATGGGTGTCAGGAGCCAATGTCTTGACAATGCTTAGTGATTCGTGAGAAATAGCCTGCATCGAAGTTGAAATTTGTATCTTCAATCTCTGTTTCCTGTTCTCCATCTGTTTCCTATTCCAGAAGCAAACATTTATTGAGCACTACTTGCTCTTTACTCTTATCTTTGGTTTGAGATCTTATCTTTTCCCTTTTCATGGGAAAATTCTTAGACCATAAATCAGAGACCATTGATTACTGGCCATGTAATTGTCAGACAAGAGCTATGCCCTGGTTTCCCTATGAAATGGGAGGGACAACACCCCTCTTACAGGGCATACAGGGCTGTTGAGTGAATCAAATAAAGCCATCTCATAAGTAACTTATGACAATTGTATATACTACTCGTATGGTTTCTGCTGTTTTCATGTTCTTACACTGTCCATATCTTCCCTCCATAGTGTGTTTTTCTTTTTTTTATGTTTATTTTTGAGAGAGAATTGGGGGAGAGGGGCAGAAGAGAAAGACACAGAAGATCTGAAGTGGGCTCTGCACAGAGTGCCTAGAACCTGATGTGGGGCTTGAGCTCACGATCCATGAGATCATGACCTGGGTCGAAGTCAGATGCTCAACTGACTGAGCCACCCAGGGGGCCCCCATAGCGCGTCTTTCTTGACAACATTTTTTCTTCCCACTTCTTAAGTTTCTTTCTCTTTCCATGATATTCTTTCCACGCTCCTCTTCTGCATGTGCCACACTTTCACTGGCCTCTTCAAAATGCTTCCTTGCAAACATTTTAAAGAATTTTTTTCCCTTTTGAGAAAAACATGAAAATTCAGCAGAAATTTAAACATGGCCTGGAATCAAACAGATGTATAATTTGCCTTTAAGAGGATTGTGAGTTTTGAGAATAAAATCCATAATGAACAGCACAAAGCTTCTAGGGTTCATTTGGGCAGGGCCTGAATATTCTCTTCTCCTCATGCTACTGTTATAATTAGTGGTCTAATAACATGGCTCAAGTGTTGTCCCTTTCCTGTTTCCACTTATTCTCAGTTCTTAATTTTATTTAATGATTTATTTGTTCAATTTTGAGCACCAGACATTTGCTTGGTGCTGTGTCTTTATGAAAGGCATGCCCGTCCCTCCCAGGGAGCAAGCAGTCACATGGGGATAAAAAGGAACATTACCAGAGGCATATTTGATAATTACAAGGCCTGTTAGGGAGAACACAAGACTGGGTTTTGGTCTGATTTGTTCCCTGATGTATCCACAGCATCGAAAGCACTGCCTTGGATGCAGTAGGTGCTCAATAAATATTTGTTGAATTTATGAATGAATTTTAATATCAAAAATGTTGGATATGAGTTAGTCAGTTAAAGGGAATGGAGTAAGGGGTTGGAACAGACAAAGGGGAAAGCATATGCAATGGCCTAGTGGCAGCAGAAAGCATATTAACTATGAGGAACGCAGGTTTCTGCTTGGTGAAGGCTCAGGGTGGGGGATGGGTATGATGAGAGTTGACCCGATAAATCAACGTACCCCTTAATAATGAACACCAGCTCCTCTGTACCGCCCGCAGATCAGGGACTTTACATACATTATCTTAAAACCTTAAAACAATGCTATGAGAAAGAGTATTATTCAGACTTCTTTGTTCCTTTCAACCCGATTTCACCTAAATACAAATGGTGATGTTATTTGAGAACCGTAGCGTACCTGGTCCATATACTCCCCTGATGACAGACAAGGTGACCAGACTCCTGCCCTTGAATTCAGCTGCCTCTGCAAAGAAGAATTCAGGCTTAGGAGTGTTCTTTCAGCTGCTCTCAGATGCTCAGTCTTCAGGAATACATTTGAGAGGACCCTTGATAATAAATGATCTGGAGCTTTCAATTGCAGTGCAATGTTTCATTCAGCAGTTGGGTGCCAAATTTCAGGAAAATGTGGAATGAGTAAACTAGAGGAAGTTGAACTGGAGTACAATTCTACTCAGAACAAAGAACCCTGGGAAAGCACTATGCTCCCTGGCTAACCCATCAAAAGGTGTGAGTTTTGGAGTGGGCTCGACCAAAATAGCAGAACTTACGACTATTTTAAATTCTGAAAGCTTTCAAATTAGTGGTTGGAAATTTACACTAGGGTTTAGCATTATGAGGTTCCAAGAATCCTAGACTTTCTGTGTTGGAAAGGATCTTACAGATGCTGTAGTCTAACCCCCTTGTTTTGTAGATGTGGAAACTGAGGTCAGAGAAGTTCTATATCTCCAGCCATGCATGGAGGTCTGTGTTCTCCCCACAGCACCATACCATCTCCTGATAATTTTTAGGTGCTACTTTTCTGCTATGAAATGCTCTTTTTATTTTTTAAAATGTATCTGAGAGAGAAAGAATGTGAGCAGAGGAGGGGGGGGGAAGAGAGAGCAAGACAGAGACAGAGACAGAGAGAATCCTAAGCAGGCTCCATGCCCAGTGTAGAGTCCAACGTGGGACTTGATCCCACAACCTTGGGATCATGACCTGAGCTGAAATCAAGAGCCAGATGCTCAATCAACTGAGCCACCCAGGTGCCCCTGAAATCCTCTCTTTAATTAACGGATAGGGTGCACAGAATTATATCACTCTTGTTTAATGGTCTACTTGCCAGGCAGCTGTCCATTTAAAAAACTATGAATCCTTAGCTCCTTTAAGGTTGTGGAAAATCTCCGTAGAGGGAAGAAGTGAACTCAGCACGGTATTCATTCATCTTTGCTTTATTGCCCTTTGTTATATTTACTTAATAATTCATATAATTCTTTTCATCTAAGGAGCTCAAAATACTTATATATATATATATATATATATATACACGCATATATATATATATATACATGCCTTAATTGTTCTGCAGCATGTAGCATGTATTATTAATAAAATATTAGTTTAAGAAAGCAAAGGTCAGAGAGATTGAGTTACTGGCTTACCTTCAGGTCAAATAGGAATCACAACCAGAATCCAGTTCTGAAGAGTCCTAATTAACCTCAAAGGTCACTGTTACCCAGAGCTTTTTGTTGGAGGGGGCCTGTGTGCAATGAAAAGGCAGATTATAAGGGCCTCAAAGAGTGCCCAGAGAATCCCTGAAAAGCTTTGCCATCATCCCTCCCTAATTAAAGATTGAGCTTTTTTTTTTTTTTTTAACAGGAGAACTTCATGCATCCACTGATGTGGTGCTTGATGTAGGGCTTTTTTACTGTCATCACTGACAGTGAACTTTTAGTAGGAAAAACAAATAAAAACACCTGGCCCGATGGAAACCAATGTGGAAGCATCTGGTACAGTAATTAGCAGAGGGGGCTGCTCATTAAATGTTTACTGATGGAAAGAAGGAAAGGGAAGGAAGGAGAGTGGAAAGGTGGAAGAGTTTTTAGAACAGCTTTTGAAACAGAAAAGAAGGGACCTCAAATTCAAGTAGCTTAGTATCCCCAAGAGAATGTAGATGCAATATTTGCACCTCTTCAAAATTCTCTATTTGTTACAGAATTTGTGACTGAAACTTGGAGTGAAGTTTTGAGTTGAATTTCAAGGACTATTTGAAAAAAACCATTTTGTCGAGATCTCTTGTCACAGGTTTGCATAATTGAAATAACTTGGCCCTTTTGATGGAAACTGTGGCATAAGAAATATTTTGTATGTAGTCACGCAGATCCAAGTGCTAGCACTATATTAATTGAGTACATGGAGCTATGGAAAAGAGACTCTTCTTAAAAGAGAAATCTCAGTTGGCAATTCCCTTTTGTTATAAAAATTATTGAGCTTAATTATAACATGCTCTAAAAACCTTTGCTGCAAGTACTCTATAATCATAAAACTCATAACACGTAATCTTAGAGGAACTGGTTTTTTTAAGCTATTTTGTTAATTTTTAAAGTTTAATTTAAACATGTGCTGGGACAATGAGAGATGATAGAAATATCTTTCTGTGTTGTTTGGGGAAGGGTTAGTGATGTGGTAGGATATTCTCTCTGAGTCAGTTTCTAGAACACACCTCTAATCCAAAATTCTAGCACCGCCGATTTGTTCCCGAAGAGGTCCGGTTTCTTAATGAAATAAAAATACAAACTCCCGTGGCCAAGTCTATTCGAGGCCCTCCACTGACTGCCCTTTCTACCACTGGAAACTTCTCCCCACCAAGAAACCTGGGTTTATTGCCTGTCTCCTGAGTATCTCTTCTGTCATTTCGTCTGCCTCAAGTCTTCTCTGCCCTGCCTCACATGCCTGCCACCCACACCACACCAGCTCCAACATTAAGGCAAAAAGAATCCCACTTGTAATTCGAATTCTGGCCAAATGCTACTTCCTTTGTAAAGAGTGCCCCATCCCACTTACTAGGCAATTCACTTCTTTTTCTGACATCCCGAAGTACTTTATAGTCAGTGCCGCACCAGAGGGGAAAACGCTCTATCCTGTAGTGTCCTTCTTGAAGCATACTTTTCTTCTTTCTTCTACCAGAATGTAAAGGCAAAGAACCAGACTTGTTTGTTCCTGAGTTATCTACAGTCTTAACACAATGTCTAGTACATTTTAAGCACGTAGTGACTATTTGAAGAATAGTCTGAAAAAGCCACTCACGGGACATCACAGAAACTGATTACTTTCTTTCTTGCATAATGATAATTCAAAGTAAAGTAATAGCCGGGGCAGCTGGGTGGCTCAGTCAGTTAAGCATCCGACTCTTGATCCCAGCTCAGGGCTTGATCTCAGGGTCATGAGTTCAAGCCCCGCACTGGGCTCGGTGCTGGTTGTGAAACTTACTTAAAAAAAAAGTATTAGAAGCTGACATTTATTGAGGATTTTCCATGTGCCAGATAGTGTTATATAAGTTCTTCACACCTATTCATTGTTTGGGCAATCCTGTCACTTGGAATATCCTACTATTTTCATTTTATTGATGAGGGAACTGAGGCAAAGAGGTTAGGGGATTTGCTCAATGGCATGGGAAGCACCAGTATTAAAATCCATGTAATCTGGCTCCAGTGCTCTCGCTCTGCATTTCTTTCTTCTTCTCTTTTTTAGTTTTATTTGAAAGAGAGAGAGAGAGAGAGAGGGAGGGGGAGAGAGAGAGAGAGAGAGAATACCATGCAGTTTCCATGCTGTCAGTGCAGAGCCTGACCCACTGCTTGATCCCAGGACCCTGGGATCATGACCTGAGTTGAAATCAAGAGTCAGACGCTCAGTCGACTGAGCCACCCACGCGCCCCTCATTCTTAATTTCTTTACAAACATCTCCCCACTTTGAGCCTTGCTCTAGTATCCCAAATAAATCTCGTGTGGGCACCTTCTTTCCCAGTTCATGAAAATATGCATGTCCTCTCTTGAAAAGACCACATGTGTTGCAGTTACCAGCAGTTAGTGAGACTTGGGCCATCCTCAAAGAGAGCCACAGTGTCTGCTTGATAAAAGCCATAATTTTCCTGACCTGTTCCGACGCTTGGCCCCCTCAAAGAATATGCAGGCAGACACTTGGCAGCTAGGAGCTCCCAGACTCTCCAGCACAGGCCTGTGTTAGTGTTGGCAGTGGGGGACGGTTTGCTTCCTCCCCATTTCATGAACTGTCACATCAGCCTCTTTGATCCTCCCAGGGTCTGAGTGTGCCAAAATCGTTACTCCGCGTTCTTGCTCTGTTTCAGATAATTGCCAGGGAAAACGCTAAGGTCAGTAATGACCAAGGTAGGGAAACATTGCTCGCTGCACGGTATACCGTTTGTATATTGCGTCCTCAGAAAGGCTCCAGAGTGGAGGCGTTGCTTATTTTTATTGCCCCAGAGCCATGAAAGGGGGGAAAAAGGGGAATGAACAGAAATTGATACATCTGGAACAAGAGCCAGGCATGATTTACTCACATTTTTACCTGACCTGAAATTGCTTATTTAGAAAAAAGAAACATTATAAAGTCTCAGGAAAATGTCATGAATCAGAGCCAGCATGATTTCACGTTGGGGCTCCATAAACTTTTTTAAGTGGAGAAACTGTCCAGGAAAATCAAATGAGCCAAGGGTAGGCCTGCCACCCGACCATCTCCATAGCAACCGTTTCATAGAGAGCTGCCTTGCCATGGTTCAGCCAGGGGGAATCAAACACTCGGGGTTGAATCAGATGGAGACCTGCTGGGTCACTTGAGGTTGTCCTCACTAGGGCACAGGGTGAGAGCGCTGGTTTGGGAAAGTAACAGACAAGAGACTTTCACCAAAACACTGCTTCATTGCCTCAAAAATTGTTTTGAGCTAACCGCACACTGCATCCCTGAAACCTACAACTCCGGGAAGTTAGAAGAAGAAAAAAACCCAGTTGATTAAAGCCTTCCAGGCTGCTCTAATGGTTCCCTTACCCCGTGTGTTCTTGGCACTTTGTAAGCAATATGAGCACAGTTATGCAGCAATTAAATAATAAATGTTATTCTTATAGCTACCAGCTGGAAGAGACTTTAGAGGACCATCAATTTTTTTTTAATTAACTAAACTCCAGACTTTATTTGAATTTCATCCATTTTCCCATTAAGGTCCTCTTTCTGTTCTGGGATTCAGTCCAGAATAGCACATTGCATTTAGTTGTCCTGTCCCCCTGGCCTTCTCTACTTTGTGACAGTTTCTCAGTCTTTTTTTTTTTTTAATTGAAGCATAGTTGACACAGGATGTTACCTCAGTTTCAGTGAGTCTTTGGTTTCATTTGTTTGTTTGTTTGTTTAATGACCTTGATAGTCCTTGGGAGTACGGGCAAGGGATCCTGTAGAATGTCCTCCACTCTGAGTTTGTCTGATGTCTTTCTCATGAGTAGACTGCGGGTTATGTGTCTTGGGGAAGATGACAGAGGCAAAGTGCCCTTCTTAACATATTGTGTGGTGAGTACACGATAACCATATTACATTACTGTGATACAAACCTCCAACCCCGGGTTAATGTCGGATTTGCCAGGTTTCTCCTGTGTAAAGTTACTATTTTTGTCCTCCCTATTCAAAGTGAATCACTAAGCCTCAATCCTTCTCAGGGTGTGTCTGGGTGGGGAGCATCTACCTACATTATTTGAGATTTTTCTGTAAGAAAGATTGGACTCTTCTTCCCCATATTTTTAATTCAATCATTTATCTTATCAATATGTACTCATGTATATTTATTTAATATTTGGGGTTATAAGCCAATACTATTATTTCTTTTGCTGATCAAATCACTCCCACTTCAACCCTTGGGAGCTCCTTTAGGTTGACGTCTGTGTCCTTTTGATATGTCCCCATCTATTTGTTTGTTGAGCACTGCCTTTTTGGTACTGTGAGATGCTCCAAGCTCATCTTCTATTTTACCTGCCCCAACTCTAGCATCAGTCATTTCTCCAAGGAGCCTCGGTTGTTCTTATTCAAAAATGGTATTTAGAAATCAAGGAGATGGTCAGCTTTTAACTTCTTTATTGGTCAAACAAGGAAGATGAGATGCACATGAGGGACTAAATTATCCAGAATCTGTCTGAGTTAGTGGCATGCAGGGATTAGAACCTGGGTCTGACTCTTGGTTCGATAGTCTTTACTCCAGTCTTTGTCATACATCAGTGCCTTCTCAGCAAACTTGTGTCCTCTTTGAAGGTAGGAAGGGCACTTTCTACTCTTTGTGAGATCTCTATTGTGCCTCCTATAGAGTCAAGTACAGAGCAGTCAATAAATGCACGAATCAACCTTCTACATCATCCTCATTCAGCCTCACTCCTCTCTGCCCAGATCAGACCCTCAATCACGCTTGCTCTAAACTACTACCATTGCCACCAATACAGTGGTTTCCTTTTTCTCTAATCCATTCTACTCACTGTTGCAAGATCAAGGATAGAGAGGCAGTGCTTTTGTCATCTCTTACCCAGTGCCATTGTATAGAATAAAATTAAGCTTCATAACATTCTAACCCATTCTCTGTTCATTTCTCTCAAATCTTGAACAGTCCCCTAACATCTTTGCAAATATTATTGCATGACACACTGCCCAGAAAAGAGGGCCCCTCTGATACAGCCTTTCTCAGCTTTCAGCTTTACTAATGACATTTCCATCTCTTTCTTTCCCCGACTTTCCAGTTTCCTTCTCTGTCCCAGAATAAACCCCTCCTTCTCTTATGGGTTTTAACCAGTGCTCCCGAGTCTGATTTTTTCTGGAATAATGCTCCATTGATTATCATCTTTGAGATTTTGGTTTCTAGTCTCTCTTTTTCTACTGGCTTTATCCATTAAACATGTTTATGGGGTAAATTCTCTCCCATCCT
The DNA here is from genome assembly GCA_028646485.1 of Cryptoprocta ferox. NCBI lineage: Eukaryota > Metazoa > Chordata > Mammalia > Carnivora > Eupleridae > Cryptoprocta > Cryptoprocta ferox. Next base: position 12,233,157 of record CM053562.1, read on the forward strand.
AAAATAATTTTAAAAACCTTCCCTTGTTCTTTCTTCTTCACACCATGCTATTTTTTCCCTGCCATTCACTCTCATATCAATCAAAAGAAAAGTCTCCACTCACAGCTTTGAAATTTCTACCTACTCTTGGCTGATTGATTTCTCCTACCTGGATACAGATTCCCCACTCCAACCACCTACAGGATTCCTGCACTATCAAGAATGGTCTCTTTACAGTGTTTAATTATGCCTTCAGTCATGGTCACAGGAGGAAACAACACATTGAGGCCTTTAATATCAATGAAGTGAATTTTAGTGAAGCATAACCTTATGGGGAGGTTAAGGGAGGCAGCCCGGGACTAGGCGGAGCAGAAAGGCAAGGCCTCGAGCCATAAGCAAGAGGAGTGTTATCAGAAACAGACAAAGGCTGTAGCAATCTGATAGGGGCTACAGTAGAGGAAAATCAGCCTCTGCCGAAGCTATTGGTCAGAAGGGAGGGAGAGGAGAAGAAATTCCTTGCTTTCCTCTTCTCTCACCTTTTGATGTCCTGTACGTGTCTCCCATCGGTTAACCCAAACCTAACAGAGGGCAAGAAAGCCCAAGTAATGCAGTTTGTAGCGGTCAGTTTTCTAGGGGTAGAGAGCAGGGCAGAGAAGGGTGGATAATGGATTTGGAGGTGGAGGAAGCAAAAGGAATAACCAGGATAGTTACATTTGGGAAGATTTTTCTGCTTGCTTCTTCATAGTTTTTCCACTGAGATCTATAATGCTGTCCCCTGATTTCATTCAGTGATGCGTTTATTTGAAAGAATAATGTGCCCCTGCTATGTCAAGGGCACCATGCTAAATATTGGAGATCCGGTGGTGAAAAGGCTGGTGCTGTCCCTTCCTTCAGGAATCTTATGTTCTCACCATTCGTTTTCAATCTACTCCGCCAGCTCGCTCATCCCTTCTCCCTGTCATGTAATGTTGGCATTCCTCAAAATCTTCTTCTGGGGTCTCCTCTCTCTCTGGAGTGAGATTCACCCCAGAACTTTTTGTCGTCTTGTGTATACATGCAAGGACTTCCAAATCTATATTCTAAGTTCAGCCCCTTCGGCTTATTAGCAAAAAATTCTAGGCCTTCTCTGTACTGGCTGCAACCTTTATACTCCTCTCCTTGCGTTCCCTTACACTCTCTGGGCTCCTCCCACCCATGAAGAGATCCCAGTGTTTTTGTTTTGATTTGATTTAATCTATTTTGTTCGTTGATGTATCTCAAATGCCCATTGAAGTGTCCGACACATAATAGGCACCCAGTAAATAGTTATTGAATAGAGACTCACTACTCCCCAAACATACGACCTTGCTTATTTCTACGTCTTGGCTGACATAAGCTTTCTTGCCTAAGCCCATCTTTATTCAAGACCCAATTCACATACCATTTCTTCTATGAGCCCCCCTAGATACCACCTAATGAGAATTAACCCATTTATCTTCTGTACTGCCATTACATCTTGTCTATATTTCTGTTTTGGCACTACTATTCTGCCATATATTTTAGTTAGATGTATATATTTCTTTTTTCTAGCTTTATTGAGGTATAATTGCCACATAAAAATCGTATATATTTGAGGTGTACAATGTGATGTTTTGATATGCATATACATTGTACAATGATTACACAATCAAGGTAATTAACATAACCACCACCTTACAGAGTTGTGATTTTTTTTTGATAGCAAGAGCACTTAAGATCACCTCTTAGCAAATGTAAGCATACGATACAATATTAGCTACAGTTGCCACGCTGCACATTAGATCTTCAGAATGTATTTATCTTGCATAACTGAAACTTTTGAACCCTTTGATCAATAGATGTGTGTATTTCCTATCTTCTCCCACAACATCACTAAAGTTACCTAGGATACTTATTCCTTCTCCATCTTTCAACAAAGTCTGTCAAGGTGTTTTGTCAAATTTAAGAAGATAAGAATTAAGCTGTTGCCCAAATATATAAATTAGCCTCTCTCAGTCATTTAAAATATTTAATATCTGTCTCTATACTTTATTAATGTGTGTAAAAATTCCAGGTGCCTCCTTTGCGGGAAAAGGAGGGCAGAATGCATCTTTCTTCTGCAAAGACTCATCAGAAGATACAGCTGAGGCGCAAATGTCAGGTGCCACCAAGGGGATGTGCAGCTGATCAGACCTCAATTAGAATGGCCTTCTGAATTTTCAACACTGTGATGCCACAAAAGCCTATCTGTGCTCTGAAATTTATATGACCCAGCCCCAGCGAACTCAATTATGTTGATAGGAAGCCCCATTGATCCAGCTCCATATTATTATGAAAACTGACTTTTGCAGGGAAAAAAACCGATCTGAGAGTAGTTGTATACAGAGATCCACAATAAAGTTCTGATCAATTTATAAGTATGAAAAGTGATCATCTCAGTCTATCTGGAGATAACTGAGGTTTGTTTGTAATGATTCAGCTCTCCCTGTTTTTGACTCTATCTATCACACCCCACATGTTAGAGATCTACTGTCAAATCAGGCGGGGCTTCGGGAACCCCTTCTGGCTTCTTTCTCTACTTCTCTGCTAACATGTGGTAAGGATCATGCTTCCACTTCTCTCTCTGACTTTTGTTCTTGGCTCCTAATCTACAGTGGGTGACTGTAAAAACTAGAACACGCGTGTAGCTGTAAGGAACTTCCGCATGCAAATTAACTCCTCTGACTTCTACAATGTGAAAATCCCCCACCTCCGTCAGCTTGCAATAAGCTAGAAATGAGAACCGTAGCCTCCCACGAACATCTGTAAACTTCCAATTTACAAAATTGATTGATGAAGAAGCAAAGATAGTGTGATTCAACACTGGCCAGCTGTTTGCCAAACCCATTTAGTTTTCTTCCTGGGCAGGCAGTTAGAGTACGTTTTCCAGCCTCTACTGAATCTGTCTTACGGCTGGCTTTTAACCAGTGGATTCTGAGCGGAAGTAATGTATACTACTTCAATGTCTGGCAATCACAATTTCCTGTGCGTCAGCCTCCATGATTTTTTTCCTTGCACAGCTTGATGGAGATGAACATGGTAACTTGGGAGCCACATGTTAAAGATAGCAGAGCCATAAAACAAAAGGGTTCTGGGTCTTTGAATCCCACTTCTTTGAGACTTTCCATGGTAAATTTTTATCTCTTCTGGGGTTATAGAAACGATGTTACCTTAACTAAAAAGAAATAGAGTCAAGGAAGGTGTTAAGATATAGAAGGGTGGAATAAATGGTGTAAAAATTATACTACAGGGTGATATATATTGAATCTTACTCTGCATTAGTTGACATGGTTGGAGTAGCTGCTTATACTAAATTCCTCCAGAAAGCAAAACAGCTTACTGATAATAAAGTATAAATCAATTCTTTATTAATTTGCTTTAGGCTTGATCACTCTTGGTCAGCAATGTAGGTAGGAAGGACAATTCAACAACATAAACATAGTCATGAGCCTAAAGCTGAAGCAATGTAGTCTAAATACATATCCAGGAAAGAAATATTCCTCTAAAGGAAACAATTTCCAGAAATACCTTGCTGTCTCCATTAATTTCAATCTTTTTCAATGTGAAAATCAGTTTAACTCCTTAAAATAATTTTGATTCAAACATATCCATACCAAGAAAGGTATTTGCTCTTCATTTGCTTAAGTAAATCTTTTTTGGGAAAAGTTATCCCAGGTCAAAGGGTTACATTGGTTCAAACTTTAAGTCAAGCCTCTTTCCAGGAGGCAGAAAAATACTTTAAATTTTGAGATAATAGATTTTTCCAGATGCTATGCAGGAAGTATTTCCAAAATTTATGGTGGATCTGAGTCACATATTGTACACAGCATTCTTTTAGTTGAATTCTTCTTTCAAAAATGATAAGATTTCATTTTGGACATGATACTCGTTTGAGTTGTCATTATTCCCTTCACAAAGATATCTAGAATTCACTATCGCAGAGAGATATTCTAGTTGCATTAGAATATGTGACATAAAAGTGGGAACTTTACAGAGTCGTTTGAGATGAAATCTACTGAAATCAGTTCCATCCATGAGATAAAATATAAAAATAAATATGGATTATTGGCCAAAATTTTTGATCTCGCCTTCTGGGATAGTGGGTACATTTGCTGAGTTATGCTGAATAGGCTGGCATGTACAATACCGGTTTATAATCCTTCCAATATCAGAAACAGCTCCAGACCACTAAACAAAGCTACTCGCCAAGGCTTTCATGTGAACAATTCCCAAGTGTGCTGTATATAGCATGGCCAAGAAAATGTGGTGACCACTCTCTGGAGGATTGGCCTAATTCCTTCATGAAAGGCCTTCCTTATGATCAAATAATCAAATAGCGATTAGTTTTGAGTAGCTCAAATGTATTTACTAACTTCCTTCTTTATATCTAATTGAAAATACAGACCAGTCGGGCAACAAATCTAGATGTGTGCCAACACACGTTATAATAAAAAGAAGGAAACTGACATATGCCCGCAGAGTACTAGATGCCATTCTCACTGTTTAGCACTTATGTTAATTAATTTAAACAATAAAAAGAAAGTTCTAGAGTCACATATGTAATGAGTTAGGGTTTTAGCTTAGCTTGAGAAAGGATGCTAAAGCAAGCACTTTAATCTTATTCCTTACTATGACAGCCAGGATTTCTATAAAAATGTGTAGAAAAGTTGGTGCCATGAAAGAACTATTTTTGCAACAAATATAGTTGGTTCTTCAGGATCATCCAGAATTTGCTGACCAAATACTGCTTCTATAGTAGTAGTAGTAGTAGTAGTAGTAGTAGTAGTAATAGTAGTAATCCTTACTTTTACTCAGTGCTTTCTATGACCAGGCACTGGACTAAGTGCATTACTTTCTTATTTCATTTATCTCTTTCAACAACATTTTGGGGTAGATCAGATTTCTGTTCCTATATACTAAGTTACTTGTCCGAGATTATATAACTTCCAGGTGGGAGGTCTTAAAATCCAATTTAGACAGCCTTGGGGTATCAACATAGTGTGAGATTCAGTGACTATTTGATCTTTTAGAAAGTATCTTTATACTGGTAAAATCAGCGCTTTGGAAATTCTTTTAACAGTAGGAAATGAAGTAGCTTAGCTATGTCTGGTTGACTTTTATGAAAAATAAATATGGTCAGATACAAGTAGTCCAGGGAAGTTTGATTCTTTTGCTTTGTTTTATAAAAAAACACAAAATGGAATTTCTCTTCTTTTCTTTTCTCAAAATATATGGTTTTAAAATATTGAATATTTACAGTTCTTGTCAATTGATGGACAATATAATCGGTAAACCTATCCAATACAAAAATATAGAAAGACTTGATAAAATATAGCAATTTCAAATGTTCAAATGTTCTTTTAACATTATAGCCAAGAATGGACAATTCACAGGTACCAGAATCAGAGGGAAGACTGAAAACCATAGGGAGGGGGGAGGAAATGGTAGAATGTGTATGTATGGAGTGTGTCTCTAATTATACTAAGAACCTAATTTCTTTTTTTTAAGCTTATTTATTTATTTGAGAGAGAGCACACAAGCATGGGAGGGGTAGAGAGAGAGGGAGAGAGAGAATCCCAAGCAAGCTTTGCCAGTGTGGACCCTGACACGGGGAACAATCTCAGGAACCATGAGATCATGACCTGAGCCAAAATCAAGAGTTAGACACTTAACCAACTGAGCCACCCAGGCACCCCAGGACATAATTTCTATTGGCCTTACAGAGATGGATGCTGATGCCTTGGAACCATGTAAAGGGAGTTAAAACAAAGACCATCTGAACAGATCCAGAATCTAAAAAGGCTTGCATCTTTAATTAAAGGATAGAATGAAAAAAATTATCATAGATATACAGACATGGTAAGGAAGCTTACCAGAGAACAGAGTCTCTCCTGATAATTTGTAAATATGTTACTTTCTCTGGCATGTGGTTGAGATTTGAACTTGTATGACCTACTTAATCTAGAAAACCCTAGGCTTTGAAAATAATAGTAAAATTGGTCTATGGGTGACTTGGTCACTTCCTGGGTCACTTGGCAGATGCAAACATAAAAGTATTCTGGAATTCCATCCATGGGTACAAAGGGTTCTCATAGAAAAGAAAACCTATCCCATTTAAAAATATGTTCCTATTAAAAATTACAAAACATTCAAAGAAACAGTCTGACAGGAGCAAAAGTTAGCAAATATGACAAACAGCAAGCTTGGAGTCCCTGAAAACTTGAGGTAATTGGTTAATAATATGACTTATAAAATGACTATGCTAAAAGGATGCAAAAATGAGTAAAAGTCAAATAAGTAAATAAATAAAACATGAAAAAAACTGACATTTTAAAAAATTCACAAAAAATTTTAAAAATTTATTGAAATTTAAAACTCAGTGGACAGTTTAAACAGTGGACAAGGAGTATCTGAAGAGAAATTAGTAACATGAGAAATAATATTTCCAAAATGTAGCACAGATTGATGATTAATGACAATGACACACAAGAAATATATGTATGTAAAAGAAATTGATAGACATGGAAGATAGAATGAGAAAGCCTAGCATTTATTTGATTGCAGTGCTGGAAGAACACGAGAATGGTGGAGAGTAAACATAAAAAGAGAGTGTTTCAAAATGAACATAACAAATCCTCACATCTAAGCTTCACAATAATTTTCAACAGATAAATAAAAATAAATCATACCTGCACATATTGTAATGAATTTGCAGAGCATCAAAGACCAAATCTTTGAAGCAACCAGATAGCAAAGACAGATTACCTACAAAGCAATAGCAATGGAAGTGAGAAAAGACTATTCCTTAGCAACAATAGAGGTTGAAAGAAAACGCAACAATATTTTTAAAGTGCCTAATTAAAATTCTATAAAATAGCTAAATTATTCACAGCTAAAAGCAAAATAAAACATTTTCAGTAAAGCACAGAGGATTTATCATTCACAGGCTGTCGCTAAAAAAAAAATGTCTAAAACACTGTGGTAATGGTGCAGAATTGACAAATGGGGAGTGGAGTACTCAGAGACATATCCAAGCATTTAAGGAGACTTGACATGGATCAGAAGTGGCCATCCAAAGCAGTGGGGGAAAAGTTAAACTATTCCGTCAATGGAAGTTATAAAGTTGGTCACCTCTGTATAAAATTAAAATGAAAATAATATCTTACCTTATATCATACCCTTATATCATACCAAACATGATTTTTTTTTAATTTTTAAAATGTAATTTAAATTCGGGGTGCCTGGGTGGCTCAGCTGATTGAGCATCTGATTCTTGATTTTGTCTCAAATAATTATCCCACTGGGATCAAGCCCCATGTCGGGCTTCGCTCTGAGGATAGAGCCTGCTTAAGATTCTTTTTCTCTCTCCTTCTGCTCCTCTCCTCTGCTCACACAACCTCTCTCTCTCTCTCTCTCTCTCTCTCTCTAATAAATAAATAAATAAATATTTAAAAAGATTTTATTTTATTTTATTTAGAGAGAGAGAGAGAGAGAGAGCGTGCATGAGTGGGGAAGAGGGTCAGAGAGAGAGAGAGAGAGAGGGAGAGAGAGAGAATCTCAAGCAGACTCCATGCTCAGCATAGAGCCTAATGCGGGGCTCCATCCCACAACCCTAGGATCATGACCTGAGCTGAAATCAAGAGTTGGATGTACAGGGGTGCCTGGGTGGCTCAGTTGGTTAAGCATCTGACCTTGTCCTAGATCATGATCTTGCTGTTCCTGAATTCGAGCCCTACATCAAGCTCTGTGCTGACAGCTCAGAGCCTAGAGCTTGTTTCAGATTCCATATTTCCCTCTGTCTCTCTGCCCCTCCTCGCACTCTGTCTCTATTTTTCTCAAAAGTAAATAAACAATAAAAAAAGTTAAAAAAAGAAGAGTTGCATGTTCAACCAGCTGAGCCAGCCAGACACCCCGGAACATGAAATCTTTAAAACTTTTCAGATGAAATTATGACTTTGAAGAAAAAAAAGTTTACAAAATAAGATTTTAAAGGGCAAAAATCATAAAGGAAAAGATTGATAAATGTAATTACATTAAAATTAAAAGATTAAATGTGACACAGATGGAGAGAAGTTATTTGCAACACATATATTGAATTCTGTACTCAGGATAGGCTAGGTTATAATATAACAATAGCTCCAAAATTCCAGTGGCTTAAAGGTTTATCTCTCATCATGTTGCATGTACACTGTCAGTCAGCAGGGAATGCTACTCGCTGTAGTTACACAGAAATCCAGGCCACAGGAACACCCATATCTTGACCATTGCCAAGAACCACACCAGAGAGAGAGAGAGAGAGAGAGAGAGAGAGAGAAAGAGAGAGAGAGAGAGAGAGAGTTCTGGATGTTTGTAGTGGCAGTTAAATGCCCTAACCTAGAAGTGACCCATACCACTTCTACTCAGAATTCATTTAGCAGAACTAGCTGGATGGTTCCACCCAATTCCATGGAGACCAGGAAATTCAATGTTCCATAGCCCAGGAAGGATGAGAACTATATATCAGCAAGCAGTGCTATTGATTATAATATTGATGAAGGATTTGTATGCAGTATATATAAATAGTGAATATAGATTTAAAAGGAAGGATGATTTTTTTTAAAGAAAGAGAGAGAGAGAGAATTGGGGAAAGGGGCAGAGGAAGAGAGAGGGAAGAAAATTTTAAGCAGGCTCTATGCTCAGTGCGCAGCCTGATGCAGGGCTCGATACCATGATCCTGGGATCATGATTTGAGCCCGAATTAAGAGTTGGACACTCAACCAACTGAGCCACCCAGGTGCCCCAGGAAAGATAAAAAATTTAACAGCAAAATAAGTTAAGGGTTTGAAGGAACAGTTCACTGGAGAAAGAAACTCAAATGGCCATTAAGCAGTTGAAAAAAATACCCAACATGACTGGAAAAATTCCAAACTACAAACAAGCAGATAATGTTTAACAGCCACTAGAATGGCAGAATATAATATCTAATATTTGGTGGCAAATATGTGGAGAACTGGAAACCCCAGCACACAGCTGTGGGACTCTACTAGAGTTCAACAACTTTGTAGAGTAATTGCGACAATGTAAGTTAAACATGTCGATACTCAGGAAGTCCATCCTTAAGAAGCTCACACACATAAGTGCACGGAGATACGGTCAGGGATGAATGTCTCAGCTCAACTTGTAAATCGACATAGTGAAAACAACCTAACAGTTCTACATTAGGGAAATATGAGCAATGAAACTCATATATGCCACTGAATCTAAAGCCTCAAGTCCCAATAAGATAGAGTTTTACATTTATATAGAAGAATTCACTCATGCAAACATGGGACCACACTGGGATATCTTTGTTAGACATACGGGGATGTATCTATTTATGTATAAGAACATCTGTTATGTACATATATCTTAAACCTACAGGAATGATAAGTGTCATGTGTAAAACAATTGTTACTTTGGAAGAAGAGGAGGGAAGGATGAAGGGATTTCAAGATCATCTGGAATGGTTTACATTTTTAAAAATAAAAGAAAGAGCTGAGGCAAATACAGCAAAAAAATTAACACGTTTTCTGTTATCAGTGGTGTATAGGTGAATATAGTATTTTCTGAACCTTCAGTGTACTTCTTAAGTGTCTCATAATTAGAAACTAAAATAAAAGAAAAAATAAATAAATGAATTTCCAATCAAGGTGGAGATTTAAAATCACACTGTAAACTTCTCCTCTATTCGAAAGACTTAGCAACAATAGATTTGTGCATGTATACATTTAAAAGGCACAGCTGGGGCGCCTGGGTGGCTCAGTCAGTTAAGCGTCCAACTTTGGCTCAGGTCATGTTCTCGTGGTTTGTGAGTTCGAGCCCCGCATCAGGCTCTGTGCTGACAGCTCGGAGCATGGAGCCTGCTTCGGATTCTGTGTCTCTGCCTCAATCTGCCCCTCCCATGTTCATGGTCTGTCTCTCTCTGTCTCTCAATAATAAATAAACGTTGAAAAAGAGGCACAGCTCTTCTTAAAACAATATAACAATGTTAAAATATAAATACATTTACATATTATGTGTTTTTATATATTTCAATTTCATACACATTTATATATTATATATTTATATTGTTTCTATATTATATATTCATACAACATAAATATATTATGGAATATATTTCATATTAATATTATTTATGTAACATATAAATTACATATACATAAATCTATTTAACAAATGTTAAATAGATTTGCTGATAGGTAATAAGAAGCCAAACCACAATCAGGGGAGGAAAGCAAGGACTGGGGCACCTGGGTGGTTCAGTCAGTTAAGCGTCCAACTTTGGCTCAGGTCACAATCTCATGGTTTGTGAGTTCAAGCCCCACATCAGGCTCTGTGCTGACAGCTCAGAGCCTGGAGCCTGCTTCGGATTCTGTGTCTCCCTCTCTCTCTGCTCCTCCCCTGCTTGTGCTCGGTCTGTCTGTCTCTCCTTCTGTAAAAAAATAAATAAACATTACCAAAAAAAATTTTAATAAAAAATTAAAAAAAGGAAGGCAAGGGCCTGCCAGACTGGGATTAGAAGCAGCTCCCCTCAACTTTGACTCCAATAAACAAGTGTCCCACATATATCAAAGGATAAGGACTAGGCTCACTGTGAGAAACAAGAGACTGACTTCCAGCTAAGATCAGCTTGCAAACTAAAATTCTAAAGCACATGAAAAAACTAATATTCGACAATCAACGTTTTCAGTATTCATGTGATGAATTCACTCTCAACTAAATGGATATAACAGAGCAATCTAAAAATAACTTTGCAATAACATATTTAAGATTCTCAGATACAAAAAGAAGTAATAATCTTGTAAGAACAATTTATCATAAAATAAAGACCAACAGATAGGACTCAACAATAGATGGGTAGAAAAAAGAAGAAAATTGAATTTTTGGAATTGAAACTATAATAGAACAAATATCAGAACAATGAGTGAATCTCTGAGATGAGGGCATAAAAGAAAACTAGTACTTTTGAAAGTAGAGAATAGAGAAAATATGGAGAATCTATATTTAAAGTGATACTTGTTGAGAACTTTTTAGCTTCAATAAAAACAGAGGAGTCCTCAGACCTGATGTGAACAAATGCTACATAAGAGAAATAGAAATAAATTCATCCCTAGGCATGTTTTCGTGAAACTTCTGACCATCAAAAAATAAAGAAAAAAATTCTAACAGAGAGGAGAGACACTTTCTCCACAAAGCTAGGAAAGAAAATCTAACAAGTCTCTCATTTGCAACATTAGATACAGAAAGCAAAGGTGTTGCATTAAAATAGCCATCCCCTTCTGACCATGTACTTATCTAAATGATTTTTCTTGGATGAAGAGGAAAATAAAGATATGTTTGGTTATATAAAAATAAAACCTGTTTGGCTGCTCACAGATGCTTTGCTGAAAGAGCTTTAAAGGGTAAATAAATGTCAGATAAAAAAAAAAAGTAAATCTAAAAGGGAAAAGGAAAAACTCAAGAAAAAGCAATGAGAAATGGCATCTCTGTAATATGTGGGAGAAATGAATAATGCTTACTCTAGAAAACTTGGAAAATAGAGAAAAGGAGGAGAAAATAAGTATTTATTAGTTTTAACCTCCCAAGACATTCACATTTGATCATACTTTCTTCCAGTTTTCAAATCTGTCACTGGGTTTTGTATTTTTGTATACAATTATAGTAATATTGTATATGAAAGTTTATTGGCTGCTTTTTTTTCACCTGACACTGTAACAACCATTTTTCTTTGTTATTTTATGATCTTTGTTAATATAACTTTTGAAGCATTCATAATCTTTCCAGTTGCTTGTTGGAATTAACTTAAAATAACTTTACATTATGATCTGATTTCAAATACGAATGGAAACTCCAAGAGTCGTACAAGGAACTTCCATACACATAACGTGCCTTTTTGATCACTACAACATATTCATTCAACATGTAGGCACTCAAACAGACTAAGCAGCTAATCTTGATTAAGAAAACCCCAATATATTCAAAATGAAAATCCAAAACACAGATTAATCATGCTAAACAGAAGTCCTAAAGACAAAGGGAGAGATGAAGGGAGTCTAATATTTTCTGCACGATTCTTACTCACTTCTGTACTTGTCTTTTCTGCCATTTACTCACAACAATAAATAATACAAGCCCAGAGTTTAGACAAATCCTAGAGACCTTTTGGTGCCTTCCTCCCTTCCTCTGACAGATGGATAAACTGTTCTGAAGGAAGGGTAGACTCAGTGAGCTCCTTTGCTTCCACGAGGAGTGTGCTTGTCCCAGGAAAGCAACCACAGCTGCCGAGAATCTAGTGGCTCTAGAATGGGGTCATCTGAGATCAGAGCCCGACTCTGTGTCTTACGAGCTAGGTGGTCTTGGACAGTGGCCCTAACTGGGCAGTGCCTTAATTTCTTTCTGGGTAAATGAAGCAAAGAATTCATACCTGTTGAGATTATTGCAAGGATTAAAAAGGGATAAGATATGTAAAGAGGCTGGCACCTGCCAGACATCCAATAAATATTCCTTTTCTCTATTTTCCCAAAGAGCTTTTCCATACTTCAAATAAGTTCTTGGGGCACCTGAGTGGCTCAGTCGGTTAAGCGGCCAACTCTTGGTTTTGGCTCAGGTCATGATCTCACGGTTTTTTGAGTTCGAGCCCTGCGTTGAGCTCTGTGTTGACAGTGTGGAGCCTGCTTAGTATTCTCTTCACCTCCACCCCCACCTCTTCCCCACTCGTGCTGTCTCTGTCTCTCTCAAATTAAATAAATAAACTTAAAAAAATTTCTCTACGATAGAGTACCAACAAATATTAGGTCAACTGGTATGATCATCTTCATAGTCTTTGATATATGTTTCTAAATTGCTTGTCAAAAGGGTACTGATCTAACTCACACCACTGCACATGAAAGGGCCAGTTTTGCCACACCCTTGCCAGCACAGGGTATTAGAATTCAAATTTTCTGGTTGTTTATTAAAAATGAAAAGAATATTTTGTATTGCTGCTTTACATTGTATCTCTTTGATTAATGGTGTGGGCGAAGAGTCATCATATATAGGTTCCCTGTTTTCTGGTTTACTTGCTCGTAACTTTTGTCCATTTAACTAAATTGGTGCATTAGCATTTTTTCCATATTGATATGTAGGGATTATTATTTTTCTTTTTTCCCTCTGGTGTAGGGATTATGTCATATTTATTTTGCACTTTTGGCACTGTAATTTACTTAGAGGAGGTTTTCCACACTCAATACCCTTTTTGTTCAGCTCAGTGGGTTTTAGTATATTCACAAAGTTGTGTAATCACCACCACAATCTAATTTTAGAATCTTTTTAACACCCCAAGAAGAAAGTCCATGTACATTACCAATAATTTCCCAAACACCCCCCACCCTCCCCAACCCCAGCCCCAGACAACCACTAATTTACTGTCTCTATGGAGGTGTCTATTCTGAGCATTTCTCATAAATGTATCCAAACTATATGTGGTCTTTGCTAATTGGCTTCTTTCACTTATCATAATGTGTTTAAGGTTCATCAACATTGTGCCATGTGTCAGTACTTCATTTGTTTTTATTGCTGAATAATATTCATTGTATGGATATACCACATTTTGTTTATCCACTCATTGGGTGATGGACACTTACGGTGTTTCCACTCTTGAGTTATTCCAAGTCACATTGCTATAAACATTCATGTTCAAGTTTCTGTATGTACATACATTTTCATTTTTCTAAGATATATACCTAGGGATGAAATTGCTGGGTCAAATGGTAACTGTTTAATATTCTGAGGAACTGAAAACAATTTTCCAAAGCATCTGGACCATTTTACATTCCTTCCATTCCCCTTAGGAAACCTTTGCCAAAATTATACTCAGAGGAAGCTTGAGCCCAAGTATCAAGGTCTCAAGCCCCAAGGATTCAGACCTTAAACTGAAAACCCAGGCCCCCAGCATGCTTAGACCTTCAGGCCTGCTGTCAGTGGGAGTATGGAGAATGAGAACCAATCTGTAAGGACAGCATGGAATAGGGCATTGTGGAGTGGAATCCTGATCCTACCTACCCCCTAGCTCAGGTAACACACTCGATTCCTCACCTGTCCAATGGTAAGAGAGCCATTTACCATTTCGGATTCTACTTATATAGATTCCATGACATACTTTAAAGGGCTCAATATTATATTTAGCATTTATTCAGTACTCAATAGCTATTTTTGCTTCCTCTGGAGAGGAAGCAGAGGAAATTGGAGAGATAGGAAAACAGGAACAAGGCAAAAAGCAATGAAGACAAAGAGGGAAATAAAGAGCAAAGAGAAGCTTGGTGCTCAGGGGGATGCCCTGAGGGAGCTGAGCTGAAAGTGGACAAAGAAGGAGATTCAACATCAACGCTCTCTTTTAGAAAGTTCATGGTCTCCCTCCTGCTTCTGACCCTGCTTCAAATCTGAAGAATACAATAAAGGCAGAGGATGGAAAGAGTAGAAGATATGAGTCAGCGAGCAGGGGAAAATATGAAGCGAGAGGAAGAAAGAGAAGACATAAGTAGAAACTCCGTAGAGGAAAATGAGGGACAATAAAAGAACAAAAACCGAGTTAAGTATCTTGGTAGTAATTCCGGCTAGCAGGCAAAGGACCACCAACCGCTCTATTAATTTCAAAAGCAACCAGATCTTAGTCCTGTTAGTTTTGACCTTTACGTTTTGTTGGTTTCTTTTTTTTTTAAATTTTATGAGTAGGCTGAATCATGACAAATGCCTAATTTAAAATTGATTTAACTGCCAATCGCCTCTCCTGTGAGAATTGGTTGCCAACTCGGCTCTAAAATAAAAACACTTGTAAAAATACATCCATTCAGCAAACAAAAAATATATCTCTTTCTTTTTGGTACATGGAGGCAAGATAATTGAGTTCTGTTAAGGAGGAAAAAACCATATAAAGGGAGAAGCCTCTTCTATAAGGCATGGCGGGATTGCGCTCTCCACTGTCAGAAGCACAGAGGGGACTCAAGGTAGCAATTCTTGATTGAAAACAGGGTTCAAGCATTCAGCCAAGTAGGCTTTTTAGGGGTCACATGTCTTTGACACCATTCCACATCAAACATTTTATTTTCAGGACACAGTGACCGGAAAGGTTTCTCATTCCAATCAGTGTAAAAACAACATGGCGTACCCCTGCCCTACTCCCACGCTAGCAACCTCCTGGGAACAACTTACAAGATAAGACATCTTTGCAACAAAACACGATCTGCTCTCTCCTTTTGGTCACTTCGTTCTTCCCACTTCACTAAGGCTCTTCAGAGGAGAGCAAATGCCTTATTAGGAAAGACCTTGACCCCATACGCGTAGCAAATACAAAAGGCAAAGTTATTTTAACAAATTCTGTGTGTCAGTGTTTTCTTCAGTCCACTCTCTTTGTGCCTAACTGTTGGCAAGCCAGTAAAGCTGAGAGCCTGTGGCATAGGAAGAAAGAGGTTTAGGAAGCCTGTGAGTTTATGCTATCTGGGAGGGATTTCTGGACGGGGAAACAGGGATTCCTGGCTCCAAAGGATTTGCATCCCCTGGCTGCTTTGGGAAAGTGTCCTGTTTGTGTTGGGGATGTCCCAGGGCAGGCTTTCCTTACAGAAATTGAGAGCTGTTGCCTTAGGCGTCAGTGCCTTTCCCAAGCTTGTTAAGTGCCATTCACTCATTCCTTCATTCAGCGGGTATTTATGAAACACTTCTGATGTGGAGCTGGGGAAAATGCAGGCTAAGGGCAGGCAGCAACCCCCGAGTTGTCCTAGGTGATGAAAAGGTCATTGACTCTGACCTTAAATAGGCAGAATTGTCCTATTGAGGTTAGTAACAGAGATATTAATTAGACTCAGGAAGTTTTGGGTCTGTGTGCCCTATCTTCCATTTTGTAATATGACTTTGGGCACCTTATTACCTTCTCTGAGTTTCAGATGCTGATAATGGTACTGACTTCACCAGGCTATTATGAGCCTTAAAGAAGATAATGTTTTACCTAGCATATGATTGCCTCCTTGCACAATGTAACTGTTATTAGTATTTTAATAGTCTAATATTAAGGCATGTCTCTTTCTTCAGATCCCTAAATTAAAATAAAGAAGCACAGCTATTATTATAGGAGATAATTCCGTATATAACAGATATCTCCAGAGACCCTTTGGATGATGGAGTAGAGCCCAAGTCACCTTTGCCAAAAGGTCTCAATATTTGAGGGCCTAAAAGTGACCTATGTTCATTAAAAACCCTTTTGTTCCCATCGGATTGCCAAGTGCTTTGTGAATACAAACTGATCCCAAGAGAGAATGACATCCATTGTCTGTGAGAGGAGCCCTCTATCTCCACCCAGCATGTCCTGCCAAATCCAAGACCTTTCCAGGCTAGCTGAGGGCTGAGTTTTGCCATACCTCAGAGTTAAAGGGGCTTTGGAGGTCATCGATCTCAGCCCTGCTCCGTCCCAGGAGCCAAACCATGTAGCTGAGTAAGACACTTAGGTCAGCTGATAATATCTCCTCCCAAAGTCTCATGTTTGTTTATTCAGAGGTTCAGGTCCCCAGATGTCCATGGAATGAGCAAAGTGACTTTTGAAGGGCCACCTGTGAATTATCATTTAGTAGAGTGAAAGCCCAGTGGCTGCGTTTGGGGGCTCCCTGCTGCTGGAGGCAGCTGAACATCTCTGAATCGGCTCCGCGTTGCCATGAAAGTGTCAAGCGTTTACCACCTGTGTGGTACCCACTGTATTTTCCACCTGTGGGGTCTTAAGACGTGGACCTTTGCTTTGTGTATAGTCTTTGGAGACGCGTCGCTACCCAGAAGTTCAGGCATAGTGGTAGCAGACACAACAGCAAAAAGTCCACTATGGGGTGACCAGAGGTGGAGGAGACAGGCCTCCAAACCCTCTCCAAAGTCGAGACACAGAAGGGCGAGGTGCCTTTGCAAATAATGATAATGATAGTAATCATAACCAGCTACACCCAGAAGTAAAGGGTTAAGCAGTGTTGTTCATTGTCACATGACGCTGGGAAAGAGCTGAGCAGGAGCCTCAGGGGTGGGGAGGAGGCACATCTTGCCTGCACATGTGGCCTCCACCACAAACACTTCAAAGTGCCTCCTCAGACTGACATAACATTCTGACGCCGACTGTAAATGCCCTTGACACGCAGAGTGGAAAATATCAAACACTCCACCAGTCCCCAAAATGCAGTGTCTCTGCACTGGGAAAGGCCTTAATGAGCCTGCAGTGAAGGGGGGAGGTTGGGAGGGAGGACTCCGAGCCAGGGAGAGGGGAGGGGGTGTAACGGGTGGTTCTGATTTAAGGCTTGTACTGATGCACGCTGGCGTGTGCACTTGGGCTCAGACCACTGCGAATCTAAATGCCCTAGGACCTTGCAGAACAGCCCCAAACATCAATTCCAGGCCTTGCTGAGTCAAGACCCTACTAAGACTATTTCCCCTTGCACATTCCAGAGCATATGACTCTTAAGGGGAAGAATTTCCCGGCCCACAGAGCTGTGATTTTTCTGCAAAGGAATCTCCATGCCTTGTTTTTTTCCACACATTTCCCCTCCATTCCCATTGACGATACTTTGTGATGCCGTCCTCTCTTTGGTATATTTTCATTAAGGGAAAGGTCAGCAACTAAAATGTCTCTTTCAAGGGCACCTTCATTTCTGTGAACAGAGGGTCTTTCCCTGGGGATCGGTCACTATCCGCTCCCAGGAAATCCTCTGCAAAACAAGTCAGTCAGCAGAATAGCCCAGACAATGTGGAGACAAAAGCTGGATACCTCCTTAATATCTCATCTTCTCTTAGATGTATCGTTGGACTCTTGTCCTGGAATGGTTCATCCATTCATTCTTTAATTCACTCACTATTTTTGAATCAGTGGAGTACATGAAATTTGTAAAACATGTTTCCTACCCTTTAAAGGAATCACTATGCAATAGGGAAAAGGACATACAAAAAGTAATCACAAATGAGTGTGCGGGGTGCTATCATAGAGACCTGTTACAAAGTATCAGAGAACATGGGGCAGAAAGTGACCATGTCAGCTTTAGGCATTCAGAAGCCTTCCAGAGGGGACAGTATATAAGTCGGGCTTTGACAAATGGGTGGGACTTCACCAGGCAAAAGGGATAGCCAGTGCAAAAACATGGGGGAGAGCAAATCATGGTGAATTTGGGGAAGGAAAAGTTCAACGTGGTTGGATACAGGCTAGCAGCAGTGGTAGATTGGCTGCAAAGCTTTAATGTTAAGGGCTCGCGGGCCAGGCTAATGCCTTCCTTACAAGCCTGAAGGATTTTATGTAGAGCGCTGATGCTCTCACAGCTGCATTGGGAAAGGGCAGGTCTAAGGGTGGAGTAAGAGATGAGCTGGAAATGAGGAAGACTGCAGTCTTGCCTGTGTGCGACACGCTCTGTCCATCTTAAGAGCATCGTTTGCTCATCGAGGGCACCTGGGTGGCTCCGTTGGTTGAGTGTTCAGAGGAGGTATTTAATTTCTATTTCTTCCCAGCTCTGCTAAACTCTCTTGGCTCTGCTGCTCCCAGCTCCTTAGAGGCTTAGCATTGAAAACACCAGTGCTCTCAAGGCATTCTTCTCCTGGCTTTTGCCCCTGCGTTAGTCTTTCCAGATCATGCGTTCCAGGAGCAAGAACTTCGGGAAGTCATCAAAACCACTGGTCCATTATAGCGCTACACCCCAGAGGAAAAATGGAGGATGAAGTCCCGTCCCCTGGAGAGAGCAAACACATTCTTATATAAACACGGAGCAAATGTGAAATTTTAGCCAGAAAAATAGACTCACTTAAAATATATTCTGTTACTGAGCTTGTATCAAACAGGCCCAAAGGGACTTGTCAGGAGTTTTCTTGCAAATTACATTTACATGGTTTTAGATGGTGTTTGGGTGGTTAAAATTCTTCTAGTATAATAACATGGGAACACAAGATAAGTGAATAATAAAAAAGGTAACTGAATCTCCTGCGTTAAGTCCCAAAGTTTTTACAGGTATAGTCTTCGGAGAATGAGGAGGATTTACCGCCTGAACAGGAAGCGTTCTGGAAAGATGGAGGCAGTGGTCAGTGGTTTCTTGCAAAGCTTTCATTATCACGGCTGGAGACAAGAACGCAGAATGAACAGATTTGCCTCATGAAAACATCAGATTTTGTATATTTTGAAAATAATTGGTGGGAGCCGCTATAAAAATAGTTATGTCTTGTTTCTCCCCTCACAGAAAGACTGGATGGCCAAAGTCATTGCTTTGCTTGGAATATTGGCTCTGATTAACAACTTTTAGCTAAGACTCTGTAATTTATTACTGGGAACTTGTATAGCCTGGCCTGGTCTCGATGCCCAGGCCATACCCAACAGGTATTTTTGATCTGTCCGTCTATCTCACCAGGGGCACCTGTTAGGGACTAGGTTTCCAGGTGCTTACAGAATACCAAGTGGTATGCTGTGACTTTTTCCTGCATCGTGTTACTTTATTTCATCTTACAGTAACTCCATGAGATAAATACTACTATTAGCCTCATTTTAGGTGTGAGGAAACTGAAGGCTCCTGGAGATCAGGTTAACTTGGAGCTCCCAAGGAGCGGAAATGAGATTTCAATCCAGATCTGGTTTACTATGCTACCCAGCACCGCTATTGCTAAGAGACGCTAAAAGCTGTTAACCAGAGTCTGGCGGCAGGGAAAACGAATCGGTGCAGGTTTCACATAATCAGGAGGCCCTGGGATTGGGTGAGGGACAGAATCACAGAGGTACCAAAACATTAACTGCCTTCTCTTTGGTGTGGGCTTCGCTTTTGAGCCTCTGGGGTGCCAGAGGAAGTGGGGCACGGCTCTCCCTGGACCCGGAGTTGAGTCTCCACGAACAGGGCATGCTGTGGGGCCAAACACAAAAACCAACTCGGCAAGCTCAAGGTCTGAAAGCAATTAGGCCGGGCCTCAAAATCAACGGGCTGCAAGTAAAACAGAATGTAATGATGTGTATTTAATTTCAAAGTCCCCCCCGCCACCGCCGCTTTTATGAAAAAAAGCTAGCTTATATATGTGCTTCTATACATTCTGTGTGTTTGCACACGAGTTGTGTTACCAAGATGTTATTCCTCGAAGAGGCCACTTCTCTGTGAGTCAGTCACACAGGCAAGCCGTGACAGAGCACGTGGCACCTTTCTTATTTCACATGATCCTCGTGGGCGCATGAAGCTCCTTAAGGCCTAGCTTGCTCCCTGCCACCGATGCTAGGGGGACTCCACGCTCTTCCGCTGTCCCACCTGCCACTCCTGATGCAAGCAGAAGAAAAGTGATTCACACATGGATTTTGGTAAACGTCTTTAGGCAGCAATCAGCTTGAGAGGCTCCCAAGCAAACTTGATGCTTCCTCCAGTACCTTCGCTAGACAGTACCTCTGTACGCATTTCAAAGCCAGTGAGAAATTATGGCCAGTCCGCAAGAAAGAAAGGTGACAGGTGATCTTGTTTCTCATATTGTTCTAACAGAGACACTGAGTCCAGCAGGTCCCTTGAAATGGCGTGACACTGGTGTTTTAGATTGGAACAGAAGATTGGGAGATAAGACATGATATCTGGATGTCCTCAAGACACCTCCGCTGTCCCTGCATGTGTGTTCCCTGCCCATGTGTCCTTTGTCAGCAAGTGGTCCCACTATACACCCAGGCACCCAAGTTAGGATCCCAGATTCTCGTTCTACCTCCTCTCCAACCAAGCCCTGGTGTTCTCCTCATTACCTCATTTTCTCTAGCTTTTTCTTTTCACAACCATTGTTGGCTATCCAAATCCTCTTTATTAATTTTGTCCCCTTCCATCCATCCTCCACACTCCTGCCACAGTGATGCTTGTAATCAAGGAATAAGAATGATTGTCATCGGGGCACCCGGCTGGCTCAGTCAGTAGGGTGTGCAACCCTTAATCTCAGGGTCATGAAGTTCAAGCCCCACGTTGGGTGTAGAGATTATTTAAAAGTAAAACCTTGGGGTGCCTGGGTGGCTCAGTTGGTTAAGTGTCCTACTTCAGTCATGATCTCACAGTTCGTGGGTTCGAGCTCCATGTCGGGCTCTGTGCTGACAACTCAGAGCCTGGAGCCTACTTCAGATTCTGTGTCTCCCTCTCTCTCTGTCCCTCCCCTGCTCACACTCTGTCTCTGACTCTCTCAAAGATAAATAAAACATTAAAAAAATCTTTAAAAAACGAACACAAAAATCAAATTTATAAAAAAGAATTATCATCATAAGATTTGAATACATGCTTATTAGTGCCAGGCACTGTGCTAATAGCTCTGCCTCCATCCTTTCTTTGCTCTCATAACATTGTGTCCCTGCTCCAAAGTCTTTGGTCATTTCCATTACCAACAGGATAAAATTGTAACTCTTTCATCCAGTGTCATGATTGGGCCCTCTCCCCATGTGACTCACCTGCTGCCACTGTGACCCTCTCGCGTGAGCCTCTTGATGCCCCCTTCATTGCCTCCCCTGTGCTCTTGTATCTTCTGGCTTCCAGCCCTGCTACCCCTTCCTCTCGATGTACCCCCCACACTGCTGACTTCTTGTACCTCATGAACTGGATCGCATTCTTGGATGAGATCGTTTCTCTGTGACTCTTCGCTTCCTCATATCTACACATATATGCACCTTGGAGAACAGTAAGGTAAGTATCCCATGAGCTAACACACACTGGCAATGGAACTTTATCATTACTATTTCTCAGCAGACTGTGGACTCTATATTCAAACATTGGATGCCAAAAGAAATGCTTTAGATCAACCATTCCAAAACCCAGAGTACAACTTTTGTCAACAATCATCAGTATTGAACTAATCCACCCTAAGAACTCTGTATAAAAGAAAACACAGTCCCTCTGCTGACATTTTTCAACCAGATTCTCTTGAGAGCCAGGATCTTTCAATGGTTTGTCCCTCGTTTCTCCCCAGTTTCTAGAACAGAGTGTGGCATATTTTAGGCAGGAATCGTTGTTGAAAAATTTTATTGGTACAGAGACAATTGTATGGCTACAATCAAACATCTGGACATGTACATTTTTCCCATGTTGCATTTTTCATTTTCTATGATAATGAGAGTGTGAACATTTCTCAAAAGCCATCTAACAGTATGTATCAAGAGCTCTAAAAGAATTTACCCTCTTTTGGCAGTGGTTGCAAGCTGACTGTCCACTACCCATTATTTTTCTGCATCTTTACTAGCAGAAATCCTTTATTACTGAGATGGAAATGTGTCCAGCTAAACCTCTACATTTCCAAGTCTTTTTTGAAACAAAGTGTGGCCATGTGATCAAGTTATCATAACTAATGAGATGTAAGTGAAATTTTTCATGTGGAATTTCTGGGAAGCCTTGGAATTGGGGCAGAACACTGACTACATTGCTTTTTGTGTCCCTCTCCTTCCCAGGGCCTAAAACTCAGACAAGATGGCTGCCTCCCCTGCAGCCATCTTGGACTCACTCAACCAGAAAGGATTTATCACAGGGTACTGGAAGCCTATGGAATTCCTAAGAGAGCCAAGGAAGCAAATTGGGGGTAGTAGCCAACGACAGTCCATCCAGGAGAAATGATATTTTGGGGGCATGCCTGTCTGCCATTGCCTTGCTGCTCAGCACCTGACACCTGTGACAGCACAGTGGAGCTCACCCCAAGAACCCATGGACTCCCCCACCATGCTTTCTCCCATCTTTCTCTGCCTGCCTACCCTGGCTCGTTTCAGCCTCCAAGTCTTGCAGTGCTGTGTCTCCTTGCTGGAACTCAAATCACCTTGGAAACCGGACCTCTAAGGGGGTCTGGAAAATATCACTCTAGTTTCCATTTTTCCCAGCCTCTGAAGTATAGGAAGACACATGAAAAGGGGCTGGAGTGGGTGTTGAGAGAACCAGTATGAAGTAGTCGCCATTCTGTCAACTCAGTTTCACCTGTGGCTGTTTGTGTCAGAGTTGTCATTGTTCACAATTGGCAGGAACATGGTGCAATGGGGGTGTGTACTGGGCTGTGTTTCATGCATGTGATCCTGAGGAAGAAAAATCTATAGAGTGCAGGAAAGAGATCAATCATTAGCATTTAGAGGATCTAAAAAATAATGGCAAATACCAGCTAACTATAGTCGATTCAGTAGCTCTGGGTAATCACAGCAGCTTCCTGAATGGCTTCCTGCTGTCACTCTGTCCCTTTCAGTCTCCATCTACATGATGCCCAAAGTGACCCTGTAAAACTTAAAGGACATCAATAACAAAAATACTAATGGGGCATTTCAATCCCTCTTTCTCAATCTCCATGCAAGTTCCTTTAATGAATTAAACATTCTGGGGGCACCTGGGTGGCCCAGTCCTTTAAGTGTCCAACTTCAGCTTACGTAATGATCTCACGGTTCATGAGTTTGAGCCCCACATCAGGCTCTGTGCTGTCAGCTTCAGATCCTCTGTCTCACTCTCTCTCTGCCCCTCCCCTGTTCTCTCTCCCTCTCTCAAAAATAAATAAAACATTAAAAAAATAAACATTCTATTAAATAAAAAAACCTTAAGGCATGTCAAGGAGCTCTTCTGCTCAAAACTCCCCAATGACACCCACAGTGAGACTCAGAGAAAAGCCACAATCCCTCTCTCAGTCACTCTGCCCCTTTGTTCCCCTGATGGCCCAGGCACACTCCACCTCAGGCCTTGCTCCGCTACTGTCTTTGCCTGGCATGCTGTGTGCTCAGGTAACAGGTGTCCTCTCCCCAGATGTCATCTTCCCAGTGAGGCCTTCACCAACTCCCCTACTGAGAATCACAAATCACAATGACCCTTCCATCAACTTCCTGATGCTCTTCTCTTTATTTTCTCCTTAACACTTGTTTCCAGTGCACCATATTTTCGACAAATTTATCTGTTTATAGACTGTCCCTTCCCACCCCCTAAAATGTCAGCTTCTTTCTTCATGTCTGTCTTCATATAAATCAGAGCAGTGCCTGGCACATGATAGGAGCTTCAGAAACATTTGTTAAAAGAGTATATAAATGAATGGACTGATTAAATGAAGGAGTTCTCAGATGAATGAAAAAACAAAGGAACTTTCCAATGGAGTGATGGAATGTAACAGGATTTCCAAGGAAACAGAAAAGGGAACTTTCCAAAGCTCTTTTCCTTCCAGGGTTCCCTTGGGTGCAGGACAGTTGAGATGCTCTCTGCCAGCCACCCCTCTGTAAAGAAGCCTTGGGGCGGACAGAGTTGTTGGGGGTGGGGGGAGGAACACTGGCCTGGGAGCCACAGCAGCATGCTCCAGCCCAGCCCCTGCCTCTAGCTCTGGGACTTTGGAGAAACCCTTCCCACTCATTTGCCCCCTTGATTTTTTTTAGGTTATTTATTTATTTTGGGGGAGAGAGAGAGAGAGAAAGAGAGAGAGAGAGAGAGAGAGAGAGAGAGAGAGAGAGAGAGAGAGAGACTAGGGGAGGAGCATAGAGAGAGGGAGAGAATCCCAAGCAGGCTCTGCACCACCAGCACAGAGCCTGACAAGGGGCTTGAACCCATGAATCATGAGATCATGACCTGAGCCAAAATCAAGAGTTGGAAGCTTAACCAACCGAGCCACTCAGGTGCCCCCAACCCCTTGATTTTACAGGTGTTTCCACTTAGGCTTCTGGGCCCTGACTTTCTTCCATGATGGATCAGCACTGAAGGGACAAGTCATTGACAAGATATTTAAACTCTGTCGGTATAACTCTAAGGGCACAGGAGCTACATTTTCAGCCTATGAATTTCCTCCAGAAGACCTTGTGGCAGCAGACATTTCCCCACTCCACTCCATGGAGCAAGTCCACTGGGCTGGGGCCTGTGTAGGCTCATGTTAACACTCAGAGCTCATGAGGGTGTCTGCGCCTGCCTCTGTGGGACACGGTGTCCCATCTGCCACAGCAATCTTGTGCTTCAGTCTTCAGTTCTACTCTAAATATACAAGATTTCTCTGAACATTTCACAGGAATGTCTTGAAGGAATCCAGGGACATTTTTCTTTAACCTGCCTGAAATTTGTTTTGGCAGAAGTTCTGAAGGCTGATGTCTTGAGAGATTGGGGTTTTGTTAAATTGTAAGTATAATTTCAGTGAGGTTAAATAACTCAGGCGAAAGTTGGAATGTCCTCCCGTCAACTCTGCCCTTGAAGCTCTACCCTTCCTGTAAGGTCATACTCTAGCACCATCTTGTCCATGAAGCCTTCCCACATCATCTCCTGAAAGGGCGTTCTCTTCCTCCCAAGGCTGTATGGTGGAAGAGCAGGTAAGGGGGATCCAGACAGATAAGGGTTTGAATACCAGACCTCTCTCATGGGTCACCTTGACCAAGTTGTCTCACTTCCTTGAGCCTCAGATTCCTCAACTATAAATGGTGAGAGTGAAAATAATAGTAGCTAACATTTACTGAGTGCTTGCTGCTGGGTACCATGCTTCATACTTTACATTACCTATTTTATGTAATCCTTTTAAGACCCCTGTGGGACAAGGCATTTTACTGTGCTGTCTTTATATATAAAGAAACTGAAGGTCAAGTAGAATGATACTTTATATCCCACTGGGTAAGGAAGATTAAATTTAGGGGCGCCTAAAAAGGGTCCAACGCTTGATTTTGGCTCAGGTCATGATCTTATGTATTGTGAGATGGAGCCCTGTGTGGGGCTCTGTGCTGACAGCACAAATCCTGCTTGGGAGTCTCTCTCCCAACCCTTCCCCTGCTTGTGCATGCTCTCTAAATACATACATACATACATACTTTAAAAATAAATACTTAAAAAATAAATAAAAAATATATGGATTGTGGCATTCAGTAAGCACTTACTAAATGCAAGTTCTTTCTCCATCGTACCCATTAAAGCAGCTCGAGTGTGTCATTCTCACAGCACATACAACGAGTTGCCTTATATAGAAGGAGTGAGATTGTCCACTGCAGGAAGTAAGGGCTGGTTTATGGAATAAGCCAGGCCTTGGCTCCTGCCCTTGGACATGTTAGTTAATCTTGATGAACTTTGATCTTCTCAACTATAAAATGAGAGTTATAAGGTCCATGAGAATTCACCAAACCAATATACAGTCTGAAAAAATGCCTGGCACATAATAGCTATTATTATTATTATAGTTTATCATTAATATCAAAATCTGTACTTCCCTTTAGTTTGAAGTTTCCTGAGGAATCAAACAGGCCTTTTTCATCTTTGTACCCATTTATGGCCTCATCCTATGCCTTGTATGTTACAAAATTGCTTCTTAAAGTGCATCCAAAGAGCCACCTGCACTGGAATGCCCTGAAATCTTATTAAAAGGAAGATCCCTGACCCCCTCCCCAAACTGAATGGATCCTGATATCTGGCAGTGACCTGGGACTTGTGTTTTAACAAGCTGCTCTGGTGAGGTCCGTAGACACTGATGTTTGAGGACAGCTCCGGTAGGGGCCCCAAATATCTACGAGTGTAATAAACAAATGGGTGGATGACCAAACCAGTTTATCAAAGTACACATTTTTTAAAAGTAATCGAAAGGAAAAAAAAATACCAATAGTGCTAATAATGGTCTGCTCTCTGGCATAGGATTTTGGACCTCGGTTGCTCATTTGGCTTATCCTTGCCCCAAATGCTGCTTCAGTCCATTTCTTGGTAGGTGGGGTTAGCCATCGATTTAGGCAGGGGAGCTCAGTGGGCTCTGAGCATTTCCTGAGAGTGACTCCTCAGCAACATACACTTACACACACTCTGATGCCTGCCCATCAGCATCGTCCTGAAGGTCTACTGAGATGAGCTAAGTTACTGGAATCTATTAGAAATACAAATAGCTACAAACTTTAAAAAATACTTTAATAGTTTTTAATTGAGATATAAATCTTTTGGGGTCTCAACGTTTTAGCAAAGAAAAAAGATGTTGAGTCACACGAATCATATAGAGAGATATTTCAGATTTATTTTCATACCAACTAGCTTCTTTGTTTAAGAGCATTTCTGGGGGGCGCCTGGGGGGCTCAGTCGGTTAAGCATCCAACTTCGGCTCAGGTCATGATCTCACGGTGCATGGGTTCAAGCTCTGCATTGGGCTCTGTGCTGACAGCTCAGAGCCTGGAGCCTGCTTCGGATTCTGTGTCTCCCTCTCTCTGCTCCTCCCCGCCCATACTCTGCCTCTCTCTTTCTCAAAAATAAATACATAACATTAAAAAAAGAAGAGCATTTCTGAAGGCACTGGTAAACAAAAGATTGTTATTCTGTAAAGACTTGGCACACCAACATTTCAGTAGAAATGCTACCCCTTTAAAAACAAAGGGGAGGAAAGATATAATCGTGATGTGGTCAGCCGAGTAATAAATTAAATTCACCTGGCAGAGTTGGTCTTCAGGTCTGAGGAATGTAAAAGAACACATCTCTAGTGAATGAAGAAAAAAAAAAATCCACAGAAAGGGAGATCAGTTCTGAAACATAAAAAGAGAGGTTGCCGTTCCAAACCCTGACTCCAGTGTAATCGGCATGTCTGGGTTAAGAGTCATTCTCCCTGGGTAATTTCCATACCAAATGTGCAACCTTTTACAAGCCAAAACAAAAGCTGTAAGCCCAACAAAGCCTAAGCCAGTTTAATTTCCCCCACAGAAAAGGAAGATTATAACAACCCAGAATTGAATCCGTTTTTCATTATAAGTTACTAAATTTTGAATTTTTAGGTGCATCGAGTAGTATACTACACACTAAAATGGCTTCTTCTAGGAGGCAATAATTGCAATTTGCTAAAAAGCTCAAAGTCTACAGTTCTATAGGGTTTGTGTGGTCTCCGCTCTAGCATATTTCTTATCCCTTTGGGCATCAATGTCTTCACCTGTAAAACTAGAAACAGAACCATGCCTCTTTCAAAGGGGTGATCGTGAGGATTATATGTTATTAGTGTCTGTAATGTGCTTAGAACAGTTCACCATACACCGAAAGACCTTAATAAATGCTAGATATTATAATGTACAAGCTTCAGCTTGGAGACAAAGATTTCTACCTTTATTGGAATGAATAAGTGACGCTTGTGATTTCGATTATAATGAGATGTTGTGTCGCCCTGGCAGGGGCGCTAAAGCCAAAGAAGAAACTGAAGAATGCAGAAGTAAAGCCAGTTGGCTGAGCAGCAGGGAGTGTTTGATGTACATTAGCTGGATGTATCTTAAAGGAGATGGAACTTCTAGACGTGCCTCATGTCATCAAGACGTTTCTACGCTAATAATAAATCATTGTCATGTATTTAGGCAATAGTGCCAAATGCAACACCAGATTTACCTGGGTGCTAGTTCTGGGAAGAAGGGCCATCTGTTAACTGCTTTCCCTCTGAGGAATACCAAACACTGAGAATGAGTTTTTACCTTTGTACAGATGACATTCTGATAGTGAAAGAGTGGGAGTATTTCTGTTTTCTGTTTGGTAGAAGGACCCCCGAGAAGATAATACTGCTTTCATAAAGACACACGATTGAAAAAGAAGCCCCCGTCTCTCTACACTAAACTTCAAACTCTGTTCAGTATCGCACACACGCTTCACATTGCCTTCGAGGACCCTGTAGCCCTACTTCCCTTTGGTTTCATTGGCAAGAGTAATAATTCATAAATTTCAACCAAATTCCATGGTTTTTCCTATCACTGATTCTCTGGACATGGTTCAGGGTGTTTTACTTTTTGACTTGGATGTAAATGTGTTGCAGGTGTGAGTCTCCTGCTGGGTAGGATTAGAAAGCAGGGCAGCCATGAAGTCGGGGGGAGGGGGGGGGAAACACGCCTATGGTTTTGCATTACAAGCAGGTGCACCAAGCTGGGACCAAATTCGAGATCTGAGAGAGAAGAGCCTGCGTTCCAGGAAATGGCCCCAGTGTCCGAGCAGGATGCATCAGGGGTAGTTGGGGAAGCATGGGGATCAGACAGATGTGTGCCCTGAAAGGAGCCCAGTCCATGGGGAAAGTTTATGTATGGCAAATGAGTGTGGGGGTTTGACATAATGACCAATCAGGATGAGAGAGCTGAGCTGGAAGAATCCTCTAGAAACTGAGAGGTCATTGACACCATGCCCATTCTTAAAATTTTTTCTTTTAACTTTATTTTAGGGAAAGAGAACAAGCAGGGGAGAGAGGCAGAGGGAGAGAGAGAGGGAGAGAGAGAGAATCCCGAGAAAGTTCAGTGCTCATTGTGGGACCCAGCAAGGGGCTCAATCCCATGACCCTGGGATCATGACCTGAGCTGACATCAAGAATCTGACGCTCAACGGACTGAGCTACCCAGGCCCCTCCATGCTCATTATTTTAAAACAAACAAAGAGAGAGCTCCTAAAGAAATGATGGCCCTATAAACACATGGACAGAAAGTAAATGAAATAAAAGAAAAATAAGCTTTGGGGCTCCAGTTTTAGTCATCAAGTTTCCTTTTCTCAGAAATAATGAATATATGTTTCTAGAAAAACATACACTAGGAAAATGATCAGAAATGCAACAAAGATTTCTGTCCAAAAATGCTCGTCATTTGTGTTGCTCATATTAGTAAAATAACAGAAGCAAATTAAGCATTGAACAATGGGAGAATTTTAAGTAATTTAGCACATATTGGTATAATGAAATTTTAGACATGTTAAATAACAAGTTTCTAAAGAATGTTTTATGGCATAAAAATATCATCATGTCATACAATATTGTATGTAAGTGAAAAAGTAAGACATAAAACTGTGTATACAATTGGCTTTCGTTGTGTGAAAAACACAAGGACATAAAAAGAAAAAAAAAACGATTGGAAGTAAATACACCATAAAAGAAACAATGATACCCTATCTCTGGGTTTAAATCTTTACAGATTTAAGATTTTTACTCTTTGTTTAAATTTTTAAAAAATACTTGAAAAGACAACTAACGTGTATCCTTTCAGGAACCTGAAGAAACAGGATTTGAAGAAAGACGATGTGACAAACCCACTTAAAAGATAGCCTTTGTACGCAGAAGCCAATTTTCCTACTCAAAACTACTTATACACACACACTACTCCAGGACAACAATTCCAAATTAGCCTTCGGCCGCACGGCCACCATGGCCACCTTGATTCAAATTTACAGGAATTCCCCAAGGCCACACCCCTCAGCTGGTCTCAGGAATGTGCATGTCTGAGCCATTTCCCTCCAGCCATGTGGGGAATATCATTCGCCTATACCCAGAGTTGTAAGCAGTCCAAACGCTGACATTTTCTGTGGGTGAAAGGAAGGGAAGGAGCTACGTGACGGCATGCATAGAATCTCATATCCTCTCTTGTGCCATTACATTTTACCTGCTTTCTGAAGGCCCAAGCCCTTCAACACATTGCTTCTTTCTTCTTCTCAAGAATTCGCCCCAAATCTGATATGTGCAGAAGATGTCTCTTTAGCTGCCTTCCTTCAGCATTCTGCCCTAGCCATTCGATTGTGTGGCAGGATGAGAAAATTGGTTTGCTTCCCCACTTTTTAAAAATTCTCTACGTTGAACTCTCTCTGGTTATTGTTTATTTGGTTTTGAGATATTCTTCTCTTGGAAAATGAGCATTTGCCTACATTGCAGATACGAATATGAATTGGTACAATTTGGAGAATAATAAACAAACACATATATGCTCTTTTTTTTTTAAAAAAAGTGTTTATTTATTTTGAGAGAGAGAGAGAGAGAGAGAGAATGGGGAAGGGGCAGAGAGAGAGAATCCCAAGCAAGCTCCACGCCTGTGGAGGCTGCCGCAGGCTCAATCTCATGACCATGAAATCACAACCTGAGCCAATATCAAGAGTTGTCATTCAACCAACTGAGCTACCCAGGCGCCCCCATATACACTCTTAATCATAAACACATATCTGCATATGTACATATAGCTTTTCTTACATATACTAAGGCTCTTGAAAGTATGCATACTCTTTAACTTCAAGACTTCTGGGAATTTATTTGAATGAAATAATCAGCAGTGATTCATGAATAATAGTTTTTATCTGATTATTATTTATCATTGAGGAAAAACTGGGAATAACCTACATGTTTAAAAATCAGAGACTTGTTACATGAGTCATAAAGTCACAAAATGGTAGACTATGCAATTGTTAGTAAGAATGTTTAGTGACCTGAAACTATTTATGATGTATTCGTAAGCTCAGAAACCAGAGTAGAGAATCTTGTGACCTCAGTTTTCTAGAAAGAAAAGAAAAGATAAAAAAGAACAACAAAAAGCCTATACAACAGTCTGCTATTGTAGTGTCTTTGCTGACATTTATATGCCCTTTTACACTTTCCTAATTTTCCAAACGTTACACACTGAACATAGTATTACTTTTATAATCAGACAAAAAGAAGCTATTTTAACATTTCTTCCCATTTAAATACTATTGTTCTCATATGAAACTTGGTTTAAATAACAACGTTGAACATCATGTGTCCTTGGCACTTATTGGATCAAAATCAAACTCCAAAGCTCGGAGAAAAGGTAAGGAAACCAACATTTGTTGAGAATGTACTATCTGCCAGATATTTTCCCAAGCTTATTTTACTTATTGTGCCAAATGAACCATCTGAAATCGATGACAGACAGTCTCTCTTTTGTCCCTCTTCGTACTGTAATCCCTTTATATTGGAATATAATTAATCCTGAACATTTTTCTCACAAGGTTCTTGTACAAAGTGATTGTAACCACGGTGTAGTCTTTAAAATGATGATCAACTGATCACTGAGGTTGGGACTGGAAACCGTTCTGTGATGGTTGGGGTGTGACTCTTTGAAGGCCTGGCAAGCAGCAGCCCTGTGAGGAAGTGCAAACACTTCTGGAAAGGAACTAGTTCGGGGCACCAAGAATTGGTTTCTAAGACATCGAAAACGTTCATCCAACCTGGCCTCTACAAGTTGTAAACAGACATTTTGATGAAGAAACAGAAGTTGTCTTAGGGGAATCATGTCCCTTCTCCTTCCTTTTGGATCTAATCATTGTACCAAACTACTTGAGAAAATGCACTAAATTACAAAAGAAACCTAAATTTTTCTCTAATGCACCAGAAAGCTTATGAGATGGAAGAAATGGGCATTAATTCTACTTTCCCCAGGAGCAGGAAATTTACTTATTTATTTTTTTCTGATTCTATTATTTTTTAAGTTTTTATTTAAATTCCAGTACAGTTAACATACAGTGTAATATTATTTTCAGGTGTACCATATAGTGATTCAACACTTCCATACATCACCCGGTGCTCATTACCACATGTACACGCCTTAATCTGCCCACTCACCCCCACTCTGGTAGCCATCGGTTTGTTCTCTATAGTTAAGAGTGGCTTGCCTCTCTCTTTTTTTCCCTTTGATCATTTGTTTTATTTCTTAAATTCCACATATATATGAAATCATATGGTATTTGTCTTTCTCTGACTGACATTTCACTTAGCATAATACTCTCTAGGTTCATCCACATCATTGCAAATGGCAAGATTTCATTCTTTCTTAAGACTGAGTAATATTCCATTATATATATATATATATATATATATGCCACATCTTCTTTACCCATAATCAATCAGTGGACACTTGGGCAGTTTCCATAATTTGGCTATTATAGACAATGCTGCTATAAACATTGGGGTACATGTATCCTTTTGAATTAGTATTTTTGTATTATTTGGGTAAACAGCTAGTAGTGTAATTGCTAGATTATAAGGCAGTTCTATTTTTAACTTTTGGAGGAACCTCCATACTGTTTTCCAGAGTTGCTGCACCAGTTTGCATTCCTGCCAACAGTGCAAGAGTTTTTCCCTTCTTCCACATCCTCACCAACACCTGTTGTTTCTTGTGTTGTTGATATTAGCCATTCTGACAGGAGTGAGGTGATATCTTATTGTAGTTTTGATTTGCATTTCCATAATGACCAGTGATGTTGAACATCTTTCTATGTGTATGATGGCCATCTGTATGTCTTTAAAAAAATGTCTATTCATGTCTTCTGTCCATTTTTAATTAGATTATTTGTTTTTTGGGTGTAGACTTTTATAAGTTCTTTATATATTTTGGATACTAACCTTTTATCAGATTTAATCTTTTTGAACAGAGTTGATAGTTTAGTTTTGACTTTTAAAATCCTTTGCTCCTTTTAAAGCTGGTTTTTACAAGAAAAGGAAAACCTGATTCTTTTTTTAAAAAAATCTTAAGTGTTTATTTACTTTTAAGGGAGAGAGACAGAGTGTGCGCAGGCAAGGGGCAGAGAAAGGGAGACCCAGAATCTGAAGCACAGAGTCTGACCCGGGGCTCAAACTCATGAACTGATGCGAGATCATGACCTGAGCTGACGTCAGACGCTTAATCAACTGAGCCACCCAGGCACCCCGGAAGACTTGATTTTTATAAATTACTTCCTCCATCTATTAAAAAAACCTAGATTCTTCCCAACAATTGAGATAAAAAGTAAGTTTTCATATAGAAGTCTTTCTTTTAGTGACCATAGAGGTGGGGTTTAACATTTAGGTACTGCGTACCTCGTTTTCTGTAGAGTTTTATTTATTACGAATGCATCATTTGTAAGCTTATTGGAGAATGCTTGCAAGACAGTGTGACTGAATAATATCAACTCCAGCTGGACAGGAGTAAAAAAGCCTTTACAATTACATGGTGCAGAAGTAATGCAAATTTCATTTAGGCAAAACACTTTGGCCTTGACAACTTGTAGAATCAAGGGACCCAGGCAAGGTCTGGAACTTCACATAAGTGAACATAGAGGCCATCATTATAACTGACACGTTGGTATCTAAACACTGCAAGGAAAGAACACAATTACAGACCACAATAAGACAATATAGATTCTCTCTGCATATTGCGCTTCACCCAACACTTTTATCATTGCCAAGAAGAGAATTATAAATCACTCCTGATCATTCTTCATATGTTCCCCAGATTGTAGTTCATTTTCCTGAACTTCAACTTAATACACTTTGCTGGACTGTAAGACCAGAGTGTGCTATTGAAACCAGGCTCATCTCTTTCAGAGCTCAACTATTCAGATTCAAACTCCGTGGCCATGCTGGGGACCAGGTCTGTGCATGGGGCCTTTCACCATCATCAAAACTCCCTGGCTCCTTAAGCAAGATGATATCTTGTGTTACCTCTGAGTGGTTCATGATCAGTTTAGGGGGGCCCTCAGGCATCCACTCACCTTGCCTCATTCTGCCTACTTCAGAATCCATACATAGTGGCTATGCGACAGGAGTATCACAAAGCTGGGTGAAGGCTAGGAATTTATGTTGTTCTGACAACTGAAGGACGCTTCTACCTCCTAGTGCAAGTGCTAAAGGGCAATACATGTGGCTGAGTAAACATGAATCATTAGCTTTTTTCTTCCTAGGACAAGCAATCACTAATTGTGGTCTTTTGTCCACAGTTAACTTGAATGATAGATAGTAGGAGCCCTTCTAAGAACAAAAGCATTTTTAGGCCCACAGAAGGGAATGGTGGGAAAAAGAGGTACTATTTTAAAAGTCTCTTGAGTTTTAAATGGAGGCACAAGGGAGACAGGATCAAAGAGATCCTTCTTTAACACTGGTAATGATTATCATTGGTGATAATTCAAATGCTTGATTGCCCCGCTCTATTAAAAGAAGGCTGCAGTTTTGTCATGTCTCCAGAAATTTCAGATACAAAGTTAGAAAGTTGCAAATGGACCTGACTTTGTAAAAGGAAGCAATAGTATTTGAAATTTAAATAGCAGTCATGGCAATTGTTTCACAAAGATAATTTATCAGGGGAAGCAGAAAGAAATCTAGCTGAAAAAGAATAAGGTGCCACATATGTTTTTTACAAAGCATTTAAGAATGCCTTTCATGATATCATAATAAATATAGGAATATAACGCAGGGACTGGGCACGACAGATGCAAGCAGGAAAATAAGTAAACAATTATTCAGCGGGCCAGATTCTATGGTAGGGGTGAGTAAGGAGGAGCCAACTGATGGTCTTTGCAGAGAGACCACCATGTTCTTGAAACTTCTTGCCTCCTCCAAAAAGACATATCCATTTGGGGGTAGCTTTCAACCAGGACTCGGTCCTTCTATGACCTTTACTTCCGGCAAGAAGTTCTGAAAAGCAGCTCCTAACAAACCTTACACTCTTCCATCCTGAACTTTCTGTGAACCTCAGCCCTCCTGCTCATCTTCATTCCCGGCTGCCAGGGTCAGATAAAGTTTAGTGCAGCTGAGGGCTGGTGCCAACTCTACAGTCTTGATATAGCATGTAAAGATCAAGTATGGATCATTAAGTCAGAAGTTGCTAATTGTCACTGATGCGTTAGCAAACCAACAAAAATATTTACCAAGCACCCTCTGCATGTAAGGCATAACACCAGAAATATATAAACGAATTTAAGATACTATCAAGGAATCAAGGAAACGATAATCTCGATGTACAGCTGACACTAGACATTAGCTCTTGGTAGGTATTGTTAACTTTTCATGGAGATAAACATAAAGGTCAGGATCAGGAAGAACCACCAAGTTCAATAAAGGAGCAATAAATCACCAGGGACTAGAGTGGTCACTGCACTTTCAGGAAATAAAGAGACCTGAGGAAGGAAGGGAGTTAACAAACACACATTTATTGATTACCTATTATGGGTCTCAGGCTCCTTGCATTTATTTTCTCATTTTTAATCCTCTCACCAACTATGTGAGATAGATTTCATCCTTACTTTTATAGGGGAAAGCATGGAAGCCTAAAGATGCTTAAAATTTACAAAGGTCACAAAACTAGTAAATGGAAGAGACAGATTTTGAACCCACAGCCAACTGAGTTCGTAATCTTATATTCTTTACTTCACTGTGAAGGATGTCTGGATTTGATAGGCTAAGAAGAGGCCAGAGAGCAAGTTCCACACAGTTTGGCATGTACTTTCTAAATATGTACCTGCATAGAGAGTTGAAGTTAGTTCTGAGGTTGATAGCTCTCTTAGTGAAGTGGTGGGGAGAGAAACATGATAGCCAAACACATAGAGGTGAATGCCACATTTGGGTTTTTAGTTAACATTGTCTGGTTTTACACATCCCCCGGAAGCAGACCCAGAGACAAAGATTCAAATTCAATGAGTACATAAGGGCAAGCCGGAAATACTGATTAAAAAGTGAGGAAATAAGGCA
The DNA here is from genome assembly GCA_028646485.1 of Cryptoprocta ferox. Classification (NCBI taxonomy): domain Eukaryota; kingdom Metazoa; phylum Chordata; class Mammalia; order Carnivora; family Eupleridae; genus Cryptoprocta; species Cryptoprocta ferox. The sequence goes on from CM053562.1 coordinate 12,269,304, forward strand.
AAGAAGAGAATGCACACAATGGGTGGGCATATTAAGCCAGACGCTACCATGGATAACTGGAACTTAATCTTGTGGGGATCTCTGGATAGCAGCACACAACACAAATTTTTGAAGTTTTACCCAAGGAGTCAGAGAGCTGGAGGATTTAGACACCTGTTTCGACCAGTCACTGGTTAAGAGCTGTGGCAGAGAGGTGGTAGAGTAGGGGAAGTTAATTCCATGGTACTTCTTGTCTACTATGTGCACAAACAGAGCCCCATCTGAGGCTTGAGGGGAAGCCCTGTGGGAAAGTCATGCAGTCACAAGAAACTGGCTGTCTTGAGGGACATGGGAAAGGCCCAAGGGATATGGACAGGACACTGATAGCACGTCCTATAAACATCAGCATCTTTGAAGTAGGGTTTGTGATACTCTAAACCCTAAAGTAGGGTTAGCCCACCCCTTTGATGTGTATGACTATGTAGACCATTGTCTCTCAAACTTCAGAGTGCGTGAAAAGTACTTAGGAAGTTTGTCAACCACGCAGATTCTGAGACTTCCCCTATTGAAATTAAGATCCATAGTTAAGGGATGGAATCCAGGAATTTGTGTCATTAATAAGTATCCTAGGTGATTCTGACACACATGGTCTGCGGATCACAGTGAGAAACAATGCCTGGAATCTCCATGTGCTACATGGAAAACAGATGAGCAAGGCGGAGACCATGTGATACAGTGAAAAGAGGTTGGTATTTGGATCAAGATATCCATGGATACAAATGCTTATTCCATTACTTAGTGACCTTAGAAAAATAAACTAATCTATTTGTTTCTTTTTGCCTCTAGGATGAAAAGAAAAAAAAAACCACTGGGACTGTTACCTATGAGAGTTAAATGAGCTAACATCTAGAAGAGTCCAGAGCAATATGTGGCTTATGTTAAGGGCTCAATGTTCATTCTCTTTCTTTTGTTTGTTTCGCAGAAGATTGAAATCGATTGACGAAGTGATGCCAATGGCATTTAATAATTGATGCCGTTTGATAATTTATACTTGACTAGAAGAAAACGTGATGCTAAAGTAATGCAGGCTTTGGTTTTAAATTTTCCCCAAACTTCTTCACTGGGCCCAGATTGGGTTACTTGCTGCCTTCCACTTAGAATGACATCACGTAATGATAACCATGGGGCTAGAAATAGAAGTGTCTACACGCCAAGAAACAGATCAGGTTGAGCTTGCTCCAGACTCTCATCCTTAGACACTGACTTTCCGTACTTAGAAACGATTTGGTTGATTGGCTCTTTGTGTTCCTAGAAAAGATATTTTCAATATATAAGAAAAATAAAAGGGACAGTGCCAAGAGAAAGATTAGGGGCAAAATAGACTATGATTTTGGAGAGATCATATTTATTGTTACTATGTCATCATGCCCAAACTGAGTGGCAATGAGGGTGAATTCGGGACTGTAATGGTATTACCAAAATATAACCCGCAAGAGACAAATACTGGAACATAAAGCAAGCTCCTTCGCACTTCATAGGTCCTTGAGCGTTCACTGAATTCAATGGGATCATTCATGACAGAGTCACCTTGGTGCTTCTCTGTGTTCTCTAGGGAGTTCACTCCCTGGGTCTCCTCTTTCTCTTATCACCTACTTTGGCTTAAACATTAACCAAATCTCTCTTGCTTAAAGTAAATGGCTTCTGCTTGGTCCTTAGAAATATGAAGGAACGTGTACCAAAGAATGATGAGTTGTTAGCAGCTCCCAAGGTCAATTGACTTAATCTCATAAACAAAACATGCCTAGGATAATAGTGAAGATTTTAATAGAAAAATTTTCTTAAAAATGTGAGTCCTGATATGGATTACAGAGGTCTTTTATGGTAGAGCACACCACTGCCCATGAACATGGTGGAACAGCACATGTTTCGTCAAGTTCAGAAACATGAGATATGCAATCCACCATCTAAACATGACCAGAGGACTTAACACTGCTGGGCATGGAGCCTACAGCACAAGCCATGTGGGAAACCATTCTTTTATCTCACCCTACTACACTGCACCTCCCGAAGCAGTCATTTGTCCCAGGCTTACACAGGAAAGCTAGAGTGATCTGTTGGTAGAAGGTGGGGATGGAGGGCTGAGGCCTGGCTGTAGTCCATGTCAGTCTGACCCTTACTAAGGGACCAACGTCAAGTTACATCTCTACACTGCCATTTTCTCTAATGTAAAAGGAAGGAGTGGGATTAAATGATCGCTAATCTCTCCTCCTCCTTGAAGGTGATTTTTCTAAGGAAAAAAAATCAGGATAACCAGTAATAAAGTAGATCTGGCTCTCATTATTTGCAGTCGGTATGTCCTCCAAGTAGCTGGGAACATTGAATTAGCAAATGGCGGTCCACTGACCCTGGGGAAATATAGGGTTAGGTTCCGTCGAGCCTCTGATCATCGTTTTCATCGACTGATCAATATGTAACCTTGTTTTCTGTGTGTTTCTATTTAAAGCCACCTATATATTGTTGATTTATTAACATTGAGCTCACAGCCAACAGCACTGTAACTGGTGCCTGAACAAAACTTTTCTAACGTGCATATCGTCTCCATAAGGGGCCTCACAGCCTTCTCGTGCTTAGGAACAGTACATAGCATCTCAGCACTACATACAGGGGCCATTTTGAACAGATGAAACCACCAACAAAAAAGTACAAAGTGCTAAAAACATGGCATTGAATAGATCATGGAAAGGACACTTATTTCCAGTATAAGGGTTGAAACAGGAAGGCAGAGCGCCGCCTTGTCCTACCTCAGCTGGGACTATGTGCATAAGGCTACTCAAACTTTTTGCTGGTCTGCACATGTCTGGAAATGAGTATGAGAAGCACCGCAAATACATATTTGGAAGTTACAAAGAAATTTTAGTGAGTATCCAAATTTATAAATGCAGAATCCATGAATAATGAGAATCAACTGTATGTGAAAAAATAAAAGCAAATTATTTTGTTATTTTATAGTCCCTTGCTTCTAAAAACAGCAGACTTTCTTTAAAACCTTAACTTAAAGCAGTATTGTAATCCCCTATGTGTTGGGTAAAATTACAAGTCCATCTCACAGATGGTGAAGTGTGGACACGAAGCAGCTTCCCAAATGTCCCGAGCAATGTGACTACCAAGCCAGGAGAACTCAGGTGTGTGCAATTCATCCCGTGTTTGGCGCACCGGGGCTGTCCTGTTCCTGCTCGATGATGGACAGAAACTATGCTCCCCCTTTAGTACCTGCTAAGTCCTGGACCGAGGCTCTGTAGTGGGTGTCTACAGATTGTTCTGGGGCATACCTTCGGGAATTCTAGCAAGTGACTATAACTACCAACCTGAAACTTTGTCTTGTAAGAGTTTTACCTGAGGATTAACTCGTTGTTCTTTTACCATCATTTTTTGTTCCAGAAACGGCCTCACTGACATTTTACCCCTGCCCATTGGACACTGTCTCAACTCCATCTCTTACCGAGGATGTTCTGGCCTCGTCTAAGAACCATACTGTTTCTTTTCTGAAGGGCAAGCATTCACTGTCTACTCACTTTTTTAAAAATGTTTTATTTATTTTTGAGAGAGTGCAAGCAGAAGAGGGGCAGAGAGAGAAGGGGACAGAGGATCTTAAGTGGAATCTACACTGACAGCGGCAAACCCCATGTGGGGCTTGAACTCACAAACTGCAAGATCATGACCTGAGCCAAAGTTGGATAATCAACTGACTGAGCAACCCAGCCGCCCCTCTCTATTCATTTTTAAAAATTCCACTCTCTTCCTCACAGCGTGTGTAGCAGTGCCGGGTGCATAGAGCACTCTGTATACACATAGGTGAAATGAAATTCTACTCCACAGTGAAAATTTCCCCAACGTCTCCAACAACTTGTAGTTGGAGGGAAACAACCCTGTGGAATATCTTCAGACCTGCTAAGCACTTTGTATTACCTCATCTCCCTTAATCCTCAATGGCCCTGCAAAAATATTCTTATTCCAGGGGCGCCTGGGTGGCTCAGTAGGTTGAGAGTCTGACTCCAGTCTAGGTCAAGATCCCGCACTTCATGGGTTCCAGCCCTGCGTCGGGCTCTGTGCTGATGGCTCAGAGCCTGGAGCCTGCTTCAGATTCTGTGTCTCCCTCTCTCTCTGCTCCTCCCACCCTAACTCTGTCTCTCTGTCTCCCAAAAATAAATAAGCAAAAAAATATATTCTTATTCCCATGTTATAAAAGGAGAAACAGGTCCAAATGAATTTATACAACTTGTCTAAAGTTACAAAGCTAGTAAATGCAGATTTACTATGATTGAAATTGAAAGCCTGTTTTTCCCTGTGAGCTATGGCTTAGTTTATTTGTATCAGTAATGTCTTATATCTCACCAGCTGCAGTTTCATAAATAATTTCAGTTGAAAAAGAAATTCTACTGCTGATTGCCTAGGACATTAGAGATGGACAAAAAGAACTGTGGGGGATAATAGGGATTGGGCAGTATTCATGTTAAAAAGAACTGCCAGTTACCAGTTGCTTTATGAGATTTACATAAAAGTTTCTCTGCCAAGGAGCAAGGATGTAGTCATTCATTGGGAGAACCACTTCATGATGCTTATCTTTTAAGAAAATGGAGGTTAACGAAAGTAATATATCACAGGTTGAATACAAACTACAATCTCAGAAAACTCGAAACGTAATTCACAAAATGGCTTTTATTTCACATTCATCATCTTTGAATTAGTTACACAGCTTCTCTATTATCTCACAAGAAGATAAACAACTGGCTTCCTCTTCTCTCCAGTAGTAGCTGTTGGACATTGTTGGTCTGTCTGGAATTGAGCAGATCATACAACCCCCATTGTATAGATGATGTTCAAAAAAACTATTAAGTTTTGCTCCAAAAGATTCTTGTGCATCAATTAGGGGCCAAACATTGCAAATAACAGTTAACCCTGGATTTGGTGATTTCTTAAGATCCCTCTCAATGAATAGTCTATTTCTGTGACTACTCTAAAGGTGATCAGATTCTCCCAATATTTATGAACCCATCTAAGGTCTTTGAAAGAATATATAAACCCATGGAGGAGACCTTTTTCTCTCTTTTGACATCTGCTAAAACTATATTTCCAGCATCATTAGGGCTAAGATGCTTCCCTTTAAGATTTACTTATAACAGCATATTGATCAAACATTATGAAGCCCTTAGAAGGGGTCTTGGAGCTCATCCTATCCAACTGTAGTCCTCTTCGTGACACTCATACTTAGATTTGACAGCTCCAGTGATAAGGATTGCTCCTCTGCCAGTGCCATTTTAAGAAACTCTTCCTGGGATTTATTTAAGTTTTTTTTTTAATTTTTAGAATTTATTTTTGAAAGAGAGAGAGAGAGACAACATGAGCAGGGGAGGGTCAGACAGAGAGGGAGACACAGAATCTGAAGACAGGCTCCAGGCTCTGAGCTAGCTGTCAGCACAGAGCCCAACATGGGGCTCGAACCCACGAACCATGAGATCGTGACCTGCGCTGAAGTCAGATGCTCAACTGACTGAGCCACCCAGGTGCCCTTTCCTGGCATTTATTTAAAAACCATCATCCAGTGACCTTTACCTGTAAGTCATAACCCTATCTTATTGAACCAGGAAGTATAGGTCCAAATAGTTCTGAAATGACTCTATGGTGTAATCATAAGCCCAGGGCAATACTAGTTTATAAGTGTGTCTCTGGTTTCCAATCTGGTTTAGTATGTGTCCCAGACTTTTCATCGCATAATGAGATTTTACTAGAATAGTTGCCTTAGAATAATTTGTGAATAGCTGGGTGGGCTTCTCTTTGTTCTTCCAGTTCTACCACGGTCTCATCTAGTAGTGGGTAAGATGTACTCACCATGCACAGGGTTCTTATTCTCATATATGGCTAAATTTGAAAGAGGACCAGTGATAACTCATCTCTTCTCCTGATCCTTAACACCTCCCTTTCAGAAACAGCTTGCTGATAAAATGAAGCCTGCTCAGACTTTTAGGTGCGGCTGTCTCCTTCCAGTCTCAGACAGTTCTAGGTGTAGAACTCAGTTGTACCGTGACTGGTGGCTGCAAAATACATGAAACCACGAGGTCACAGTCAGCAGGGGGACCATGCATGCGAAACATGGTAATTTATAGTTTGGGGACATGTGGAATAAATGAAGGGAATAAAGGCAGACTAACCCTGTCTGTGAAGCAGGAAGAGAGTGGTTTGAACAGTTTAGGTATTGTTGTTTTATCACTTATTGTACAGGGTAAAAGCTACAACTATTTATTTTATTGTTTGACAATGCCCTTTTATTTTGCAATAAAAACTTTTAGCAGCACTATGTTTTTAAAAAAGGAAGCATATGTGTAGTTGAGAAATAAGCAGTGAATTTTGATGGCTCAAGAAAGTTAATGATGAACTTACACAAAATGTGTCTCAACACTTACTCTCCACCATGGCACCTTAGGGGTATAACTTACTGAATTGAAACCAGCAGGCACAAGTCTGCTGGAAAGGGATCAGCAGTTACTTCAAAAGATCGTATCTAGTTTATAAAGACTGTGCTCTCTTACAACCACAGAAAGTCCTCTTCATAATATCCCATGAGATATGACTTTTCATGTAGATCCAATGGCTATTCTATGTCACTATGTCACTTTCTCTCTTTTTTTTTTTTTTTTTGAGAGAGAGAATGAGAGAGAGAGAGAGCACGATCAGGGTAGGGGCAGAGGGAGAGGGAGAGAATCTTAATCAGGCTCCCTGTCCAGTGAGGAGCCCAATGCAGGGCCTGATCTCACGACCCTGAGATCATGACCTGAGCTGATATCAAGAGTCGGACACTTAACTGACTGAGCCACCCCGGCGCCCTGACTTGCGTTTTATTCCAAGAGTTTTTGTGCCTGAATTTATACTAAAGCAACAGTTGTTAAGTGTGTGGCTTCGGGAACAACAGAAGAAATTCACAGTAAAATGCGGAGTACTGTGCCAGTGTCATCAGATTCTACAAATAAAAAATTAGCTCATCCCAATTATGATTCTTTTTCCCTCAGTTCAATGTAATCAAAGCCAACTTGTAGAAATTCAGTCTTTTGACAGTGTAACATTTGACATTATTGTGAATGTCATAGAGTTAGCTAAAATGTTTGACATTGAAAATAAAATTACGTTTTGACAATTTGACACAGCACAAATTTTGGTAAACCACAGTGTTCTTAATAAATTAAGCTCATGAAGCAGAGAATTGGATATGATGCACACATACCTCATAATCACATCCAAATAAGTTGTGATATTCTACCAAATGGTATAGAAACTATAGTGGTCAGGGGTGCCTGGGTCGTTCAGTCGGTTAAGAGTCCAACTCTTGGTTTTGGCTCAGGTCATGACCTCACGGTTCATGAGTTTGAGCCCTGCATTGTGCTTGGAGCCTGCTTGGGATTCTCTCTCTTCCTCTCTTTCTGCCCCTCCCCTGTTCTCTCTCTCTCTCAAAATAAATAAACTTAAAAAATAAAATCTGTTAAGAAAAAGAATATGTAGTGGTCAAACTGTACAACTGTGTTTTTAAATATTCAGAGTAACTAAATTCTGTAATTTTTTTGACAAAGCTGATTTTAAATTTCAAGGAAGTACTTTGGCATTGCAATATGTGTTTTCTTTCTTTGGTATTTGAAATCAGCTTTAAAAAATGAGGCTTTGAAGAACTACTTTGTAAAGTGACCCAAGTGCCCTGCAATATATATATATATATATAATATATAATATATATATATATATAAAAGATTTCTATAAACAGGGATTGAACATTTTTCAAAATTATTTGGAAATATTTAAGTCAAGTATTTGATGAATGAAACAGAAAAGTTACATATACAAAGCATTTGAAGCTTTATATATATTGTATTCACTGAACTCTTTTGAATATTTATGTTGAATATTTGAAAACAAACTGCAAAAAGAAAGGCATTGACATGTATCCCTACAAAAGCAAACAAGAAACTGATTGAATTAAATGGTGAGTGTTCAAGTAGTTTACATACTAGCTTTTAGATCGGAGGGCACTAATAATATTCATGGTAGCCAGTAAGGATTTGCTTTGTGTCAACTACTGAGCAAAGCACGTCATATGCTTTGTCTTTAATATTCCCACCTATGAAGGAACAGTAATAGTAAAAAGGAACAGTAATAATACTGCTATTATCCGGGGGTTTGATTTTGATGTGGTTTTTCTTTTTCTTTTTTTTTTTTTTTTTGTCTTTGTTTTTAGATGAAGGGTCTGAGCTGAAAAGAAAGGAGCAACGTGAATTTATCCCAGATCATGGAGCAGGAGGAAAAATCAAGGAGCTAATACACCTCCCTGAGACTCCAGATCTCTGCTTATAGTCATTACACTGCAGTGTAGCATCGCCAGCCCGTAATTGCTCAATCCTTTAAAATGCATGCTTCACCACTGAAACTGTTACCAAAACTTATTTTGCATTGTTTATACTATAAAAGAGTACTCCAAGGTTTCCCAGTGTTCTTTTCCAAATCCAAAAGTATATTGCCACCTAAAACTTTTTATTTATTTATGTTTAATTAAATATACTATCCCCTCCTGGTTAGAAGCACAATTCACTCTTGGGAAGATAATAAAAGGTTTTGGTTTTTTTTTTTAACCCTTTCAATTTACAAATGAGGAATCTGAAACCCAAAAGCATAATGACATCCTCAAAGATACAATGCAAGCTGAAGGCAGAGCTGGGTCCAGAAGCCTTGAGGCTTAGCTCTCTCCCCTAGTATATTTTCGTACTTCAGAGGGACCTTTCCGCCTCCCCAGGAATGTTAGCATGAGTCTGCATCTTCACTCATAGCCAAAGATAGGTCAACAATGTTTCTGCAGATGTAGAAAGGTCCTATGGCCTTGGGGGTGTTCACCCAGAAAATTGTAGGGAAGTCCAGAATGGCTGCTCCAGTAAAAATGAAACACTCGTGGGAGAGCATGGACTGAGGGATGATAGGCACATTGAAGTTGCTTATATTTTTATTTAAGTCCACTGTTTCCAGGGGTCATTTGCAGGCACCTGTCTTTCCTGACTCACCAGAGAAATGAAGAACAGGACTAGTGTGGCTCCCAGCCAACCATGCTAACAAGAGGTTCCTTCAAAGGCCATTTCCCGGGGTGTTCAGTCGATATCATCAGCCTCAAGTGTCTCCAAGTGGAACTTGGAACTGGCTGCTCCCAGAAGTCCGTCAGCTGAGTGTTTGGAAGAAACTGAGAAATCCTTGAAAAACATGAAGGAATCGAAAGTACTTATAAAAGTATTTTCAAAAGAGATCTGGGTTTTATAAGAAGCAAATGAGATCAGATAGAGAGGAACCTGGAGACTGGTTCTGGTGTGGAAAACTTGTGGTGAAGACTAGAAGAAAGGAACATACCAATGGGAACAGAGCTTATTTGGAAGCAGAGTGTTAGTGTGCAAGTGAATTGTTCTGCCATTGAACCTGGAGGAGTGTGCAGAAATATGCAGTTACTTAAACAGACACATCTTTCCTGAGAGATCTGATCCAAGGAAAATAATGAATTACAACAATAAAAATTGTAAGGAAAAGAGAGGAAGCTCTCAGCCTTCTCTCTTAACCGAGAGCCCTTTCATGTCTCTGGAAGACTTGCAACTGAGAGTCCTGACTTTATTTATGCATTAGTCAGTTTTTGGCACTCTAACAAGTTTCATTAAAAGATTGTTCTAGAAAAATTATGGATTTACTCTCACCAAACAGCCAACCAGTCAACCAACCAACCAACCAGATGAAACTACCCTCTATACACTTTAGAGTAAAATATAATTTAAATGCATGTTATTATGTAGAACAACTGTCCATGGAAATGAAGAGCCATTCACATAATAAACTCCTGATCTTTGAATAGGCCAGAAATAGCCAATGCCCAGGCCTACACAAACACTGACGCATCAGAACTAGCATAGATTTCTTCCATAGAAAATTAGAACCCTGTGAGTCTCAGCTCTCTGTATTCTCAGTGAAATTTGGAAAAAAAGACCAATTTGTAGGGACATATTTATCCTTAAGGGACTGACCAAACTGATGGCAGCAATCTTCTAAGTTTCAGGTGTATAATTAATGAAATATGGTCAGCTATAACACTAAAAATAAAAAAAAAAAGTACAGAGAAACACATAATACCCGGTGTCCTCAAGATATGATGAAAGAGATACTTTATTCACAGCATGTAAGATCTTAAAGTGTCATAAACACCTCTGCAAACATGGCAGTATTTGCAGAAACTTGAATTTAAAAAGTTCATTCTCTTTGACACAGTCATTCCAGTTTAGAAATGTATTCTAAGGAAACTATACAGGCACACCAAGTCTGAGCTACAGAATTGTTCACTGTAGCTTTGTTTTAAAAAGAAAAATAAGAGCACCTGGCTGGCTCAGTTGGTTAAGCGTCCAACTTTGGCTCAGGTCATGATCTCACGGTTTGTGAGTTTGAGCCCTGCGTTAGGCTCTGTGCTGAGAGCTCAAAGCTTGGAGTCTGCTTCAGATTCTGTATCTCCCTCTCTCTCTGTCCCTTCCCTGCTCACACTCTTTCTCTCAAAAATAAATATTTAAAAAAATAAAATGAAAAAGAAACAAGAAATATCATAAAAATCCAATGAAAGGGGATTGAGGAAGGAAACTATGGTGTATTCATTTGACAGTCATTTTATGCAGCCATTAAATAACAGAATTTATGTATGTCATGAAATATATAAAAAAATATATTTATATTTATATGACTAAATGGTAAGCTAGAAGATAATATCACTGTATCCAAAATTGGTAAAAAATATTAAGTATATACATGCATATACTGATATTGAATGAAACTATTTAAGTATTTATGGCAGTTATCTCTAGGTGGTAGAATTACAAGGATTTTTGAATTATTTCCTCTATACTTCTATTTTCTAAATACTTGTATTTACAGTTGATATGTCTGATGCGGTATCCAACCTTCCCTTAAGAGCGAACAGCTCCTGTTTGGACACAGATGACCTTTTGATTGGTCCAGGGGCAATTACCTGACCCCACCTTATCTCATCCTTAGGTTGGTTGGTGAACCTTGAGATGGCTTCACCCTTGAAAGGTGATAAGACCAGGATAAAAGAAGAGTGAGAGACAGAGAGAGAGGGAGGGAGAGAGAAATTGGGAGAGATAGTTGGTCCCTAAAGCTGCCTCCATTCTCCATTCTCATTTTTAATTGTTTCCTAATGCCATTCAAAGAAAATATGCATCTTACAATCAACCTCCCTTTCTAGAATGGCTGATGTGTTTCTTGCAAACAGCTACAAAAACACAATACCAGAAAAATGAATCTATCATAATTAAGAGAAAATATTAAACTGCATTTTGGAATAAATCTATAGCAGGATAATATGCTTTTATGCTTTGTCAATTAAAAAAAGATAATGAGCAGACTTTTATATTCTTGGCATTCTGTTGAGGGAAGTATAATTTTCTCAGAAAGTTAAAGTTATTTGCTAGGTGTGCTTCTCTGTTTTTATAATTCTGAGTAACTAACAATGTTGCTTTACTTGAAGCCTGGATAAGATTTTCCTCATACACGTAGGCCTCATTAGAGAAGTTCACACAGTATTCCACCTTCAATGCAGTTTTCCTTATTTATTAGTCCTTATTTGTCAACATACCTTTCTGAGAATGGGATTTTAGTAATGTTACTGGTCTTCAGTCCACTGTGTTTTGGAAACTCTGAGAAACCACGTGTCCTGCAAGCAGGGAATAATATATTAGAAGAAATTATTGAGTGGATGGATGGATGGGTGGATGGGTGGATGCATGGGTGGATAGACAGATGGAAGAGACTTTAATATTAATCAAATGTGTTTTTAATGTCTAGGATATGCTTAGCACTGGGCCAGTCTCTGAGAAGCCATGTCAGTAAGAATCATGAATTCCATCCTCGGGAAGCTTAAAGTAATGTTATGTTGGATTGCAAGTCATCATTAAGATCTCTGTAAGAGCAATCTATCTTTATGAGTGGCCCATGCCCTGAAGGCAGGTTGGATATCTGTTAAGATACATGAAGCTCTGGAAAAATTTATTTTGGGGGATTCTATCTATATAAACAACTTGAGTCCCCCAAATTAGTGTGTCAGCCCCATTCTGGAGGCCCAATGTCAAGTGCTCCCACCAAAGAAATTCCATACCAGCCAGTGGGAGTGATCAACTTGCAAGATCAGCCTCTTGAGGCCCTGGGATGGCCCCATGGGTGACAGGTCTCTGAGCTTCTCACAGCATTTGGTTGACCCTACACATGGGATAGCAGGTTGACTGAGATCCATGTGGGTTTCTATCTAGGCATGGAAAGTCTTGCCTGGGTGCTGGGAGCCATTTCTGAAGTAAGGCCTCCCACTGTCAGATGGCAACCGGTGTCTACACCCACTCAACCCCCACTCAATTTCTGCTTAAGCACCCACCCCCAAGGCGCCTGACTGACTGATATCAGGAGTGACTTGCTTTCTTATGCTAAAAATATGTGAATTGTACCTTATGAAAAAACTTATTATAGGAGTTTCTTCTTTTGTGATTATAGGAGCAAATATTACATTTCCTGAGAAACCTGTTTTTCTTCCCCTCAAGAAAACAGGCTATTGACCCCTGCTCACAAAAGAACTAACTCTTGCCTTTGCTATGCTAAAAACATTGCCTTGTATTTGAATGCTAAAGATACCTTCCTTCCCCATGTGATAAGCATCTAGTCACCTACTTCAATCACTATTGATAAAGATTATGCATGAGTCTTCTACCAATCTATGTTCTGCGAAAATTTTACATACCAAAGAATTTGTCATCACAAATCATTGTCTAAGGCAATTGCCACTTTTGTTTTGTACCCTGTACATTTTTTCAATAAATAAAGCTGATTCTCTGGTCAGTGCAGAGATGCCTGCCTGATGAGCAGAAAGAAGCCCAGGCTCTCTCACTCCCTTTCGCTGACACCATCCATCCTTCAGGGAGCCCTGGACCTGCTAGAGCTGGACTCTGGCACCTGGGTAGCATTTGTGGGCTCCACCTGCTCATAAGCACTGGAAGGGGACTGGAAAGTGTCGAGGGAGACACTTCAAAGCACAGGCCTCCATAAGACATGGGGCTTGAGGCAAGAATCCTTGTTTGCCAAGACTAACGGTGGTTCTAAAAGTAGGCATTTCTCTTTTTCCAAATGTGCTTCCCCTGGACTCACTGTTACTCATTTTGTCACAAATGCCTACGGTGTCCAAGGCACTAAACATAATAAGTAATGATCTTGGTCATAGAAAATTCTACCTCCTTACCTAGAGTCTGACATGCCATCATTGAGTTTCCAAACAGCTTCCCATTAATGACAGAAGTCTAAGTACATACATACTTATAATTACCTTCCAAGGCTCCAAGCAGATTAAGGGAAAGAAATATGAACTCTTGCTCCTATATTCAAACTGATACTTCAATTTTTTTTTCTATTGCCTGATCATTGGGCTTATGTGGGTCATGAAACTGATGAGCTAGATCGCTTTCTCCTTCTAAATGAAGGGCCATCAACCAAATTAGAAGCACTGAGTAGTAAAAGCCAACTAGTAAAGGCCATAGGCAGGAGTTAGAGCTTTCTGGACATGGAGGGTAAAAGTGGGACATAGGGAAGAGTGTGGACTCTAGTGTGTCCCTGTCCCAGACACAAAGAGAAACCACCAACAAATGCTGAAAGGGTCCTTTTCCTGAAGTACTCAGTGACATGGGGCAACTCAGGCAGTGTAGCTCTAAGGCACAGGAGATGAAATGTAGTATGTATTCCATTAAAGGACTGTTCTCCTCCTTTGGTGGGGAGTAAAGCAGGACTTTTTCCCAGAGAAGATCCATGAGCTGCCATTCCATCTTGTGACTTAGCTGCTTTGGAGGCACAGGAGACAGTACCCTCCACACAGATATCAGGGTCCTCAGAGATGACAGTTTCAAGGAAACTTCAAGAAGTTTTGAAGACCCTAGCTATTCATAAGTGGGTTCCAGAGCAGAAGAACACAGCAGGTGCGGCATGGTTACCATGGCTGACAGACATCAGCTTTTAATTATCCACAAGTTAATATAGTGTTTAATACAGACCAAAAGGCTTCCTCCACTTCCCAGAAAAAGATTTCTTAGAAAAATGAAAAGAACTTGTTATGCCTCTTTGAACAGATCATTTGATCTTTTGGAGACTCATTTTCCTTATCATAGAGATAGTGTGTGGACTAAATACACCCTGTAAGTCTGCTACTTCTTTTGTGTTACTAGTTACATGGTCATTCTTTTCTGAGGGTTGACAGTTATCACTGTTCTCCTTGGGTACATGTGAGAGTACAGTACCCTAGTTTTTTAAAAAAATGTGGGTTTCTTTGCTGGATCCTTCCCCTGGTTGTCAGTTACAGTGGTGAGTAATTACGTGCAAATGCACGTTCTCCACTGAAAGTTGTAAAAGGCAGAAAACTCATTTCTTCGGTGCCCTTGAAAAGCTCCAAGACACTAATGCATGTCTGTGTGCCAGCAGTTTAGAAATGAAAATTTCCACATTCCTTGTGCCTGGTCTCATTAATTCTCCCCACCCCATTGGTGTTAAGGTTTTATAAATAAGCAAGACAGGATTGATTTGTTCCATTTCAGCAAACTGTAAAAGAAAACAGTCAAGAAATCACTCCCATCATCATCCCCCACTGCCTCCCCAGTGTGTTCAACTCTCTAAAACTGGGCAAAAGCCTCTGTAGCCCTTCCCAATTAGGTGAAAGATGATTTCACTTCAGTAATCTTTAGAGAAGTTATTTCTGGTTTGTGCAAACATGCCAAAATAATGCTTCATAAAGAGTCCAGTTTGATTTCTCTCTGGCTATAGGAAAACTCAAGATGCAGGAAGAGCTGACTACCATATTATGAGGCTTTATGGTGTTTAGCAGGACCTATGTGGAGGTAGCCTAGAGGAATAGAAGGAACGTGGAGGGAAGAATCAGAACACCTCAGGGTGAGGGGGGAAGTGCTTAAAGGTGTCTGATTCTGGGTTTACAAATGTTTTTATTAAAATCCTGGAGATTCCAGGCAAGGGTTGCCTTTTGTCTATGGGTAGGGAAAGGGGCAAGAATCTTCAGCCAGAGCAGATCTACTTTCGTAGATTTCACATTTTAGGCTTCCATAGATGATCAGTTTCCCACACCAATATAATCTAAAAACCTGTTGTTATATTGGTTGTTTGCATTTTCCCTATGACTTCTCAGCCGATTTGTCCTGTCGCCTAAAACAGCTCCAGTGACAGGACTCCCCAAGCAGTCATCTTTGGACAGATGTTCCCTAGATTCCCTTCTAGCTCTATTAATCCATACCCACGTATGAATGTAAACAGGAAATGCAATGGTGTGAAGACATCCATTGAAGCCTTTTGTCTAACATGACTCATCAATTCTATGCAGCTACTCTCCTTCCTATAGCTGGTGAGGGCAAAAACAATTTCAAATTTATTTTATTTTAATATATTTTTTAAAACATGTGAAACTACACCCCACCCCCGCCTTTTGACACAGGGTGTTGCTTTTTCTCTTCAAGAGGGAAAACATTCACATCAGGATTGATTTAAATTTTTCCCCCTTTTAAATCATAAACAGTCCTGGTACAAGAAACAGTAGCTGTTATTGATTAAAAGTTCATTTGCCTTGCCTGGGCTGATGATTGATACTTGGAGGGGTGGAGGGGTGTTGGATTTTTGGCTGGGAGATTGGAAGTGGGGCAATTTTGTCACATTACCTGTTCTTTATAAGAGTGTTAGTGTTGGAGGAAATTTAGGTCTGGGGAAGGAGCTTTATTTCTCTGTAAATTTTAGTAGATGTTGGTTCAACTTTTTGTTTTATTTTGTTTCTTGCTATGCTGTGTTCATCAGCGTTAAGTACTGGTAGTGCCTATGAGCTTTCAAGAGCCCCTCTAAATGGGCTTTTAATGGTCTGTTGAATAAAGCAGTTACCAGTTCAGGAAATGCATGCATTTTATAGGTGCGGATTTTCAAAGCTTCTATTTGTGAGTGCCAGTTGAGAGGTGCCTTTGTGTATGGTCTTCACAGACCCAGCACAGCAATAAAGACCGCCTCTGGAAGCATTAAAAAACAAGGAATAAATTTCCTTGTCCCACTTATACGTCTAATGTCAAGAATAATAATTTTTGTGGTGAAAGAAAAAAAGTATCCTTCCTTTAGGAAAGTTATTTGAGCCCATCAGAAAATTATAATTTCACAGAAGTGTGGCAATTGAATTCACTGAATGCATTTGCCTGTTGATATTTGTAATCAAGGCATAGGGTTTTTAAGAAAGTAAGACGTGATTAGCAGTTATAACAGAATTCTTAGTGTTTAGTTTTCTAATTGGTATGTGTTATGAACATTATCTCTCTTTTGGTTTTTAACTGAAGCAAACATACACCACACTCTAGAGATCCTTGAACTTGTCAGTTCGTAGAACATCTGGAAGTAATAGTGATCTTTGCACAACACCATTTAATATTGACGTATTAAATTTAAAATAACAGAATATATAATATGACACCAGGTTTTATTAGATAGCAATAAAGGCAACAAGTAGCTGTAACCAAACATTTTTTTAATGTGGTGGGAAACCTTAGAATTGAAAGATACTCCATTAAATTCATTTTTCTGAAAAATTGGAAAGACTGCTATTATTCATATTTAATGGCATAGCACCGTGGCTGAAACTGTGAAAAAAACGGTATTTCGTGGAAGCAGACTTTGAGAACCAAGATCATAAAGAGAGATGCATGGAAATTCTGAAGTTTCTAGAGATCTTATGTACCACAAGTTGGACTTTTTCAAAGTTGATTTAAATCCTCAGGACAGTCTAAGTCTGAAACCAAAGGGAAAAGGCAAATTAAGAAAATGCTGATAAATTTGACTACTGCAAAATGTAGTCATTTTAATTTGTTATGTAAAACTCCATTAGAAAAATTAAAAGGCAAAAAAGAGAAACTGGAAAAACATTTGCAGCATATATTATAATGTACTACAAAATTGAAAATCATATGAGTTTGCACAATTCAGTAAGTGACTAACTAGTACGTGGTCAGATAGAAAACAGTGGTCAAGAGAAAATACTAAACCATTTACAAAATAAGAAATACATAAAACAATATGCATAGCAAAAAATCCTCAACATTTTTATTATTTTTTAATGTTTATTTATTTTTGAGAGAGAGAGAGGAAAAGCGGGAGATGGGCAGAGAGAAAGGGAGACACGGAATCTGACGACGGCTCCAGGCTCTGAGCTGTCAGCACAGAGCCCAACACAGGGATTGAACCCAGGAACCGAGAGATCAACGACCTGAGCCGAAGTCAGACACTTAACCCACTGAGCCACCAAGGCGCCCCCAAATTACTCAACATTATTGCTAATCAGAGGAATCCATGTTAAAACAATGAAATAACATTTATTTCTATCAATCGGTGACTTTAGAGAAATGGACGCAGTCAGACCCTGCTATGTATGTTAGTATGATTTTTAGAAAAATAATGCAGCAACATGTATCAAAAGCCTTAAATTTTTTTATACATTTAATATAATGAACATTTCCACTTTTAAACGTGGGTTACCATCTCTTAGTTTTTCTCTTCTGTCAAGGCTTTTGTATGACATTTTGTGTATCATTATTTAAAATTGGAAAGATGGAAATAGTCTCATGGCTTTATTCTAAAGGACAGGCTAAGCAAATTATGGTATAGAACACAATATCATACTATCAAGTCTTTTTAAATTATTGTGTTATAAATATTTCCTTATTGATATCAGGAGGTATTCATCATTTTAATGAAAAAAGCAAGTATCAAAGATATATTATGCATTGATTCTATTTCTGTTAGATTATATGTGCACAGGAAATGGCTGGAAGTTCATATATCACGGTGTCTATTTGTCATTCTATCTGGGTGGGTGGAATTATGTGTGTTTATTCTGTTTGTGTTTTAGTCTACACATATTCTTTTCTGTAATGATTATGTGTGTCAGACTGAGGGAGAAAACAAAATGTATTTTCCATCCTGCAGAAGCTAAGGAGACCAAATGACATATGTAGCCCATGACATGTTATTACCTCCAACAATTGTCTTTCTTTCTCCAAAAATAATCTCTCTTACAGATTCTCCCTCTTTAGAATGTTTTTCTCCCGTTTTATTCATGGGTCATCTCAGCTGGTGACGACTTTCATATTTCTCCAAGGGAATGTATAGTTTGTTTCTATGCAATAAACTCTTCCAATCACTAGTAATGAAATCAAATCACTCTAAATTAGGGTTTTTGGGAGGGAAAGGACAAGTCAATGAATAGCTTTGTATGATTTGAATGAATCCTTGAAGAAATAAATCAGACTCTTGGCTTTTATCTTTTTCCCAGCCTCTGGAGTAAGAATGTTAACTCAGCAACTTAATGCTTAGGAAAACAAAAAAAGAAAATAAAATGTTTAGGAAAACCAAAAAAGAAAACAAAACAAAACTTTAAAGTCTCAGTGTCCATAAAAGGATAAAGATTCTCATTTGATCCCATTTTTTGAGCATCTACTCAAAAGAGATTTGTATGGCCTAATTATATTTAAAATGAACATCAGGAACAAACTTCGAAGGAAAAAAAAAGGAGAAATAATGTATGGATTTTGGAATTGAAAGACCCAAAGGGATGAAACCCCAGGGGTTCACAGCTCAGCCCTGCATCTTAAAAACTTTGAGAATATAAAGAATCCATTTAATCCTACTGCAGGGAGGTAATACCAAAGTAAGGATGTTAGAAACGTTAAGTGAAATTAAATACATCGTGTACTAGACAATTAGTAAATATCAGTTTCCTTTATTCCCAGGAGAAGAGAAGAGGGCAAAGGAGGAGAAAGCAGGGAATCTCTCTCACCTCCAATCCTCATGTCCAGAATTTCAGGCACAGCCCTAACAGTCTGGTGGGGGAAACATATATGTGTTTGGAGGGAGGGAAATGGATAAATGATTGGAATGAGGGGATATTTTAAGATAACTTAAACATCCATCTGAGAATCAGAACAGCAACAACAACAAAAAATCCATAGTTGAACAGTAACAACTGAGATAAAAATAGAGTCCAAGGGAACAGTGGGCCTGAACACATAGATCATTAGTTTTGAGAATCATCAGTTTCTCTCCCTGCCCTACCTCCTCCTGGATCATGCCGAGGAGTCTCAGGTATGCTGCTTAATTCTTACCCTGGTTTTGCTATTTGCCAAATTAGAAAACATTTTTTCCCTCTCTTTACCCAGAACAATGCTATGAAAACACAGAATGTGATCTTTAAAAATGCTTTGAGCTTTAGGGAAGGTAACACTTACACCCAAAATATTGTTGTTGTTGTCATGTGCAGTGTGGTTGGAGGTGTGAGTTTCATCTTGGAACTCTGAAGCCAGAGAAAATTCCACCTCACTTCCAGTCTACATGGGAAACAGTTTGGAGGAGAGCTGAAATTTTAGGAGCTCCTGAAGCATGGTGAATGTGGAGGAAATTTGATTAAAAAAAATAGTTTATGAAGGGCATAGTGGGGACTGGGGCTGGTGATCGGGAAAATCGGAACGGACATGTGGTATGTACCTCGTACTGAGTGTGGTTTGAGAGAGTTGGTGTGAATTAGGAATATCATGAATGTGAAATACATCCACCACAAGGTCTGCTATTGTGGGTTTGAGTCTGGAATCCTGAAGTGTTTCTTTAGGATCAAAGCTTGGCAGAATGAGATGGGCATGGGGACAGGTTCCAGTCTGGCCAGAAGAAAAAGCTCTACATTTTCCTCAGGAGACATGTAGTCTGAGAAAATACTTTTGGTTGCTCTGAGTGTATGTGTTCGCATTTATTTTGGAGTACTTTTTGAAATTTCTGAAGTAAAAATGCCTGTACTCTGAAACAGGGCAATCATGACAGCTGTTAATTCTCTGTCTCTCTTTCTCTGACACACACACTAACCAGGATTTACTCTTTGATGTTTTATTATTGCCACTACTTTTGGGGGCACAGAGTGAATTGGAAAGAGTCCTTCTGAGGTCCATTTGAAGCTCGCTGCCCAAACTCTCTGGAGGAAAAGAAGAGACATGCCTCAGTGAATCTCAGCACATTTTTCTACCATAAGTCAGGTTAGTTTTATTTGAGGTCAAAACGGCACTTGAAGTAGGAAATATGCTCCTGGTATTTGGAGAAGAAGATCTGGGCAGACATAGGCCACTCTGGGCCTGGTGTCTTACTGTGTCTCAAGGCAGAGATAGTGCTGCCACTCGACTGTGTCACATGAGGAACACCCAATTGGGAAGGACAGCCCTGAGCATTAGGGCCAGATGTTAACAGCATCTTGCACCTTCCCAGGAAATTAATTTTGGGATAAAGGCAAAGCAGATGACTGGCAAATGCTCCTATGATGGAAATTGAAAATGTCAGGGAACAAAAGACATAGGAAATAAAAGTTCCCTGTGGATGCAGCTCTCCTAGCAACATCCCGTTCCCAGCCATGAGCCCACCACTCAGCCGGAGGGGATGAAATCCAAAAGGGAATTGGGCCCCATTTCCTCTGACCTCTTGAGGTGGCAGTGGAGAAGGATGGTTCCCCATTCTGCATCTCCCAGTCTTCCTTTTGTCCTTCCAAATGGAGGACTTTAGGTGGAGCAAAGTCTCTCCTACCCTACCAAGTGGCATAGAAGCCAATTCTTAGAGTAAGGGATTAGATGTTATTTATATCTGTAGCTCTACTTCCTAGCAATAACTACTCGATAAATGTTTGTTCACTGTATGTGTGTGGTGGGGGTGGGGGTGCTGGGTAAGGTTTTTGGAGCACCTCCCCTGGGTCAGGGTGCCAGGCTCAGGGACATACATTTTATGTGAGCTATCTCACTCACCTCTTCTACCAATTTGACAAAGTAGGTCATCAGAATTTCTCAGGAAATGGACGCATTAATGGGAATTAATGTCATATTTGAACTGTTGGGGGTTGGTATTTGAATCAAGAACTGTCCACTCCAAAGAATGATCTCCTTCCATACTGTGAGAATGAAGACTTGCTGATTACATGCTCTCAGACAATGACTAGGCAGCGCCATACTTACAAGGTGTGAAGCTGGGCAACATCCGTTATTGTATCATTATAGAAGAAGGTCCCCAAAACTCAAATTGTTCCCCCCTGTTAGCTGATAGATCAAATCTCTTCTAAGTTCTTTTCTGAAGGAATCCCTTGGACTCAGAATCAGAGTGGTGTAATGTAAAAGATTACCAAAATGGAGTCTTTGAATGTACTTCTAGCATTTCCCCGAACTGGATAGGATATGATGTCATTCAGATTGCCTTTCTGACCTTCAGTTTGTTCATCAGTCAAACAGGAATATGTCACGTCACCTGGGCTTTCGCCACAGAGAATGGTCTTAACTCAAGGATTAAATTAGATGAGCTTCATGAAAGAATTTGAAGTCTGCTAGATTGTTAAGGTCAGAGACACTGTCTTTTATCTTTGTAAACCCCCAAACACCCAGAAAAGTCCTTGATAAATTTGTAAAATGGGTGAACTAGTATAGCTTTACATTCAAATACAAGATTTCCATGTTTCTGGTTCAATTTACACAATTGTTGCCACAATCAGTGATCTCTTCCTTTCCAGTGGCCTTGGGGAGGTAGGTGGTGGTAACTTAAAGGGCACTAGTTGTCTGGTAAACTTAAGGAGAGGGTTTGAGATAGTTAGATTTGAGCCATCTGAAGGTGCCCAGTTTCAGCAAAAAACCTAGAACCAAAGACTAATGTGGAAGTAGCAGGACTGCCCACCTTCAAGGGCACCTATGTGCTTGAACAAGAAACATGTCAATGATGACAAATGTTGACCAATGACAATCAGATACTCTGAATGTTACAGAAAGAATAGTTCTTGAATGATACCAGAGAAGTGGGAGATTTCCTCTCTCAGTACCAACATGGCAAAGACCTGGATTTTAATTTTCTACCATCCTGACTGGAACATATGAAATTAGATTTAAAGAAATAAATGTATGTGCCACTTATTTCCATGGCATTAGGAATTAAAGTTCATACTTGTTAGAAAGGCCACATATAGGGGCGCCTAGGTGGCTCAGTCCGTTAAGTGTCCAACTTCAGCTCAGGTCATGATCTTGTGGTTTGTGAGTTTGAGCCCTGCATCAGGCTCTGTGCTGACAGCTCGGAGCTTGGAGCCTGGAGCCTGCTTCAGATTCTGTGTCTCCCTCTCTCTCTCTCTGTTCCTCCCCTGTTTTCTCTCTCTCCCTCTCTCTCTCTCAAAAATAGAGATTTAAAAAAATTTTTAAAAAGGAAAGGCCATATATAACTTTTGGCCTAGGAGTTGGTTATATAGCCCATATAAAATGTGTGAAAGTGCCTTACCACCACATGAAGAAGCTTCCTAAATAATAAATGTGGCTGTAAGAAGCCTTTTGGGAAGCTTTGGTAGAAAACACTCCCATATATCACTCACTAGCTTCTTTAAATGCTGTTTATATTCATATTATTGTTTACTATTTCCCAAGCGCTTTATGCATGTAAATTAACCTGAGCCACACAACAACCTCACAAGGTAGATGATAATATTACCATTTTACAGATCATGGAAGATGAGTGACAAAGACAATAATCCAATAATCAACCTTCTCTATTTAACAGTGGTCCAGAAAAGCTGTGTGTGTTCCCACAGACTAACAATTTTTGATTCTGAATGCAAAGCTCATGTGACAGGTGTCTTGGCAAGCAGGAAATGGATGACAGTGCCGTCTAATAACTGTGTAATTTTAAGAGGCAGATCAAGAAGACATAAGTATTGGATGGTGAACAGATGGCTTTCATCTTCCCTTACTACAGTATGCAGTGAAGAGAATGTAGAGTCCACTTGGGTGTTGGAAAACCAAAGTTTCCTGGCATGTCTAGCACTTGTGACTCTCCTCTTCTGCTTAGGGGAAACACAAAACACACAATAATTGAACAAGCACTCTTGAGGTCTGATCATCAAATTATCTAAAGAGGTTAGAGAGAGAAGGGGGATTAAAAAAAAAGAAAGGAAAAAAGTATTAGAACAAAGACCAACAACAATATTTTGGTCTTTGTTCCCATGGTCTCATCATAGCTGAATCATCAAGTTGCATGCATATATTAACTCTGAAAGACATGAAGGGTAACCTTCATGATTCTGACAGATGGTGTTCCACAGCAACTGGGGTCATGGATTCCACAGCCTTAGCGGGTATATTGTCAAAATGTTTTGATTAAGGAGAATAAAAAATCAACAGCGCTCTCTTCAAGCCTTGTCTGCCCTAAAATACTTTCCAATAAAATTAAGTAATATATCCATCAAATCATGTGAATTTTAAGTCAGTTTCTCCTGTCCATTCTGCATACTTTTCTTCTTCCCTTGATTGTCACCACAGCATCAGAACCACCCACCTTTCCAGCTTCATTTAGATCAGCCTCCACTGGGCCTAGGTATTTTGATTACAACCACAGATTGACTGGCCTCCCATCCTCCCATTTTCCTTCCAGGGACGCCTGTGGTTTAAGCCAAATACCATGCAGCTCTAACCACTTAAAACGGAGCCACTGATTAAGACACAGCTATAGCAATTGGATGCAAAGCTCCTGTTCTGAGTGTGACAAACAGCCAGTCCAAACACACTGGAGACTGAATGGAGCTTTGGTGGAAGAGTGGTTAATTGTGCATTGGTTCCCATGGATAGAGTCCATGTTTCCATGTGTCATTTCCAGACTATCCAAGAGGAATTATAGGAGAGGCCAGATGAAAGGCATGGTATGAGTGATAAATAGGGGTGAGAACAGTGGAGACTAGTTGGGTTAGATGAACTTCTGAGAAGGTTATTCGTGGACATTAAAGCTGGGCATTGTGCCCTACATGGCTTGAATACAGGCTATCCTTGCTTGGATTTCTGAAGTCCTATCTTCATAGGTTCAGCATTAGGTTCCAATTCCTCATAACAGAACTTTATTTGATCTATTTTGGTTTCTATTTGACTACAGATATGTATTGAGCACCCCTATGGGCCAGGTACTAAATGCCAGAAGTAAGAAATGAACAAGACAGATAAGGTCTCTGCCTGGTTTGCATCCCATTGGTGGAAACAGAAAATGGACAAGTAAACAAGGTTACTTTGGGTCACAATAAGTGCTGTGAGGAAAAATAAATGAATTAAAACAGGGAGAGATGTTAAAGAGTAACTGAGATACTAGAAAGCTGCTTTACATTAGGTGTTCAAGAAATGCCTTCCATAGTGGAAAGCAGAGGAAGTTGTGAGAAGAGACCAAGCCAGTGACAGGAAGATTTGGGGGTGGGGAGCTCACAGAAAGCATTTGGAGGATGGGGGAGACAGTCTTAAGGTAGGAACTTAGGGTCTATGTGTCCTTAAGGAAGCCATGTGACTGAAGCATCCTGAAGAGAAAAGAGAGCAGACCAGAGGAGGTTGGGGAGGCCAAGAGATGCTACATCATGTAGGACTGTAGGCCATGGGAAAGAGTTAAGATTTTATTCCAAACACATTTTGCTTTCTTCACTTCAACTCAGTAGTCCATTCTCCTAAGTTTACATTGACAATTTGATAACTACATTAGGGGTATCAAATCCTAATCTTTGGCCAATACCAAAATGAATTATAAGTATATAGCATTGAACTGTAAGTATAAAGTATTGCAAACCATTCGCTAATGGCTCTTTCCATTAAGCTTTTTATAGCAAGGATCTGTTCTCTCATTCGGTGTGCCCCCCTAATAGCTTCTCATAATTTAACATTCTGCTTTGGCAGAAAATAGACATTAATTCAAGAGAATGGTTTTTGGAGATAGATTTTACTTTTGTCAGTTACCGATGATGGGAAAGCTATAAAGGATGTCTTTCTGAAAAGGGGCAGGTGATATCTCTCTTGGTCTGTTGTTAGATCCAAATGAACAGTTTTATGTGAGAGAAAAAATTGAGATTCTAAGTTTTAAGTTACTAAGAAACTGTGTGTTAAGTAAGGCAATGCACCTGCAGTGAAATACTGAGTAAAATCAAAGACTCAAGCCTGGAACGAGTTTTCCCAACAATGTACATTGAACAGTTTCCGCCACATGACTTTACAGGAGTATTCGTAATCTGCCACTTCCCAGGCATCTGGGATCATGAATATTCAGACAGGTAGAGTGCTGAATACTTTATTGAATGATGACATCTGGCACTCCTGGATTAAGTGATGCTTCTAGTCCTAGGAGAAATAAAATAGGTTACTACCAGGAATACTGGTTTTTATACAGAGTTCACTTATTAATAAAAAAAATGCATTCTCTATCGGTACAATGGGTTTTTTCTAGGTAATAACCTTGTACAGGATGTGCTAACGTCTAGAGAAATACAAAGTTTCATATTCACAACCTTGTACCTGATATTCACGAGTTGTTTTCTTTTTTTAAGGAAGCTTTGTTTTTAAACCCCAGGTACTATTCCAAATACTGAGTCTACTTGTGTCTCTGAGAAATTTTACAACCTTATTTGATAAGCTGCAATAAACTGACTTTAATAAAAATCTGAAACTCTAGGATCTAAGTGTTAAATTGGCCCCAAGGAAATTTCTGGAAATGTATGGGGCCATGGTGAACTGTAGATTCCAGCTCAAGATTGTTCCGCCAAGGACCCTTGGGCATTATTAATGTGTGTGAAAATCTTTTATACATTTTGTCTTTCCATTTCTGTAGGCACAACAACTACAGGCATAAATTGTAGGTAAAGTATGTTTACATTTCTTAAACCTGTGTTTCCAATTCCAAACTATGCATTCAGATCTTGTTGGTGGTGACATAAGGAATCCCTAGACTGGGACATTCCATGCTTTAAAGTATAGGGTATTGTATATTTCCCCAATATTTGTGCCTTACTGCTCCTTTGAGAACAGATTCTCTGCATCGACGCTTCATTTCTTCACTAGCAAGCCCCACATCAGGTCTTAATGTTCATGGTGCCCACTGTACATAAGTCTTTTCTCTAAAAATACCAAATCGTCCAGAACTGATAGCTTTCATGGAAAGTCCATTACTTTGTTACTTCTGGCAGGCACACATGTTTTCCTTTGGCTGGCCGGGCTAGTGGTGTTTCCAGCAGCATGGATAACTGGCGACCCCGTGTAGTTCCTTTTCTTAAGCCTGTCAAAGTCTTGTCTGACACAGGTAAACTGGACATGACTATATAAACATACCGGGGCATTCGGTGACACCTTTAAACTGTCACACCTTGCCAGAAAGTCTCCCAAGCATGTCAGTGACTAGCTAAAGCTTTCTGGTCCAACACAGTGCTTCACCACAAGATAAGATTTCCTCAAGCAGAACTTTGTCTTCAAGGTTTACATTTTGCTTAAAACTTGAGCTCCAAAAGCTTCAGGTCAAATTCCATTGCCATTGATTTTCCCCCTTGCCATTTAGGGTTGGATAGTCCCCAGGAGTTCCTTCTGGAACCTTGGGCCTGTTATTTTCCAGTTACGTTTCTGTCCTTTTCACTTCTCAGCCTTAAGTGTGTTTATCCTGACTTGTATACCACCTTTCCCTTCCAGAACACGTTGAAATAAAATTGTAAATAGGGATCCAAGTTGCGTTTTCATTTCACATTCCACGGAATTAGTGAGAGGGAGAGTGACTTTGGCACTGCCAGAACACCCTTCATATTCTTGTATAGAATTGCGCTCGGGGGAGTACTTATTGGCTTTCCACATTCTGCTGAAACTGATAGACAAAGCGTAGGAAAGTCAGAAATCTGCCCTATAAAATAATCCTCCAGTACTTGTTGTGCTGTCTTCTAATTTCTATCATGCTAAGCATCCTATTTAAAATACACCTTTGTGGGGCGCCTGGGTGGCTCAGTGGTTAAGTGTCCGACTCGTAATCTCATGGTTGGTGAGTTCCCGCCCCACATCGGACTCTGCGCTTACAGCATGGAGGCTGCTTGGAATTCTCTCTCCCTCTCTCTGCCTCAACCCCATTCATGCTCTCGTTCTGACTCTCTCTCTCAAAATAAATAAATAAACTTTAAAAAATTAAAAAAAAAATACACCTTTGTTCTCCTCCAGAGGAAAACTCTCTTAAAGTAACAGTGACCACAATTTTCATTCAGCACCTTGCCTCTCCTCTTGGTGGACTCTCAGTTAGTGTCTGTTGAATTGAATTTAAAACCAGTTACATGAACTCATTAGATTTAAGTTGGTCTTCGAACACAGCCTGATTAATTGATAGCTCTTCTCTTTAAATTTTCTATTTTAGGGTACTCTTTGTATTTTTCAAGTCTGAAACTTTTAAAAACTAGGGGCTGAAGAATTTCATCCATAGCTAAAGTGGTTGAAGTGTTTTAATTCCAAGGCAAAAATGTGCACTGTCTCATCTGTAGCCTGCATATAGATTTATGTTTGGATCTTCAAGATAAATTTGCCTTCTAAAAGATCACCTAGGATAATGGAGGAAAAGTTTCCATCTATCTTTACTAAAAATAAAACCTCTGGGCTTAATGGAACACAAGATGTCTCCCTTGCCTGAGATATAATGCAGCTGGGGCAGAATTCTCTGATGGGTTTTTATCGAAAAATGCCCTAGTCTCCTTCTCATTCCCTGAAGCACTGGGTAGCTGCCAATTCATTCAGAATCTGTAGGCATCTGGTAAAGCTCTGGTTTGATTGCCTTGGTCAGGTTGGATAGAAGTAGACCCAGACATTGCTCTTCTAAACATGGCTTCTCTGTTACTGCCTTGAAGTTTATCCACTCTGTAAGTTCAATCGCCTTGAAAATTACCCTTAGTTTTCCATCGCTCACATTACCTTAGTCAGTTTCTTAGCTACTTGGATTTTGTGTGGAATATTTATCAAATTAAATCACACCAATGGGCCCTGGGATCCATGAACTATAAATACATTTATAGTTAATCATCTGACTAAATTCTTTCCTGAGATGAAAAAAAAAACATATCAAAAAGGCAGATCTTGTCAGCATTGTGATATCCATCTAATAGGGATCTGTCTAGCCTCAAATGGGAGAAGGAACTTTAGAGAAAAGTGTTATCCCTTGGTTATCAAAAGGTTAAGTGTGACTTTGGTGGCTTTTTTTGTTTTGGGGGTATTTCCTTTTTTTTTTTTTTTTTTTTTTTTTTGGTCAGGACTAAGCATAAGCAGAGGTAATTTTTTAATCAGATTTCAAAGCATGTAGAATTTTTACGTCTGCATTTGTATATACCACAACAATGCTTTGTTAATAGATTCTTGACCATATCACTTATTCCTGGAAGTTTCTTCATGGATAAGTGGAAAAAGATTGATTTGAATCAATTTGTTTATTCACAAAAAGAGAAAGACTTAATGTTTTCATATCTTTTACCTGTGAACAACTTTCAGACACTTAAAATGGTCTATGAACATGTCTAACTCAATACCTTTCAACTTAAAAAACTCAAAAAATATTGGGGCGCCTGGGTGGCTCAGTTGGTTGAGCATTGAACTTCGGTTCAGGTCATGATCTCACGGCTCGTGGGTTCGAGCCCCGAGTTGGGTCCTGTGCTGACAGCTCAGAGCCTGGAGCCTGTTTGGATTCTGCATCTCCCCCTCTCTCTGCTCCTCCCAAACTCTCTCTCTCTCTCTCTCTCTCTCTCTCAAAAATAAACATTAAAAAATTTTTAAAAAACAAAAAATATGTGGAGAACTTATAAATGATGACAAAGCCTTCTACAAAATCATACATTTTAAATATATACATTTATCATAGGTCAATTCAACCAAAATAAAGTGAAGGTTTAAAATTAGTAAATGATGCATAAAATTACAGCATTGTACACATATTTTATAAGCAGGCATAACATTACCCAAATACCATCCACTTATATATACTCCTCGCAGAATCTCCTGCAGGCTCTCAGAAAGAAACAGGACAAGCTTTGTGCTCTAGAAACACACAAGAGACACAAGGAGGTGATGATGGTACCAGATACCAGGTGGAAGTCTAAAAGGTAGATGAGCTTCAGAACTTTCTTTAAACAGAGGCTCTCAGAAACCTCTACAGCTTTCCTATGTCCCCAGGGCTCACAGTGGATTCTCTTTCACAGCTTCCTGATACTGGTCTTGTTAAGCAGGAGACCCAGCTTTAGAAGTAACAGAGTGGAAGTAGAAAGGTGTCACTTAGCAATATGTTATGTACTATCTTATTCTTTTATTGTGTGATGTATTATTATTTCTGTGTTATTGTGGTCTCATCAACTAGAATATGTGACTTGTGAGCAGAGATGACATATAATACCACTCTTGGGCAAAAAGTAAAATATATTATCTCATGTAACTGAATGCTGAAGCCAGGGGTTTGAATTCTATCAGCCTCCCTCCCCTCCACCTTTTATTCTCTTCTTTTCTGTCTTTGCTTCTTTCCCTGCATGCCAGTCCTGTGCTAGTTCTAAACATGGCTTTTGCAGCCTCCAGGATTGCATCTCAGCTTTGACATCAGAACAGAATTGAATCAAATACTAATTTCTGTATTTTTAGTAAAAACATAACACCATGCTAAATTCCCCCTAAGAGTGATTGCATCTTAAAAGACATTCATCCATAGATTAAATGTCAACACAGAAATCCTGAGTATTTTAAAACATAACAGAGATTTTTTCCAGTGAACTTGTCCAAATAAAATATTACTGTCAGTAATAATGCAGTAATAAGGCAAATGAAAATCTCATATACTTCAGGTGAGAATGTAAAGTGGCACAACCACTTTGGAGACCCAGATTTGCAGTTTCTTAAAAAGTTAAACATATATCTATCATAAAATCTAATTTTTTTCACTCCTAGGTGTTTATCCAAGAAACATGAAAGCATGTGTTCATAGAAATATATGTATACCAATAATCATAGAAATCTTATATGTAGCAGTGTAAAACTGGCAACAACCCAAATGTCCATCAACAGATGGATGGATAAACAAATTGTGGTATATCCATACAATGGGATACTACTAAGGAATAAAAAGGAATGAACTGTTGATACATACTATAACATAGATGAATCACAAAATAAGTATACTCAGTGAAGGAAGTCGTACAGAAGAAACATACATATTTTATGATTCTACTTATTTAAAGGTAGAGGAAACAAACTAATCTATAGTGACAGAAAACAGATTGATGGAGTGGGAGTGGAGTGAAGAAGAGCATAAGGGAGAGATAATAATGGAGCTTAAGGAAATATTTGGTAGTGGGGCGCCTGAGTAGCTCAGTCAGTTGAGCACCTGACTTCGGCTCAGGTCATGATCTCATGGTTTGTAAGTTCAAGTCCCACATTGGGCTCTGTGCTGGAAACTCAGAGTCTGGAACCTGCTTTGGATTCTGAGTGTGTGTGTGTGTGTGTGTGTGTGTGTGTCCCTCCCTCACTTGCTCTCTGTCTCTCTCAAAAATAAATAAACATTTAAAAAAAGAAAATATTTGGTAGTGATGGACATGTTAATTATCTTGACTGTAGTGATGGTTTTATGGTGCTTATATTTTAAAATGTTTCAAATCATACATTTTAAATATATACACTTATTGTAAGTCAATTAAACCAAAATAAAACTGTTACAAATTTTGTAGAAGTTAACTAAATTAACACTTTAGGGAAAAAATTATAGTAATAAAGTCTTATATTAGAAATGAAGGAAGGTCTCAACTCAACAATCAATGCTTTCACAGTAAGAAACTAGAAACAAGTATAACAAATAAAGC
The DNA here is from genome assembly GCA_028646485.1 of Cryptoprocta ferox. Lineage (NCBI taxonomy): Eukaryota > Metazoa > Chordata > Mammalia > Carnivora > Eupleridae > Cryptoprocta > Cryptoprocta ferox. Next base: position 12,300,085 of record CM053562.1, read on the forward strand.
CCAAAGCAAGCAGAAGAAAGAATATATTTAGGAACAACATTAATGAAATTAAAAAGGTAAAAACAATAAAGTTAATAAAACCAAAATCTTGTTCTTTGAAAAGATCAATAAAATTAGTAACTTCTAGCTAGACTGATCAAGGGGAAAAAATGACCAAATGTCTAACTATTAAGGTAATTGAACTAGACATTAGAAGCCTTCTCCCAAAACCTTCATGCCCATATGCCTTTTCAATTGAATTCTATCAAATATTGATGGAAGAGATAATATAACAGCTTAGTAAAGCTATAGAATACAAAGTCAATATAAAAAATCAATTTTATTTCTATATACCAGAAATATATAATTAAAAAGTGATATTTAAAATCATTATTAAAATAACATTAAAAGCCTTAAATACTTAAGGATAAATTTAACAAAATATGTGCAAGGCTTGTACATTGGGAGCTATAGTACTAAAAGTTAAAAAATTAAAAACTAAAGTTAAAAAGACCCAAATAAATAAGAGATATACCATTTTCATGGATCAGAAGGCTTGTTAATAAGATGTTAATTCTCCCCAAATTTATCTAAAAAATCAATTGCAAACCTAGTCAAATAGCTTTTTTTTTTTTGGTAGAAATTAAAAGCTAATTCTGACATGCATATGGAAATTCAGAGGACCTAAAATAGCTCCCCAATAAATATTTGAAATGGAAAAATCAAGTTGGAGGACTTATACTCCCTGTTTTTAGTCCTATAGAGCTATATTAATCAAGATAGACTAGTGTTGGCAAAAGGATAGACATATAGATCAATAGGATAGAATTAAGAATCCAGAAATAGACACATCCATATTTGGTCAATGTTTTATGATAATGGTGCCAAGGTATTTCAATAGGTAAAGTATATTTTTAATTAAAAAATAGTGCTAGAACAATAGATATTTACCTTTAAAAACATGAATCTTGACCCTTAGTTTTGCCATACAGAAAAATTAACTCAAAATTGATTGTAGACTTAATAATACTAAAACTAAAAGCCTTTTGGAAGAACATAGGAGTAAATCTTTGTGACCTTCAGCTAAACAAAGATATCCTAGATTGGACCAAAAAAAATCTGCAAATGATAAAAAATAATTGATACATTGGAGTCCAACAAAATTAATTTTGCTCATTAAAAATCGTATTACAAAAATGAAATGGAATGTCACAGACTAGGGGGAAATATTGCCAAAAAATGTATATGACAAAGAATCTATACAAAATACAAAAGAACATTTACATCTCAGTACTGAAAAGACAGACCACATAAAAATATAAGCAAAATATTTTAATGCACATGCACTAAAGTAGATATGTAGATGATAAATAAGCACAGAAAAAAATGTGCTAAAGATCATTAGTCATTAGGGTAACATAAATAAAACCACAATAAGATACCAACACATACGCATTAGTATGGCAAAAATTTAAAAGACTGACCATACCAAATGTTGGCAAGGATATGTACACAAGCACTTGGTGCTCATATACATTGCCAGATATCCCACGAATTCCGCTCTTTGTTTTCACTCAAGAGAAAGAAAAACATAAGTTCACTACAAAACTTGTACTCAAATGTTTATAGCAGTTTATTTATAATAGCCCCAAACTGGAAACAACTCAAATTTCTATCAACTAGAAATTTTTTTAATCAGACCTAATTCTGAAAAACAAACAAACACATTCAGACCTGATTGGAAAGCCTATAATCATGTGTTTTTGTCAACTTTTATAGTCATAGCCAGATGTCTTAATTGTCAATTAAAAAGTTTTGATTTTTACTAAAACTTAGAAGACACTCCTCTAAGGGTCCATTTGTACCTCTCTTATAAAGGGGAGAAGAATGAGGCTGCATGGGTTTCATGCTTAGTAACTGCCATACACATACATAGCATAATGCTAAAAGCAACTTTAAGAAGGGACTTCAGAGCTCTCATGAACTGCCGAGTGGGTATATTTCAACCAAGATCAAGAGGAGAAAAAGGAACAGGAAAGGAGGCTTAAAAAAAAAAAAAAAAGATCTAAGGCCTTCTGTGTCAGACCAGACTTCCCAAGGTCCTGGCACCAACTGCTATTTATGTGGCCATTTAGGGCACTGGAAACAATAATGTCCTCAGAGGGGACAACCAAAGTCAAACCCCCATAAGCCATACCCCTTGTGTGGAGATAGTCCCTGGAAGATCTGAATGCCCTCGGGGACCTCAATCTTCGAGGGCTCAGATAACAGGTGTCCCTGAAAGGAACGGATGGGGCCCCGGGCCTCTTCATGGTGACTCCCCTGAACCAATTGTCTATTGGAAACCCAGAGCTTTTGGAAACTCTGGAAATAGAAGGAGAACTGGTTGATTTCCTTCTTGACACTGGAGTCACCTTTTCTGTGACTGGAAATCAACTTAGAAAAGAAGAGGAGGGATTGTGAGAAGTGAGATGATACGTTTTCAGAAATACCAAATAAAAGATGTACTGTCTAGTTAACAACAGGTTTACAAACCTTTTGGAAATATGTACAACCCTCCCCTTTCCCCAATGGAGTCCCAAACCCTTAGACACTTCAACCCCTGGAAATTTTTCCCCTCTCCGTTTTGCAGGCTTATTTTTCACAGGCTTTGCAATGAGTATGCGCCAAAGAACTGAAGTCTCTGTGTCACCTCAGGGAATGTATTTTTGTTCCAATCAGGCTACTTTTTTGTCTTACATGGGCATAGGCGACTTCCAGGTAAGGCTGTAACCTCTGTGGTACTCAGCCAATGAGGAATCAGGGGATGAACTTCACACTAGGAGATAAATTGCCTGTTGTACTGTCCCGAGTGTGACCGTCCACCAGACACCTGCTCTTGCAAGAACGTTGATTAAAGCCTCACTTCACTGCAGGGGGGCGGGGGTAGGAGGTGGGGAGGGAAGCCTCCAAACAAATGCAAACCCCATTTAGTTTATTTTTATTTTTTTAATTGAAGTGTAGTTGACATATAATATTAGATTAGTTTCAGGTGTACAACATCATGATTCAACAGTTACATACATCATGAAATGCTCGCCACCATAGTATATTATAGTATTATTGACAGTATTCCTTATGCTGTACTTTTCATCCCCGTGACTTACTGATTTTATAACTGGAAGCCTGTCCCTCTTAATCCTCTTCACCATTTCACCTACCCCACCTCTCTTGCCCTTTGACAACCACCAGTTTTTTTCTCTATATTTATGAATCTGTTTCTCTTTTTTATTCTTTCTTTTTTTAATGTTTATTTATTATTTGTTTATTTATTTTTATATATTGTCAAATTAGTTTCCATATAACACCCAGTGCTCTTCCCCACAAGTGCCCCCCTCCATGACCATCACCCCCCTTCCCTTTTCCCCCTCCCTCTTCAGCCCTCAGTTTGTTCTCAGTATTCAAGACTCTCTTATGATTTGCCTCCCTCCCTCTCCCTAACTCTTTTCACCCCCTTCCCCTTCCCATGGTCCCCTGTTAGGTTCCTCCTGTTAGACCTATGAGTTAAAACATATGGTATCTGTCCTTCTCCGCCTGACGTATTTCGC
>CM053562.1:12304150-12581037 GCA_028646485.1 Cryptoprocta ferox
GGATACTAGCCCTTTATCTGATATGTCATTTGCAACTATCTTTTCCCATTCCGTCGGTTGCCTATTAGTTTTTTGATTGTTTCCTTTGCAGTGCAGAAGCTTTTTATCTTGATGAGGTCCCAATAGTTTATTTTGGTTCTTGATTCCCTTGCCTTTGGGGATGTGTCACGTAGGAAATTGCTGCAGTTGAGGTCAAGGAGGCTGCTTCCTGCTTTCTCCTCTAGGGTTTTGATGGTTTCCTGTCTCACGTTCAGGTCTTTCATGCATTTTGAGTTTATTTTTGTGTATGGTGTAAGCAAGTGGTCTAGTTTCATTCTTCTACATGTTGCTGTCCAGTTCTCCCGGCACCACCTGTTAAAGAGGCTGTCTTTTTTCCATTGGATACTCTTTCCTGCTTTGTCAAAGATTAATTGGCCATACATTTGTGGGTCCAGTTCTGGATTCTCTATTCTATTCCATTGGTCTATGTGTCTGTTTTTGTGCTGTCTTGATGATGACAGCTTTGTAGTAGAGGCTAAAGTCTGGGATTGTGATGCCTCCTGTTTTGGTTTTCTTCTTCAATATTACTTTGGCTATTCGGGTTTTTTTGTGGTTCCATACGGATTTTAGGACAGTTTGTTCTAGCTTTGAGAAGAATGCTGGTGCAATTTTGATTGGGATTGCATTGAATGTGTAGTTTGCTTTGGGTAATAATGACATTTTAACAATGTTTATTCTTCCGATCCATGAGCATGGAATGTTTTTCCATTTCTTTGTGTCTTCTTCAATTTCTTTCATAAGCTTTCTATAGTTTTCATCATACAGGTCTTTTATATCTTTGGTTAGGTTTATTCCTAGATATTTTATGGTTTTTCTGCAATTGTGCATGGGATCAGTTTCTGTTTCTCTTTTTTATAACCCATCTTCCCCATTTTTCTTTCTACATGTCTTGACAGGAGGGAACCTTTCCAATGGACACTCACTCGCTGGGCTCTGGAGAGGAGCCCTGGCTTATATGACAAGGTTTGAGTCACCAGTACCCCATGTCCTGGCTGGTGCACCACAGTTCAGCAGCATTTTCTGAATCATTTTGATGAGAAGCCAATAAGGAAAAAAAACCATGAGAACCAGTTGGGAAGCAAGCTTTTCCTTTGATGTGTGTTAGGATGAAAACCCAGTATCTGGCATGGGCAACGTTCAATCTTTGAACATACACATACACACACACACACACACACACACACACACACAAACTTCTTTTAATACAAAGTTGTCACTTGAGCAAAAATCTTTCAATTTTAGCTCATCCAGTGAAGAGAAGCTATCTGGCACAGACTTAACAAAACCTTCATATAAAAGTACCAGAGCTTCCATATAGTGTAACTTGAGGAGTTATCCTGATCCTCAGAGTTTCCAGAGGAGGCCAGTAAAAAGTGGGGAGGGGTAAGGCTAAATTGAGAATGCTGAAGGGGAAGTCGGTGCTTGTAAATATGCCTTTAAATTTTATTTCAGAGTTCAGTCTCTACATACGTCCAAGATTGGGCTCAAGACTGGACTGATGGTGTCACAGTGAATTCCTGAGACCTCTGGAACTCCTTTTTTCAGAAGTAGGTATATTTGGGCTACAAGGAGACAACAGCTAGTAATACACGGAAAAGTGATGGAGCATATTAGTGTAATGAGCCATATTCATTAGATCTAATACAAGCATTGATAATTCAAATCCTTCCATAATCCCAAGTTTTCATTTTATTGGTAAATTCCTATCATTTTCCCTGTAGTCTTTTAGAAGAAAATGTTGTAAATATTTATTCTTTAAATTAAAAAGTGTCCAGGGGTGCCTGGGTGGCTCAGTTGGTTCAGCGTCAGACTTCAGCTCAGGTCATAATCTCACCGTTCATGGGTTCGAGCCCTGCATTGGGCTCTGCTGACAGCTCAGACAGAACCTGGGGCCTGCTTCTGATTCTGTGTCTTCCTCTCTCTATGCCCCCCCTCCACTTGTGCTGTCTCTCCCTCTCTCAAAAATAAACAAACATTTAAAAATTGTTTTAAAAAGTGTCCAACAGAAGGGAGAAAGGAAAAAAATAGATTTCTGGGAAAAACCAACACACGCTTGGAAAATTTACTTTTGAACAATTAAGAGTTGGATCCATTCCCGTGAAAGTGGAACAAAAATATCAACTAACCCCCGTGGACTACTCAGCCTAAAGTTTTCTCTAAACAGCAATATATATTCCCTGGATTTCTCTCTGTGCCCTAAATTCAGTCTGGAGAGAGACCCATATACTCTATGTTGGAAAAGTCCCTTGCAATCCACACAGCCTTCTTTCAAATTTCCCTTTAAAAAAGAAAAAGCACAACTGAAGAGACATCCTGATCGTAACCTCTCCTCAAAAGATAAGGTCTTCTAGTAGCCTGCAGACCAGCAGGGACTGATCCAACCAATACCTCAGTTATTCAGTGTCTCTCTGAGAGGAGAAGATATTCTGGAAATCAGACCTTGTGTGTTGTTGTAAGAGAGAGCCTAAGGCTGAGTATGTCACACAAAGCCAAGGACAGAAGGCAAAGTACAAAGGAGGTTGAAGGAGCAATTTGGCTTTCAATTGCCTAGTGAGAAATGACTAATTAAAAGAAAAAAAAAAGAGGAAAGAGTTCTCAAATTACATATACAGGAGGCCCTGGAACAAGGGTTTAAGCTGGGCAGGCCCCCTTATGCGGATTCATTTTCAATAAATACAGTACAGGACTGTAAATGTAGTTTTTCTTGCTTATGATATTCTTAGTAACTCTTTTCTCTAGCTTATTTTATTGTAAGGATAGAGTATATAATACCTATAACACACAAAATATGGGTTAGTTGACTGTTTATTAGGCTATTAGTACAGTCAAGTTTGGGGGGAGTCAAAATTTGTATGTGGATTTTTGACCACACAGGGGTCAGCAGCCCTAACTTCCTCATTGTTCCAGGGTCAGCTGGGAAGTATACTTCCTACCAGGGAGATTCATTTGCTGCTAAGGCCAAATAGGTAATGATTGATAGCCAATGATTTGCTACTCAGAAGCAGGAATAAACTGAAATGCAAAGTTGAGAAATGACTTACCATTCCTGTTTCAACAGGTATGTCTCAAATCTCATCTTCAGGGGGCAGGAGACTGTGAATATTTTGATTTCTAGCAAAAGCCTCATTTGTGAATTTTCCCTTACCTCTTTATATCCACAAAACTCTGGCTAGCTAGACTTTGGAGGACGCAAAAAATATACCATTTAAAATGTGTGTTTGGGGGCATCTGGGTGGCTCAGTCAGTTGAGGGTCCGACTCTTGATTTCAGCTCCAGTCAGGATCTCACGGTTCGTGGGTTCAAGTCCCACATCAGGCTCTGCGCTGTCAGCACTGAGCTTGGGATTCTCTCACTCCTTCTCTCTCTGCCCCTACCCTGCTTGCACTCTCTCTTTCTCTCAAAATAAATTAACTTTAAAAAAATGTGTGTTTTGTTCCTGTTTAAATATGCTTAAATAACACTAATTGATCTTGGTAGAAAAGCTTTGACTTAGTGAAATATCTGAATTAAATTTATTTTAGAAGTGGAGTTTTTGTAACTTTTCTATACTTCACATATTTGAAGTTAGGCTAACAATGTGTTGCTTGCTAAAGTGCCACTCAGGGGACCAATTTAGTGAATGCAGAAAAGGATTTTAATTATGCATGCCAAATATTTATATTTAGATTGCAGCTGTAAATTGTTTGGAAGTCCTTTTCACTGAAATAGCTTAAAAATTATATTTGCAATCTTTATAAAAGCCAAGGATTTATTTAACAAGCTCTTCCTTCTCACTCCATGAAACTTAAACTATGTAAGTTCCTGTCCAATGAGTCATCAATCATAAATTAAGGTATATTCTAAAATTTCCTTAAATAGCAACTATAAGGATCATGCTCCATGTACTTTAATTAAGTCCTGTACCTTGACTGTGCAAAGCTGGAGCCTACATTAAATATCTTCTTTCATGGTCACTCCTGTAAAATTTTAAAACCTGACTATCTTCAACACTCCTAGTCCTCTTTCCCACTGCTACTTTTTTCTTTAACATTTATCATTATCTAACATGCCATATCATTTCTTTCCCTTGTTTGTTTATTGTTTGTCTCCTGACCTTGACTATAAGCTCCATGAGGACAGGATTCCTTGCTTGTTCACTGCTATATCCCTAACACCCAGTGAGAGGTGCCAGGGACATACTATTCACTCAATAAATAATTAAACAAATGAATAAATGAGATGAGTCTGAGTTTTGACATCTTTTCATACAGAACACAGACATTTATTTATTAAATACACATCAGGTTTACTACCCGCCATGTTCCACTGAACTATACGAGAGAATTCTGCCATAAACAAGCCAAGTCTTTTCCCTCACCAAGGATGTTGCCTGTGTGAGTAAACAAAAAAAAAAAAAACCAAGACCATTACAGAAGATGGAAAAGCGGCTGACCATACCTGAAGGTGGAGACTGTTGAGGAATATTTCCATGTTAACCTTAGAATGAGTTAGATCTTGAAGGAAGAGTATGACAACATTCCATGTAGAGGCAGTTACAAATTAAAACATCCTCCTCAGGAGACACCACTAGAAATAGTCGGGGGTTATGTAGCTTTTCAAATTTTATTCAATCAACTGCTCCACTACGAGCCTAAAATTTGGTCATCCCATCCTTAATTTTATCCCATAATTTAGTTACCTTGATCGTTTCTTCCTCAAACCAATCCCCCATAATGCAATTACCTTCTCCAGTTGACCATGAGCACGCACACAGCACATATTCATGCACAGAATCCAAGGGTTTTTGTGATAAACTCTTTGACATCTTTAACAAATAAAAATAGCAGATAGCTTTCTCTCTGCAAATCTGAAAGTTTGATTTTTTTTAAAGAAAGTTTTTTGTGAAGATGATAAGCTTCCCCCTCCCTGTTTCATTTCCAATGTTATAAAACTTCACTAAACTGAAAGGGTACCGCACTGCTTTAAATGATAAGAAACCAGAGAGACAACAGACAGGCTACCTTCCTCTCATCTGAATTGTCTTGGAAAAACAAAGGTGATATAAGCAGCCTCACAATGAACCTATCCTTGCTGATGGAGCCTGTTCTGCTAACCATGATGATAGGTCCCAGCCCATGGTGAGGAACTTTATCTAGCCTGTGAAAACCAAAGTCATGGAGCCTGTGTGCCTTTTGTGAGTATTAAGCACTGTGATCATGTTTCACAAAAAAAAACAAAAAAAAAAAAACAAAACAAAAACTTTTTGAAGGGAATTTTCCAGGTAACCAGAAAGCAACCATTTATTTGCTAAAAATAAGAACACGGCATAATTTCTAATTCCAGACCAGATTTCACTGGCCCAGATCCTCTCCATAGGTATTTGGAATGATACCAATTCTGTTTTCTTGATTGTGGGGACTTCGGGGAGCTTCTCTGCTATGGGTCACTCAAAAAAGATCAGAGAGGAAAATATTTGAGGTTCATACTTTAGAAGAATGAAAACTTTCAATGTTTGCCTAAGTCGTGGAACTGATTAAGTGATACTATTATCCATGTCCTACACCAAACAAAAGAAAACACTGTGAGGACTAAATATTTGAGCTAATAATCTAGGGCTTTAAAAGTGTATATAAGAATAGAATAAAAGGCAGCAGCTATTCTTAATTAAACACCTTAATTAAAATAATGGAAGAGGGGCACTTGAGTGGCTCAGTTGGGTAGGGGTCTGACTCTTGCTCTCAGCTCAGGTCTTGATATCAGGGCCGTGAGTTCAAGATCCACATTGAGCTGCACACTGGGCATGAAGCCTAATTTAAAAAAATAATGGAAGAATTAATTCTGGCTGAAAATAATAGAGACCTAAAAATGGACTGTCTCAGGCAGATCTCTGTGTACTGTGAGATTCCCTAAAGTTACAGGAAACATTCCTAGGAAACTGCTGAGTGGTCAGTCAAAGCCAGTTCCACACCCTCTGAGCTTTCTCAATAAAAGGGAGGGTTAATGTTCCAAGTTGTTTGGTGCGCCTTTGGGTCTGAATAAGTTTGGAATTAAGAGAGAAGAATCTTTATGGATCTAATATATCTCAAAGATGTGAGTGGCAATCTGTTTGTGTTTTTTTTTAATCTTTTAAAATGTTTATCTTTATTTTTGAGACAGAGAGAGACAGAGCGTGAGCAGGGGAGAGGCAGAGAGAGGGGGAGACACAGAATCCGAAGCAGGCTCCAGGCTCTGAGCCATCAGTACAGAGCCTGACGTGGGGCTTGAACTTGTCAACCGTGAGATCATGACCTGAGCTGAAGTCGGACGCTCAACCGACTGAGCCACCCAGACGCCCCATGTTTGTTTTGTTTTTTAAACTCTGTATGCATAACATACATACATACACACAAAACCTAAAGGAGTTTTCATGATATCTTTGTTCATTTCCCCTTAACACTAGGCTAAAATTGATGGCTTACGTGAAGAAGTGGGTACCATGGAAGTTGGTGGGACAGATGTCTGTTTCTTCAAACCCTACTCCAGCTTGCCTAACACATAGTGAGAAGCTGTTTAGTATGTGATGAGATGCTCTGAGATGATCATATGGGAGGGACTGAGTTGTTTCCAAATATGCCAACAGTTATAAAACTGTGAGAGTTGCAGGGTGGACAATATAAATAATCATTTCACTATTGCCTGGAGCCACTTGAAGAGTAGTCATTCTATCAGATATCTTGCTTTTATACCTAGCATCCATTCAACCACCCTTGTTCACAGAATTTTCACATGGAATGAGTCTTTTGGTAGGACTTGAGAAAAAGAGCAAGGGAGAGAAAACGAAATTCTCTTTGTTGTTGGGTATAAATCTGGAGCCAACCGGACTTGGAGCTATGTGCCCACTTGTCATCTCATGGAACCTAATAGTGAAGCCACTCCTTAAAAGGTAAAACTGAAAGATGCAGGGCAATGTAGGTCTACTGTTATCTGTTGAGTCCTTGGGCACAGCTGTATCTAAAGCTTGCTTCTACCCCTACCCTTTTCGTATAGAAAAACCAAAAATTCCCACTACTCCCTCCCCTAACCTTTTTTTTTTTTTTGGCTTAAGCCAAATATAGTTAGGTTTTCCATCATTGCACAAGAAGGAGCTGATACAGATGGAGAATAACTAAATTGTCAAGATGTATTCCAAAATTAAAGTTCCCAATGTTCTGAGGATAATTACATTATAAACTGGGTGTGGTGTGTTTCACAAGCAAAATTGAAACCTGAAATAAAAATAATCTAAGGCATCAATTAAATTTGAGGATACATTTTTTGCACAAGTTTTTGTTGCCGTTTCCCAATGTACCCCATTTTTCTGAAAGCTTTTTATCTCCTAAAATGCATTTGTTAAGCTTTTTCTTTTTCAAATTTATTTATTTAAATTCAAGTTAGTTTACATACAGCGTAGTATTGGTTTCAGGAGTAGAACCTAGTGATTCATCACTCATTTATAACACCTAGTGCTCAACCCAGCAAGTGCCCTCCTTAATGCCCATCACCCATTTAGCCCATCCCACCATGGGCTCCCTCCCCTCCAGCAACTCTCAGTTTGTTCTCTGTATTTAAGAGTCTCTTATGGCTTAACTCCATCTCCATGTTTATCTGATTTTTCCTTCCCTTCCCCTATGTTCATCTGTTTTGTTTCTTAAGTTCCACATAGGAGTGAAATCATATGATATTTGTCTTTCTCTGATTGACTTATTTCGTTTAGCATAATACCGTCTACTTCCATCCACTCTGTTGCAAATGACGAGATTTCATTCTTTTTGATTGTCATGGCAAATGACATATTAGATAAAGGGTTAGTATCCCAAATCTATAAAGTACTTATCAAACTCAACACTCCCAAAACAAATAATACAGTGAAGAAATGGGCAGAACACATGAATAGATATTTTTCCAAAGAGGATACATTTTTAAAAACCTACAGTTGCTCCACTATTGGAACTATTTTGTAAGATGGATGGATGGATAGATAGGTAGATAGATAGAGATTACTTGGAGGTGTTAAGTGATGCTAGTGATGTTTGTTTGGAGAGATGGTTTCATATGGTATAAACTCTCCTTTTCTTTATAAAACATGGAGTAGTGTCTTGAAGCCATTGGCATTGAGGGTATTGTGAATACTTTCATTCTCATGATGTCTAAATCACACGTTTTTCCTTTCTAGATTATAGTGGAATACTGTAACAGTACAACCTCTTAGTAAGAGGTGCTAAGTATCACTTTGGCTGATAGATTGCTTTTAGCGTTTATGGGTACATTGAAATTTAGAACTACACAGAGAAGATCTGTAGTGGGTGGTGACCTTTCAGGGGTAGTGTTGAAATCTGGTTCATGATTAAAGCAGGGTGTGGTTACACGAGGGTCAGGGATGGAAAAATTCTCTTTTGGCAACTTGGTAGAGATGTGGGGTTAAACTGTTGAAACAACCACAAAAATCTGTTGCCAGCAGAGAAAAATAAAAACTCCAACAGCAGCTTTAAGCTACGCCAGGCATTATGTTAAGTGCTTTCTGCGTGATCTCATTCAATTCTAAAAGCAATGTCGATTTCATATTACTCTGCACATGTTACAGATGAGGAAGTAAAAGCAGAGAGGTTAAATAATTTGTCCATAGTTTCACAGATAACCAGTGGTGAAGGCTAGGTGTGAATGCAGGTCTGTCCAATTCCTAGCCTCATGCTCTTACCACTAAAGGATATCTCATTCCCATAGGCACTTCGCTAATCTTGAAAAGATTCACAAACCTTTCTCTGCTCCCTTGTGTACACAGGATTTTGTTTTACTCCGATCATTCTCATATCGAAATCTCCTCTGTTTGAAATCAACATTCATGAAATATTCATGAAATATTGACTCACAACCACGGAAAACTGTTTCGTTTTCCCTAGAAATTTCCTTCTCTGTTCCTCAGTCTGGATTACCACAAAATGTTTTTTTTTCACCTGCCTTTGAATTAAAGAAAAATAAACACCGTTTAACTTTTTAAAGCAAAAAATCTCAATGTTCTTTCCCAGCTCTGTCAAGGAGTTGAGAATTTTCAAAGCCTCTAAAATGTAAAGAAGATAGAAATAAGATCTGGCCTGGCTTAGCACCCATCTTTAGATGTGTTTTGGAAATCACTGTCCGTTGCTCAAAGTCTGCTGATAAGATCACTATTTAAGAGAAGTAACTTTCTAGGAGAAATTCACCCTCATAGCTACTACAGGATGGGTTAAGTGATGCTTGACCCTGTCTGAGGAATGGCAAGTGCACATGTTTGTAAGAGTCTCATACAGGATACTTGGGGCTCTAGTTTTACGTCTAACAGGAGCACATTCTTAATCTAGGAAAATACTGGTTAATATTGAGGTGTCTAGAAAGAAGTAACCACCCTGGGCAAATGGAATGAATTTAACTAAGATTTCATAACGGTTAAGGTAGACTGATTTCTTTTTCCATTACTGATTAAATTTTTAAAGCACCTTTAAACACTGGGGGTTTTTTTGTTTTGTTTTTACATTAAGACTTGGGGAAGTCATCATTTCTCAGAATATAAAAGAAAGTTAACAAACATAGCAATTTTGAGAGAGATAGGCTTACTATTGCTGACCTTTCAGTTATCATGCACAAGTCACTTATCTTTCCATTCATACTTGTCTGTTTATTTTTTTAACATTGATTCATTTTTGAGAGACAGAGAGAGACAGAGTGTGAGTCGTGAAGGGGCAGAGAGAGACGGAGACACAGAATCCGAAGCAGGCTCCAGGCTCTGAGCTGTCAGCACAGAGCCCAGAGCTGGGCTCCAACTCATGGACCACAAGATCATGACCTGAGCTGAAGTCAAACGCTTAACTGACTGAGCCACCCAGGTGCCCCCATACATGTCCATTTAGAGCCAGGCAGTATTTTCCTAAAACTAGTATATGCTTTGAACCTAAGTCTTTTGGAAACAAACTTCTCTCAAACATATAAATACCTGGAAGAAAAGTAAGAGGCAGCTTTTAAAGACTTGAAAAATAAAGGTAGGTAGAAGGAATTTGAGGAAGGGTAACTCTGATGTTGGGGAAGGTAGAATCCCTTTCTAGAAATTCCAAACCAGGTGAATAGCATAGAAGCCACTTTTAAGAATATGTGATGGGAGAATATTCCCTAACTGGCCAAAGCTGCCATGCTTTTAGGCAAGAGTACTTAATTTATCATCCAACTGTGGTCATATTATGTAAAGCAGTAACTACCCAGAGGGCTATTTCCCATGCGAAATCTGGCATGGTTGCCGTGATAATCCTCCTGGCAGAACAATAGAAATCCTATCACTATTGTTAAATAGTGCTGGAGTCTGGGTTGCCTTTAATCTCAGGAGCTGTTTTCATGTTTCCTTAGAGAGGCTCCTTTAAAACTTAAAAAGGGGTGTATGGGTTTAGATTTAAGAAGGGAAATAGCTGAGAAGAGATTAATCACATTAGTATGAGATCCGTACTTGCACATGCTTGATAACAAAATCCAGTCTTCGGGAGAAAGATGTAGCTGGGAACATAGGACACAGAGGAGTCAGACCTATCCTAAAGATGTTTAAACCAAGGGTGAAAGCTTTTAGTCTCATCACTCCATTCCTCTTAAAAAATTAAAAGAGAGAGAAAGGGATAGGAAAATGTGATGTACTTTAAGGCAGTCATGTGCCAGGAAATGACCAGCTTTACGATAATAGATTATTCTATTCTAGGCAGCCTTCTCAGATGCTGAGAACAACAGTATCTGACCCATGGCAGGCACACAAAATGACTGCCTGGCTCTCTGCAGTGAATCATCCACCATTCCCTCAACAAGTAGCTGTTTCAGTACGGTTTATTGGTGGATCATTAATTACACTTCCAACAGGGTTTTCAAATGAAAAGGCTGGACAGAAGTCATTAATTGAGGCTTCCTTTAGGGAAAGGAATGATGAAAACAAACAAACAAACAAACAAACAGAAATTGGAAGGCCCATTAGATGACCTTAAACATATGGATCCAGAGTTTAGTCAATGCATTTCGGAAAGAAGAAACAAAAGAAGAATCTGCTCTAAAATTTTGTTCTTTGCCCTAGACCTTTTCTGGAGCCACAAAGGAGCTTCCTATTATACAAGCTTGGTGCAAATCAGCATCATATCAATGGGCTGAGTTGCCCCCCTTTGGTGTGGGTAGCTCTCCAGGGCTTGGAGAAGGAGTATAAACAGGAGGGGCTGTGATATGCCAGGCGCTGAACAGAATCCTTTGGAAATATATATTTACTATGCTGAATTTCTGTTGGAAACATGGGACTATTTGGGATAAAGGAGGAGGAGCTGGGCCTCTACCTCAAACTCAACAAGATCTCTTTCAAACTCCAAAAGTATTTGGCTAAACACGGTCTTAAAGACTCTGGATTTTGAGATTGGGTCTGCCAGGCCATCAACAGCAGTGATTAAGTACCTACAGAGTACAGTTTACTAATGAGTTCAGGGTTCTAGGAGGAGTTAGAAAGAAAGCAAATATCTGGTCCTTGTCCCTTGAGAGCTTATGGCCCAATAAAAAAAGGACTACCACATAATTGCTTACAAGAAATGCTAAACTAGAGCAGGTTTTCAGCCAAATTGCTAAAAAACATTTCCAAAGCTATTTGGTCGGCATGCTTCCTGGCAGACTCTTTCCTTTCAAGGATCCCTCCCTGCCAGCTTTGTGTCTTCCACCACATCCCACGTGGGACACTCTGGAGCCATGTGCTCTGGGGCGCCACCCATAGGACATTACCCGTGCCCTGGCAGAGCAGGGCCCAAAGCTGATGTGTTCCTTACTGGATATTTATGCTATCTGCCTCGCTGGTAGAAGTCGTTACTGCACTGCCATTGTAAGGATTTTCTGGCTGGAGGAAGTCAAATGAAGTTGCTGTTAACTTCTAACTGAGCCTGGAAACCAACCCAGCATTGCTGATGATTGCGCTTTCTAATTATTTGCAGATGATCACAGCCATGTCAGTGTGCAGATGGAATGGCAGTTTTTCGGCACCAATTTTTTTTCTCTCCCTTGTTTTTTAACACCCAATTCGTTTGCTGGTTACTTTAGTCAAGTTAACTTGGACTAAGGAGAATAGAGAAGGCCATGACTGTGCAAAAAAAAAAAAAAAAAAAAAAAAGGAAACTTGTGACTCACAGCACGAGTCCCAGATTCTTACATTTGGGTGGGACATCATAATTATTTGTTTTAAACAGAGAAACCAGGCTGTGAGAAGTCTACATGATCGGAGCGGATGGCTGTTATCTTTCTTTATTTTAAACAGAGAAACCAGGCTGCGAGAAGTCTACCTGATCGGAGCAGATGGCGGTTATCTAGGACATCATAATTATTTGAACCATACTCTTATCTTCTTGGGGTCACCCCAGACCATTGAGACTTCTCTCCTTACATAGTACACACATATCTTTACACATTTTATATACGTATATATCTGTGTGTGGTGCATGCGTGTACAATCGGGGTGGACAATTACTTTGGATAGTGTGCGCACTGCATGTATATACAGTTGTGGTAGACTGTTAGATTGGTAGTTCCTAATGAAGCATGCCTCCGGTCTTGTATTCATGCTAGTGGGGAGGCCCCACCCACATTGATTCTGGGCTCGCTGAGACATCATCAAGCATGAGGCAGACAGGGGCCTAATAACCACTGGCACACTGGGACTCGGTATCTTGGAATGTTTGCTGCTGGAGCCCTGAGCCACAGTGTAAAGCAGTCCAGCCACCAGGGAGACCCCTGGAGAGAGAAAGATGCCTAGTCAGCCCTCTCCATACCAGTCATCATGTCGAGGGGCCCCCACGTGTGAGTGAGGAGGCACTCTTCAACAGCTCAGCCCGGGTAAACCCACAGAAGCAGAATCAGAATCAGAAGAACAATGAAATACTGCTGTTTGAAGCTACTAACTTTGGGTAAGGGGTTCGCTAAACAGTAATAGTTAACTGAAACAAACGTGTGTGTCTGTATATGACTTCTAAAGAAATCCCCCAACTTTGCTCTTATATTTTTGCTTTTATTTGTTTAACTATAGAATATTTAATAAGTAAGACAAAGGAAATAAACTTTGCTTGCACATTTTAACAGAATTGACAAATAATTGTAAAGCAAACGCTGATGTAACCACTACAGGTCAAGAAACAGAACATCGCTAGCACCCAGACCCACCCGGATGCTCTCCCCTCATCTGAACTGCTCCCCACAGGAATCACGGTCTTGATAGTTGTGACATTAATTGCCAAGCTTTTCTTTATAGTGTTGCCACCAATGCGTACATTCTTAAGCATTATGGTTCATTTTGCCTGTATTGAATTTTATATTTGTGTCCTGGTGCATGAGTTACTCTACGGCAGCAATTCTCAAAGAGTGATCCAGGGACCCCTGAGGTCCTCGGGATGCTTACAGGGGGTCCATGAGTACAAAATGATTTTCATGATAATACTGAGACTTTAGTTTTCCTTTCCACTCTCGGTCTCTCATGAATGTAGAGTGGAATTTTCCAGAGGCCGTATCACACGCAATGCGGTGCCAAACCAAAAGCAGAAGCAGATATGAGAATCTGGCTGTTTTCTAGTAACCCAGACACTAAACAGATTTGCTAAAGTGTAAAACAATGTCACTCTTCTCCCTAAATTTTTCTTGGAAATAATTATTTTGGCTAAAATAAATGTTTTCAGGTTAGCATTTATTTTTAATGTTATTTTAACAGTGTTGTTATTTTTATTTACTTATTCTCAAATGTTCATTTATTTTGAGAGAGAGAGAGAGAGAGAGAGAGAGAGAGAGAGAGAGAGGGAGTATGGGAGGGGCAGAAAGAAAGGGAGTGAGAGAATCCCAACCACGCTCCATGCTGTCAGTGCAAAGCCCAACATGGGGCTAGAACCCGTAAAATCATGACCTGAGCCGAAACCAAGGGTTGAACACTTAACCGACCGAGCCACCCAGGCGGCCCACAATGTTGTTATTTTTAAATGAATTAATACATACTTTACATTTTTCTAAGTTTTAATTTTAAAATACAGTATATACGTATAGATAAAACTCACAGAAACAAAGCTCTTAAAATTTTTTAAAATGTTGGACAACACTGCTCTGGGTCTTAAAATGTAATAGAAAATGCCAAACTGCTTTCTAAAGATACATGGTTTTTCTCCCTCACCAGCGGCATATGAGGGTCTCTACTGCTTCATATACTTATCAACAACTGGGTTTTGCCAGATTTCTGTTTTCAAATCTGGTAGAGCATCAATGTACCTCATTATAGTTTGGTTGTACATTTCTTGATTATTAGTAAGATGGTGTCCCTTTTCATAAGTATTTTGGCCATTCAGACTTCCTTTTTATGGGCTACATGTTCAAGACTTTTTTTTTTTTAAGATTTTATTTTTAAGTAATCTCTCCACGCAGCATGGGGCTCAAACTCACAACCCTGAGATCAAGAGTCGCAAAGACTCTACCAACTGAGCCAGCCAGGTGCTCCTGCATGGTCAAGTCCTTTGTCCATTTTCTCTATTCAAGTTGTCTGTTTCTTACTGATACATAAAAGCTTCATATACTCTAAATACACTTTCTTTGCCAATTATACATGCTGCAAGTGTGTGTGAAAAGCACGTTATATATTGTCTTCTCAGTCTTTCTATGGTTTTTTGATGAACAGAAATATTTAACTTAACATAGTCAAATTTATCGATCCTTTATGGTTATCTTAAGAATTCCTTTCCATCCTGAAGTTATGTTTATTTAAGTTTTGTTTACTTGAAGTTATTTTTGTTTATGTTCTTAAAAGCCTTATAGATTCTACTTTTAGATTTGGCTTTAACCCTATCCAAAATTATTTTTATGTATGGCCTAATGTAAGAATCCACTTTCATTGATTTCCCACATGGAGATCTAATTGTCCTACTCTTGTTTATTGAAAATTTCTTTTCCCCACTAATCTCTCATGCTGCGTTTGTCGTATATAAGGTGCCAGTCTCCGAGTGCATCTGTTTCTGAACCTCTCTGTTCTGTTTCACTGATCCATTTATTTACCCCTGTGCAAAATCACATTGCCTTTTTTTTCACATTGTCTTTTTTTTAAATGTTTATTTATTTATTTTGAGAGAGAGAAAGGGAGAGAGCAGGCAAGAGGCAGAGAGAGAGGGAGAGAGAGAATCCCAAGCAGGGTCTGTGCTGTCAGAGCCCAGTGCGTGGTTTGATCCCATGAACCATGAAATCATGATCTGAATCAAAATTAAGAGTCAGATGCTTAACTGACTGAGCCACCCAGGTGCCCCAAAACTATGCTGCCTTAATGACTGCCTTTCCGATAAATCAGGATGTATGGTAAAGCAAGTTCCTCCACATTCTTATTATTCAGAAATGTCTCCTTGGCCCTCCCTTGTATCTTAATTGTATACTACACTTCCTTTCAACCAGCAATCATGCAAAGTATGGGGAGCAGGGCGTTGGGCACAACAATAGACAAACATCTGTTGGTAACAGATAAGTGCAAAAGTGAGCAATGAGGGCCCACAAAGATTTTGCCCATTTTTAGTCTAATAAATATGTCCATGATTTCTCTTACGAATAAGTTACCAATCATGAGAGACTCTTGAACACTGAAAACAAACTGAGGGCTGAAGGGGGGGGGAAGGGGGAAGGGAGGGTGGTCATGGAGGAGGGCACTTGTGGGGAAGAGCACTGGGTGTCACGTGGAAACCAACTTGACAATAAACTATAAATAAAAAAATAAATAAAGGAGAGTTTATTGGGGAAAAAAGAATAAATGTTACTTTGAATAATGAAAATGAATTGGGTTTGAAGCTCTTTTTCGTTAATCTTACCTGAATTACTGAGCTGAATCTGAAATGCTAATTAAGTTTGAGCAAAGGAAGAGACAAACGTGACTTTCATTTTTGTAAATGTGGTTAGATCCTTTACTGACAGACAGAACCTACAGAGTGACGACAGTAGGACTGTTGGGTAATAGTGATTGCATGAATGAAGGAACTTGTCATTTTATTGAGTCCCTGCAACTTAGAAAGAACCTCTAAATATACTCCTAAAACCTTTATTCATGAAGATAAAATGTTCATGCCTCTTTCCATTTCTCATGTTACTTGTCCACCACACCAAGTTGTCATCTTCTTTTAGAAATATTCACCTACGAATCGATTTCCTCACTAACTCTTCATGCTTTATCTTGTGAAATTTGGCTTCCATGCCCTCTATTTCTCCAGCCACGGATGTCAAAGGCTAAAGGTCTCCAAGCTGTCAAATTGAATGCTTTTTTCTTGATGATAGAATCCTTTATCAAGAATGATAACTATTGAGTTTGAGCCCCGCCTCAGGCTCTGTGCTGACAGCTGAGAGTCTGGAACCTGCTTCAGATTCTGTGTCTCCTCTGTCTGCTCCTCCCCTGCTCATACTCAGTCTCTCTCAAAAATAAATAAACATTAAAAAATTAAAAAGAAAAACAGATAACTACTGGGGCTCCTGGGTGGCTCAGTTGGTTGAGCGTCTGACTCTTGATTTCAGTCCAGTTCATGATCCCAGGGTCATGGGATCGAGCACCGCATCAGGCTTCAGGCTGAGCATGGAGTCTGCTTAAGATTCTCTCTCTCTCCCCCCCCTCTGCCCCCACCCGCACGTGCTCTCTCTTTCTAAAATTAAAAAAAAAAAGATAATTACTTATAACTCTATTAGCAACCCTCCTTTTTATGAATATTTTGTCTTTGCTGGGGAAGTATTGCTAATAATCACTGAGCATGCTAAATGAGAACATCGACATAGGACCTTCCCTGATCCCCCTATCTGGGAATTCTCTCACTCTCCTTAGAATGCCTATTCATTTACCTGGGCCATACTTTACTAAGCTGTGATACATATTACACTAGTATCCAGACAAACTCTATAAGTCAGTCTGTGAAAATTGCCAGCACCAACTAAGATCGGAAAACTCTACATTATACCTCCTCATGCAGGGTGATAACATATGTTAAAGGTTCTGATAAGTCCCGTAGTAAAGAATGCTAAGTTTAGTCCAGTATTTCTTAGATGTTTTTGGCATGAAATCCTTTTTACTTGTAATACCGTTAACATCTCAGAAGACATGAACGGTGTGTCGAACACGATTTAAGAAATGATACTCAACTGTTTATTTGACTTGTATGCTGTTTCAAATTTTAGTTCCTCACATACACATCTTTTCTTCCTTTCTAGAATAGAAATGCCCGCAAAGCTGGGACTTTGTCCTGTATACTTTGGTGTCCCCATGAAAGCATGCTTCCTTCCCAAGTGCTACTAAGAAAAGTCCAGATATAGAGAAAGCTATCAATTTGCAGCCCTGAACAGTATGGAAAGATTACAATTCTGAATCTGAGGGATTTCATTTGTAATCCAGTAAGAATTTCTAGCTTAAGGTCATAGTGAAAAGTTAAAGTATCAATCAGAGTTGAGTTGAAACTGAAAATAACTACGAGAGCCCAAACATGGTATTAAGCTATGTCAGGATGGCTTAAGAAAAGAAAACATGGCGTTGTCAAGTTACATTCCTGGGTGTATAGCATGTGGCTATGGAGTAATGTGTCCAGATGAGTGTGCTGTAGAAAATGGCCTGTTGATCACGTGTTTGAGAATCCCTTGGAAGAGTTTGTTAAAATGCATGTCCTTGAGCCCTGCTGCAGATCCACTGGACTATTTGCAATGAGGATCCCAGGGCATCTGCAAATTTATTTTAATAAAATTCCTAAATCATTTTATGCACATTGAAGTTTGAGAACAACTGCTCTAAGTACATAAGATTTGGCATGTTCAAAGGAAATACTTCTCACTTTACATTTCAAGAAAGCAGTTGCCTTAGGAAACAACATATTTATTCCAATGACGTTGTTGTTTCTGAGTCCAAACATTTTTTGTGACCACGCCTTTTGTGTTGCCATAACGGCCTCTAAAACATTCTTTGGTATCTACTCAGTGCTATAAATCTGCCCTTTTAAAAGAGTGGATTTGAATGTTAGCAACAGTTACGACCATTTAGAAGCATGTGAATGAGGTAAATGGCCAAGTAGGGCAATATGGTTGGGGTCCTAAACAGGGTGTGATTATGAGCAAATTAAACTAGTTTTCTTGAGCGGCTCTCCTAAAATACAAAGATGAGTAAGTATCAAAAAACTCTATGCATATTTTCACAATCACTATTATTTTTTTGCAATAAAACCTGTTAAAATATTGCATTTAGCTTGTGGAAACAAATACTCAAAATGTTCTATTTCTAAACAATCCTGAAAATACATTTACGCATTACTGTTGTACCAGAAACATGTACACATGGACAGTAACTCAACATGATGCCTCAAATTTCACCATGTAGATGACTTTTTAGCACAGATGTTTTCAGATCGACTTTTAAGAGGATGAACTCAAGACAGCTAACAGCCAGACAGGAAGGGAATCACAAGGGTTGCATTCTCAAATTCTGAATAATGCTTTTACTGCCTATTGCTTGATTAGGTGTAAACCCATTATTTTAAACATCTACTTTTTTGTCCTGATTTTTGTTTTGCCCCCAGATTTCTGTTCTGCCCTAGGTGCTTGGTATCGGAGTCCTGCTGCCTCCAGTAAGGTTAGATATTGAGCAACTCACCACAGAATCACATTTTCCTGGCCCCAAGGAGAAAATAGCAATGGCCAGTCATCAGCAGATCAGTATACGTTGTTAGATTGATAAATGAAATGTCATTGCAACTTTCAAGGCATTTTGCATTCTAATCAAGTTTATAAAACAATCACAACAATTAAGAAAACAATTAAAATTAAAAACACAATTACAAAAACAATTCTAAAAAATCTCAAAACAGTTTTCCCCCAGCTAAATGTACTTTAAAAAATCTTACTGCGAATCACTTAAATTTCCTATGCCCTAGTTTTGTCTTCTGTAAAACAGATATAATAGCGAGATTGATTTCAGAGAGTTCTTGGAAGAATTGAATAATTCAAGTTTAGCAAAGTGTGTAATACACTCAGTTCTCAAAAGTGTTAACTGTTGTCACTATTATCATGTAAACAACTTGCACAGTATACTTGGCATTTGTGGTTGAATAAACAGTAGCTAATTATATTAAAAAACTTACCGATGAAATAGGAAGACACATTAATCACAAATTCGGCTTAATGACCATATATCCCCAGAGTAGAAAACAATTCCACATTCTTACTTTTTGGACACTGCCTAATGTATTTTTTATTCTAACTAATTTTTTTTTAATGTGTAGTTCTTTTTTTTTTTTTTTTTTTTGGGTGGGGGGCAAGTGAGCAAGGGACAGAAAGAGAGAATCCCACGAAGGGCAGAGAGAGAGAGAGAGAGAGAGAGAGAGAGAGAGAAGTGGGGCTCTAGTTCACCTGATGTGGGACTCAAACTCATGAACTGACTGGAGCCGAAGTCAGATGCTTAACCGCTGAGCCATTCAGGCACCCATATTATAACTAAGTTTTAACTAAATATTTCATTAAAAACATGGACTCCTATGTTGAGCCCAACTCTCTTTTCTTTTCTTTTAAAATTTTTTTTTAATGTTTACTTGTTTTTGAGAGAGAGAGAGACAGACAGAACATGATCAGGGGAGGGGCAGAGTGAGAGGGAGACACAGAACTTAAGCAGGCTCCAGGCTCTGTGCTGTTAGTGCAAAGCCCAACGCAGGGCTCGAACCCATGAACTGTGAGATCATGACCTGAGCCGAAGTCAGATGCTCAATGGACTGAGCTGCCCAGGTGCCCAAGCCTGACTTTCTGATTGAGATTTGGCCATATATAAAAAATGTCATTAAATGTTGAAATTTGCTAAGACTTTAGTCAAAGTACTTTCCCACCAAGGAAAAGACACTCATGGAATTAAACTGAGGCCTTATTCATTTAAATGTTTACATAAGCTAAAGGCTACCCAATTTCTTCCCAACTAGTAAAAACAACCTAAGGTGAAGAAAGATGACCTAGGCATCTGAAGTTCTAAGCCAGACCTACCTACTTTTTAAATTCTAAGCTGAAAGTCAAAAATAGTTTGGTAAACTTCCTATTTCCTTCTCCACCCCCACCCCCAATATTGTGCCTTGCCACAGTGCTTGGCTTTTACCCACAGCAAGGGGGAAAAAAACCCTGCCAAAATATCATGAGACAGGTGGCTCTCAGGGGTACTTCTTGTCAAGCAGAAAGTGCCAGAAATCTTGTAGAATGTCTAATACAAATTTTCTTTTGCAGACTTTAGAGGTTTGCATCTGGATACACATCTGCATTTTCTGGGTGCGGGGCCAAACTGAAACATTCAGTTTATCCATTGCTAATAAACATGTCAGCAGTTTCTTTGCTCTTACATCTGTTGTGAAAAATGTTATCTTTCCTGAAGTGTATTTATTTTGTCTTTAATACCAGCTTTCATGGATTACAAAATAGAGATATGCCTTCACTTAACAAATTCAATAGCATGTGCTGGAAAGTGCCCCCTAAGAGTGATGAGATAAATTAAAGATGTATATTCTGTCTTGGGTCCTGAAAAGGAAATGGATGTAAAGAATAGCGACAACTCTCAGGAAGGCCATGCCAATGGAAACAACATGCCTCTTAATCCGGTTCATCTCAAAATCTATTCAAGACGTTCTATGCATCACAGGAATTCAACAAAAGGTTTTAAAAATCTATTATCAGTTGTTTCATTATAAAGGCTGTCTTCAGTCAGGCTGAGGACTTCCTTTCCCAAAGAAACGCCTCCATGTGCTTGCTTCTCATTTTGTACTGTCCAGAATGCCCGTGCTGCCCACTTTATTGAGACTGGGGCTGCTAGAGGATCAAATGAGGATTTGTTTATGAAGATGCTTTCTTTCTTTAGAAAGAAAACTGTAAGCTCTTATATAAATGGCCAATGGTTGCCAATATTTCTTCCCCTTACTATTGTTTCATTTTATTTCATAGTCAAAGATCTACTTTTCAAGAGTCCATTTCATCCTCAGCAACTCTATCTCCTTCACCAGTATGTTCCCTCACCAATATCCCACCCTCTCAAAATAATTCATCAGTGAGAAAGGTGATCTCTCACACAGGTGAGAAATGGCATGTATGTAATTTGAAGAAGCAAGTAGGAAAGTCCTGATATCAAGTGCACGGTAAATGTGATTAGGGCTGTCAGAGATGTAACTCTGTCCTCCAGATTCCTTCTCTGAAGTTATGGGTAATGCTACATACCACTCTCTGAAATCCAAAGCCTTTCCACCCAATTGGCCAACAGCCAATTTCTGCTAAAGTCAAGGGGCGGGGTGTGTGTGTGTGTGGAATGGGTAGAAGTCCCCAACCCTGTCATTCTCCCCCTTTAGCTCTATAAGATTAAGCCAGCAAATGATGTACTCATATATAAAGTTCTTTGCTAATGGGTTGGGTCAATATCTGAAAGAAAGGTGTCATCCAAGGACAGTGATTTGTTAATTAAAGAAAACAGCAAAGATGCAAATAGAATTTAAAAAGCCAAAAGGTTGTTTTCTAAAAGTCAAATAAAATCAGTCCACTTTTGTCAAGATTAGTCAAGGAAAAAAATAGAAGGCACACATAAATAATATTAAGTATAGAAAAGGAGAATAAGCAGAGAAGGATCTCAGTTGAAAATGACAAGAAAAGATATCATTAAAAAGCTAAATGGTGATAGGAGTGTCTGGGTGGCTCAGTTGGTTAAGCGTCTGACTTTGGCTCAGGTCATGATCTTGAGGTTTGTGGGTTCGAGCCCCGCGTCAGGCTCTGTGCTGACAGCTCAGAGCCCAGAGCCTGCTTCGGATTCTGTGTCTCCCTCTCTCTCTGCCCCTCCCCTGCTCATGCTCATGCTCTGTCTCTCTCTCTCAAAAATAAATATACATTTAAAAAAATCAAAAGTTTTTTTTAAAAGAAGCTAAATGATGATAAATTTGAAGAGTTCGATGAGATGCATGCATTATTAGAAAAATATAACTTAACAAAAGTAACTTAGAAAAAATAAAAATCCTGACTAATCTTCTACTATTAAGGAAATTGAATCCATGGTTAGAAATCTGCCTACACATAAAGCACCAGGTAAAGATATTTTACAAATAAGAGTATCAAATATTCAAGAAACAGATCATTTCAGTCTAACACAAAATTTTTTCAGATAGAAAAAAAAGGAAAAAATGCCCAACTCATTTTTTGAAGCAAGTTGCAACCAAGACATTCTTGAAAGACATGTCGAAAGAACTCATCCTATCAGCTCTCTTACGCTTAATATAAAAACTCTAATAATTGAGTGAGTATGATATTGGTGCTGGAATAAACACACAGCACAGTGGAATCAAGTAGAGAGACCAAGATAAATCCAAATATGGAAACCTAATATGTAATAGAATTACTTCAGATTACTTTCAAAAAAAGATGAGACTTTTCAGGAAATGGTACTAGTCTTCCAGTAAATGGTGACCAGTAAACAGAAACTGGTATTTCATTTTCATAAAAAAATTAAAATAAGATTCCACTTTATAATACACACTTAAACAAAATTCATATAGATAAAGAGTGACATTTCCTGGGAAGAAAAGGATAGACTTATTACCTCAGGTGAGGGAAGCATTTTTTAAAATACAAAAAAATGCAAATCATAGAAACACATAGATTTGGCTACATTAAAATTAGGGATCATCAAAAAATTAAGATAACCAAAAACACCATTAGAAAGTAAAAAGGCAAGTCACAAACTGGCAGGAGTTATATATAATAAATTATGAACAAAATCATGGAGTCTAGAATATGTATAGAACTCCTATAAAAAATGTTAAAAGTTCAGATAATGCAATTTTTTAAAGTTGCCAAAATACATGAAAAATATATCAGAGGAGGACACAGATATGGCCCATATGCTTATTTAAAACTGCTTGCAATTTCATAGATGTAAAAATCCTCAACAAAATATTAGCAAATGGAATACATTAACAAATCGTTCACCATGATCAAGTGGAATTTATTCCAGGGATCCAAAAGTGGTTCAATATTCACAAATCAATCAATGTGATATATCACATTAACAAAAGAAAAATAAAAATTATATTATCATTTTGATAAATGCAGAAAAAGCATTTGACAAAGTACCACATTCATTCATGATAAAAATTCTCAACAAAGTAGGTTTATAGGAAATATATTTCAACATAATAAAGGCCATATATGAAAAACCCACTGCAAACATCATACTTAAAGGTGAAAAACTAAGAGATTTTCCCCTAAGAACAGGAACAAGAAAAGGATGTCCACTCTCACCACTGTTATTCAACATGGTACTGGAAGTCCTCGACACAGTAGACAACAAAAAGAAAAAAAAGGCATCCAACTCAGTAAGGAAGAAGTAAAACTTTCACTATATGCACATGACAGGATACTGTATAGAGAGAATCCTAAAGACCACCAAGCAAATACTAGATCTGATAAATGAATTCAGAAAAGTTTCAGAATACAAAGTTAATATACAGAAACCTGTTGCACTTCTATATACCAATAATGAACTAGCAAAAAGAGGAATTAAGAAACAGCCCCATTCATAATTGTACCAAAAAGAATAAAATACCTAGGGATAAACTTAGCCAAGGAGGTAAAAGGCCTAAGTTCAGAAAACCATAAAACATTGATGAAAGAAATTGAAGATGGCACAAACAAATGGAAAGATACTCCATGCTCATGGATGGGGAGAATTAATTAAATGCCCATACTACCCAAAGCAATCTACAGATTTAATGAAATCCCTAACAAAATACCAACAGCATTTTTCACAGAACTAGAACAAATAATCTTAAAATTTGTATGGAACCACAAAAGACCCTGAATAGCCAAAGTAATCTTGAAAAATAAGAACAAAACTGGAGATATCACAATCCCATATTTCAAGATACACTTCTAAGCTGTAGTAATCAAAACATCTGTAGTAATAAAAATAGAATGGTACATGCACAAAAATAGACACATAGATCAATGGAACAGAACAGAGAGAGCAGAAATAAATCGACAATTACATGGTCAATTAATCTACAACAAAGGAGGCAAAAATATACAGTGGGGAAAGATCAGTCTCTTTAACAAATGATGTTGGGAAAACTGGACAGCTACATGCAAAAGAATGAAAGCAGACCACTTTCTTACACCATAAACTCAAAATGGATTAAACTCACCTAAAGTGAGACTTGACACCATAAAATTCCTAGAAGAAAACATAGGCAGTAATTTCTTTGACATCAGCTGTAGAAACATTTTTCTAGATATGTCTTCTTTGGCAAGGGACACAAAAGCAAAATTAAACTCTTGGGACTACACCAAAATACAAAGCTTTGCACAGTGAAGGAAGCAGTCAACAAAACGAAAAGATAACCTACTGAATGGGAGAAGATATTTGCAAGTGGTATCTCTGATAAGGCGTTCATATCCAAAATGTATAAAGGAAATACAACTCAACACACACATACAAAACAAATAATCCAATTAAAATTGGGCAGAGAACATGAATGGACATTTTTCCAAAAAAATATACAGATGGCCAATGACACATGAAGATGCTCAACATCACTCATTGTCAAGAGAAATGCAAATCAAAACCACCATGAGACATCACCTCACATCTGTCAGAATGGCTAACATCAAAAACACAAGAAACAGCATGTGTTGATAAGGAGATGGAATAAAAGGAACCCTTGTGCACTGTTGTTGGGAATGCAAGCTGGGGCAGCCACTGTGGAAAACAGTATGGAGGTTCCTCAAAAAGTGAAAAATACAACTACCCTGTGATCCAGTAATCATATTCCTGGGTATTTACCCTAAAAATTAAAAAAACGGTAATTCAAAGAAATACATGCACCCTTATGTTTATAGCAGCATTATTTACAATAGCCAAGATATACAAACAGCCCAAGTGTCCACCGATCGATGAATGGATAAAGAAGAAGTGGTATATATATGCAATGGAATATTATTCAGCCATAAAAATAATAAAATTTTACCATTTGCAACAATATGGATGGAGCTAGAGGATATAATGCGAGGTGAAATAAGTCAGTCAGTGAAAGACAAACGCCATATTTCACTCACACATGGAATTTAAGAAACAAAACAAATGAATAAAGGAAAAAGAGAGACAAACCAAGATACAGACTTTAACTATAGAGAACAAACTGATGGTTACCAGAGGGGAGGTAGGGGGGATGGGTGAAATAGGTGAGGGGGATTAAGGAGTGCACATGTCATGAAGAGCACTGGGTGATGTATGGAATTGTTGAATCCCTATATTGTACACCTGAAACTAATGTAACACTATATACTAACCATACTGGAATTAATTTTTTAAATTAAATAATAAAAAAATAGCTAGAATCTAAAAAAAAAAAAAAACCGCAATGAAATATCACCTGACAGCTATCAAAATCAAAAACACAAGAAACAACTAGTGTTGGTGAGGATATGGAGAAAAAAGAACCCTCGTGCACTGTTGGTGAGGAATGCAAGTTGGTGCAGTCACTGTGGAAAACAGTATGGAGGTTCCTCGACAAGTGAAAAATAGAATTACCATATGATACAGTAATTCCACTGCCTGTTTTTTACCCAAAGAAAATGAAAACACTAATTCCAAAGGATATTTGTACCATGATGTTTACTGCAGTATTATTAATAACAGCCAAAATATGGAAGCAACCCTAGCGTCCATAGACAGATGAATGGATAAAGAAGATGTGGTATATATACACAATGGAATATTACTAAACCACAAAAAAGAATGAAATCTTGCCATTGTGTCAACATAAATGGATGGATCTAGAAGATTTAATGCTAAGTGAAATAAGTCAGTCAGAGAAAGACAAATACCATGATTCCATTTATAAGTGGAACTTAAGAAACAAAACAAATGAACAAAGGGAAAAAAAAAGAGACAAATAAAAAAACCTGACTCTTTAAATATAGAAAAATATAGAAAACTCTTTAAATATAGAAAACAAACTGGTGGTTGCCAGAAGGGAGGTACGTGGGGGGATGGGTGAAACACGTGATGGGAATTAAGAGTACACTTATCATGAGGAGCACTGAGTCATGTATAGAATTGTTGAATCATTATATTGTACACCTGAAACTAATATAGCACTGTATTTTAATTATACTTGAATAAAAAAGTTTAAACAAATGCATGTAATTTCATTAGTGACTAGAGAAGTGCATATTTCTTAAAACCATAAATGAGATAAAGTTCTACACACACACACACACACAAATTAGTAAAACAAAAAGTTGGACCTAGCCAAGTATTGGTGAAAATGTAAAACAAATAGGAATATAAATTAATACAAGAATTTTAGAAAATAACATTATTTAGTTACATTGAAAATATTCATAGACTGTGACCTAGTAATTTTCCTCTTAATTTACAATCTACAGAAATTTTTTAACAAATAATTGAGGAGATATGCATAAATGTGTTCATAACAGCAGTGCATGTGATAGCAAATAACTGAAATAATCCAAATGTCTGTCCATCAAAAGTAGAAAGAATGAATAAATGGTGCTATAGTTACATAATGGAATTCCTTTAAGTAAAAATTAATTAAGTACCATGTATTGATAAGGATTAATTCCAAAAATAGTAAGCCAGAAAAGCAAGTCACAGAGACTATATATTTGTGATTCCATGTTTGTAACCTTCAATAAAAGCAAAACTAAACATCTTTTGGGGTCATATGCATAAGTGATAAAATTAGAAACAAAAACACTGGGATAATAAACATTTTGAAGAGATTAAATAAAAAGGCAGATGCAATTAGAAGGAGTCTACAAGGGCTTCAACAAAATTGACAATATTCTATTTCTTGAGCTTAATTGTAGGCACACATTATTATTAGTATAATTATTTAAATGCATGCAATGTGGGGCGCCTGGGTGGTTCAGTCGTTTAAGCATCTGACTTTGGCTCAGGTCATGATCTCGCAGTTCACGAGTTCAAGCCCCATGTCGGGCTCTGTGCTGACAGCTCAGAGCTTGGAGCCTGTTTCTCTCCCTCTTTCTCTGCCCTTCCCCAGCTCATACTCTGTCTCTCTCTCAAAAATAAACAAAGTCATTTTAAAAATTAAAAAAAATAAACACATGCAATGTGTATATTCAAGAGTTATAAGAATGAATTAGGTTAATTGACATATATAATTTTGTGTCTATTTATTCCAAATGTAATAAATATAGAAAGTAAGAGAAGGGGAAAAAGTGTCAAGAATGTATTAATAGAAAGATGTATTAATAGAAAGAAGACATCAAGCTCACAGGAGTCTAGCTGAGTACTATGCACAGGGATTGCATAAATAAAAATATGCCAATCCAGAGACCAAGGGCAGTAAAGAGGTAACAAAAACATGTCCAGGATTATTTGGGCTCCTTGGAGAGTAATTTTGATCTGAAGCCAAAAACATGCTGGATATGGAGCCAGAACAGAAATACCTAAAGAGACAGCTAAAGAAGATAACTGGCCTTAGACCAGAGGTAGAGTGAATGAGTAAGGGTGAAGTAAACCAAGCCTTAATTCCAGGAGAAATGGGCATGATTCAAGGAAATTTGGAGTTCTTCCAATGGGAGAGCTGCATCAGAACTCTGTTGCTCTTTAAGAACCCACCACAAACATTTCTATTCATAAGGGATCATATTTTATGTGTATGCAGAGCTGGAGTGCATAAAACGTGTTCTCAAGATGGCCTTTATAGGGATGAAGTGAACGGAATAAGGCATGCTATGCGAGCTTCTTCCTCCGAAGTAGGAAGACAATCCTTTGTAAGGTTTTCAAGGACAGCAGAGGTGTACCTACTAGACGACCAAAGAAGGAAAAAAATGGCTAAATCACAATCAGAATGTCTATATTTAGTGTTTATTTTCAATGAATAGATATAGGGCTTTGGGAAGTCACACCATCTCTCTGTGCTCCAATTTCCTCACCTGTAAAGTAGTTGGCCCTCTGCTTTCTTCGACATTTTCTAGTTATAACATTGCACAAATGCTAGGATTCATAAACTCAATGGTCCAATTCTAACTACGGTTTCTCTGTTCAGACCATTTTCTAGAAGTTAAAAAAGAAAAGTGTCCACAGAGACTTTTACTTCCCCCAATTTTCCATTTCCCAATTTAGCTTGGAGGTACCTGCTCTCTACAGAGAAGCCATGTGCTGGCAGCTTCCTGGGCAATTGCCTCCTTGCTTTGAAGTCCTGTCTACCTCTATACCATCACAAGACACTAAAAACTTTATTCCTAAAATTTATTTGTGGAATGGGAACACTAGTGGCTCAGTCTGGAGTGGCCCTTCATTTAGAAAGTGCCTTACAAAGTTAAAGCCAATAGAGGCCTTTGGTTTCAGTATAGAATGCTTTAAAGTGAGGGTATCACTTTTTTTCCCTCTTTTATCACATGGAATTTTTGTCTTTATGACCTTCAAAAATCAATTTTTATATTAAAAGCAAATATTTCTCCTGCTCTTAAAATGCTAACATTTAAAAACCAATATATACTGGCAAATAACGTGGGAAATAAGCATGCAGAACACTTAATGATTGAATACATAAAGCATTTTTCTTCTGTTGTTATGTGACAGCTGGATAAGCTTCAACTTCCTGCTCACTGCACAGGCTCTAAGCTTCCAATTCTGAGATTCTTCCTTTTCTTCCTCCTCTCTGCCTCCCCGTCCTCTTCTTGCCTCCTCCTACCTCTGGGAAAACACAAATGGTTTTGATTACATAATAGCTGCAAACTTTATATCACCCACTTCAATTGTTACACATCATAAACAGAAGAGTGAACTTCAGAGTCCATTAAGACAAAGGTTGGTCTGGATTGTTGGGAGGCCTTTCATGTTGGTATGGTTTTAAAAAAAAAGTTTCTGTAGGAAAAATAAATGCATTGAGCCTAGCTACTGACCATGCTCTGACTACCAACCACTCAGCCTAAAGGGTGACAAGACCCCATTCTAGTCAAGGAAAAAGTGAAGCCTGGAGCCCAGGACTAACACAGCCCCTGCAAGATTCACTCAACCCCCACAGTTTTAATATGTGAGTGCCAATAAATGCCCAATGTTAAGCAAGGATAGGCAGAGCTCGTATAAAAACACTATGCAGTGTGCACACCCTATTGATTCTGATTCCATCTTCTCTAATCTGGAGTTTTCTTTTGGATTTTCTTTGATAAATAAAGCTCTATGACTATCATAAGGCCCCAGTAAATAAACTAGAAGCAAAGACCAAGGCAGCACGTTTTATTCCACCAACTGTAAATATTCATTGAGCACATTGAGCATAGGGCATAGTTCTAGATTCCTGGGCTCCCTCAATGAACAAAACAGACCAATGTCTACTGAAAAGGAGAAAGTCACTTCTTTAAAGCAGTATCAAGAAGTGTATTTTACAGTTTTTTAGAAGGTGATAAGTATTGTGGAACAGTAGAACAAGAAGGAGGTATATGGAAATATTGGCTACGGTGGAGGGTTGTGATTTTAAATAGGGTGGTCATTGAGGCTACGTTAAAAAAGGATGTGATTGGAGACTATTTTGAATCTTGGGAGAAGGGGTGCTAGCGATGTTTCCAATTTGGAAAAAAAAAATGATTCTGGGTAATGATCTGTTCTTCCTGTTTATTTGGTAAATTATTTATGCTGTTTGGAGATATGACTTTAAATGATTATACCTTACAGTACCTTTAATTCATTGTAATACAATAATTTTCATTGAGGCCCTGCTATGTAATAGGGACTGTTTTAAGCACTGGGAATATATCATTAAGAAGGAAAGCAGGACCTCTGTGCTCTTGGAGTCTCTATCCTAGACAGGAGAGCCAAAAAAATACATAAAATAACAAGATGATTTCAGATTGTGGTAAGGGTTATGCAGAAATAAATAGGTTAATAGCATATGGATACAGAGATAGGGTGGTCAGGACCAGAATCTCTGACTTTAATCTGAGATCTAAATGAGAAGATTATGGTGGACATGTGAAGGGATTTCTTAGCATAAACAAGAAGCATAAAATCTCTGTGGAGAGGATGCCATTGACTTGTTCTAGGAACAGTATGAAGGCCATTGTGGCTAGAGTAAGAAGGAGAGTGGCAAGAGATTATGTCAGAAAAGTGGACACTGTTATGAGTGGAATTGTGTTCCCCAAGATGATTTTGAAGCCCAATCTTCAGTGCCTGGGAATGTGACTTATTTGGAAATAGAGTTTTTGCAGATGATTCGTTAACATGAGGTCATTGTGGTGGGCCCTAATCCAATATGACTGTGTTCTTATAAAAAGGGTAAATTTGGACGTGGAAAGTGACACACACAGAGAGAACATCATGGGAAGATGAAGGCAGACGTTGGGGTAATGTATCTACAAGTCAAGAAACACCAAAGGTTGCCAACAAACCACAGAAGTTAGGAGAGAGTCATGGACCATATTCTCCCTCATAGCTGCCAGAAGGGACCAAACCTGCTGACGTTTTAATTTTAGACTTCTAGTCTCCAGAACTGTCCAGCAATACATTTCTTTTGTTTAAGCCACCCAATTTGTGGTACTTTTCTACAGCTACCCTAGGAAACGAATACAGGCAGGGACAGATGCCTAAACATTTAGATTTTAGTTGAAGTGCAATTAGAAGATACTGAAAGGCTTTAAGCATGATCTAATGAACATCTCTAAAAAGATCATATGGATGCTGTCATCTGGTCATGGCAGTACAACCAAGGAGAGCTTGGTGATCTCCCCAAAAGAAGCACAATCTAATTTTACACAGCCATTAGAGAGCAACCATCATATACATGATACTTTTCTACATTTTTCAGCACGGACATTTAGCATTCTTGATCTTTAAAGGCAACTTTTGTGGATAAAAGTTTTCAAATGATAATCTGATGATTTTCAAATGCTGAATGAAATCAATTTATGTGGTATATAATTTAACGCTTTTTATGATTCAGAAATATCCATTTCAGTTCACAACATATTTATTGTTTGGAGTGTGAGTCGGTGTGTGAGACATTAAGCTATAAAAATAATAAATATGACTCTGCTCTTGATAAATTTATAGTCTGATGGAGAAGACAGATATATGAGAGTATCAATCTTCGACAGTGAGTAGTAATGAAAGGTATCTAAAGCAGCATGCTGAAGGATCCAATGATGTTTTTTGGAGGAGATGATACTTGAGTTAAGCGTGGAAAGTAAATAACAATTGGCCAAATGACCAAAGGAGGGGGAGATGCTCAGAAAAAGGGAAGAGTCCAGCAAATCCACATGGTTTCCAGCTAACCATCAGCAGACGGGCAACCCTAGAACTAACAGCGGTGAGAGAAAAGTGAGGAGAGAGAGGAACCTGGTCATGGAGGCCCTGGTATGACAGCCAAGGCTCTTCTATTGTGTGGGCAATAGGGATCCACTGGGAGATGCAAATAAGGGATCAGATGCTCATCTCACTAGATGTATCATTCAGAGCTCTTTAGTTACAAGCAAATCCGGAATTGATCCCAACTACATGGTAGTTTGTGGCAAAACCCTAGAGGCTTATAGATTTGAAGGAAAGGGCAAAGAAACAGGCCTTACTACAAGGTGCATGACCAATCTCCTGTATATCCTTGAGCAGAAGGGTAATTCCAGAGCAACCTCAAGATAGAGGCGGCAGGATGGTAGTGGACACCTTCCTCAAGGATGAAATATTTAGTTTTGTGCCTTGAGAAAAAGTTAGTTTATCACATAAAACCCATATGTATAAAATGCCAAATAGTTTTGCAGAAATTATAATAATAAGAAGGAAAAAGATCATCTCCACACTGATTTCTATCCCAAAGAACTACTTTCAACCTTTTCAGCCATTTTTCTACCTAAAACATATCTCTGTACTTCTAAGTTAAAAGGAAAATACTTACACTGCTAATCAAAATTAACGAAAAGATATCATATTGTCTGCCATGTGGAGAATGAGTTGGGGGCAATAGTGGAGACGGAAGTGGGGAGATGAGCTGGGACGCTATTACTTTAGTACAAAAATGATTGTGCTTTGTTTCTATGATCTGAATAACTGAAATGTATGCATTAAATTGCCAATGATGTATGTTATTTATTCTGAATATAAACATAACAGGAGTATGAATGTATGGATTTGCTTGTATCTCTTTCCTGCTTACCAGCAGAAATATAAGCTCAGTCACATCTTCCATTTACTGACTGAGCCAACTTCTAAGATTCATAGGAACAATTTTCTTGATTTCAGGCCAGAATTAAAAGAATCCTTTTGTTTTCCTGAGATGGCTTATATAGTAAGCACATGGATCCCACTATGTCTTTTGCACTTAATCAGGCTGTTTGCTATCATAGTTTTTTCTCTTCTGTTCTACCCTGAAGGAAGATAGAGAACTTGGTGT
Source organism: Cryptoprocta ferox (assembly GCA_028646485.1). Lineage (NCBI taxonomy): Eukaryota > Metazoa > Chordata > Mammalia > Carnivora > Eupleridae > Cryptoprocta > Cryptoprocta ferox. The sequence continues at coordinate 12,336,601 of CM053562.1, forward strand.
TTTGTCTCACAATTTGTCTGTAAGTCTCCTCCGAGCAGTTTTCTAGGTGAGAGATGTGCACTCTGTGTCATCTTTCCACCCAGGTCTTTGTTATTTTGCAACTCTGTCAACCATTCTTAGAAGTCTAAATTCCCCCTTATCAGCTCATGCACTTAAAGAATGGAGCTCATGTTTCAAAACCTACAAATGGTCTGAACAATACATGGAAAAACTTCAAGTAAAGTTGCAATGTTAAGAGTCTTGAATAGAAATAGTCCTATGCCTGAATGCTGAACAATTTCACCCCATCAGCCAGTGTCAACAGGGGGTAACTAGGGCACTTGGAAAGTTTCTGTGCTCCATGATGCCTGTCATTGACCGCAGCAGTAGTGTTCAAACTTTGGCATGCACCGGAAGCACCTCAGGGGTTTTTTAAATACATGGGCACTTGTGTTTATGAGGTCTGAGCTCCATATGATAGGTCATCAAGTTCTATATGGAAGATAATAACTAAAAAATGATGTTTAGCTTTTTTTATATACTGAGGTCCTACAATGGTAGTCAGAAAAACTTGGAAGAGAACCCTGAGGGAAGGAAAAGAGAAAAATTTCCATCAAGGGAATTAGATGCCTGTGGCCCATCATGAGAAAAACCAGAGGAGACGGGAACTCATGTAAAAATCTGGATCCAAGTCAACCCCATATCAGGTTATGGATATTCCGTAATTCTGTAGTAACTATAAGAACTAAAGGAGTGGTGGCCTGACTTTTTGGTGGGGGGCTGGTAGGGGCTCCACAATTCTTCCCAGTCCCTCTTTAACAAGTTCTCCCTTTCTAAAGAATCTGTTGCAGGAGATGAGGGTGATGAATGAGAATCACTTGTTCTTTTTGAGAGTCATTGCTGTCGTGAGCTTCTGTGTTTAAAAGATGATGTCAAATCTGGGATATATGCTGGAATGGAAAAGGGTTTAGAGTCAATATGGATTGTTCAAACCCCCTCAGGACCTGCTATATTGCTTTTAAATATCATCTATCTCCAGATGTGCACTTCCTACCTAGGTGGAATAATGGGGATAGTATTTACTCTCCCCTATGGAAAAACCAAAAAATCCAGGTAAAAACACAAAATACAAAACAATGATTTTCAATACAGTGATTATTAGGCAACAGAAGACAATGATCCCTGAGAAACAGAAAATGAAAAAGATGAACCCTACAATTATCTCAGATTTCCACCTTGTAGAGGTTGCCAAACCATAGCACACGGACAGAGAATCCAAGTAGAGTCCAGGAGACTCCCTGAGTTGAGGAGATAGAGCTGAGAGTCCAGGGAGATCAAAGCAGCTCGTGGTCACAAGACAGTGAAACAAACAACACAGAGCTACACGGAGAAAGAACTCCAAAGAAGTTCAAAGTGTGCCCCTTGAGTACTCATTGGAATACTGATCAGTGCATGCATGTAAGGAAAGCATTTAAGCCAAGGAAGGAACTATGTGAAAAGTTTAGTGGCAATAGTATCTATCAATCACATAGGGCCAGGAAAAGCATCTGTTCTCATCACTCTAGAAATCTTCATAAGTTGCAGTGAATTGGGAAGAGTATTTAGAAGAGATTTGCTTCAGTAGTGGGGATAATTAGTCCTACATGAAACACCCTGGTTCCATTTAAAAAATCTTAAAAGTGGTTCCCCCAAACATCAAACTATTTGTAAGTAAATTAACTGCATTCCCCCAAAAAGTTAAGACTATTATGGAAATACAAAAATACCCAATATCCCAAAAGATAAAATTCAAAGCGTCTGGCCCCTTATCAAAAAATTACCAGGCATACTAAGGAGCAGGAAAATATTATCTATAATGAGAAGAGAAGTCAATCTATTGAAATTGACACAGAACTGACACAGATATTTGAGTTAGCTGAAAAGGTTATAAAAATGGTTATTGTAACTGCATTCCATATGTTCAAAAAGTTATGTAGAAACATAAAAGAAATTTTGAAAAAGCAAATCAAGCTTCTAGTGATGAAAACAGAATCTGAGATGAAAAGTACACGGATACAATTAACAGCAGACAGGATCTTACAGAAGGAAAGATAAGTAAACTTGAAAATAAAGTAATAGAAACTATCCAAGATAAGAATATGTGGGAAAAAATCATAAATAAAGTAGTATCAGTGAGCTGTGGGACAACTTCAGCCTAATATGGGCATATCTGAAACAAGGATGGGAGGGGACAGAAACAGCTCTTGAAGAAATCATGCCCATTTTAAAAAAATTATGAAAACTGTAAACCTGAAGGTCCAAGAAGCTCAATTAATTCCAAGCACAAGAAATATGAAGAAAACTATACCCACGGAGTCAGTCATAATCTTTACAGAAAGATTTTTAACTACAAATTCAGTGCCTTCATAAGATTTAGTACTAATAAGATTATCTATTTCTTCCCAAATGAGCTTTTTGGTAGTTTGTGTCTTTCAAGGAATTGGTCCATTTCATTTAAGTTGTTGATTTGGTGAATTCTATGAAACATTAAAGGAAGAAATAATACCAATTCTGCACAAATTCTTATAGAAAAATGAAGAGGAGAGAATATTTCCCAAATTATTATTTGGTTCCAGTATTTCTTGAGTACCAAATCAGAAATATACATTATAACTAAAGGAAATGATAGGCTAATACCATTTATGAACAAAGATGCAAAAATTCAAAATATTATTTATCCAAGTAAATACAACAATACTAAAGAAGGGTAATATATCCTTAACAAGTGGAATTTGTTTCATGAATGCAAGGTTGGTTTTACACATAAAATCAATCAATATAATTCATATTAAATTATAGAAAAATCAAACAATCATCTCAGCTGCTAGAAAAGCACTTGACAAATCCAATTCATTCCTGATCAAAACTCTCCATAAACTAGTAACAGAAGATAAATCTCTCAATTTAATGAAGGACATCTATGAAACCCTATAGCTAACATCATCCTTATTGATGGAAGACTAAGTTTCAAGAATAAGGCAAATATTCCTGCTCTATCACTCCTACTCATCATTATATTGGAGGTTCTAGCCAGAAAAATAAGTAAAAGCATCTTGACAGCATAGGAAAAATAAAATTGTATGCACAGATAACATATTCTCTATGTAGACAATCCAACAAAATCTATGAAAAGCTACTAGAACTAATAAGTGAGTTTGGCAAGATTATAGGATACAAACCAATATCAAAAATCAATATTATTTCTATGTACTGGAAACAAAAATCAGAAATTGAAATTTTTAAAAATATGCAATTTATAATAACATAAGAAAATATGAAATCCTTAGGGATAAAACTTTCAAAAGATTTCTGAAACCTGCACACTAAGAATTGTAAAATATTGCTGAGAAAAATAAAAGAAGACCCAAATAAATGAAGAAATACATTGTGTTTGTGGGCAGAGATATTCAATATAGTCAAGTTGTCAATTCTTCTTAAACTGGTCTATAGATTCAACAGATTTAGAATCCCAGATTTTTTTTAAAGGACAAGTTGGTTGTGAATTTCATATGGAATGCAAAGAACATAAAATAACCAATACATCTTTGGAAGAGAAGAATAAAGTCTTTAAACCAAAGACTTACTTTACAGCTAGATTAATCATGACAGCATGGTATTGGCATAAAGATAGAAAAATAGATCAATGGAAAAGAATGGAATCCAGAAGTACATCCATATATTTACAGACAAGTGATTTTCTATGAAGATGCCAAGACAATGTTGTGGAGAGAGAATACTATTCAACGAGTGTGGCTAGAGCAACTGGATACTCAAATGCCAAGCATGCCTGTGACCCACACAGGCATATGTATAAACTTAAAAAGAATCATAGACCTAAATGTAAATTCTAAAACCATTGAAATCTCTGAAGAAAAAAAATTCTTAGGACATCAAAAGCATGACATATCAAACCAGCAAACAAAAAACTGATAAATTTTAGTCCATTAAAATTAAATATTTCTACTCTTTGAAAGTGTTAAAAACATGCAAAGACAAGCCACCAACTGGGAGAAAATATTTGCAAATAATAAGTCTCATAAAAAACTTGTATCCAGAACCTATAAAGTACACTTAAAATTCAGTAATGAGAAAACAACCCCATAAAAAAATGAGCCAAAGATGTGAACAGATACTTCACCAAAATATACATCCAACATGTAAGTACATGAAGAGATGGTCAACATCATTAGTCATGAAATTCAAATTAACATTGTATCACTACACACGTATTAGAATGGATAATACTAATAAGAGTGACCATAGCAAGGATTGGTGAGGATGTGGAGGAACTGGAAACTACTGAAGGATATACAAAACATGGAACCATTTCAGAAGAGTTTGGAAGCTTGTTTAAAAGCTAAACATATACCCATGATTATCCAGTCATTCTACTCCTCAGTAGAAATGAGAGCATATATCACACAGAGTCTTGTACACAAATATTCATAGCAGCTTTGTTTGTAATAGTCAAAACTAGGAGACAACCCAAATGTCCACCAGGAGAATGGATAAACAATGTGTGTTATAGCCATACAATGGAATAATACTCAGAAATAAAAAGGAATGAACTTGAGAAATGCAACAATAAGGAGGAATCTCAAAATAACTATGCTGAATGAAAGAACCCAGACAATAAGAAGAATGTGTGCAGTATAATTCTATTTGTAAAAAATTCTAAACTAACCTGTAGTCATATGAAAAAAGCCCACTGGTTTGCCAAGGAAAGAGGGAACAGGGGGAGGAGGGACTATAAAGGGGCAAGAGGATACTCCTGAGAACGACTGATATGCTTGATTCAACTCTCTTGATTATGTTGATGATTTCGTGAATATATACATATGTCAAAACCTATCAAATTATGCACTTTAAATATATGCAGCTTGTTATACATCAAGAATATCTCAATAAAGCTATTAAAAATATTATCTCTTTCAATTCTGTTTACCTGTCTTTTTCACTACCCCGAGTCGATTCTTAATTAAACCTTTGCTTTCTGTTCACTAATTTCTCTCAGAGACTTACTTTTTGTTTGAAATTCCTATAAAGTCCTTAGGAATGTTACCAGTGTCATTTGGTTGCTGGTTAAGACTATTCCTACAGCCTAGCTTTTAAGTTTTGTAAAGGCTAAGCAAAGAGCTATTAATCACTACAGAAATTATGGTGGAAGTATATCTTTCTAGAAGCATAAGAGTCACCAAATTATACTAACTCTATGCCTGGAAGACAAGAAGCTTTCTATGTATTATTTTCATTCACTCATTTATTCTTACAAACAAGGGATAATTTTTGAGTTCTTACTATATTGTAGGCACTGTGATTACTATTTGAGGACCTACTACATAATAGGCACTAAGCTCAATATTTAGTCCCTTATAAACATTCTTTCATGCAGGTGTTTATTATCTCCAATTTACAGATTAGCAATGCGAGGATCAGAGAGGTTAAATACTTGCACAATTTTATTTAGCTAGAACACAAAAAATATTGGAAAAGTGATTTTTGTCTACACAAATATAAAATTAAAAAATTTCTTCCTCTTATTCAACTATAGGTCTTTTTCTGGCTATCTAGTTTGGGGAAAAAAAAGCTTTGGTCAATTACATATTCAAATATATACACACACATGCACACACACACAGTTTTTAGGAGGCCTTTGCAATATTCCTTTTAATTCTGTGACTTCATTCCCAGGCCTATTTCATTCATTTTAGACTCTGTAGTTTCAAGGTTGTTCTAGCTTCAAACCTTCTCCTGTGAGGTGAGGAACCCAAGGATATACAGGAGATTGGTTAGTAAATGTCAATAATGTACTTCAAAAGGATTGGGATACATAAATTGAAAGTTGTTATTCTTCCTGTAATAGAAGAATTGGTTGAAATGTTGAATTTCCTTTAATGAAATGTTTTAGTACCTTTCATTGGTAAAATGGGTTACTGCCAAAGAAATCTAAACAACTAGTGGTTTGGTGTATGGTAAGGGTTTCTACAATAACACCTGAACAGCATGAAGTGTAGGTATTTTTCAAAGTAAAATAGGACTGGAAGCAAAGGGGTCATGCACCTTGTAGTAAGGTGAGACATCAGTTATGCCCCGTGGGCTATTCAAAGGGGGCAGAGCAGATGTAAAGAAGGAGAAGCTGGAATAGAGCCACATAACACATGCCTTCATTTCATTCATGGAGCAGAAGGAGCACAGAGCAGATGGCCTCTTACTTTGATGAATGATCAGAAAGGAAGCCCATGGATGCCATAGAGAAAAGGAGCATACAAAAATGCTTTTAGGGACCATGTGTCAAGGAGAATTCCAGATGGGATGGTTAGCTTTCTCTTTTCACCCTCACATCCAAATCCATTAAGAAATCACAATTGGAAAGTATGATCAACAAAAACAAGCCGTAACAAATTATTAATGGTATAGGATTAATATTTCCTTCATCAAGCTTCCATTTCAGGCACACAGACCAACATTCTTTCTCTTTTGAGTCTTTGTTCCTATTTCTTCTCTCTGAAAAGCCCTGCTCCTTCACCTGAGCCTTTCTATTCTTAAGGATTTTGCTCAAATTCCACATCTCTTTTAGAATTCTCAGCCCATAATGATTGTTCCTTCCTTAATTTCCAAATTACTCAGTTTGTATCAGCCATAGTTACTTTAATTAATAATAAATTCAGTATATGATTTTTTTATAGATAAAGAAACCTCTGGCTACTGGCAACTTGAGATCTGAAATCATTTTAAAATTCATTAGACTTGTGCCTAGCATAGTGTCTAGAATATAGCAGATGTTATGACTATTTTATTTGTGCTAATCAAGGTCATTTGTATGTACCATGTCATATTTGATATTTTAAAAGTACTGAACAGTCTCTGGGCATCGGCAACAGCATGGTCCCCCCAAACATTCCTGGGTGTGGCTGGCACCTAGCCATTGATTGCTGAGATCCTCCCTCAGAGGGTCAGAATGGGTCAAAGCCGCAGTCCCTCAGAAGTGAGGGGTTGGGAAACACAGCCGCATCTGAGATAAAACCTAGGAGGGAGGTGCCACCTGGTCACTTGATGGCTTGGTCATGGACAGTGTAAAAGTGGGGAGTGAACTGAAGCCAGAGACAAAGGAGGGGTGCCCGATTGCTGGTCGGGGAAAACAGAGTTCTGATACTAGAGACTGGGTAGCTGGGTGATGCCACTTTCACCCCTCCTGCACATGTACATACACACCTACATGCACCACAACAATACACCCCAGTAAGCTAAGCTATGCCATATAGTGGAGAATGGAGCCATTACACTAAGCCCCACCAACCTGGGCTAACCTCGTCTTCAGGAACACCACAAGTCTCTCAGCCTGCTTAGTTTATGGACTATAATGTGCTTCATAGTTTGACTTGTAGGGGAAACCGATGTAATTTGAATCATATTTCAGTCTATTCACTAGTCCATCTGTTCAATTTTTTCTTTTATTTTTCTTTTCTTATTCTTGAATACAGAAAGAAAAAACTTTTATTTTCCATTTTTATTAAAAATATTTTTCTTTCATTTTTTCTACTGAATTTTTTACTTTTTTGTAAATTTTTCATATTCTATATTACTTCCATCATTTCATTTTATTCTATTTCACTGTATTCATTTTTTCTAATGTTCAAACATTTTCCTTTTTTTCCCTTTTTTCCTTTACTTATCTTTCCCTTTTTTTCCTCTAATCTATCAAGCTCCTTTCAACAACCAGACAAAAATATACCTAGGATCAAGCATCATTTATTTGATTTTTTTAGTGTGTGTGTTGTTTTTAATTTTTAATGCTAATTTTTTTACCTTATTAATTCCTTTTCTTCCTTGAAAATGACAAAACAAAGGAATTCACCCCAAAAGAAAGAACAGGAAGAAATGACAGCCACAGACTTAACACAGATACAAGCAAGATGTCTGAACCAGAATTTAGAATCACGATAATAAGAATACTAGCTGGGGTCAAAAATAGATTAGAATCCCTCTCTACGGAGATAAAAGAAGTAAAAGCTAGTCTGGATGAAATTAAAAAATGTTATAAATAGTGAGCTGCAATCTCGAATGGATGCCACGGCAGAAAGGATGTATGAAGCAGAGCAGTGAATCAGTGATGTAGAAGACAAATTCATGGAGAATAATGAAGCAGAAAAAAAGAGGGAGACTAAGGCAAAAGAGCATGATTTAAGAATTAGAGAAATCAGTGACTCATTAAAAAAGGAACAACATCAGAATCATAGGGGTCCCAGAAGATGAAGAGAGAGAAAAGGGGGTAGAAGGTTTATGTGAGCAAATCTTGGCAGAAAACTTTCCTAACCTGAAGAAAGACACAGACATCAAAATCCAGGAAGCACAGAGGACACCCATTAGATTCAACAAAAACCACCCAACAAGGCATATCACAGTCAAATTCACAAAATACTCAGGCAAGGAAAGAATCATGAAAGCAGCAAGGAAAAAAGTCCTTTACCTGTAAGGGAAGAATGATCAGGTTTGCAGCAGACCTATCCGCTGAAACTTGGCAGGCCAGAAAAGAGTGGCAGGATATATTCAATGTGCTGAATCGGAAAAATTTGCAGTCAAGAATTCTTTATCCAGGAAGGCTGTCATTAAAATTAGAGGGAGAGATAAAATATTTCCTAGACAAACAGAAATTAAAGGAATTTGTGACCACTAAACCAGCCCTGCAAGAAATTTTAAGAGGGACTCTCTGAGGGGAAAAAAAGAAAAAAGAGAGCAAAAGCAACAAAGACTAGAGAACACCACCAGAAACTCCAACTCTACAAGCAACAAAATGGCAATAAATTCATATCTTTCAGTACTCACTCTAATTGTCAATGGACTAAAAGCTCCAATCAAAAGATATAGGGTGACAGAATTGATAAGAAAACAAGATCCATCTATATGTTGTTTATAAGGGACTCACTTTACACCTAAAGATACCTTCAGATTGAAAATAAGGGGATGGAGAACAATCTATCATGCTAATGGTCACCAAAAGAAAGCTGGAGTAGCCACACTTATATCAGACAAATTAGAATTTAAAATAAAGACTGTAACAAGAGATGAAGAAGGGCATTATATCATAATTAAGGGGTCTATCCACCAAGAAGACCTAACAATTGTAAATATTTATGCTCCAAATGTGAGAGCACCCAAATATACAAATCGATTAATCACAAAAACAAAGAAACTCGTTGATAATAATACCATAATAGTAGGGGACTTCGACAACTCACTTACAGAAATGGACAGATCATCTAAACAGAAAATCAACAAGGAAACAATGGCTTTGAATGACATACTGGACCAGATGGACTTAACATCTGAATATATCTATATTCAGAACATTTCATCCTAAAGCAGCGGAACACACATTCTTCTCCAGTGCACATGGAACATTCTCCAGAACAGATCACATACTGGACACAAATCAGCCCTCAACAAATACAAAAAGATCGAGATCTTAGGAAGTATATAGCAATCCAAGCCTTCCAAAAGTAGGAAAAAATGTCTCAGATACACGACCTAACCTTACACTGTAAAAAGCTGGAAAAAGAACAGAAAATAAACTCCCAAAGCAGCAGAAGGTAGGAAATAATAAAGATTAGAGCAGAAATCAATGCTATTGAAATCCAAAAAACAGTAGAACGTATCAATGAAACTAGAAGCTGGTTCATTGAAAGAATTAACAAAATTGATAAACCCCTAGCCAGTTCAATCAAAAAGAAAAAGGAAAGGACCCAAATAAATTAAATCAAGAATGAAAGAGGAGAGATCACAACCAACACAGCAGAAATACAAACAATAATAACAGAATATTATGAGCAATTATACACCAATAAAATGGGCAATCTGGAAGAAATGGACAATTTTCCTAGAAACATATAAACTATCAAAAACTGAAACAGGAAGAAATAGAAAAGTTGAACAGACCCATAATCAGTAAAGAAATCGAGTTAGTAATCAAAAATCTCCCCCAAAAACAAGAGTCCAGGACCAGATGGCTTCTTTAAAGAAGAGTTAAACCTATTCTCTTGAAGCTATTCCAAAAAATAGAAATGGAAGGAAAACTTGCAAACTCTATGAAGCCAGCATTACCTTGATTCCAAAACCAGACAAAGACCCCACTAAAAAGGAGAATTATAGACCAATTTCTCTGATGAACATGGATGTAAAAATCCTCAACAAGATACTAGCCAACTGGATCCAACAATGCATTAAAAATATTATTTCCCACAGCCAAGTGAGATTTATATCTGGGATGCAGGGCTGGTTCAATATCCACAAAAAAATCAATGTGATACATCACATCAATACAAGAAAGAAAAAGAACCACATGATCCTCTCAACAGATGCAGAGAAAGCATTTGACAAAATACAGCATGTTTCTTGATAAAAGCCTTCAAGAAAGTAGGGATAGAAGGATATATCTTGAGATCATAAAGCGATGTATGAAAGACCCAATACTAATATCATCCTTAATGGGGAAAAACTGAGAGCTTTCTCCCTAAGGTCAAGAAAAAGACAGGGGTGTCCACTCTCACCACTGTTATTCAACATAGTATTGGAAGTCTTAGCCTCAGCAATTAGACAACACAAAGAAATAAAAGGCATCGAAATCGGCCAGGAGGAGGTCAGACTTTCACTCTTTGGAGATGACATGATACTCTACACAAAAAACCCAAAAAATTCCACCAAAAAACTGCTAGAACTGATCCATGCATTTGGCAAGGAGGCAGGATATAAAATCAATGCACAGAAATCTATTGCATTCCTAAACACCAATAATGAAGCAACAGAAAGAGAAATCAAGGAATTGATCCCATTTACAATTGTACCAAAAACCATAAAATACCTAGGAATAAATCTAACCAAAAAGGTGAAAAATCTGTACACTGAAAACTATAGAAAGCTTATGAAAGAAATTGAAGAAGACACACAAAAAAGGAAAAATATTCCATGCTCCTGGATAGGAAGAACAAGTATTGTTAAAATGTCAACACTACCCAAAGCAACCTACATATTCAATTAAATCCTGATCAAAATAACACCAACATTCTTCACAGAGCTAGAACAAACAATCCTAAAGTTCGTATGGAACCAGAAAACACCCCGAAAAGCCAAAGCAATCTTGAAAAAGAAAACCAAAGCTGGAGGCGTCACAATCCCCACTTCAAGCTGTAATCATCAAGACAGTATGATACTGGCACAAAAACAGGCTTTCAGAATAATGGAACAGAATAGAGAACCCAGAAATGGACCCACAAATGTATGGTCAACTAATCTTCAACAAATCAGGAAAGAATATCCAATGGAATAAAGACAGTCTCTTCGGCAAATGGTGCTGGGAAAACTGGACAATGACATGCAGAAAAATGAACCTAGACCACTTTCTTACACCATACACAAAAATAAACTCAAAATGGATGATAGACATAAACATAAGATAGGAAGCCATCAAAATCTTTGAGGAGAAAGCAGGCAAAACCCTCTTTGACCTTGGCCACAGCAACTTCTTACTCAACATGTCTCCAGAGGCAAGGGAAACAAAAGCAGAAATGAACTATTGGGACCTCATCAAAATAAAAACCTTCTGCACAGCAAAGGGAACAAACAGCAAAACTAAAAGGCAACTGAAGGAATGGGAGGAAATATTTACAAATGACCTATCAGATAAAGGGTTAGTATCCAAAATCTCTAAAGAAGTTATCAAACTCAACACCCAAAAAACAAATAATCCAGTGAAGAAATGGGCAAAAGACATGAACTCCTTCTCCAAAGAAGACATCCAGATGGCCAACTGACACATGAAAAAAATGCTCAACATCACTCATCATCAGGGAAATACAAATCAAAACTACAATGAGATACCACCTCACACCTGTCAGAATGGCTAACATTAACAACTCAGGAAACAACAGATGTTGGCAAGGATGCAGAAAAAGAGGATCTCTTTTGCATTGCTGGTGGGAATGCAAACTGGTGGAACCACTCTGGAAAACAGTATGGAGGTTCCTCAAAAAATTAAAAATAGAAATACCCTATGACCCAGCAATTGCACTATTAGGTACTTATCCAAGGGATACAGGTGTGCTGTTTTGAAGGGGCATACGCACCCCAATGCTTATATCAACACTATGAACAATAGCCAAAGTATGGAAAAAGCCCAAATATCCATTGATGGATGAATGGATAAAGAAGATGTGGTATACACACACACACACACACACACACACACACACACACATGTATATATATATGTGTATGTGTATATATATATATATATATACACAATGGACTATTTCTCAGCAATAAAAAAGAATGAAATTTCGCCATTTGCAACTATGTGGATGGAACTAGAGGGTATTATGTTAAGCGAAATTAGTCAGTCACAGAAAGACAAATCAGAACCTTGGGGTCTTTAGCCAGAGACTCAAAGCCACAAAATTCCTTCTGGCTCTGTATGACAATTGCCTCTAATTGGCTTCATTCATTGAGGACATCCTCTCCACATATGTGCTAGCAGCCCTAGGTTCATATCCTCCTGTCTTGGATACCTCAGAAAATATATTATTTCTAGAAAAAATTGTGATTGACCTTTCTTGGATTATGTGCCCACCCTTGACCCAATCACTGAGATAATTGGATGAACACCTGAGATACCCAACTTTCAAACCTGTGGTCAGGGGACAAGGTTTGTAATGTAGAGGAGAAACAGAAAGTTTATTTTTTTTTAAAAAACCCACAAAAATAACTTCACAGTCTAGTAAGAATGTGGCCTGTATTGTGGAATGATGGGTAAGAAAGCCCAAATTTTGAAGGAATTATAAGATTGTTGAAATGAAGGAAGCATTTTTAGTTATATAGGCCTTTATCAAAATGTAAGGAATAATGCATCACTCACTAGGATCACTTTCATTTTGAAGGCTATCAAAATTCCCATGATTCTGTGAGCCAAGTGAGTTTCAGTCTTTCCCGAACCCCTGGAATTCATGTCTCTTAAGAAAGAAGATGGAATAATTCTGGTAGTGATGCCTGACAACTGTTGGTTATTAGGATGGCTCCAGAAATAAATATATTAATTACCCTGAAGATGCTGGAAGTCCTATGGAACTGACCCACGGGTCGCACGAAAAGCATTAAGGAAACAAGTATCACAAATGCATCATTCCTTTTGAGTTGTCACACTGACTTTATGTCTACTGGCAAAAGTGTAAAGGTAAACCCAAAGCAGTCTTAATTTTCTTTGTTCTCATTCCCTGACGGATTTTTTTTTGCCACCATATTAAAAGAAGGGGAAAACTCTAGAGAAAATACAAATTGCTTCAAAAATACTCAGATAGTTCTGTTTGTAAAATTTCTTTTTGTAAAGACAAAAACAATGCCAGATTTATTAAAGACATTGTTGAGGTTAAAATATTTGTGGTGCATCATTAAAATTTGTATCTGAAAAATAAACATTTGGCCATGTTATTAGCTTCTAAGAATATACAAAAGTCACTGATAAAACAATTAAGAAACTGTTTTGCATTCCATTGGAGACTCATTCTGCTTTGGAGAAGTACCATAGCTAAAGCATAGAGCCCCTCCAATGTCGGTTACCTTTCTTCTTGGGTTTAGACAGAACCCTGTAGCTCAAACAAAAGAATTCCATCTTTAATTATGCTATAAGCAGAAGATTGCCAACTGAAATAGAGTCCTAGCTTTTATATACATATTCAAAGCAAAAATGGGAGGTGGGGAGAAATATTCTGTTATGGGCTCACTCTTATCTGAATGGGTCTCCTAGGCATGAATTGCTTTGAATGCAGCTTTTCCTCTCTAGGGTCTCCTTCTAGAGGCTTATCTCCCTGACCCCCTTCATCCTCACAGAGTTTCCCAAGGTTTGTATTCAGAGTTTTCAACTTTTTTAGTTTCTAAGAAAGTTTAGTGTCTACCTACTACCTGCATCTTTTCCCTCTGGGTCTGTGCATCCTGAGGCAGGGGTAGGGTTAAAGAACTACCCCATTTTTCAAATAAGATCCATCCTTGAGACTCTCCATTGCTTTAAATCACAGTCTCCAATGGGCCACATGTAAATAGCTACATTTTTCTTCACTGGTCAAGATGAATGTCTCATTTAAGAAAAGTATCCATGCTAACAGTCTCAAGAATCAAATGTCATTCCTTCAAATTATTAAAAAATACCTTTTAAGGAAGTCAAACTCTAATGAGCTATTTCTGTACTCCTTTCTAATTCCTTTACTGGAAAAAAAATGTATTTTTCCCCATAATGTGAATAAAACTCCCTCTGGAGTCCCCCCCCGCCACTTTATTGAAGTATATATGAATCATCATTGCACAACTTAATGAATATTCTCAAAATAAACACGCCGATGTAATGAGGAGCCAGATCAAAAACAAGAAGCTATCACAACCCCAAGAACCCCCCTTGTACTTCTTTCCAGTTACTATATCACCCCCCCACCATTATATGTATGTTTCACCTATTTTTGAAACTTATATCCATGTTCAATATATATTCCTCATGTCTTCTTTCACTCAACATAATGTTACATGGGATTCATTCATGTTGATGCATGTAACTAGTTAGATTATTGTCATTGCTATTTAGTACTTCTATATATTTATATATAATACATAAACAATTTGCACATCCATTCTGTTATTGATGGACATGGCTTATTTTTAATTTTGGCTTGAATAGTTCTACTAAAATGTTTTGTACATGTCTTTTGCTCATCAAATAAATGCACTTCTAGTGGTATAAACCTAAGGGTAGAATTGCCAGGTCGTAGGATATACATATGCCCATCTTTAATACATAGTGTAAGTTTTCTAACTTTGTTTTACCAATTTACAAGTCCCACCAGCATTGTATGAGATTTTCATTTTCTTTGTCAATACATTCTGGTGGCTGTGTAATAGGCTCATATTGAGGTTTTAATTTGCATTTCCCTGTAGGACTATTAATTTTGAGCACTTTTGATATGTTTATTGATCATTTGAGTCTCTTTTCAACATGTCTGCTCAAACCTTTTGATCATATTTAATTAGGTGTTCTTTTTAATTTATAGGTAATCTTTATATATTCTCGGTGAGTCTTTTGACAGATACATGTTTTCCTTTCTGTCATTTGTCTTTTCACTTTCTTTGATGGCAACTCTTGATGGACAGAATTTTTCATTTTAACAATCATAATTGGTTCTTGATCCTGTTCTAAGCTCTAGTTTCTACTTATGATGATAACATTTGTAATGAATGAATATTCCAGATGTATAGTATATATTCAAAACTGCATCTGAATCTTTAAATCCAAGAACTTCCTGGACTTCCCAAAAGTGACAAAAACCTTCATGCTATGAGTCTCTCCCTGACCTGAAAGCAGCTCAGGCTCTTATAAACAACAAAGCAAGTTGAGGGTCAAAGATTCTACATCTCAAGTTACTAGAGTCACAATGTAATCTCAGATCCAGCCAATGCAAATCTACACTAGGAATTCAAAAAAATACATAGGAAGTCTCCAATTTTGCCACAGAAAAGTTTCTTGGGCAGAAAAGGGAGAGGAGGATTATATCCAACCAAACATACTTACAGGCAAAATCATCCAAAGTTCTAAATTAAGGAGAACCTCTGTCTTCTCTCAAGATCAATAATATTCCTAGAAATGCCCCTATTCCACATTCTTGGATTTCAGTTGTCCTTCCCCCCTTGGCTTGTCTAAGCCAGCCTTACGTTATACAATAATCCCCATTTTCTATCTAATTTAAATAGTTTTCCTTTATCTAAGAATGTGTAGTTAATATAAATTTGGACAACTGCTAGAGAAAAAAACACAAAAACAAGTGCAGTTTATTAGTCAAGAATGAGATGAAATCATGGGTAACATTTTCCTCTGTTTCATGATCATTCTGTAATGCTCCCTGGCAAACCCTAGGATATCTTGCCACTTGGTCTGGAAGATTGGTCTATGACAACGAGCCACAATGCCTTTCCTCAATAAAGCTAAGTCCCTTTTGATGTCCTGCAAAACTATGAAGAAAGATAGAAGTTAGTGAACAAACCTGTTACAATTTTCCTAAGAAGCAGAGTCTGAGGTAGACAGTGTGTAGGAAGTTCATCAGGGAATGCTTTTGGGATCAGTACTTGTGACAGAGAACAGAAAACATAACAGCAGATGGAGATGTTAGACTGCAGTGCTATCACAACAAAGGACTCATCTGAACTCAGCAGCAGCTCTGAAATTGGAATGTTCCTTCAGTGTTGTCCAACTTGAGATGAGAACAGGACCTTTATACTCATTGGACAAAGGGCTGCCCTGGAAAAGCGGTGTGATTATGGGTGAAGGAATTCCAAGAACAGACAGATAAAGGTTTTCTGTTAGCAGCATTCTCAGCAGCTAGGAAAAGAAGTCCTTCCCACCTAAAAGGGGACATGGGGAGGTGGATGCTGGGCCACATACCACAGCATCCATTACAAATCTTTTTCATATATATACAAAAAGTTTTCCAAGAAAATTCTTAAGTTAATATACCAAATTATGAGGCCACATTTCTTCATCATACAATGGTAAAAAAAAAAGTCAAGGAGACACTAGGAATCTTACCAATTTTCTTAGAACTTGTCTCTTTCTTCTTTGGGGTATCTTAAGCTTCACAATTTCTCTGAGTTATCTCTGTAAGCCCCCAAGGGAAGCTTTCACATGGGTGAGGAACAATTAGGCTCATACATCTTGACAGTTGCCTATCTTGACAGTACCCTGCCCTATTGGGCAAAGTAGTCTAAACTGATGAACATTTTGAGTCTCAGAGTGCTGGACCTACACTCGAAGATGAGGGACAGAGAGAGTTCTTCTATCTTATTCTGGGTTACAATTTGTTACTGCACCCCATAGTAGTTGTGCTTGTGCCCAGAGTCCTTTCAAATCTTTCTGAAAAACAAATCCTATAACTTTGGTCTATCTCTCTATAAGAAAACTAAAAGCCAATTCATGAAGCCAGATAAGAAGGAAGATATATCATTCTCCTTGTCACTCTTGCCCACTTTAATTTTCATTTTTATATCTCTTCTCTCTCCCTCCTTATATATATTAATTCATGCAAACATACTTGCAGAGATCGCAGATCCATCATCACCACAAACCTTTGTTATGGCAGCCCTAACAAATATATATATTTTATTTTAAGTAAGAAAATACATTTTTTAGTATAAAAAGCAAAAACCAGTACTTATTTACATTCCGTTTACTTTCCAAGGGATGAGGAAGCTGGGGGAAATATACTTATAAAGGAAGTAGTCTTGTTTTACTTAATCCATTTGTGTTTTTCAGGAAACAACAAAGATCTGACTCACAATCACAGTGTAAGGGGAACCAAAAAGTTTACTCAGTTCAATTTCCCATCTCCAACTAAGACTGAAATTATACCACTGCAGGCAAATGAAAATAAACTCCACTTATAGGTAAACACCAGCTAATATATATGATATAATAGAACCAGCTTTAGTTAAATTTGTTATAATATCCAACAAATCTGCAATAAAAGATACAGCCATCATAATATATGACATTAAGAATATTTGTACAATAATTAAAACCATATTTTACACAAGAGAAGTCAGAACTATTAAGCTATGAAGTCAACAGCATCACAGTAGCAGTACCCAGTGTCTTTCTTATTCAAGTATATATACTATTTTTAAGACTTGGTTATAACAAAGACATCAGAAACTAAAATATATGCACAATTATTTTACTAATACCATGGATGACAATAACTAAAAAAATAAAAATACCCATAAATTTTGTAACAATCACACACACATTAACAATTCCACTATATATTTGTCTAAACTTTTAACTAAGTTGTACACTTAATAGCATTGAGTTTTTTAAAAATACCGATAATGGCTCTCTTCTCTCTCTCTCTCTCTCTCTCTCTGTGTGTGTGTGTGTGTGTGTGTGTGTGTATGTGTGTGTGTGTATTTCATTTGTTTTGCAATCTTTTGATGGAAGGCCAAGGCCTTTATTTTGAATTAGGACCCACTAACTGCAATTTAAACTGTTCTCTCTTGTACTAACCACACCACAAACCACACAAAGTATTATGTATGACTTTTACTTCTGGTCTCTTTCAAGTAAAGGAGAACTTAAAGATACATATAAAGTAACTTACATGATATATATCTTTGGATTACTTCCGATCTTTTGTATACTTAATATGTGCCTCTTATAAGCAGCATGCAGTTGTGTGTGCTCTAAATACAAATCTGATTATTTTAGTCTTTTAAATAGACTATTTAGTCCATTTATATTTAATACAATTACTGGCACATTTGAGTTTAAACCTACCATTTTATTGTTTTCTTTTTGTTGTTATTAGTTATACATGCTTCCATTATTTTTAGTGGTTACTCTGGTATTAGGCTGTGTCAAGACTGATACAAATGAATACTTTCGCTATTTCCTACAAATGCAAGTATGTATGTATATAAGCATGTATGTATGTATGTATTTAAAATCTTTATTTGGGAGGGAGAGAGGGAGAGAGAGAGAGAGAGAGAGAGAGAGAGAGAGAGAGAGAGAGAGAATCCCAAGCATGTTCCACACTGTCAGCATGGCTCAACTGGAGAAGCGCTCCATCCCATGAACCAGGAGATCATGAACCTGAGCCGAACCAAGAGTTGGACGTTTAACTGACTGAACCACCCAAGTGCCTCCAAATGAAGTACTTTAGAACTTTAACTACTTTGCCTCTATCCATTCTTTGTGCTTTTAAAGTCATGTGTTTTGATTTATATGTATCCCTTAACCTCAGGAGACATCGTCATCATCAGCATCGTTATCATTAAAATTTATTTAATATTTCCATTTATTTTTATTCCATTTGAATTTCTCTTTATTTCTTCCTGCATTTCCATGCTTCCATCTAGGATCAATCCCATTAGAATTACCTTTAGTGAACTTCTGCTGATAATGAAGACCCACAGTATTTCATTGCTTGGAAATGTCTTTAACTTAATTTTGAAAGATAATTTTACCAGGTACAAAATTTGAGGTAGGAAATTCTTTCTCTCAGCTATTTGAATATGGTTTCCACTATCTACTGCCTTCTGTCATCTTTGAGAAGTTGCTATTGTTTCTTTTTTGAAACTGAAAGCTTTTATCTGACTGCTTTTAAAAATTATCTTCTTTTTGGTTTTTAGTAGTTTTATTATGATTTTCCCTGGTGTGCTTTTCTTCATATTTTCCTACCTGGCATTCATAGTGCTTCTTTAATCTATGGCTTGATGTTTTTCAACAGTTTGGGGAAATTATCAGCCATTATTTTTTCAAATATTGCTTCTACTCCACATTCTCTTTTTTCTTATCTAGGACCGCAATTACACATTTGTTAGACTTTCTTACTATGTGCTATATGACTCTTCTATTCTGTATTTTCCTTTGTCTTTCTATATTTTTTATTCTGGCTTTTTTACTCATCTCCCAATTTATTAATTCTATTTTAAAATGCTATGTATAATCTGCTTTTAAACTCTACCGATTTTTAAACTCTGTTATTGTGGTTTTTAAGATTTCAATTCAGGGGTGCCTGGGTGGCTCAGTCAGTTAAGTGTCTGGCTTTGGGTCAGGTCATGATCTCATGGTTGGTGGGTTCGAGCCCCATGCCAGGCTCTGTGCTCAGAGCCTGGAGCCTGCTTTGGATTCTGTGACTCCTTCTCTCTCTGTCCCTCCCCCACTCATGCTCTGTCTCTTTCTCAAAAATAAACATTAAAAATTTAAAAAAAGACTTCAATTCAATTATATTTATAGACTCCAGGTCTCTGCTGAAACTTTTCAACATGTCCTCCATTTTCTTGAAAATATTATTCATAGCAATTTAAAAGTCCATGTCTGATAACTCTAATAAATGTTTTTCCTGTAGGTCTTTTTCATTTGTTTTCTCTGAGTGTTGTTTTTCTCTGCACTTTTAGTCATTTGGTCTTGCCTATTGGAATATCTGATAATATTTTATGTAATACTAGATTGTGTATAAAATATTTTAAAGATAGTTTGAAGCTTTTAATGATGTTATTTCCCAGCCTAGAGCATTTACGTTGCTTTTGGTGGGCCATTAGCCTAAGCAGATCACTTTATTCTAATCTGGGATTAAACTGACTTTAGAGTTTTAGTCTCTGTAAGGGCTGATTCTGTTCATTTTTACTCCCGGTTTGTAGCCCTTTAGGGGTCCCAACTGAAAGCTTGGCTATTTACCAGATCCTTAACACCTTCACAGACTCCAATATCTAATTTTTGTCCCTTCAGTCCCATAAAGCTGTAAAAACTGCCCTCAGTTTCTTAATTTTTTGGCTGCTTCTAAATTGGGAAATACCTTAATGGGAAAACAGCACCAAATATTAGGCTCATCTCTTTCTTTTTCTATTATTTTGAAGATCTCATTTCTAGCTCCAGAGTCATCAAACATTTTTAAGTTTATCCAGCTGTTCAAATTATTATTGAAATGTTGATCACATCCAAACTATTCTGGCATGACTGGAGGTGAAAGTTAACTACTCCTCTAAAGATTATCATCCTAACATGTCATATCTAGATTGAACTGAACACTTTTTGACAGTGTTTAACTCATTAACACTAAGCAATGACAACCTTCAAATTAATACTTAGGAATAATATTTGGGAGATGATCTTTTTAAAACAACATTAAATATATGTGATTTGTTATCAGACTGCTAATGGACTTTTAAATTTAAACTCTTCGCATAGCCTACTCTTTCACATAATGCAATGATAAACATTTTTGGATGTATACTTTTGTGTCATGATTTCTTGATTATTTCCTGAGTAGTCTTCTGAAGGGATAATCTCTTGGTCAAAGTTGTAGACATTTTAAAGCACTGCCACATTTTTGCCCTAACGTCTCCAGAAAAATTTAGCTATTTACATGCTAATAATTAGGCTTAATTTTATGTGTGTATTTATAACTTTGTGGGGGTTTTATAAATTTAATAAGTGTCAGGAAAATATTTGTATCCTGCAAAATACTTTTCCCCACCCATCATTCAGTCATAAAATTTATAAAAGGAATTTTTATTTTATTCTTCACACACAGCAAAAAATCTCTTTGAGCTTGGTTCAAAATATATTAAATTTCATCCATAAAGACCTTTTATTCCTAGCAACATGTTTGAGTTTATATCAAAGAGGGAGTTCCCATGAAATTCATGTTGTAATGCTTCAGTAATTGCTGAAGTAGAGCTCTGGTGAGAAAAGTCTAATAAATAGAAAAGTAACTTAAAATGGTGCCCAACATGTGACATTTCCAACATACCTGGGTGCATAACAGTGCTTCTGCATCTTGTGTTGCCACCCATCGGTAAAAGGCTATTTGGGCATGTTTAATAGAAGCCAGTGTATGGTGCAGCTGAGGGAGGGAAAAAGCTCAAAAAGCTTGAGTTCTGCATGTCGGAGTGACAGAACCAAATGTTGTGCAGCTCTCTCTTTAAGAAGCTACAGGAATACGGGGTGGCCTAGGGTGCCTCAACCAGGGAGGCTCACTTCAAATTACCAGCCACGTCTATTATGAAGTGTTGAAAAGAGAAAGAAAAACAAATAATAAAGTTACAAAATAAAGTTTATTTTATCAAAATTAAAACTGCTTCCTTCTCTCCACTGGAGAGTAACCTTGAGAGGGGGCAGTCGGAGGATTACATTGCTGTAATCCCTTAGCACTTAGTTCCACGGCAGGAGGCCCCTGCTACAGACAAAATTATAGGGTTAGGAATGTGCACAATTCTGTGACCTGATTGGCTGACTATTCCTCTGGGCTTTTGAATCAAATATTTATACATCTAAATGAGAGCAAAGAAAGGAAAATGGTTCATAAAGAGAGTCCCAGGGCATGTATTATTGAAATAACAGATGGAAATATTATATTTTTGAAACATTCTTTCTATAAAGAAGTCTTATGAAGGGTGTTTTGGTAGGATATGCTGAGCCAAAAGCGGAGGAGGGAGAGAGAGAGAGAGAGAGAGAGAGGAAAAAAAAGTTTTATTTTCAAATGTTTGGTGTCAGCAGTATACAAAGTTTGTGCTTCCCCAAAAAAGGCAGGTCTCAAAACGCAAGGCAACACAATGTGTTTGCAGTTTCATTTTACATAACGGTACCAGGGGAGGAATAAAGACCTCAGAAAACACTTGATTGTCACTACTTAGTGTGTGTGTCCAGCCGCCTGGATGCTGGCCCCTGATGTCTTTGCAGATGGTGTATGGCCTCTTCTCGCTGAATTTTTCATGTTTCCTAAAGTGACTGAAACCCAAGCTAAGATCCAGGGCATCCTCTCAAAAAAGCTATCAGCCGCCTCATAGTTGCTGAAATTTTGGTAACAAATAGGTTAAGATTGCAGATTTTCTGCCACATGGGCAATGTTGTTGGATCATTTGGTCAGGGTTTACAGAATAAAAATGTGCGCAGGCAGTGCACGGCAAAAAGCAAGCAAGCAGGCAGAAGGCCAAATGAAAAATTCATCACACTTGCTTTATTTTCCTCTACATGGGAGCCTGCACCCATGACAGAATCAATAGTTCAGATTTATTCTGTTGTCTTTCCAGGAAAAATAGCCCACTACTAAGCAATCAATTTGAAGTGTTCATGGTCAGTCCAATTTCTCCGCCATTTAGCTCCAAGGACATGGGTCGGTTATTTTGCAGGTCTCAGCTATTAATTGGATGTGCTATATGATGATGTGATTTATTACATGGCAACTGGCAGTTACTCTGGCCAAGGGAAGGAAAAGAATCACAGGAACACAATTAGTTTAACCTTGAATCTAGACACGATCTATATCTGTGACAGGGATCTGAATGCAATTCCTCGTTGAGTCTATTCTTATAAGAAACACACATACACACACACACACACACACACACACACACAGTTAGCCTGGGGTAAGGGGTAATAGTTAGGATGCAATAAATAAAGGCAGGTCACTCTCACTGAAGTCCAGGCTATTGATATTTGCTGATCAGGTGATCTAGGTATTGGTAAGAGTTTGAGGGTTTTGTTTTTGTATACAGGTTCTGAGCACCAAACAATGGTTGGTTGGCAAAAGTTAAAAAACCAGTAATCTATGGCTTCTGCAAAATCAGAGGGAACAACCAGATGGTGACCTCTGCCAAAAGAAAGAAGCAAGGAAGAGAAAAAAGAGACAGCAACTCGCTCCCACCCACCAGTGGGGCCACCTCAGAGCAAAGCAGAAAATGCTTTAGCAATGGCTCCTTGGGTGACAGCATTTGCTCAGGGAGTTGGCTCAGAAGGCCTCAGAAGCTCAGGGCCACAGCCAGCAGCAGAAAGGACTCCTGGCAGAGCTGTTTCCTGTCCCTCTTTTGATCATAGGGCTCAAGCTTGGAAAGGTTTTTACCAGTCTTGTGGTTTCCTGGTCGTGGGTCAGTACATTCTGGCTGAAACACTTCACTTCCTTCAGGCCAGCCCCTCCACCAATGGCTCCCGGCTCCATAGTGCATTCTCTCCAGCTTTGAACTAGACTCCAAGGACACTGCTGGCCACAGCAAGAATCCTAAACGAGAGGCTTGCAGCTGGGATGCCAGCATTGCTCTTCTTGTGACGAGGAAGTAGCAAGGGGAAAAAACAGGTTTAATGGAGTCACACCAAAAGCCCATTGAAGCAGCGAGGCACAGAATATCATGTGTGGTTCCCATGCAATCTCTTTTCAAAGGCAGTCTTCCAGAGAATCACTTGGGCAGCTGGTTCAAATACAGAGACTTCCGATCTAATCTCAGGCCCTCCAGACCAGAATCTCTGAGTGGGGACGGGTAATCTGTTTTTTAAGAAGCTCCCTGTAAATCTGAAGTTTTGTCACTGTCTAGTGTAATATACCGAATTTCATAAATTAGGAAACTCAGGCCCAGAAAAACTGGGTCTCTTCGCTAAGGTAAAACAGGTAGCCAGAGTCTCACATAGTGCTCTTTCCACTGTACCATATTGTTACCCATTCTTTGTTTTTGTGGTTCTGTAATTGGGCTTGGGTGTCATGCTCCTAACCACGGACACTTTCCTGTGCTTTGGCCCTGAGTATTTCTCCAAAAAGGACTCATTCTACTCCCACGGGGCCCCTTTCAAATCCCACTACCCTCAACTCAGGTAGTACTGGAAAAATATGTAAGATCTAAACAACCATCAAAAGAGGTAGTGCTTTTGTTCAAAAATTGAAAAATTTCATTCAAAAGTTTCAGGGATACTTATAGAACAAAGTTTCTGCTGCCTGATCTGGGGGAGTGGTGCAGAGTAGGAAGAGTTGAAAAGAAGACCAAAGAATTTCCTAATGGAAATGGTTTATTTCCCTCTTGAAACTGAATGGTATCGGAAACACTAAATTTTGCAAGGGATCAGAAGCATCATAAACTGAAAATAGTACCAGAAATAACATAGGTTTTTATCATTCACATGTTGCACACTAGAGTTTAGATTGTGCCGAGAGTCAGAGACTATATCAGAGAAGCCAGAGTTCCATGTGATTAAATACTTAATGGTAAATGCGTGGAAGACATTTCATAGAGTGCAAGTATAAAATTGTGTTGGGTAATGCAACTTTCAGAATCAGTATATCTGAGTCAAAATCCCAGATCTGCCACTGACTAGCTGTGTGGACTCGAGGAAGTTATTTAACTTTTTTTTGAGGCTGAATTGTGTTATCTATAAAATGAAGCCTGACAGGACTCTTAAGAATATTAAAGCATGAGGCTTCTGGGTGGCTCAATTGGTTAAGTGTATGACTTCAGCTCAGGTCATGAACAGTTTGTGAGTTCGAGCCCTGTGTTAGGCTCTGTGCTGATGGCTCAGAGCCTGGAGCCTGCTTCAGATTCTGCGTCTACACCTCTCTCCCTCCCTTTACTGCTTACACTGTGTGTGTGTCTCTCTCTCTCAAA
This sequence comes from Cryptoprocta ferox, assembly GCA_028646485.1. Lineage (NCBI taxonomy): Eukaryota > Metazoa > Chordata > Mammalia > Carnivora > Eupleridae > Cryptoprocta > Cryptoprocta ferox. Next base: position 12,361,558 of record CM053562.1, read on the forward strand.
AATAAATAAATATTAAAAAAATTTTTTTAAATAATATTAAAGCATGGGATGGGGAAGGAATTAGTGATGGGGTGCTGAAGTCGTTGGAGAAAATAAAAGGCAAAGCAAAAAAAAATGTATATGAATGAAGATTATCCAAGGAGAAATACAGCTAGACTAATAAAACCAAAAGAGTAACAAACTAAAAATATTTGTATGATAATTAACCTAAAGTCTTAAGCTGAGTGTTTTTTAACAAGTCCTAAGTTCTGTGCCCAGAGAAGAACTCTACCCAACCCTAGGAGTATGTAAAGATTGTTCAACATGGCTTGAATGTATGCAATAGATAAGTTCCATGAAATTAAGGATTTTAACTATTTTGTTCACTTCTGTGCCCAGTGTTTAGTTGTGAAATGAATGAAAGAATTGGTAGGATCTAATAAGGGCCAAAAGCCTTGACACCTCAACAAGGGAAGAGGCTGACGAATCTCTAGTGAATATTTATCATGGGGTTTGATCCCACAACCCTGAGATCATGATCTGAGCCAAAATCAAGGGTCTACACTCAATCGACTGAGCCACCCAGGCTCCCCAGAGAAGTTCTGATAATAGTAAAAAACTGCTCAATAAATAAAGTATTACTATTATCTCAAATTAGATGACATGTTAAGATAGCTAGAAGTTTGCCCTGAACACTTCTAAAATATCGCTACAATATAATGGAGACTTTTAGGATAAGTGTTGGAAATAGCAATTTAATAACTCCTTCTTGTATTGCATTGAAGCTCAAATCCATTATAGAATGAAAGAAAGAAAGAAAGAAAGAAAGAAAGAAAGAAAGAAAGAGAAAGAGAGAGAGAAAGAAAGAAAAGAAAAGAAAGAAAGAAAGAAAGAAAAGAAAGAAAGAAAGAAAGAAAAGAAAGAAAGAAAGAAAGAAAGAAAGAAAGAAAGAAAGAAAGAAAGAAAGAAAGAAAGAAAAAGAAAGAAAGAAAGAAAGAAAGGAGGGAGGGAGGAAGGGGGGAGGGAAGGAAGGAATAAAAAGAAAAGTAGCAAAGAGAGCATAGGATCAAATACTTAAACCAAATTGTAAGTAAGCAGAAACCTATGGTTATTTGGTAACTTACTTTCTCTTAAAATATCTTTGCATAACAAGTCAAGTTAGTGACTAAAAAATGAATCAAATTGGCATAAAGAACAAGAGGAGTTCCCACTTCACAGCTCTCTGCTGTATGTCCAGCGCCTTGGTCAGTGGAAATGATGTGGCATGCTGGTTTTGAGCTCAGGCCTGGGTCAGAGAGATGAGGATTTGTCCCGCACTAGTTCTGTGACTTCAGGCAAGCCATTTATCCTGACTGGGCCTCAGTTATTTTTGTTTTTCTGCAAAATGAAGATAAGAATACACTCCTCACAGGGGTTTTACAAAGTGTGATCCAGAATCTGGTACATTCTAAAGGCTCAACAAATGGTATCCACCATTTTCATGATCATCATCATTAATATTTTTGAGATTTTGAAATATCTCAGATGTATCATTTAAAAATGTGTTATATGATTTGGTGTGGAAAATGGATCTGGGAAATATAGTCATTGCTGGGTCCCCTGGGAGAAAGACCTAAAAGCTCTAGTCCCCAGCAACAGTTGGGATGGCTATATTTAGCTTTTATATATAACCTTACAGTCACAAACTACATGCAAGTTTCACTATACACCAATCAACCTTCTGATTACACACAATAGATTTTACCTTTTGCTGATGGAGCAACAAAGCAAAGAAAAAGGAAATACTTGGCCTGGGATCCTATGATGAGCCATAATTATCATAATTCCCTAAATCCCAGCCCTGGGTTCATCCAAACAAACTAGGGTTTACATGAGATTTAACAGTGAGTCAACCCTAGAGATATTTGGGACAATTTTAAAACAATCCAAGTATACTTCATATTTTTTACATGGTACAAAAGAGTGAACTTAAAACAGAGGAACAGGGAATACAAGACAGTGTAGTAAAGGAAGTGAGGAGTCTTTTAGGTTCCGCTGGAAAAACAAAGTAGATTTGATTCATGAGCTATAGAAAGATTATTCTGCCAACAGAGAACCAAAAGAGTGAGGTCAGTTTTAGAGAAAAATGATTCACACGATCTGTGTGGTTACTAAGGTGGTTGCATGGAGACCTCAGAATTTTTTAAATAAAATGAGAAATATTGACTCAAATTCCGAGAGGCTGGAGAAAAGAAGAGAAAGAACACAGAAGTAGGAATAAGGAGACCTGGCTCTGTTCATCTGGAATTTTACTGCTTTATAGAATCAAATAAAGCTCTATAGGAGATATCTAACCTAACCTACAGAATGCTTAGAAGGACACAATAAAAGTATTTTTTAAAGAAGTATTTTAAAACCACCCATATTCTCTACCCCCCCCCCAAAACTCTGGAAAAAAATGTAGCCCTAAATCCCATTCTCTTTTACCCACAAATAAATGTTTATAACAGTGGTATTAGATATTATAAAATATTCAAAGACCTATAAAACATGGATTCTCCAGTTGGAAAATTCAGTTAGAGGGTAAAAAACATAAAAGGATATAATTATATAAAGATAAATCAAGACATAATTTGATAAATTACTAAAAGATTTCTATAGGAGACTGCTGTAGAAATCCATTCAAGTTGATAAGAGGCTGCTGAAAGCTGGAATAATCAAGGGAAGCAAAATAAAAGGAAGCTGGATTTGAGTTCAGACATGAAGGATTTAAATTGTTAAAATGGAAGTGTGTGTGGGGGGGGTTATACTATACTGTAGAGTTAGAAATTTACCTTATGGACATGGGGGACTATAATTGAAAAATTTTTTACATAGTAATGAATCTTTGGGAAGAGTCATCTAGCAAAAGTGGTTTGGAGGGAGATAATAATAAAGGAGACTCATTAGAAAACATTTTGTGATAGTTCAGATGTGATACAAAAATGTACTACAGTGATGGTTGTGGGAAATAAAATGAAACAAAGTATGTGAGAGATGTTTTGAGAGATTTCTTGAGAAAAAAAATCTACAAAATCTGACAATTGATTAGGTGGAGAAAGTAAAGATCAGGACAAAAACTAGGCAAGAGTGACTGTGGTTTTAAGCCTAAATTTAGAGAAACATGGTACCATTTATAGACCTAGGATATCAAAGGGGAATGTTTTGGCAACTCTTGAGAATAAAATATTCAGCAACAGTGCTCAGGGAGTGGTAATAGCTGCAGAAATTAATACTGGCAGTTGTGTTCAGAGATGTCATAAGAAATCAGGGGTAGGCTAGCGAAAATGGGAGACTAGGAACCAAAGAATTTAAGGCCATATTTGACAAATCCCAATTGTCTGTAAATATACCTACCTTGTAGACAGGGCATCTCTACTGTGACATAGCAACATATCAACTTCACATGGCCTTAGAAAAATGAACAGCACAATTTGCTTAGATGTTACCAAAACCCAGGTGCCCTAATGTCATTCGGGGTGTGAATATGTCAACAGAATAACTTTTGTTATAGTACATTTAAGAATGATGATTTATTACCCTAATAACTGAAAAATACCTTAACAATTTATGGTAGGCAGAATAATGGTCCCCCAAAGATGTCTATGTCCTAATCCTTGGACCCTACAATATGTGACCTTACATTGCAAAAGGACTCTGGCACAGTGATAATGTTACGAATCTTGACAGGGAGAGATTACCCTGGATTATACCAGGTGGTCTTTTTTTTTTTTTTTTTTTTTTTTTGTCCTTTTTTAGTAAAACAGGGGTGGAAGAGAGTCAGAGTTAGAAATAGATTTGAAGATGTTATGTTTCTGAATTTGATGGTGGAGAAAGTGGCCATAAGCCAAAGAATGCAGGTAACCTCTAAAAGCTGGAAAGGGCAAAGAAACAGATTCCACTCCCTGCCCACCCACCTCCCCCCCGTCCCCGAGCCTCTAAAAGGAATGCAGGCCTGTCAACATTCTGAAATTAGCCCAGTGAGGGACTCTTGCTGAACTTCTGACCTACAGGACTGTAAGATAATAAATTTGCATGTTTAAAGTCACTAAGTTAGTGGCAAACTTGTTACAGAAGCAATAGGAAAGTCATACAATAATATTACATATATATTCTGAGTAATACATGTACATTGTAGAAAATTTAGAAACTATGAAAAGATTTTTTTAATATCATTAAATAAATATCAAACTTTCCTGGCCATGACAGAACAACTAGTACCTGACTTGCTTTCCTGTCACAAACTGCTAGGAAACCAGATGAAATATAAGAAATATAAAACAGACACAGGGCTGTACTCTCTACAAAAAGTAAGGAAAATAATGTGAGCTCTGCAATCCCTCAGCTTTCTTCCTGAAAACATTTTTGAGACCACATTTGAATTCCAATCATCTAGAATGGAGATAGACCTTTCTGAACACCCACAGCATGGAGTAGAGACTCAAGAAGGATTGCACCTTAGTTGTAGGACTAGACTAACTCAAGAGGAAAGGCACCTCAAGACTTCCACTAAAGAAGCTTAAAAAAAAAAAAAGCCTGGGGGCACCTGGGTGGCTCAGTTGGTTAAGCCTCTGACCCTTGATTTTGGCTCAGGTCATGATCTCACCGTTCATGAGCTCAATCCCCACATCAGGTTCTGCACTGACAGTGCAGTGCCTGCTTGGGATTCTCTCTTTCCCTCTCTCTCTCTCTCTCTCTCTGCCCCTCCCCACTCATGTGCTCTCTCTCTCCAATTAAATAAATAAAGATTTTAGCCCCTCCCTACTCATTCTCTCTCTCTCTCAAATTAAATAAATAAACATTTTATTTTTAAAGCCTGAAAGAATTAAGCTGAATCACAATTCATCTAACTGGCACTCAGAACAAAATGCAACACTCTTTAAAAAAAGAAAACAAAATGCACAGATTCATCAAAGTAATAATTCACAATGCCCAGCAAGGTATTAGCAGACAAGAATATTAAAACAGCTATTATAAAAATAATCATGAATTTAAAGTAAAACATGAACATAAGGACAAGAAAAGTAGAAACTGTAAAGAATCAAATTGAACTACAGAGATGAAGTTCATTTCTAGAACTTCACTAGATGGGAATAACCTCAGAGTAGGCATTCCATAAGAAAAAATCAGTGAGGAGCCCCTGGGTGGCTCAGTTGATTGAGTGTCTAACTCTTGATATCAGTTCAGGTTGTGATCATGTGGTCATAAGATCAAGCCCCATGTCAGGCTCCACACTCAGCACAGAGACTGCTTAAAATTTTCTCTCTCTCTTTCTATCCCTCTCCCCCACTCATGCTTTCTCTCCCTAAAAAAGAAAAGATCAGTGAACTTGAAAACCTACCAAGAGATAGGTTTAATGACTTGTGGGACAACATCATCTGGTTTACATACACGTATAAATGGATTCCCGTGGAAAAACTATTTGAAGACATAAAAGCATAAAATCTCCTAAATTTGATAAAAACTATAACCCATATATCGAAGAAGCCCACATAGTCAAGAAGTAAAAGAAAACCAGAGGAAAGTATGTCATTATCAAGCAGCCAGAGAAAAAGCCACATTACAAACAGGGAAATAAATATAAGAATGACTAATGACTTCTCACTAGAAATAAAAAAGCAAGAAGACAATGGAATAGTACCTTTAAAGTGCCTAACATAAAATATGTTCAGCTAGGATTTGATAATTGAGAAAAAATAAATTTCAAGCATGGGGGTAAATGAAAACATTTAAATATGAACGAAAGCTGAGAGAAGTTGTCACTAGCAAATATCCACTAAAAGAAATACTGAAGGATGTACTTCAGGCTAAAGGAATACGAGATGGAAACTTGGATCTATACAAAAAAAAATTTCTTTAGCTGGAAATGGCATACATAGATAAATATACAAGATCTCCATTTACTTTCCATTTACTTTGTTTCTTAAAATCAACTCTTTAGAATAATAACAACATACTTGAGGACTTGTATATAAAAATACAATCTATAACAATATTAGCACAAAGTGTGGGGCACAGCGAATGGAAGTGTATGTGCTGTGGTAAGGATGTTGTATTACACATGAAGCAGTAAAATGGTATTTAAAGGCAAATCTTAAGAAGTTAAAGATGTAGGGGCGCCTGGGTGGCTTAGTCGGTTCAGCATCCGACTCTTGGTTTCCACTCAGGTCATGATCTCATGGTTTCATGAGTTCGAGCCCTGCATCAGGCTCTGTGCTGACAGTGCAGAGCCTGCTTGGGATTCTCTCTCTCTCCTTCTCTTTGCCTCTCCCCACTCACACTGTCTCTGTCTCTCTCCAAAATGAATTAAGAAATTAAAAAAATAGGGTCGCATGGGTGGCTCAGTCGGTTAAGTGTCCGACTTCGGCTCAGGTCACAATCTCACCGTTCCTGGGTTCGAGCCCCACGTCAGGCTCTGTGCTGACAGCTAGCTCAGAGCCTGGAGGCTGTCTTCAGATTCTATGTCTCCCTATCTCCCTGACCCTCCCCTGCTCACGCTGTCTCTCTCTCTCTCTCTCTCAAAAATAAATAAAAACATTTAAATAAAAAAAAGAAATTAAAAAAATAAGTTAAAGATGTATACTTTAACTTTTTTTATTCTTTTTCTTTTTTTTTAATTTATAGTTTACTGTCAAGTTGGTTTCCATATAACACCCAGTGCTCTTCCCCACAAGTGCCCTCCTCCATGACCATCACCCCCCTTCCCCTTTCCCCCTCCCTCTCCAGCCCTCAGTTTGTTTTCAGTATTCAAGAGTCTCTCAATCATGAGACTTTTAAATAATCACTTAAGAGGAAAAAAGAGATATAGCTTGCTGTCTCAGTTAAAAGGCAGAAATTACATTGGATAAAAAAAACAAGACAAAACTATATACTGCCTAAAATAAATGCATTTTAGATATAAAGACAGAAATAGGCTAAAAGTAAAAGAATGGGGAAAGACATGCCAGGCAAACACTACCATAAGAAAGGTGATGTGGCTAGATGAATATCAAAGTATATTTCAGAATGAGAAATATTAGCAGAGATTTAAAGACCATTTCATAATGATAAAGGGGTAAGTTCATCAAAAAGATGTATTCTTAAATGTGTATACAGTCGATACAGAGCTTCAAAAACAAAAACTCATAAACATCAAAGAAGAAATAGAAAAAATCCAAAATTATAATTAGATGCAAAAGCACATTGCTCCCAGCAATAAAACAAGTTGACAGAAAATCAGTCTGGAAGGTTTGAACGCTATCAGACAACTTGAAGCCTATATGACATATACCAACAATGGCAGGAAAGACATTTTTTTCAAGTAGAAATGGAATATTTACCAAGGTAGACCACATACTAGGCTATAAGACAAGCCTAGAAAAATTAAAAGTATGGAAGTCATACAGTATATATCTTTTGATCTCAAAATTAAAAAAGAAGTTAATAACACAAGATATATGAAAGTTCACCATATATTTGAAAATTAAACATATTTCTCAATAACCAATGAATTAAAAAAGAAAATTAGGAAGGAAGGAAGATAAAATTTCAACTCTATGCAAATGGAAACACAAGCATATCAAAATTTGTGGGATTTAGCTAAAGTAGGGCCTGGAGATAAATTACAGCTATAATGCCTACCTTGGAAAAAAAAAGAATGTCTGCCATCATTAATCTAAGCTTTCATTTTAAGAAGCTAGAAAAAGATGATACTATTAAGCATAACAGAAAAAAAAGAAGGAAAAGACAAGAGCAAAAATCAGTGAAATTGAGACGATAAAATCAATAGAGAAAAAAAATCTAAGAGCTACTTCTTTAAAAGATCAATGAAAATTACAAACACTTAGCTATTTTGATCAAGAAGACAAAGATTTTCACTGACCATAACAGGAAAGAAAGATAAACTTGATTTAATCAACATTTTCTTAAAAATCAATTTCTGCTTTTCTGATGACCTCACATGGAAATTAAAATGAAAACCATAGACGGGGGAGGGTGTCTGTAATACATATATCTGGTAATACTATACCAGATTGGCTTGTAGCCAAGTATATATATATAGAAATATTTCTATGTCATTCTTATAATTATATAATAAGAAAACAACCCAATTTTCAAAAATGGGTAAAAAAATTTGAACATGCCTTTGGAAAAGAAAACATATAAATGGCCAATTAGTCGGGGAAAAGAGTTTCCACATCATCGCTAATCAAGGAAACGCAACTAATCAAGGAAACACAAATTAAGTCCACAATGAAGTATTGCTACACATGCATTTAGAATGGCAACAAAACTTAAAACTGTCAATATCCACTGTTTTTATGAATGAAAAGTACACTGATGGTGGGACTGTGAAATGGTACACCCCTTTGGAAAACAGTTCAGCAGTTTGTATGATAGTGTACTTACCATTTGGCCCAGTGATTTCATTTTTAGAAATTTATCCATAAAAACTGAAAACATATGTCCACAAAAAGTCTTGTATATAACTGCTCAAAAGAGCTTTATTTATAATGACCCCAAACGAGAAACAACCTAAAGGTCCATTAACAGGTAACTGGATAAGCAAATTATGAATACTACTCAACCAGAAAAATAAAAGGGTAATAAACTGCTGACACGAGCAACAACATGAAGTTTCAGTGACATTATGTTGAGTGAAGAAAGCCAGAGACAAGAGTACATCCTCTTCTACTGTATGTACATTCTACTGTACTGCTGTACATTCTGTTATATGAAACCCAGAATCAGCAAAAGTAATTTATAGTGACAGAAATCAGGTCAGTAGGTGCTTGAGATTGAGTAAGGAGGATGGAGGTTGACAACAAAGAGGCATAAGGAACCTTTTTGGGCTGATTTTCTGTATCTTAATCCAGATGATGGTTACATGGGCTTATATAATTGCCGATACTTATTAACTTTTCACTTAAATTCCATGCATCTTATTCTATGTAGTTTATGTCAGCAGCATCCATTTTAAAAGAAAAATATATAAAGATCATCTATAAACCTGCCACTCGATTTTGTTACAAATACTTCTAATTTTCCCAAACATTTTACTCATAGTTGAGATAAGATTCTATGCATTGCATGATATGATACCATTTTCCCTACTTCTATCTTCCACTTACAGTCAATTTACCATGTCATCAATAATTATTTGTAGCACTGAATAACTTATTGATCCCCGCTTTGTTGTTTTAATAAAACATTATCTTATAGTTTAGATTCTCATGTTTTCATTTATAAATAATATTCCAGTGCTCATCTCTGCACACTAATTTTGCCCACATTTATATCATTCCTTTGGGAAAGATTTCTAGAAGAGAAATATTGGGTTAGGTTAAAAGACAAAGGAAGAAGATATTTTTATATGTAGCGCCTATTCCTCTGGAATCTGACTTCTAAGAATTCTACTTAGAAGCTTAGCCACACTGAGAAACCTAGCCTCTGATTCTTCTGTCTGGAAGATACATTTTAGTTAATAAGCAGTTTAGGAATGAGGGCAAGACCTCAAGGAAGAGTTAACAAAAGATAGTTGCAAAATGACCACGGAAGGTTGGCTCTGTTGCTGGTAGACCCTTTGCTTTGTTTTGCTGAGTCCCATAAGGATTCATCTGTGAACATCCGTGGCAGGAGCTAGAGTGAACCTGAGTGGACGTGAATTGTTCCACTGACTCCTCATGGTTCGGTCTCCTTAGTCCTTCTGCTTTCTTTCAGATGTCTTCCTATCAGAGACTTCTTTATGTAAGTCTTCCCTAGCCTCTTTATGTAATTTAATGACCACCCTTGCTTCTACACACACACACACACACACACACACACACACGCTCACACTTCTCAGCCTGATACTTTTTTTCTTCATGGCACTTACGATCATCTAACATCTACCACACACAGAGCAGGCAGCAGGGATTTTGTTTTGTTCATCATCTTATCTCTATTACCTGGAATGTACCTGTTCACAGTAGGCAAGTGACGCCTCACCATAGGTCCTCAACTATTTGTTGAATGCAAGCTTGAATGAATTGAGGAACTGTAAGTTGCTGAAAGAAAATCCTAGAGGAAAGTAAAAATAATACAAGATTGTTCTTGTGTTTGGAGAAGAAAGCAAACTAAAACAAAGCAAACAACTATTGGGGAAGAATTAAAATGTCTGCTGGAGATGTCTGTTAGCTAAGAGTTATATTTAAATTGTTCTGTCAGTTTATGATGAAAACCCAAGACCTACCTCCCACTCTTTACAAAATCTCTAGTTAAATGTACAATGAGTGGATTTAGGGGGGCAAATGTGAAATGGGGTGAGTTCCACAGCAAGTCTGACAAGGGAAATAGAATCAAACAGCAAAGTACTTATGAATAAATTTTTTGAAAGCACTTAATCATAGATAAAGTTGTAAAGAATGAGTCACCACTTGGGGCATCTGGGTGGCTCAGTCGGCTAAACTTCTGACTTCAGCTCAGGTCATGATCTCACAGTTCATGGGTTGTAGCCCCACATGAAGCCCCACGAGACACAGATTCTGTGCCTCCCTCTCTTTCTCTGCTCTTCGCCCCTTGTACTCTCTCTCTCTCTCTCAAAAATAAATAAGCATTAAAAACAAGAATGATTCACCACTCATGATTATGAGTATATAATTTTTCACTTATACACATTATAGGTATAGCTACTATACTTTTCAGAATCATACAAGAGATATAAGAAGAAAATGAATTTTATCATGGCAGACACTAGAATATAAATAACCAAAGACACTGAAGGTAATTGAATGATAAGTTAAGGTCTTAAAATTCATAAACCATTCAAGTACTAAGTCCATAAGCTAGTGAAAGGCATTTTGGAAATAGCAGGCTAAGCTCATGATTAACGAAGACAATTCGACATGATCATATTTTCTATTTTAAAGTTTTATATTAAAATCAATTTAGTTCCTTCTTTATTCTGACTAGGTAAGACTGAGAACACCATAAAATGAGTGTCTTCACAGGAAGGCATTTTCCCATCACCATAATAACACATTTTACAAATTCCTAGATTATGGTGGTAGTAAAAATTCTAGTTGATTGCTTATTAGTTCAAGGTTTCTAATGGAATCAATAGCTACTATATCTTCTTTTTTAAAAAAATTTAAGTTTATTTATTTATTTTTGAGAGAGACAGAGAGAGTGAGCAGAGGAGGGGCAGAGAGAGAGGGAGAGAGAGAATCCCAAGCAGGCTCTGCACTGTGCAGGGCTTGAACTCACAAACTGTGAGATCATGACCTGAGCGGAAGTCAGACGCTTAACCAACTGAGCCTAGAGTCAGATGCTTAACGAACTGAGCCACCCAGGTGCCCCAATATCTTCTTGATTCTAAGATGCCTTTGATAGTCATATACACCATTAATTTAATAACAACTGTGGACACAAGAATAAGTAGACAAACAGAATAAATATTCACATTGAATATGAGATGCCTTCCAACCATGAAAAAAAAGCCAAAAGTCAATTATGGGCAAAGTGCATCTTATCATTATAGAAATACTGTACTTTGAAAATAGAAGATTTGAATTCAGGAGGTTCATTGCTTCCTGGTTTTGAAACCTGTATTTTGAAAACTGAATCTTGTTGGCTAAGTTGTCCAACTCTAGAAGACCATTCTCTGCTTCCTTGTGAGGCAGAGGAAAGGAGGACTGATGAAGGGAAGAGTAGACCAGATGATCTTTGAAAGAACGCTACAGCTCTAAGGTTCTGTTTCTAAGTTTCTTGGTAATACAATTATTGGAAGGAAGAAGATCCTAATGTGACTAATTCATGCACACACTTGTGTTGATTTTCATTCTGATCCAAATCTTGATCACAGTTCTTAGAGAATTTCTCCCTTTGTTACCCCTGATTTTAAGAGGACCCCTGAAGTTGTTGATTTTAGAGGTCGGTAAGTCATTCTTTCTACATAAAATCTTCGACGACAAGCTCCAATAGCTAAAGTAGACGCAGCTTCCAATGAGCAGGACGGCAGCCCCACTTCTAATAAGTTAATCCAATGGTTTTTGTCATGAGCAAAACAAGAAATCATGTTTTTAATCATACTAAAAGGTCTCTGCATCTTGTTAACATCTGGAGTTCAATCACTTCTGTGCTAAAAACTGGGGAATGCTTCAGCAGGGCATAAATCTTGCCCCTCATTGTACATGCGATCCAGATGCTGGAAGAGAATTAACGTTCGTTTGTAACACATCTGGTGTCGGCAGCTTTGAGTAAACTCTAATAGAAAGAGTGCGGAACTAACGTGGCATTACACCTTCCCTCGGGCCAGGGGTTCTAGACTGAAGGTAAAAGCCTGCAGGTGTCCCTAGGGGCTTAGCAATAAACTGCACTAATCAGCCCTGGCATTGTGTTAAGTGAAGGGTGTTTTGAATTTTCCACAGAAATTTCACAGCCCAGTAATTCTACATTCCAACTGTCTGCTTTTGACAACTCTTTAGATTTGCCACCATCTTGAAACTCCAAATAAAGGGAAGGCCCCGAATCATTGTCAGAGTTAGATTATCCCAAAAGATGGGAAAGGACAGATCACGACCAGAGCAGTTGTGAGCCAATAACAAGACGCGTCTAACTGTAGGTATCACAAGTGGCTTCGGTTCTGTCAAGAAAGGCAGTCCCGGTAGAGTTGAAGAAGCATTGAATTTGAATTGGGACCTCTGAGCTTAAGCCCCACCTCAAGTATGTGTGCAGAAATCCAAAGTTACCTGGGTCACAGTTTCTCACAAGGATATTTGAGAGCCAAATAAGATGATGGCTTTTTGTAAAAAAACACCTCAAGTCCTAAATTCTTAGAACAGCATTTTGATTAACTTTGTAGTACAGCTTTCCTTTGCAACCTCCTTTATCCTCAATATATACTTGGTATTTAAATTACCACAAATATCTTGCTTTTCAAAAACCTATTGCATTCTTTTGTGCTTTGGAGCCTTTAGCCACGCTAACCCGATGGGTTTCCTTTGCCTCAGTTCTTTTGCCGACCTGTGGTTTCCCACTAAGCTCTGTCTTCTTCGCCATAAAGCACTCACACGTGTCTCTATTATAGCACTTTGCATGGAACGTCATATTTTGTCCACTGTTTTTTGTGCCTATCTCCTTGGCTAGACTTTGATCCTGCTTCATGAGAATCTGGGAAAGAAAAATGTGGTATCTATTGGAAGCCCTTAAATAACTGCAGGATACATTTCATGTCGTTGCAGATGGCCTCTGATTACATCACACTTCCACGAGAAAAGTATTTATGATCGTCAAATGATAGGGCATGCAAATGCTACTGTGTAATTGGAGGGTTTATGTTAGGATTTAGAAGAACATCTAGTTAACTATGGAAGTGTTTGTATGATGGCATTGTGCTCTGTTGGGGGTCAGGCTCTGAGGTCAGGGAAGTAGGATGCTCTCCCCACAAGAGCACCTAAAGAAAGATCAGATTCACATCCCCCATCCACACTCTGCCTTTCTCTTGTGCTCACTGAGGAAATTGTGGGTGAAGCCTTCCACCCTTTTCTAAGTGTTCTTTAGTTTAAGTTGGTGCAGCATGTATGGTTGAATTTTATGAGTTAAATGTGCATATGACGTGACTTCACCAATCATATGTTTCGAATTTGGTATTTGTAACTATAAGTAGAATGAATGCCAGAAGAAGCTACTTTCCAATTTAAACTTGAAAACTGCCACACCACCAAATGAATCATATAGCATAAAAGAGATAAGACATGAACACTGATACACATTTATAATCTCATTACAAGAAAAAAATGTGAACTAAAAAAGTAAGATTGACAAGAGTCCTGATGTCTTAAAGAGATAGATCTCTAGCAGCGATAAGATCCCGAGAACTTCCCTCTGATTTTGAATAGCATGTATGTTTTCCCCAGTACTTTTGTATGTGTCAGTCATTCATGCACTTGTGTTCTCTGCCCACCTGTGAAGTAATGCTCAAGATCAAGCCTAGGGAAGAAGGAAAACCAAAAAAATGATTATATCCATCTAAAAATAGCCAGACAGAAATCATCAGCTGTTCAAAAGAAAATTTTGTAAGTATACTTAAAAAGGCTTATGGTAGAAAGCACTTAGATTGAACAAGACATCTTCAATTCAGGTTGGATTGATAAGTAACTAATAGAATACAAAACCATCCATGTGCTGAAAACACACACACACACACACACACACACAAATGCTGACCGAATTCACAACCAATACAACTTTACTGTAAGAAACCCTAAAGAACATATTTTAAGGTGAAGGAAAATAAGAAGAGTTACAAGTGCAAGTAGCAATGGACAGTTCTGGAAAGAGTACATATGTACATAAATATAAAAGAATATTAACTGTTTAAAATAACAATAATGATAATGTCTTGTAAGGCTTATGACATGTAGAAGCAAATGACAATAGCAAAACAGTATGGGTAACAATGGAGGTATACTGTTTTAAATTTCTTGCATTGTTGAAAAAGTAGTAAGTGTAATTTTTTTAAGTGAACTCTTTCATCCCCATCACCTATTTAAACCATCCCTCCACCATCTCCGTTCTGGTAACCAACTATAAAAACTAGAGTTTTTTCTCTATAGTTAAGAGTCTGTTTCTTGGTTTCTCTCTTTTTTCCTTTGGTCATTTGTTTTGTTTCTTAAATTCCACATATGAGTGAAATCACATGGTACTTGTCTTTCTCTGACTGACTTATGTTACTTAGCATTATACTCTCTAGCTCCGTCCATATTGTTGCAAATGACAAGATTTCATCCCTTTTTGTGGCTGAATAATACTCCACTGTGTGTGTGTGTGTGTGTGTGTGTGTGTGTGTGTGAATGTGTGTGTGTGACTTCTTTATCCATTGATCTATTGATGAACACTTGGGCTGCTTCCATAATTTGGCTCTTGTATATAATGCTGTTATAAACACAGGAGTGCATGTATCCCTCTGAATTAGTGTTTTTGTATCTGGGGAATAAATACTCAGTAGTACAATTACTGGATCATAGGGTAGTTCTATTTTTAACTTTGTGAGGAAGTTCCATACTATTTTCCAGAGTGGCCAAACCAGTTTGCATTCCCACCAACAGTGCACAAAGGTTCCTTTTTCTCCACATCCTCGCCAACACCTGTTATTTCTTGTGTTTTTTATTTTAGCCATTCTGACAGGTGTGAGGTAATATCTCATTGTAGTTTTGATTTTCATTTCCTTGATGATGAATGATGTTGAGCATCTTTTCATGTATCTGTTGGCCATCTGGATGTCTTCTTGGCAGAAATGTCTGTTCATTTATTCTAACCATTTTTTAATTGGGTTATTTGTTGCTTGGGTGTTGAGTTGTACCAGTTCTTTATATATTTTGGATATTAACCCCTTATTGGATGTGTGATTTGCAAATATCTTCTCCCATTCTGTAGGTTACCTCTTAGTTTTGTTGATTGTTTCTTTTGCTGTGCAGAAGCTTTTCATTTTGATGTAGTTCCAATAGTTTATTTTTGCTTTTCTTTCCCTTGCCTTACGAGACACATCTAGAAAAATACTGCTATGGCTAATGTCAGAGACATTACTGTCTGTGTTCTCTTCTAGGATTTTTCAGCTTCAGGTCTCACATTTAGGTCTTAAATCCATTTCTAATTTATTTTGTGTATGGTGTAAGAAAGTGGTCCCATTTCATTCTCTTACATATAGCTGACCAGTTTCCCCAACACCATTTGTTGAAGAGACTGCCAACTTCCCATTGCATATTCTTTCCTCCTTTGTTGAAGATTAATTGACTATGTAACTGTGGGTTTATTTCTATGTTTTCTATTTTGTTCCATTGATCTATGTGTCTATTTTGTGGCAGTACCATACTGTGTTGATTACTATAGCTTTATAATATAACTTGAAGTCTAGAATTGTGATGCCTCCACTTTTGCTGTTCTTTTTTGAGATTGCTTTGGCTATTTGGGATCTTTTGTGGTTCTATACAAACTTTAGGATTGTTTGTTCTACTTCTGTGAAAAAGTGCTATTGGTATTTTGATACAAATTGCATTAAATGTGCAGATTGTTTTGGGTAGTATAGTCATTTTATATTGGTTCCATGAGCATGGAATGTCTTTCCATCTCTTTGTGTCATCTTAAATTTCTTTCACCAGTGTTTTATACTTTCCAGAGTATAGATCTTTCACCTCTTTGGTAAAATTTATTCCTAGGTATTTTATTACTTTTGGTGCAGTTGTAAAGGGATTGTTTTCTTAATTTCTCCTTCTGTGGCTTCATTATTAGTATATAGAAAGGCAAATGAGGGGTTCCTGGGTGGCTCAGTCAGTTAAGCGGCCGACTTGGGCTCAGGTCATGATCTCACAGTTTGTGGGTTCAGGCCCCACATTGGGCTCTGTGCTGACAGCTCGGAGCCTGAAGCCTGTTTTGATTCTGTGTCTCCCTCTCTCTCTGACCCTCCCCCACTCACACTCTGTCTCTCTCTCTCTCAAAAATAAATAAACAAAATTTAAGAAAGGCAATCGATTTGTGTACACTGATTTTATATCTTGCAACTTTATTGAATTCATTTATCATTTCTAGTAGTTTTTTGGCAGTCTTTAGGGTTTTGTATATATAGTATCATGTCATCTGCAAACGGTGAAAGTTTTATTTCTTCCTTATCAATTTTGATGACTTTTATTTCTTTTTGTTGTCTGATTGCTGTGGCTAGGACTTCCAGTACTATGCTGAATAAAAGTGGTGAGAGTGGGTAACCTTGTCTTATTCCTGACCTTAGGGGAAAAGCTTTTAGTTTTTCACCATTTAAGATGATGTTAGCTGTGGGTTTTTCATATATGGCCTTTATTATGTAGAGGTATGCTCCCTCTAGACCTACTTTGTTGAAGGTTTTTATCATGAATAGATATTCTTCTGCATCTGTTGAAATGATCATATTTTTTAATCCTTTGTCTTACTAACACAATGTTTCACGTTGATTGATATGCAAATACTGAACCACACTTGCATCTTGGGAATAAATCCCACTGGCTCCTGGTGAATCATTTTTTTAAATGTATTGTTGAATTCAGTTTGTTAGTATTTTATTAAGGATTTCTGCATCTATATTCATCCGAGATATTGGTCTGTAATTCTTTTTTTGTGGTGTCTATCTGGCTTTGACACCAGGGTAATACTGGCCTCCTAGAATGAACATGGAAGTTTTCCTATTTTTTGGAATAGTTTGAGAAGAAGGCGTATTAACTCTTCTTTAAATGTTGGGTAGGATTTGCCTGTGAAGCCATCTGGTCCAGGACTTTCATTTGTTGGGAGTTTTTCAATTACTGATTCAATTTCATTGCTGGTGATCATTCTGTTCAAATATTCTGTTTCTTCCAAAAGTAGTAAATGATGTATTAAGATAGACTACCCTAAGTTGTGCCTTGTAATTTTCAGGGTAACCACTAAAACAAGGACATTAAAAACTATAACGAAAGTCTAACAGAGGAGATAGAAAGGATTATTTTTATATTGATTTTTATAAAGGAAGGCAGGAAAGGAATAATTTAAAAAAAAAACAGAAAAGGGGGAAAATAGAAAACAAATAGCAAGATGGTAGACCAAAACCCAGCTATATCAGTAATTGCATCATATATAAATGAATGAAATATTTCAGTTAAGATTTCCAGACTGGACTTTAAAAAAAATACAATTACAGCTGCTTATAAGAAATACACCATAAACACAAAAATACTCAACGCTTCAAAGAACAGAAGAGAGGCCAACCAAGTAAGCATGAACCAAACACTACACTCATATCAAAGTAGACTTTAAGGTGAGAAGAATTAAGAGAGATAAAGAGGTATATTTCATAATATTAAAAGGGTCAATTCATCATAAGAACACAGAAAGTTTGATTTAAAAAAAACAAAAAGGGAGATGGAGGGAGAAGGGGAAGGGGAGAAAGGAGGGGAAGGAGAAAAGGGGGAGGTAGGAATGGGGAGGGAGGAAGGGGAGAGTTAGGGCTCGCAGGGGAGGGGACAGACCAAGGGGAGAGGGGAAAGGGGAGAGAGAGAGAGAACAAGTGCCCAACATCAAGATAAAATGGGAGAAGTCATCACAAGCATTAGGATGAGAAATATTAGAAATGACTTTGCACCAATAATTTAACAACTTAAATGGACAGATGTCTTAAAAAAAACATGGCTTAGTAAAGCTTATGATTAGGCAGATGAGAACATTTTTGGTCATGCTATGCTCAGTACATCAGAGCTGCACGAGCTGAATGCAGCTTACATTCTTCCTGTCTACAAGCTCACTGAGATGGGCATAGACCCTGCTGTGCTCAGGTTGTCCTGATGTACAGTGACAGCATTCTGGTCTGCCTGGGACTGAGATATTTCCCAAGACACAGGACCTTTAGTACTAAACCCAGGAAAGTCCCAAACAAACCAAGATGGTTTCATCAGCCAGTGCCCTCCCTCTGGTGGAAGGACCCAGTTCAGGAGCTGTCCATGTCTCTCCTGCCATCCTCAAGGGCTTAGCAGATCAGTATCTCATAGCACATCAACGGCCAGCTCTTAGCACACCCGTATCCTGTGGTGCAGCTTTGCCGAAGCTGAGATGTGATAACACCTTTAAACCTTTAAAGAATTTCTCATCTAATTCACATAATGAAATGGCTTAATCATTGTTAATTGTCAGTAGGGATGGTACTCTTTGTATGAACTCAAACTATCAACATCTTGACTTTCCCCCATGCATACATGTATCTTCTATATGGAATTTTGTGTTCATATACCCAGTTATCTACAGCTACTCTGGTCTTACTAAGCTTGCATCCTCTACCTGTCCTAAAAAGTCTTCCTCCAGACAATAATTATTGTTCTTTTTTTTGTTTTACATTTATTTATTTTTTGAGAGATAGAATGAGACAGATCATGAGCGGGGAGGGTCAGAGAGAGAAGGAGACACAGAATCTGAAGCCAGCTGCAGGCTCTGACCAAGCAGTCAGCACAGAGCCTGACTCAGGGCTTGAACCCACCAACCATGAGATCATGACCTGAGCTGAAGTTGGATGCTTAACAGACTGAGCCACTCAAGTGCCCCCAATAATTATTGTTCTTAAATGTGAACATAAACAGTTGTACTCCTATGCAGCCTCTAATCATTCTTGCATTAAATCAGTTAAGAGAAGATAATGGTGAAAGTACCATATTCCTCTTTTTCTGCAGGTTGCATTTTTTTTAATGAAGGAGAAAAACAACTCCTACACAGACCTTTCATTTCAGTTTACCCTACGATCTATTTCTGCCCTTGTTCATTTGATGTTTTCCCTTAGACAAGAAATTCAATAGCTAACTGCAGGGTGATTGCATAAGAAATAATTTGGCCAACATTCATAAAATAAGAGCTGAAAGCATTTGGCGCTCAATTCAATGATAGGTTTCTTTTCATTAAACAAGGGTAGCACAGGAAAGCAGGGCTGGAGACTTGGTTTAATCCTCTGGGCATTAGGTCATTTAAACTTCAAGAATCAAAAAACAAAAGATATGAATAGTCACTCTCACTGGGGGAATTGTATCTGTTTCTGGACATAAGACCAGGATTCATTTGAACATAAGCAACCTGCACTTGCCTTTTTGCTCCCCCTACATATTAAATCCCTTGAGTGATCAGCAAACCTTGATTTGCTTCGGAGCTGCTGAGGCAAGGTCACACCCTCGTCATCTCTCCATCTCCCAACGCGTAATTCAGATAAACTCTCAAACTTGGAATCGACTTGAAGTGTTTCAAAGAAATTGGGACTCCCTCACTGCTTCTTAGCTGGGACTCCAGAGATTTAAGCTGTCACTGGCCAAAGGAAGAACCTAGGTGTCACTGAAGACTGTTCCCTTAAGATAAAGGGCCATTTAACTCTAGAAATCACCAAAAGACCACACAAAAATTAAGCAGAAAACACTGTCTTAAGCCTGAAAGGAAAAACCTCTACAATATTATACCTCATTTTCTGGGTGAACGTTTTTCAGTAAAAACAGTGGGAAGAGGCACCAGGAGCTGAGCGGGAGAGGAGACTTTCATATGAATATGAGCTTTTAAAAAATGACACAGATTCTCCTCCTTCTCCCTCTGCCCCTCCCCCACTCACACACTGTCTCCCTCTGTCTCTCAAAAATAAAGAAATGTAAAAAAAAATTTTTTTAAATGACACAGATTCCCTTTAATTCAAAAAGGGGGAGACAAAAATAAAAATGACCCAAGTTTACAAAAAAATAAATAACTAAAAGTATATAAACTACCCTCCTAACTTGAGAAAATTAGCTTGTATATCAATATTTTAAACTGTTTTTTTAAAATAAAAGGTCAAAAAGACATAAAAATTCTTCTCTGAATACACATCCCTGGTTAAACAGTAAAATGTTGTTTAAGGGGCCTTTAGATAAATTTATAGGTAAGGAATTGAATAATTTATTAAATGAAGTCTGGAAAATGTGGAATATGTGCCACTTTAAATTTCCTTTGGTCTGATACAAGTAAAGTTGTATTGTCTTAACTGGTTAATTTTTGGCTGGTGTACTTTTATCTCTTTTATTATGTCATTTGGTTCTATTTTGTAAATTGCCTATCATTAAAAGACTTTTTTTTAATGTTTATGTCCTGATAGAGAGACAGAGAGTGCATGAGTGAGTGGGGAGGGGGTAGAGAGAGGATAAAGAGAGAATTCCAAGCAGGTTCCAGGTCCAGTGCAGAGCCCGACATGGGGCTCAATCTCAGGAACCATGGGATCATGACCTAAGCCAAAATCAAGAGTTGGACGCTTAATCAATCAAGCCACCCAGGCACCCTTAAAAGACTCTTCTTTTTGAACTCATTTCCTTTTTGTATTTATATATTACAGATAAGCTCAGCTTTTTGATGCTAATTTATTTTGTTTCATTAATCATGAAATTTTTCGCTTCCTCCTTTTCTAACTTCCATGGGCTACATCACATTTCTCTTAATTTAAAAAAAATTTTTAACGTTTATTTATTTTTCAGAGAGAGAGAGAGACAGAGCACAAGCTGGGGAGGGGCAGAGAGAGAGGGAGACACAGAATCCAAAGCAGGCTCCAGGTTCCAAGCTGTCAGCACAGAACCAGATGCGGGGCTTGAACCCACAAAGCACAAGATCATGACCTGAGCCATAGTTGGTGGCTTAACCAACTGAGCCATCCCGGTGCCCCTCTTAATTTTTACTATATACTTTATTATTTTACCCATTGCCCCTTTTATTTTTCCTTAAATACACATATTTTGCTTTAAAAGGGAGAGGAAGAATTAGTATTTGTATTTGTTCCCAAATAAAATGAGATTAGTACTTCTAAAAATCCAAAATCCTCCCACAAGAGTAAGAAGTCTCTTACTCTCTCTAAATCTCTCTAGATTTAGATCTATGTTTAAAAATTAGGGGCAGATGGGTGGCTCAGTTGGTTAGGCATCTGACTCCTGATTTTGGCTCAGGTCATGACCTCACAGTTTGTGGGATTGAGCTTTGAGATGGGCTCTGTGCTGGGCATGGAGCCTGCTTGGGATTCTCTCTCTCTCTCTCTCTCCTCTCTCTCTGCTCCTTCTCCTGCTTATGTGCTCTCTCCCTCTCAAAATAAATAAACTTAAAAAAAACCAATCATCACTGTTAACAAAATATTCACTTAGAATGACCAATGTATTTTCCTGTTGCTGACAGGTGCTTCTTGCGTACCATTCTTAACAAGAAGACAGAACAGAACAGGAGGTAACTGAGAACACAGGCTCTACCATCAGCCCGACTAGATGCAAATCTACACCCCCTGGTTTTCTATTTGTGTGACCTCGAGCAAACTGTTTCATCTCTCAAAATTTCAATTTCTCACCTGCGATACAGGGATAACAATGACACCTACTTCATCAAGATTTTGTGAAGATTAAAGTCGATTAGATACTTAAAACACTAAAAATAGTGTCTGGAACATGGTAATATTCATTAGCGTTGACTATGTTTTTCTTGCTAGAATATATTTTTAATATTTCTTTCAGCAAAGGTATGATGAAAGTAAAATTTCTGAGACTTCATCTGTTTGAAATAACTTTATTTTGTCCTCACTCTTAAAAATTTTTTTTGGAACGAGTAAGGCAAGTGACATAAAATTCAACAGACACAGAAGGATCTGTTGTGAAAAGTAGATAGGCATTCACCCTGTTTCTCCGCCCAGTTCTCCTCCCAGGAAGCATTACTCTGAATAGTCCTTAGTTGTCCTTACAGAAATAACCTATGTAACTACAGACGTGTATGTACACATGTACACATGTGAGTCTGTGTATGTGCATATGCATGCATACATAATATTGTCATATTTTTAACACTAAATTATGATATGCTATCCCTTCTCTTTAAATTTAAAAAATGTATTTTAGGGGTGCCTGGGTGGCTCAGTCGTTAAGCATCCAACTTCTGCTCAGGTCATATCCTCACATTCGTAGGTTCAAGCCTTGCATTGGGCTCTGTGCTGACAGCTCAGAGCCTGGAGCCTGCTTTGGATTCTGTGTCTCCCTCTTGTCTGTGTCTGCCCCTCCCCTGCTCCTGCTCTGTCTCTTTCTGTCTCTCAAAAATAAATAAAAGTTAAAAAAAATTTAAACTTAAAAACGTATTTTAGAGACAATGGTGGTATCTAAACGTTACTCCTTTTAAGGGATCATATTATTCCATTGTGTTTATGTGCATACATTTAATTAGGCCCATATTAAACATTTAGACCATTTAAAAACTCTTGCTGTTATAAACAGTACTGAAACACATATCCTCAGAAATACACACATTTAAGTGTGCTCACAGGGTAAATTTCTACAAGTAGAAAAAGAAGACAAACCCCTCTATGCATTTATAATTTTGATATATTCATTTATAATCACCATATTGGCCTCCAGGCAGGTTTAACAATGCACACGCTCACTAATTATGTATAAGAGTGCCTGTTTCACTCACCCTAGTCAACATATCATGTTATTAAATGATGATATTTGCCAATCTGGTGGGTGAAAAGGGATATCTTTGTATTATAATTTGTATGTTTCTCTTATATGGGTCAGGTTAAGCATCTTTTTATCAGTTTAAAAGAGATCTGAGGGATTTTTTTAAATTAACTATTCTATTAACTATATTAATTTAAATTAACTATTCTATTAATTTAAATTAATTATTCTATTATTAATCTAAATTAACTATTTTTGAAGGTAACTATTCTATTAACTATACTAATTTAAATTAACTATTTAAATTAACTATTTGAGCTCTTCCAAAACACCTGTTTTAAGCATAATTTATATAAGCACAGAGTTGGGCTTTTTGTTATGATCAAACATGGCTTTTTTTAGTAGATAATTTACCCGCTTATATTTATGGAGGCCACTCTTGTTCGGTCATTTATGTCATGCTCTCTGTTTTTATTGCTTCTACTGAAAAATATTATATTACATGATTATTTTCTTCCCTTTGTTGTCTGTTTACATGTTCTTGATTTTAAAAACTTTAATAAGGAGTGAATGGGTGGCTCAGTTGGTTGAGCATCTGACTTGATTTTGGCTCAGGTCATGATCTCACAGTTTGTTGTGCTGACAGCACAACGCAGAGCCTGTTTGGGATTCTCTCTCTCTCCTCTCTCTCTGCCTTATCCCTGCTCATGTTCTCTCTCTCTCTCTCAAAATAAGTAAATAAAACTTAAAACAAATTATTAATAAAATGGGAATGATAGTTATATTTTATAATGCAAGGAAGTATATATCTCAAACATTATCTGGCTTTTAATGAGGTATATCTACCAAATCTTTAAAAAATTGAAAATTCCACTGACATATAAACTGTTCCAAGGAAAATTTTCTATTTAAGTCACAGAGAAGACAAAAATGCTCATTACCACTACTTCCATTTCACATTGTCCTGAAGATATCAGCCAATATGATTTAATAAGAAAAATAAACTAGAGTATAAAAAGGAAAGAAAGTAAAGGTATCATCATTTGCAGATGATATGATTATATACCTGGAAAAAACAAGGGGATTTAATTTTAAAAAGTATAATATCAGTAAGAGAGCCTATATGGTGGCTGGGTAAAAAAGTTAATGTACAACGACAGCTCTTATACATATAAACAATTTCCAGTTAGATTATCTACAGGTGAAAAGATCTCACTTACAAGAGCAATAACAACAACAAAACCCAGGAATACACTTAACCATAAATAAGTAAGATCAACATGAAGAAAGTTTAAAACTCCTCTTGAGAATCAGAAGACACACTCAGACACACATACACACACACATGCACATATACACACATAAACATAAAGAAAGGTATAGAATGTGCTTGGAAAGAAATATAAAATACACTTAAAAAGTCAAAGTCACCTAAGTTTAGTCATAAATCTGATAAATGTTTTAAAGGGTAGGTGTGGGACTAGGAAAAATGACTCTAAGGATCACGTAGAAAAATAAACAAATAAAAAGAGCCAGAAAGTTTCTGAAAAATTAAAGCAAGAGAACTATAACTACCAGGTTTTGATACAAGTTATATTTTTAAATTTATAATAGCAAACTTAAAATTTTCTATTTGCACATGAATAGACAGATAAGCCTATAAAAAATCCAGAAATAGATCCAAACATATACAGCTATGCATATATTGTATATACATACAATATATATGTATATATACAGATGTGGATATATGTATATGTATAGGCAACATTCCATTAGCCTAATGAGCACAGAGTGTGAACAGACAGATCACAGAAAAGCAAATACAGACAACTCTTAAATACACGACAAAATGTTCAAGGATTACTACTTTAAAGCACATTATAATAGCATTTTTTAAATGTAAAAGATTGGCAAAATTCAGAAAGTATGATACCTCTGTTTTGGCTAGAGTTCAGGCAAACACACAGTCTCATACACAGACTATGTGCATTGAAATCAATAAAACCTGTTGGCAGGTTTTGACATACTTACCAAGATTACAAATACACAAACCCTTTACCTGGCAATTCCACATTTAAGACTCCATCCTACAGATTTATCACACAGGAAATAAAGATTACTCACTGTAACTTTGTACAGAAAAGCAAGATATGGTAACCACCTAAACACTCATCAGTAAAGTATTCCGTATGGGGCGCCTGGGGGCCCAGTCAGCTAAGCGTCTGACTTCGGCTCAGGTCATGATCTGACAGTCCGTGGGTTCAAGCCCTGTGTCGGGCTCTGTGCTGACAGCTCAGAGCCTGGAGCCTGCTTTAGATTCTGTGTCTCCCTCTCTCTCTGCCCCTCCCCCGCTCACATTCTGTCTCTGTCAAAAACAAAATAAAAACATTCTAAAAAACTTAAAAAATAGAGTATTCCTCATATAAATTGTAGTGTACACATATAATCGTATATGATATTTAGTAAATAAAGAAAAAGAAAAGTGGTACCTGGGCGGTTCAGTCAGTTAAGGCTCTGACTCTTGATTTCGGCTCAGGTCATGATCTCATCGTTGTGAGACTGAGCCCCAAATCGGGCTCTCTGGCTGACAGCACATGGAATCTGCTTGGGATTCTCTCCTTCTCTCTCTGTCCCTCCCCTTCTCACACATTCTCTCTCTCTCTCAAAATAAAATAAACATTAAAAAAAGAAGAAAAAGAGTTATATGTACAGATATGGGATGATCTCCAAGATACGTTTTTAAAGGGAAAAAAAAAGGATGCAGAATTTTGAGTGTGATATACAAACATCTAAGCAAAAATTAACTGATAGATTGAGAGGAGCGTCAAATATATATCTTAACTCTGGCCGCTATAGTCCACATTTCAGTAGTATCAGACGACTTATCCTTCTCCACATATACCTTTTTAGTTAGAGCCACCATACTTTTGATTATATTTTCTCCTGTGTAGAATGTCCTTCATCCTTATTTTTGCTTGTCAGAATTCAACCCATCTTTAGATCCTCTTGTAAATTAATCTTTTGCCTCTTTTCTTTCAACATTACCATGTGAACCTGGGTTTTTTTCCCCTAATAAATGGTAGGAAAATCTATTAAACCTACATAACGCTGGAAGAAGAGAAGGGAGGGAAAAGGAACAGCTACTAAATACATGTCTGCCAGACACTTTAATCCCCTGTGTCATTTAATTTTATAACAACCATAAAACTCGGGTTTTATTCCAGTTACAAATGTTCAAACTAGCTTGAGGAGATTCAAGAATGTTCCCAATGTCACCCATTAATAATTGGACATACCGAGGTTTGAACTCAGGTATCTAGGATCCCAAAGATTTCTCTTTTCCACAATAGAGTCTTATACTTATGGGATTTTTGCCACTTTTCTTTCTGCCACTTTCTGAACCCAAACCTTTGAGATCATCTAATTCAACACTCTTGATTTACAAATGAGGAAAACAAATCTGGAGAGGTTAAGTGCTTTGCAAACTAGTTTGTTAGTGTCATTGGAGTTGGATTGAAGGTCTATAAAAACACATGTATGTAATTAGGACTAGGGATATAAGGTCAACCTGGCACTTTACACTTTTATAGTGGAATTTAGAATTAACAGGATAATTGATAGACTTTAAAATTAAAATGTTGTCACATACCAGGGACTGCGGAGGTTCAGGAATGAAAGAATAAACATCTGAGAATGAATATCCATCTGTGAAAATGAAACCCTGTCTGTGACATTTATAAAAATGCTTTTGTGTAATTAATTCTTTGCCAAGCATCTTTCCTGTGCAAAATGAGTTCTTGACATTCTGATGCAATTATCATCCATGTGCCCGATGATAAAATCCTGAGGTCTCCAGCACTTACTTGCCTCCTCCCTCCAATATCTGGCTCCCATCCCACAGCCTCTACCACTCTGGCTCAGGAAGTAGGCAATTTCCTGCCCTAGCTGAGCCGGATATTAAGACCTCTTTGTTCCTTATCTCTGAGAAATAACACCTCTCTGCAATATTCCAAATGGCTGGCTGACTCATGGTCATACCTAGCTAAAAGACTCTTGGCTATTCTTTAACATTAGTGTCGACTGAGGGAGAGCTATTCGCCCATGTTCTAACTGGAAGTGTTGTGGGGTGACATGGAGCACACTGGATTATTGCAGTTTGTCTGATTTTAGGATAAAGGAGATGTTTAAAAGAACAGTGAGTTTAGAGGATCTTCTTTTCTGCCCCTCTGCTGCCCCCCAATCATCCACAAACAAAACTACGATTTTATGGCAAACATTTTGCATTTATGGAAGCAAGCATCCTCTCTCATCTGAGACATCTTAAGTAAATCCATTCATATGGATACGGACAAAACTGAAACTTCTAGGCTGCAGAACATGGGCAATTTGACTATTCTCTTTGGAAGTGATACATACAAGGATAACAACTGCTGACAACTTCTTGGTACATCTCAATGTAGAAAGACACGACATATCGATCTATACACATAGGCTGTGTTCTCTACTTGCCTGATGGTTAGTAATACCATCTGCACATCCACAGCTTGTCCAATTTCCAGGCTTCTTCCATTTGGTGGAATGTTCTAAATACAATATTCCTATTCAACACTTCAAAGCCCTTTCAAAACATTCACTTTTCATGTAATGCATGCCCTACATTCCAGTTTTTTCTTTTTGGAGCTCTGATACCAGGAAAAGCTAAAAAAAAAAAAATAGTTCATCATGATAACCAACCACAGAAAATACAATTCAGAGGTAGAAAGGAAGGGAGGACAATCGTCTCTCTCTATCTTCATTAGTAGGGTCAAAGAAATCAAAAACTGTTTGAAAGCTAAGAAATCTTAAAGATCATTTAGTCTCACCCACTCATTTTATAATTGTGGAAACTAGGCAGGATGATTAACAGCATTTTAAGTAGGTGTGAAAAAGGTTCCAGGTAAAGGTAATCACAGTTGGATGGGCCACCGGGAGACTCTGACTAGATGGGCCAATCAGGAGGGAACAGAACGTAAGATTAAATTAGAAGGGCTAAACACATTTACAAGGGATCTTGAAATTTCCATTTCCAAATTTCCAATTTGGGAATCAACTTTCTACTTTCCTGGAAATTTAGTCATTGAATCATGTAGCTTAGCTTTGGAAAGGAACACAGGATCTCAGTTTTTGTTTCTTTTCTTCAGTATATTTTACCTAGTTGTATTTTTTGTTTAATTTAAAAATCTTTGCCATCCACTAGATTGTAATGTTTATACCATCTGGCACAGTATATAGTAAGTACTCCAAAATTATCTGTCAAATAAATGAGGTCATCTGAAGGAACCTTCTACATAGAGATGACATCTTTTTTATAGTTTCCTGAATGGTTGACTCCCTAACTGTGGTCTCTATGAATATCCTGATGAAGCCTGGCCATCACCAAGGTATCCCATGCCCTTGTCAAGATGCCATTATTGAGAAGAACCAATTTCTTTTGAAAGGAAGGGGATGGACTTTAGAGTACTAGGATATTATAGGTCAAAGGACAGGAGGATATTGAACACTTCTTAAGTTTCTGGCAGGCTCTAGACTTTAAGTATGATACAAGGAAATGAAATACATGAGGGTCTTTTAGCACTTCTCAAAAAGCCTTATGGAATTAGACATTCCTATCCCCATTTTCCACATAAAATAACTGAGGCTGACCTTTGAGTACTTGACTAGAGACAAGTACAAAAATAGTTAAAACAAAATTGTTACCTTCAAATAAGTCACAATGCAGCTGGAGAGACAGATTTTTAAACACCCGGTGTAACGTTTCTCAGAAGTGGGTAAAATGCACTCAACACCCAAATGAAAGCTATTTGTTTGGCCTGGAGTTTTGGAAATGTCAAGAAGGGTTTCACGAAAGAGATGGCTTCTGACCTGTGACTGTCAGGAGGAATCAACCTGACTCATCAGAAAGAGTCTCTCAGAAGAAGGAGTCAAAGAACACAGTGCAGACAGAAGATTATCTCATGGGACACAAAAAGTTCCAGCCAGGCTGAGGACATACCCAAGAAAATATATACTATCTTCAGTGAAATTTTTATAAGGTTTTGTTTACTTGATACATAAGTCCCCCCCCTTAAATCCATCCACTTGTGAGCAAACTCACGAGCACTTGCATGCACACACACGTGTGTGTGCGCGCACACACACACCCCCCACACACACACCACCACCACCACCATCACCACTACCACCATAAGCATTCCATAGTCATGCCTGGACAGACTGTCTCAGTGCCTTTTCTACTAAACTCATTGCTTCTGCGAGTTAATAAACAATGCGCTCAGTTTATGTAATAAGAGTACAAACAAAGGAATTTTAAACGGGAGACATGGTTAACTGATTTCAATGTTACAGACATTTGTCTAGCACCAAAATTTAAGATAGGTAGTAAATACAGACTAGGCAGCAGTAAAGAAATTTCCTGAACTTAAGTTAATAATAGAAATTGGTGAATGTCCTCTGCAATTTGCTTTTAATGAAGATGAAACCAGTCTCTTGTGGAAACAGATACCTTCCTATAGGTTTAGTGTATAAAAATAAAAAAGACTGTCTTTAAGGCAGCCACATAGACCAACTCACTCTCTTGCTTAGAGGAGACTAAACTGGGAATTTAAAACTCTCAGTTTATTCATCCACAGAATGCTACCCAATACTAATGAGCTAAGAGCAAATCAATCTTGGCTGGTATTATGCAACAACGGGTTATTTGAGATATTCAGCAAGCAGTTAATTTGTGATTATTGCTTACTTGTTAATAGGGAACTTGAGAGTGATAACCTTTCAATGAAAGCACTGCTGCCCCTGATCCATGTCCATGGTCACTCAATAAACTTGGGAGTCCTTGGCAGCAAACGTTAAGTTTTAAGCTTTCTCCACCCAACACAAATCCATGCAGCAGCCAACACAGCAGGAAGTGATCATGTATCCAAGATGGGCTGGAGGGACACCCATTTCATAACTCAGCAATGACACCGAGGCTGAGAGTGGCATATGTCAGGGATTTGGGCACATTCTACTACCAGGGTAAGAAAAATATTGAAAAATGATGGTGGGAAGTGATATGAACAGTGTGTGGAAAGAAGTCTAATTTGAGAGTGGACCTGATTTCCTTTGTCTTGAACTTGATATGCCTCAAATTCCTAATACTCCATGGTTTGTACAACTGGATAGTCTTACTGAGGTCATGGAAGATGAGGTGGAAGTGATATTAAAGCCTTACAATGAGTCCTATGAGATCAAGTGCTACTGCTGAAGAGAATTCAGAGTTTTCCAATGCAAGGAGCTTTAAATGGGCTCAAAGGAGCCAAATATACTTCTGAAAAAGAGATCCTAGAAATAGGAAGCACAGCAGTGAATTGTTACAGCAGATGCCGAAAGCACTGACTTATGATGAAGTGAATTAGGAAGAAAGGAGAAAAGACACATCTTTAGAAAAACTTGATTCTATCTGGATTCACAAAAAGAAGTAAGAATATTAACCCAGGAAGAGAAGTTGAGGAGGAGACTAAGCCTCTAAACAGCATGGCCTTTGTTCCAGGTTGTCACATGACTTTTCTTAGGGAAAATCATCTTGGAACTTTAGAACTAGAAGGAGTATCAGAGATCATCGACCTCGGCCCAATTACTATACAGTTGGGGAAACTGAGGGCCCAGAGGTAGGGACTGACCCAAGGCTGCACAGCTAGTAACTCATCAACCAACTGGAGCCCTTCTTTCACACATCTGTCCTCTGGTTGGGATCAGAAGGCTCTGAACCTAGTGTTTATTCCCGTAACAACTCTATAATAAAACGACTCTATAAGTTCTCTATGCTCCATTTTTTCAACTGCTCTGATTCAAGGAATTATGAGAATAAAATGAAGATGTGGCATGTAGCATTCATCATAAAAGGCAATAGCACTATTCAAAACTGAAGAGTTCTCACCAGATGGTATCTCCTGGGAGGTTAGGGATGGGAATTAACTTTGTATCTTTCCCAGGTTCTAACGTGCATTACATAAATAACAGTGAAATGAACTGAAATACTTCCATTTTAATAAAGTCAAAATAACCTAAGATTGTGTAAAACAGGGAAGCCATCTAGTAGGGCTACTTCTAAGAAGCCTATATTTTCAAAATAATAAATACACCCTTTGGAAAAAACCAATAACCCTCTGAAACATATTCTTAGATCTAGCAAGAATTTAGACATACAGAGGTTGTTGGAAAAAATAATTTTGATTACATTTGCAAATTTCAGCACTCAACAAATAATTTCTAATTACTATTAAACTTATTTTCCTTATTCCTTAGCTCCCTATTTCAGTACGGAAAAACTCTCCTGAAACTAATCTTTCCTATATTAACAAACAAAATAAATTTAATTTAAAAATTTATACGGGACTACTCAGACAGTTGGCTAATAATTCCGTGCAATTGACATCCCTTTAAAATATTATCAGCATTTATGAACCAACTTACTTAAATTTTTCAGTTTAAACACAGTTCAGCTTAAGCTTAGCATTTGAATTTTCTGAAAATAGAATTACTCCATTGATAAAACCTGACATTCCTTTTACTGCCTAGTTTTAAGTAGAAGAACATGTATCAGATATTTGAATTCATAAAATATTGGTCTTTAAAAATTTATTGTTTCTATTTGTCCCTGTATTTTCTTAAATATCTTTTTTTAAGTTTTTATTTAGGGGCACCTGGGTGGCTCAGTTGATTAAGCGTCTGACTTTGGTTCAGATCACGATCTCACGGTTCGGTTCGTGAATTCAAGCCCTGCATTGAGCTTTCTGCTCTCAGCACACAGCCTGCTTCAGATCCTCTGTCTTCCTCTCTCTCTCTGCCCCTCCCCCGCTTGTGCTTGCTGTCTCTCTCTCTCTCTCAAAATAAATAAATAAACTTAAAAAAATCCAACTAGTTAACATGCAGTGTGATGTTAGTTTCAGATGTATAATACAGTATACTACAATAATTTGAAACTTCCATACAACATCCAGGGCTCATCACAGCAAGCGCACTCCTTAATCCTCATCACCTATTTTATCAAGTCCCCCACCTCCTCCCCTCTGGTAACCATCAATTTGTTTTCTATAGTTAAGAGTCTGTTTCTTGATTTGCCTCTGCCTCTCTCTCTCCTTTTTTCCTTTGCTCATTTGTTTTGTTTCTTAAATTCCACATGAGTGAAATCATATAGCATTAGTGTTTCTTTGACTTATTTCACTCAGCATAATACTCTCTAGTTCCATTCATATTGTTGTACATGTCAAGATTTCATTTTTTTAATGACTGAATAATATTCCATTATATACATATACCACATCTTCCTTATCCATTCATCAGTAGATGGACACTTGGGCTGTCTCCATAATTTGGCTACTGTAGATAATGCTGCTATAAACATTGGGCTGCCTGTATCCCTTTGAATTAGTATCTCTGTATTATTTGGGTAAATATCTAGTAGTGCAACTGCTGGATTGTAGGGTAGTTCTATTTTTAGTGTTTTGAGGACCCTCCATACTGTTTTCCAGAGTGGCTGCACCAGTTTGCATTCCCACCAACAGTGTAAGAGGGTTTCCCTTTTCTCCACATCCTCGAGGACACCTGTTGTTTTTTGTGTTGTTGATTTTAGCCATTCTGACATGTGTGAAGTGATTTCTCATTGTAGGCTTGATCTGTATTTCCCTGATAATCAGTGATGTCAAGCATCTTTTCAGAGGTCTTTTGGTCATCTGTATGTCTTCTTTGGAAAATTTTCTTAAATATCTTTGCTGTTAAGTAGGATATCAAATTCCTTATGTTAACATTTATTTATTCTTTTGCATCTTCTCCAGAGGACATTCATCATTCAGCACATAAAAATGATCTTATTTCAGGATAACCTGGGTGACCTGGGTGGCTCAGTCGGCTAAGTGAACAACTTTGGCTCAGGTCATGATCTCATGGTTCATGGGTGCAAGCCCCACACCAGCAAATTGTGCTGACAATTTGGAGCCTGGAACTTGCTTCAGATTCTGTGTCTCCCTCTCTCTTTCTGCCCCACCCCTGCTTGTGTTCTCTCTCTCTCTCTCTCTCTCTCTCTCTCTCTCAAAAATAAATAAATAAACATTTTAAAAAATCTCATTTCAGAAATGGTTACATTTCAATGGGTACATTTTGTGAAATTCAATTAACTTTCTGCCACTACTGTGAGAAAAAAAATGGTCTGAATCGCCTCATGTGATTTTACCTCTCAGCTCTGGAGTACGGAGATAACAGTTAGTTATCTTCATCATCGAAAGTTCAGGACCAAATTCTACCAAGTGAACTGGCATTGTTGCTGAGGAAATAAAATACCTAAGAAAAATGAAGTTGGTCCTCAATTTGGTTTCTCTCACTGAAGCAATTCCAGATAGTGTGTTTTAATGTACACACTTCCACTGCCATCAAGACTCTCGGGTTCTTGGTGCACCTGGGGGGCTCAGTTGGTTGAGCTGACTTCAGCTCAGGTCATGATCTCACAGTTCGTGAGTTCCAGGCCCACATCAGGCTCTCTGCTGTCAGCATACAGCCTGCTTCAGAACCTCTGTCCCCTACCTTCTCAAAAATAAGTAAACATTAAAAAACAAAAAGATTATGTGGACTAAACAGAAGGGACCAATCTCCTATCATTGCAGGGGAGAGGGCATGACAAGTTCAGAAGCTCTATTTAAATCTTCTCATGTTCTAAGTAAAATAGCTGATTACTAGTAACCGTATAAACCAAATTCAGGACTAGAATAAAAGGTAGATTTCACTAATAATAGGAGATGATTTGATATAGGTAAAGGATACCTAGATATATTTTCATCAGACAATTGAAAAGTCTACCATCTAAAGAGGACAAAGAGAGCTGAAAGCTCTATTTATCAGAATATTACTTGCTAGTAATTACTAATAGTTTGAAGATGTCCCCTAAGAATGCCTTCCTTTGGCCAGATAAGTGGGAAATGACACAATAGTGCTTTCATTGTCCTCTGAAATGGTTGCCCATCTTGTACTAAAACTATTTGTTCAAGAGCTAAAAAACTAGATTATAATTTTGAGGTATACACAAAACAAATTCATATTTTTATTCTCAAAGAGGCTAAAAACATAGCCCGTGCTTCAAAAACTTAGACTGACATTTGGGAAACATAGCCATTTCCATTTATCAGGGCAGGCTGCTATAATCTTGCATGTCTAGAGATGGGTAATAGAACCAAAGTGTGGAACATACATCGTTTGGAAAAAATGTGTTCAATATTACACTTTTAGTATCTAAAAACAAGTAAACAACAACAACAAAAAGATTTTTTAAAAAGCCACAGAAAAAGTTTGATATGATCTTTGTGGCTAGTGAAGAAACTCAGAAAACGGAAAACAAATGAACCAATCATCCCTCCCTCTCTCCTCACCCATCTCAGTCTTAACGTTAGCAGGCAGGGTATAAAATAATTTCGAGAGAAACATGAGATTCTTCTTTATCAAAGAGGGGCAGAGGTTATAAAAAGGTTGAGAAACACCTTTAGAAGCCCACCAGCTGGAAAACTATTTAAACATCACTAGGGACAACATAGTCTCCCCATGAGGCATGCTACTGGAAGGAGATGAATTGAAGCCTTTAATCTCCTCTGTGGTAAATGAAGCCCCCAAAATCAGATTATAAACATTGGGATACTAGCTCAAGTGGTTCCACCAAAGATTTTATTGCAGTGGCTGTGTCTGACCTTTTTGTTATCTGTTCTCTTAGCAATATATTTAAGTCAGAGGAACAAGATCCTGGAATGAGGATTCACTTCTTTACCCACTGCTAATCCTATGCTCATTTGAAAAGGAAAACGGAAAAATAAATATTACTTTTACAAATGTCAATTCTGTATGAATTTAATATATTGCTTTTGAAAATGACCTTTCACTTAAGTGAGACTTACACTGATAAACACAATTTTTCTGTAAGAGCAAAGTCGTTTTTGCTTACACTAAGAGTCTGATTGCCCTCTGCCATGAAGTATTTGACTTCAGTACCTTCCATTCACTGAGTTTTCTGCTCGGCATGTTCTTAACCCTATTTCTTCAATGTGACTAACTAAGGTTAGATTTTTGAGTTGAAATAATATTTTACACAGAAGAAACAAAAATCACCTCTTTTGGGGCAATGATGAGCAGTTAAAGATGATGTGCACAGCTCTGAACAACCACAGTTGTGGCAAGTTCTGGTATCAGACCTGCTGCTGAATTTCTGAATGTTTCAGGGAAGTTTGTTTTTCATGAGAGCTCATGGTTAGAGTACATATTTATATTGTCAAAATTATCAGCTGATACTTGAGCTTACATGAACAGAACAACAGCAGTGTTCACATTATGAAGGGAATGAGCACGCCATGGATGACTGAATTGTGCCAATGCTAGGTCGTGGGTGATGTTAAGTGGGTTATGACACCTTGTGTCTTGCTCAGGGCCTGGGAGATCATGCAGTTAGAATAAGGGATGTGTTGGGGCACCTGGGAGGCTCAGTTGGTTAAGCATCTGACTTCGGCTCAGGTCATGATCTCACTGCTCGTGGATTCAAGCCCCGTGTGGGGCTCTGTGCTGAGAGCTCAGTGCCTGGAGCCTGCTTCGAATTCTGTGTCTCCCTCTTTCTCTGCTTCCCCCACTCACACTCTATCCCTCTCTCAAAAATGAATAAATGTTAAAAGAAATTTAAAAAAAAAGAACAAGGGATGTGCTCAAGGCCAAGGGGACAGGAAATAAAGAGCTCAGATCTCAGAGATCAGTGGAGATTTTTTTGTAGAGTTGTGTAAGAGAAATGCCTAATCAGCTCAATAAACCTGTTCCATCTCCCTGCACGAAGGATACTTAAAGACAGTGTTCACGGGCTGAAACCACAGAGCAGGGGCGCTATGCAGATAAAGAAAGAGCTGAACAAGACAGCTGAGCTCATCAGAGATAGGCTGAAGTAAGGTTATAAAATCAGTCATGAAAAACACAGAGCTTTTGAACCATCTGTAGCAGCGGGGGCGATCCTCCCCCTCATACCCAGATGGGCAACTCCAAACTCTTTTGCTGTACGCAGATGTTTTATCCCAGTGGGCAGCCTTTGGACTAGCCAACAACTGCGTAAGGTGGACTTAACTCCTGAGATGCTTCGATTGGCAGTGGGTCCCTGCCATCCAACTCAGAAGACCTCTTTGAAAACCAACTATCTAACTGTGGGCAACTTGAATAAGCCATTGCCTTTGTAAGACTGAGCACTGGATATTTTTGTGACTTCATTGTCTTGCAAGCCCAAATGGGTTCATTATGAGCCATTTTCTAGTGGCTGAACAAAGGGCATATGGTGATTGGATACAGAGGAAGGAAGAAATTATGGCACGGAGCTATACCACTAGCACTACTCTTAAACGGAGGGTTAATGTCAAAGAACTCACTATAGTTAGTTTGGTGAAGGAAACAAAATCACAGTAGAATAGCCTAAGGCATTAGTCAAGACTCAATTATTTGCCTCAGAATAGTGAATTGAGAGAATCACTCTCAGGCTTAATAATAATTCCCACATTTTCTTCGGAACCTAATGAATCATTTCTGGCATTTGAGTCTCCACATAATATAAAAGGGACCAAACAATTTGGAGATGAGAGAAACGAACATTCTGTATATTGGTTTGCTCTCAATTAACATGGGCTGGATAAATTTGACCATCTTTTCAGGATTTTGGTGTCAACATCTATATCACTGATATGACTAAGACTAATATTCCAAATTCTCAATCCCTTATGATGCCTTGATTTCAACAATGTAAGTTTTATTTAGCATCTGAGACAATAATCACATACCAACATAAGTTGACCTCAAAAGGGAGTGGAGCTAATCACCAGGGGTCCAGTTTCTTACTAGAAGATACATATTTGTGCAAGAATAGAGGCAAAATTTGGTGCTAATATGCATTTTCTTCCTGGTAGCTTTCATCAGACTAAAAATTGGTCAAGACCATTGTTTTGTGGTTTGAGTTATAGAGTCTATTTCTACATAGCACCAGGGGCATATCACTCCTGAGATAAGGGAGCTTATAGTTTATCATAATTATATTTCAGAGAGACAATACCTAATAGGATTTGAAGTAACCTCTAGTGATTTTAGTTTGAAAAACTGTTTCTACTGGAATAACTGTCTGTAAATCTGCCACTAGATGAAGCTGATTTATTGCTTAGAAATGCAGGAGAGAGAAAGGGGAAAGTCTTAGAAAAAAGTAAGGGTAAAAGAAAATCTTAAAATATTAAACACCAGTTAGAAATGTGAAAACATGAGTAACAGAGTATAATTCTTAACATAAACAATTGAAGTATATTCAAATTATAAACAAACTTAGGACTAACAATAGTTTTTAAACTACTTCTTGCCAATGCCAAACCTCTTAAGACACTACTTGGTCTATTTTTAGACAGATAGACAAACAGATCACAGATATCAGATCATCTAAAATTCAAAGTCATGGCCTTATTTTACTAGGAGATTTTGAATAGCAGAACAGGCAATCTTAGTAGTATAAGTGTTTTTGTTTTGTTTTGTTTTGTTTTGTTTTTGAGAGAGAGAGAGAGAGAGAGAGAGAGAGAGAGCCCCAGTAGTATAAGTTTAAAAATTTGAACAATCTGAAATAGTAGGAGCCAATATAAAATAAAAATCATCAGAGGGGCACCTGAGTGGCTCAGTTGGTGAAGCGTCCAACTCTTGATTTTGGCTCAGGTCATGAGCTCACAGTTGGTGGGATTGATCCCTGCATCGGGCTCTGCGCTGACAGCACCAAACCTGCTTGAGATTCTCTCTCTCCCTCTCTCTGCCCCTCTCCTACTCAGCGCGCACACATGCACACTCTCTTTCTCTTTCTAAAAAAAAAAAAAGTAAGTAAAAAATAAAAAGTCATCAGAGCAATAAAGGAAATTTAAAGAAGTGAAGTTTGCCTACCTATTTCTAAGCAAGCCAAAAGCCAGAATTCACTGTTTCAAATACCAAATATATCATATGGAGGAAGCAACATTGGAAAGGAAGGACCATCTTGTTGAATAACATAAGCCTAGAGCCCATTACAGTAGACACTTGATAAGTATTTGTTACATGAATGGAGTGTGAAGATTCCAGAAACTTGGCAGTCTTAGACCAACTAGCACTGGCCTCCCTGCTGGCACAAAACCTGTAGCACTTCTAAGAGTTATGTCCGGGTTCTGAGATTAATCCACAGGACAGAGAGCTCTTAGCAATATTAAAAATGGATTCATTTTTCAGAGCTGAGTACGAAGGTCACAATGACCTGGAGAACAGAGGGAACAGAGAGGGAGGACTTTGTAAATGAAGTATATACATCACATTGTTGGAACACCTAGACCAGCTTATAGCTACAACCAGTATCTGACTGGTAAAGGGAGTAGTAGTTTATTCATTCTTAAACTGTAGCGGATCCTATCATACATCAGCAAGGCAAGACTTCCATGATTTAATAAATACCTAAACATTGGATTTTTCTTATGCAGGCTCGGCATATGTATATATATGTATATATATATACATGTATATGTGTGTGTGTGTGTGTGTGTGTGTGTGTGTGTGTGTATAGGCTCAGTAAGGTGCGGCATGCATAAATCAGAGTCCAATGCAAAATTCTACCCACAAATGACAGATTTTCAACAGTCTGACCTTAACCTTGAGTTAATAATAGCACTTTTGTGTTCGAAATATACCTATTCATGATATGCAACTCATTTTATCTTGTTTCCATATGGATGGGACTGGCAATGGGGGAAACAATGACAAATCTGTCTCGACTGGAAGTGTTCTACCAACCCTCCCTCTTCTCCCCTCCATCTCCTGCTCCCTGGCCCCCCAGCCGCGGGGCCAAGAGAAGGAGCGGCATTAGGAGGCTAACGGGGGTGACTGCTATTGGCTGCACCTTCGCACTCAGGCACATGTCCCTCCAGCAGTGGAAACAAAGATCTGCACCCGCTAGCCAGTGCCATGCCGCTTCTGTCTCTGGCATTCCTCACCGAGGCAACAGAAGGGCAAAACCGTCCATTTCCAGGCCGGTCCTGGCTCCCCTCCCCCGGCTGAGCCTGGGATAGGCATTAAGTAAGGCCGCCTTTGCGGAGAGCATTTCCCCTCCTGGAACATGCTCTCACAAGCCCCCTTTGTTCCCTGCCCTCCGCCGCACTGTACGCTGCAGCAGCAGCCGTCCAGATGTTCTCTATCACAGGCTGAGCCGTGCCAGCAAACTTTGGCACGCATGAAAGTGCACTGAGTACTGGCCCTCCAGAAATACCTTATCCCCCCTCTGATTTCTGCAAATATTTTTAAATGTTAATGGGTTCCACTCACCCACAACCTAGGGGGAGGTTACAGAACAGGGCTCTGTGTGTCCAGCAAATTAGCAGCCCGAGGCTACTGCGTGGCGCCTGGGTTCTGTCCGCCCTTGGGCGTTGGCTGGGCTTCTCCAACCTTGAACTGTGGAGGCCAGTTTGCCAGCGCATAGCTTTCTAGTGACAGAGGTTAGATGGGCACTTGGCAGGAAAGTTACTCCAAGCTACAAAAAAGAAAGGACCCTATCTTCTCTGAAACTTCTGAAAGCAAGAGAGATCCTTTGAGCATCCCTGAAATAAGATTTTGAAATGAATATTTTTCCTCTTACTCACTCTCCTTTTTTGTTTCCCCCAGTTCAATACATGGGCACAAAACAATTTGATGCGTGCTCTGACACTTTGGGTATCAAGTACCTTTTGAAGTCCTTCATGATAGAAAATACTACATTAACAGAAGCCTCAGTGCAAATTTTAATGAAGTGGAAATTTGGATCTTTTATGTATAGGTGGGAAAGTGATATGTATTTGGAGGGAGAGGAAGAATAGATAGAATGTTTGTCACGGGAGAGACATTCATCTTACTCGCATTGTGACCGCTGTTTTAGGGACCAGCTGGAGGTCTCTAAAAAGCCCTCTATACTCAAAACCTAATTGAAAGCCACGCTTGAAGAATCTTTGTTTTTAATCCTGGCCTGATAATTTTGCTGGTCCCTCTGGAAACAAACTGCCTACATGTTATCCACGTCTAGGCCCTTGATTCTCCATGGGTACCGCTCTCTTGCTTACAGAGTTGCACTTCGAGAGGTGGGGAGCCCACAGGTCCTGCCCTGCCCACACTGGAGTGGAGGATCTGGCTCTCAGGTCTTCCGTCTCCTGGATGCGAGCTTCAGAGAATCACGCTGGGATCCAAGGGCTTCAGAATGTGCCAGTTACGTCACCAGTATTCCTACTTCAAGTATAGTTTTGTTCTACTTTCCTCCTACTTTCCAGTGAGGAGGAGTGAAGAATGAGGAGAACTTCAATTTGATCTGACTGCAGAGCAAATGCAGGATTACACACTCCAGATAATCCTTGAGAATCTTGAGGAGTAAAATTATCTACCCACACACAGCCTGGGCCTGAGAAAGGACATCACACCTTACGGCTTACATTCATGTGATTTTCTATTCCTTAGCATCCTTTTAACTCCTCCTATGCAAGAGGGAGGACTACCCAAGAGGGTGGGACTGGCCTACCCAACCAATCAAATGGTTGGAATGTTCACTACAGGAATTTCCCAAAAGACCTGCCAATTCTTCATAGGAAGTACCGACCAACAGGTGTTCCCTTGGAGTCTCTGAGTCCCTTGCCTCAAAATCTTCCCCTTGATCTTTCTATCAATCCCAGACTCTTACCCAGTCCTAATCAGTTCCCCACATGGAAAGATCAGATGTAGACAAAACTTCCAATCTTCAGTACATTCTGACCTTACCTTTTCTCCAACACCTTCTAGACGCTGCCAAAGCTCTATGAGGGGAGGCTTACTTCTCACCACACTAAGCAATGAACTCAGCTCTCTCTTACCAACAGACTACTACTGGGTGATATTTAGGCAGCCAACTCTTGACAGTCTTCTGTTTAACTATAACCTGAGATGGGACTAACATTTTGAGATTTTGAATTTTATGCTTAAAACGGGGGGAGGTGGGACGAATTTTTCAACTCTCTATCTTCTTCCTCTCAGAATTATTCTTTCCCATTATTTAAAAGGTTCTGATACAATTAAAAACCTGAAATTAAGGAGAATTTCCATGAAGTATTGATTCTAAAATGAAAGTTAAATAATCTTCAGAAACAAAAGTTTACTTAATAAGCTCAAAATATAGGCAGGGACTATGTCTTCAATCTCCAAATTTAAATCACAACAAATGAATTAATTTGGTGCAAATTGAAACACCTCTAAATGTTTACCTCAGTATCAAATCCCTTGGATTTTTGTCACACGGGAAAACCTAGCATACAGAATTTTATTGTTAGCAGTCCCTGCAAGTAAGGCTCCCACAGAGGGGCTATCAGGATGACGGGCAAAAGAGTGGAACCAGAGTAAGAGCCCCCATTGAAACTTACTAAATTTATTTTCAACCTGCAACCAAAGCACAGTTATAAATGCCTGATATAAGACAGGTGTCTCACCAAAGAATATGATTATAACCACAAAGACCACTAAAACCTCTGGACAAGAAGTGTGCTGAGCCAAAGGAAAGAACTATAGGATAATCACTCCCTATGTACAATGCCTTTGTTTAAATAAGTTAAATTTTAAAAAAAAAAGGAAGTACAGACCCAGTGGAGATTTTAGGTACAACAGTGTTTCTAAAGCTAAGTCAGTAAACTTTAGCTAGGAGCCTGCAAGCATTTTAGCTTTTCTTTAAAAGAGGCCTGCAAGTTTGAGGTTTGAGGACCCTATACCCTCTAACTCCTAACTTAAGGTTTCTACACCCTCTAACTCCTAACTTAAGCCAATACAAAGAAGACAAGACTTCTGGTTCAAGACGGCAGCTAAATAGAATTGTCGATCTGTTCCACCTCCCCCAAATCAGAGAAAGCATAAAAGTCAAAATACATCCACAGTCAGCTTGCAATGCCAGAAAGGATATCAGCAGTGTCCACGAACAGAGAATTTTCTGGCAGATGAAATCAGATTGACTGCAAATTCCAAAAGACACACACACACACACACACACACCGCTTAATCCCATAAAAAATGAAGGAGAGACTCTCCTGCAAATTTGAGTTTAGCTAGTAGAATCCTAGATTACACCTGCGAGTCAGAGACAGCAAGGGCTAGGAGGAACAGGCCCAGAGTGGGCAGGTAATTACAGGCAGCAGAACAGCTGAACCAACCTCCACACACAGAGCCACTTGCTTTGGTGTTGCCCCAAGAGAAAGCATGAATACTGGTCTCCCATAAAAATGGGAGTTCTGATCCAGGATGGACAGAATGGGCTGTGGGGGAAGTCTGTGCCCCTAGCTATCATAAATGCTGGGAGATCTCATAGAAGAAAGCCACCACCTCTACACCTAAGCCTGACTACGTCATACCTCTCCTTTGCACAACCCACAGAGCCAGGGCCCATGTACTCATTAGCAAGGGACAAGGATCATTCCTCAGGCTCATGGAACTGTTGTAACAAGCAATAGCGATCAGCCTAGCCTGAGGGGTTTTAACTTGTGCCACATGGACTTCTTTGTCTGCTCTATCCTATGGAGCCCTTCTCAGAATAATGTTTTGAAATGTATAATATTAAAAAAAACATAGAATTATAAAGGAAGCCAATTACATTGAAATGAAAATAAAAAAATTTTAATTACGATATAAAAATATACTGTTTCTTTACTAAAACATAAAATGAAAAGATCTAGCAAACGCTGCCAAAGTTTTGAAGCAGTGATGATGATAATCTACAACTTACAAACTAATGTGAAAGGGAATGGTATGCGATTCCCGTCAGGAACAGAGTCACAGATACTGCTAACATTCCTGTCATTGTTGCCTATATTCATAATTGAAGGAATTGCTAAATTTCATTTTGAAGCTGGTAAAAGAATATCATTTTTCCCACCTAAATCCATGAACATCCTGAATTCTATCCAGGGACTCCTTATTGGTCTGTGATCCCCAGGTTAAAAATCTCTGATGGTAGACCTTCATCTATAA
Source organism: Cryptoprocta ferox (assembly GCA_028646485.1). Classification (NCBI taxonomy): domain Eukaryota; kingdom Metazoa; phylum Chordata; class Mammalia; order Carnivora; family Eupleridae; genus Cryptoprocta; species Cryptoprocta ferox. The sequence goes on from CM053562.1 coordinate 12,404,535, forward strand.
ATATGAACAGGCAACCAAATATCAAGTGCATGAGAAGGTCAACCAAATGTTTTAAAAAGCACAAAATTTCACAAAAGTATTAATTCTCAAGGAAGAAAAATATAAGGAATTGGAAAGAATCATTAAAAACCTACAATTAAGGGGTGCCTGGGTGGCTCAGTCGGTAAGCTTCCAACTTCGGCTCAGGTCATGATCTCATGGTTCATGAGTTCGAGCCCTGCATCAGGTTCTGTGCTGACAGCTTGGAGCCTGGAGCTGGCTTTGGATTCTGTGTCTCCCTCTCTTTCTGCCTCTCTCCCACTCGTACTCTCTCTCTCTCAAAAATTAATAAAACATTTTAAAAAACCCTACAATTAAAAAACTGTAACTATGGATGGTTTCAAAAGGAAAAGATGTCAAATTAAAATAAAACACCTCAAAATGGGCTGCAATGAGAAAGAAGCAGAGTTTGTAGAAATTATCAAGATTATTGAAATATGGGCTGAATTGCAGAATGAATGAGACTTTGGATGTACATAGTGAACTGGAGGGTAAACTGAAAGATTCTATCGGAATTCAGTGAAAAGAACAAAGAGATTAAAAGGACAAGAGAAAAGATGAGATATGTATGTCTAAAAGTTCTGCCATCCATCTAGTAGGAGTTCAAGAAAGAGAAAACGAAAAATAGAATGAAAAAGTCAAATAAATAGCAAAAAAAGAACAGCAAAACAAAAATTTTGCCAGATGAACAGTCTCCTTCATTATTGAAAGAGCCATCAACAGTAGTGCAAGAACACCATGTAGATACATCTACTAAAAATATATGAGCAGCAAGAAGTAGGACGTTGTAATAAACTATGAAAAAGAGGGGCACCTGGGTGGCTCAGTTGGTTAAGTGTCCAACTTCGGCTCAGGTCATGATCTCGCAGTTTGTGAGTTCGTGCCCCGTGTCGGGCTCTGTACTTAACAGCTCAGAGCCTGGAGACTGTTTCAGTTTCTGTGTCTCCCTCTCTCTCTATCCCTCCCCCACTTGTGCTCTATCTCTCTGTCTCTCTAAAAAATAAACATTAAAAAAAACTATGAAAAAGAATATAACCAAATGGAAAGAAAAATTAAAAGAGCACCAGACTCTTATCTGCAACAATAGATGTTAGAAGACAACACAACCATACTTTAAATTAACAAGGGACAATTAGAATTTACATACAAAAGTAAACCATCATTTAAAAACCAGGGCAGATAAATTAAATTAAATTAAAACCAGGGCAAATAATAATATGCAAAGTCTGAGTTGAACAACTATAACCTCTCCGAAAAAAACACAAAATAATGTATTATAACAAACTAAAAACTGAATTCAAGAAAGAAGATAATGTAAAAAAAATTGTAAGCAAAGATAAAGCCTACAGATAAGTTCCAATAGCAACTGATAATTGACTAAACTTAACTCAGTTGCTAAGAAATGATTCCTAAGGAATCAGGAATCAGAAATACAATGATAGGAGAGTACGCAAATACAGCCAATCAATCAAAAGGATTCCAAAAGATCTTAAAATGTACGTTGATAGTATGGTGTTAAAAAAAATGTGCTAAAGGGCACCTGGATGGCTCAGTTGGTTGAGCTCTGACTTGGGCCCAGCTCATGATCTTGCGGTTTGTGGTTTGAGCCCTGTGTGTCAGGCTCTGTGCTGACAGCTCAGAGCCTGGAGCCTGTTTCAGATTCTGTGTGTGTGTGTCTCTCTCTCTGCCCCTCCCCCACTGATGCTCTGTCTCTGTCTCTCAAAAATAAATAAACGTTAAAAAATTTTTTAAAAAATATACGCTGATGGATGTATGTTCTTTGGAAGATGGAAGATTTTCGTAGGTTCAGATTAATTCTGGATGTTAATAGTAAAGTTGATAACACTGTTATTATAAATATATAAAAATATTTCTAAGTTAGCATAATATGAACACCACATATTATTTTCCCCCTTTGCTTTGGGCCTAAAAAGTTTCAGAGCCAAAATTGGATGCAGCTCTAGAAAGTATAAAACTTTAAAACCTGGTTTTTGTGTCCTATTCTCACTCTTGATTCCATTTTTCCTATCTTTATTTTCCCTTAATTTAGATTTCCTTACTTTACTTCTTTAAAAAATTTATTTGCACATGTGTAAATATGTATGTATTCACATTTATATGTGTGTATATATATGTTAAATTTAAGGTGACATATATATATCCGGCCTAGGCAGGGATAGAAAGAATATACATTTATAGTTTGATATAAACTATACTATTTAATTGCCATCTTATTAATGTAATCCAGAGATTATCTAGCCCAGAACTGTCCTAACCTTAAAATGGTTTTCAAACTGTCTACAATTTTGAATATCAATGATAGCTTCACTCTACCTCTTAGCCACATATGTTGAAAGAACATTATGTCAATTAAATTACATAAGAGAAGAACTTTAAACATTCTAGGATCAGCTAACTACAGTAATGAGTATGCTTCTCTAATGCAAAACCAAACCAAACCAATACTTGAGGCGTAAGAGTGCATTGACTATTGTATGGAACAATAAAAGATCCCAAATAGCTAAAGTAATGTTGAAAAAGAAAACCAAAGATGGAGACATCACAATCCCAGACTCCAAGCTGTATTACAAAGTGGTAATCATCAAGACCGTGTAGTACTGGCACAAAAACAGACACTCAGATCAATTGAACAGAATAGAGAACCCAGAAATGGACCCACAAACATATGGCCAACTAATCTTTGACAAAGCAGGAAAGAATATCCAATGGAAAAGATAGTCTCTTCAACAAATGATGCTGGGAAAACTAGGCAATGTCATGCAGAAGAATGAACCTGGACCACTATCTTACACCATATACAAAAATAAACTCAAAATGGATGAAAGACTTAAATGTAAGATAGGAAGCCATCAAAATCCTAGAGGAGAGAACAGGCAACAAACTCTTTGACCTCGGCCACAGCAACTTGACATGTCTCTGAAGGCAAGGGAAACAAAAGCAAAAATGAACTATTCGGACTTGATCAAGATAAAAAAAGCTTCTGCATAGTGAAGCAACAGGAAGGAAACAATCAGAAAACTAAAAGGCAACCGGTGGAATGGGAGAAGATATTTACAAACAGCATATCAGATAAAGGGTTAGTATCCAAAATCTATAAAGAATTTATCAAACACAACACCCAAGAAACAAAGAAATGGGCAAAAGTCATGAATAGACACTTTTCCAAAGAAGACATCCAGATGGCTAACAGATATAAGAAAAGATGCTCAACATCACTCATCATCAGGGAAATACAAATCAAAACCACAATGAGATACCACCTCACACCTGTCAGAATGGCTAAAATTAACAACTCAGGCAACAACAGACGTTGGTAAGGATGTGGAGAAAGAGGAACTCTTTTGCAATGCTGGTGGGAATGCAAACTGGTACAGTCACTCTGGAGAACAATATCGAGGTTCCTCAAAAAATTAAAAATGGAACTACCCTATGACCCACCAATTGCACTACTAGGTATTTATCCAAAGGATACAGGAATGCTGATTCAAAGGGGCACATGCACCCCCAGTGCTTATAGCTGCACTATTGACAACAAAGTCTGGATAGAGCCCAAATGTCCATTGACAGATGAATATATAAAGAAGATGTCATATATATATATATATATATATATATGATGGAATATTACTCGGTGATTAAAAAAAAGAATGAAATCTTGCCATTTGCAACAAAGTGGATAGAACTAGAGTGTATTATGCTAAGTAAAATAAGTCAGAGAAAGACAAATATCATAGAGTCATATGCGGAATTTAAGAAATAAAACAGATGAACATGGGTGAAGGGAAGGAAAAATAAGATAAAAACAGAGGGAGACAAACCATAAGAGACTCTTAAATGCAGAGAACACACTGAGGGTTGCTGGTGGGGTGCTGGGTGGGGGGATGGGCTAAATGGGTGATGGGCGTTAAGGAGGGCACTTGCTGGGATGAGCACTGGATGTTATAGGTAAGTGATGAATCACTAAATTCTATTCCTGAGATCATTATTATACTATATGTTAACTAACTTGGATTTAAATTTAAAAACAAAAAAGGAGTGCATTGATTAAAAGCACAAACCTTTGAGGCAGACTGCCTGCATTAATCCCAATTACTAGGTGTGGCAACTTGGGTAAGTTATTGAAACTCTTTGTTCTTCAGTTTCCTCATCCGTAAAATGTGGGGGGAGTGGGGGGGGAATAATAAGAAGGTTGTTGTGAGGATTCAGTAAGATAATGCGTGAGAATCTCTTAGAATAGAGACTACCGCGGTTAACATTAGCTATAATTATTTTAATATTTTCCTGGAAGACATCTTTCCCAGAATCATATTAACATTCTGTAATACAAATGATGATTGCTTTGAAAAATCCAGCTCAAAGCTCATTCAGAGCAAAACAGATTCTTTATGAATAACAAGTAACAGAAATAAAAAGTGACTTCTTCAACTTTTTCCATTCATTTTGTCGGACCACATATCTAATAGCCACTAAAGTTTATAATAGGCATTTTCTTAAAATGCTCCATCTGCAAAATGACTAAGTCTGTTGAAGCCTTCCCAGGTGGTTTATGCCCAAAGTAACCATACTAGTCTGTCTTACCCAGTTAAACCAATTTTTCCCATGAATTTAGGCTTTTATAACTGATGACTTCCATACTGGATGTTTACCAAATATAAAGGAATCCATTTTCAGTGGTTTGCTGCAGCAGGCTTGTAAAAGGTGATTTACACATCTCTTCTTTACCTCCACATTTTGTATTTGCACTATTAGGAATCATCAAATCAAAGTGGTTGTTGGCTTTTTTTTTTTTTTTCTTTCCCTCCTGGACACCATTTTGATAAAGGTCATCAGCTCATCACTGCCTCATGTCCAAAAGAACCAGCCTTTGTAAGTCCCAGAGTTAAGGGTACACTCATGATCTTTTACAATGCAGCTTTTATAATGCAAAGAGGAGGTAGAAGATATACTGATTTGCATACATAAAAGAGATACAGCGTAAGAAAAAAAAAGAATAAAGCAAATGTGTTTCTATCTGGGATATCATATTCGTGAATGTGACTTTCCATTCTGGTTTAAAAATCTGAGCACAAATCTTTTCAGACACAACAGTAACTGTTGTGGTAATGATGTAGTTTGAGTCCACATACTAAATTAACTTGGAAATATTGATACATGATGTAAGTACTCTTCAAAATTCAGTCTGTTTTATTCAAAGAAGTTTAAATTCAGAGTATTTTATTTTGTTCTGGAAATTTTATAAAGGAATTTTGCCAAAAGCATTAAATATTTGATTCTACTTGTTAAGATTTGCAGGAACTGCTTTAAATTTATTATAAAAAAATAACAGCAACAGCAACACATTTTCCCCTTTCATTAAGGTAGTGAAAAAACGAACTTTAAGAGCTTTTCCATAAAAATGCTCTAAAATATTCCATTAAAATTAAAAGGCAACTGCCATTTCACACGTGGTCAGATTTAACTATTCAAAGTTATTTTAGGTATATCAGCCCCCAAAGACCAAAGTACCTGAGTGTCCAGCTGTGTTCAAAGATCTCCAGAACCCAGCCTCCAAAGCTGGACAGGGCTGGTACAAAGCGTTGTTAGACCTGAAGAGGAAAGAATAATTCTGAATTCCATATAGTATTTTATCCCCTAAAAGCCTATACTTGATTAGAGGATTCTTTGTTTTTTTTTTTTTAAGCTTATTTATTTTCAGAGAGAGAGAGAAAGCATGAGTGGTGGAGGAGCAGAGAGAAAGGAGAGAGAGGCAGAGAGAAAGAATCCCAAGCAGGCTCCACACTGTCAGTGCAGAGCTTGACGTGGGGCTTAAACCCACCAACTGTGAGACCGTGACCTGAGCCCAAGTCGGCCTCAACCGACTGAGCCACCCAGGAGCCCCTTGATAAGAAGTTTCTTAAGGAAATGATCATCCTGCAATGGTCAGGGGAAAATCTACAATAGAGCAAGCTTAGGACAAAAGCCCAATCCAACATTGAGAGCATGTGACACCCCTCCCCCCGTAAGAATTAATGAATTGCAAAGCTTAATAGCAAGCAGTCTTCCAGGGTTGTGAGAAATAATGGCATTTCAGTTGAAATCTTAAGCTCCTGTGATTATAAAAAAGTATCTTTAAAATGCTACAATGATATGCATATTTGTCGTTAAATATTATACTCCTTCTGGTATGGTTCTTTGCCCAGTTGTGTTTTATAGCAATATTTATGCATTTTAAATATGGTTCAGACATTGGTTTGCCACAGAGATATGTAGTTTCCTGCATGAGTAACTTATTTATGTATTTCTTAGGGTGGTCCATTACACATATGTTTCATTAGCCTTAGAATCAGATTGTTAAATACTTGTTTAAATGTCCCAAATATCAAGAAATAAGAGTACCCTATATTTTTCAGGAATTTATTATTGACTTTTGCACTTAAACCTTAACAATCTTTCACCAGTATCCTTGTTAGGGTCTCCCAGAAACTTTGACATAACTTACTTTTACCTTAACACCAGATGCTTATGTCTCTGGAATTTCATTTTTTGGTATAAAGGAAAGCTGTCCCAAAAAAGGAAACTAATGACTACAAGATAAAAAATATATATATATATATGGACACAGATGATAAAAGTACACTTAAAGGCCAAGAGACTTGTCACTGTTAACATCTTACTCCCTGAACCAGTGTTAGGAATAGGATTTGGCGGTAAGAGTGTTTTTGTTTGGTTTGTTTAACATTAAGTGAAAAGTATAGGTCTTAAAGCCATCCATACTTGGGGTGTAATTCTGACTCTTCCATTTACTCATGTATTTGACCCTGAGAACGTCACTCCACTTCAAGTGACTTAGATTTCATCAGATGTCCTTTCAGTTCCATCAAAAAATGAGAAACCAAAAATAGTGAACACTCTTTTAATGATCTTGCTTATACAGATATGGTATTAATACTGAGAAAGTCTAGAACAGCAGCGACTTTCAGTTTTTGACTTTTCTCAAAATATCCCCATTAACGGCCTCTCGGCCTTTTCTTTAGAACCATTTCTTATTGTCAAAGATGGTATATTATTATTTAAAGTGAAGGATTTCGGGGCGCCTGGGTGGCTCAGCTGGTTAAGCGTCCAACTTTGGCTCAGGTCATGATCTCATGGTTCGTGGGCTCGAGCCCCGCGTCGGGTTCTGTGCTGACAGCCTGTTTCAGATTCTATGTCTCCGTCTCTCTCTGACCCTCCCCCACTCGTGCTGTCTCTCTGCCTCAAAAATAAATAAACTATAAAAAAATATAAAAAAAATAAAGTGGAGGATTTCTCAACTTCCCACATACACTCAGTACTTACTTTGTAGGCCACTGGTTGGCCTTCCACCTGAATCAAGGAAGGGGCAATTTCCAGTCTACTCGCCTGCGCATTTGCTGTGAGCTTGACTGTTTGTTGGAAAGCCGCCATTACATTTATGAGAGCCTAAGGGATACTGGGTGGCTGTCATCTTTCTCTTGCGCCCTCTCACCACACCAAATGCCCTGGCACCTAGACGCTGCATTCCCTGCAAGCACCTTGTTACCCAAATTGTAGAATATTTGGACCAAGTTCAGAGAAGAGTTACTAAAAGAATTAAATGACTGAGGGGACCAATTTATAAGGAGCTCAGAAATGTTTGGTTAAGTGGTAATTACCTTAAGAAGGTGGGGTGGCTCTGACATTAGTTTCAATTTCAACCTGTACTTGGCAAAAAAGCCCCTTTTTAGGCCTGCACATTCAGAAATACTCTGAAGAAGGGGCAGAATCTCCCTCTTGCTTGGCCCTCTGACCACTGCACGGGCTGCTTGGGTGGCATTCACACTCCAGTGCAGTGACTTCTGCACACAGGCATAGAAGGCAACACTACAAAGCAGACAGCTCATTTAAGAAGGCCAAAGGATGGGGCGCCTGGGTGCCTCAGTCGGTTGAGTGTCTAACCTCAGCTCAGGTCATGATCTCTTGGTTCGTGGGTTCAAGCCCTGAGTTGGGCTCTGCGCTGACTACGTGGTGCCTGCTTGGGATTTTCTCTCTCTCTCTCTCTCTCTCTCTCTCCCTCCTCTCTCTCTCTCTCTGGCCCTCCCTGACTCATTCTTTCTCTAAGTAATAAATAGAAGTAATAAATAAATAAACTTAAAAAAAAGGCCAAAGAGTGCTTAGAGGAAAGTCTTCTCAAGAATCATGAAGAACAAGCCTGAGCTGTGAAGGGCTAGTCCCTCCATCTCATTGAAGTACTGACTTATCCACACCCCACCGCCAATCTCTGCCTGATGGGTGGTACCATTTAATAAGAGCTGCTGAGTCCAAGTGTACAAGTCTGTGTAAACTACATGGCTTGGAATTCCTTTAAGAATGACAGTTCCCACTTGGCTGAAGAGGGAAACCTAGGAACACCTGTAACAGTTAAGGAGGCTGAAAGAGAATTCCTCAGAGCAGCATTCCCCAAAATGTCTTCCAGGTGATCTTACTGTGTGTTACACACATTTAAAAAGAAAAGAGCTAAAAACCAGAATAAATGAGGTCAAACTGTGTGTGGTGATGTATGTGTTTTTAAACAGTAATATCTCTCAGAGCCATTTTTATGCTGAAGTCTATTGTGTCTCACTAAGAGGGGGTAGTGTATATACTATTTCCCAAATTCAGATTGGGCTTGGACTGCTTTACTTCTTAAGTATGGATTCTTCGTGTTCACAGTCATTTCCAGAATGCCTTTTATAATGCTGCACTCGTAAACACATAATGAAATGTATGGACCAGACTAGGCTAGAACATGGGTTTTAAATCTGATCCACTCCTCTTTCTACCACATTGATATTCTACCTAATCTTCACTTACAAGAATCTTTTCATCCTCTATCAACGAAATGAAATTTGTTAACTAGAAGTATTGACTTGAAGCTACTAAAGATCAAGTGTAAGGGCCTTCTACTTGCTTGAGGCTTCCAGGTGGTTTTTTTTTTTTTTTAAGGAAGCCCCACAAAACTGTATAACCTTCATGTCCTGTAAAACTTGCTGCTACCATTGAAGATGAAAATGGCTCAATGGGTTTTCACCAAATTTATAAGTTGTGATTGAGACCATCGAACTTAAATTACTAATGATACGCAGACTAAAATGCAGTTTGGATTACTTTGGGGTTGCCTTTGAGAGAGAGATATTTGTCTTCCTGTGAAGCTAAAGTGTACATCTAAATGAGAACTAAATCTAGATTCATTCTTTTCTGTAATCATCATAATTACATTAACTTCAACCATTCACTTCTTACCATTCCTCTTAAGACATTTATCACATCTACTATTTTCTTAAATAAGCACCTTACCCTAGTCTTTCTTCCACTCTCCCCACCTCTCGATATTTTAAGACTATGAACAGCCACTCTGAAATCATCACGTTGTAAATATTACCACAGTTGGAATTCCTTCTGACGACCATCTGAAGTTTTGCATCAATTTTTTCCATGAGTAGGGACTGACATATTTAAGCTTGAATCTACAGTACTGCAATTTGGCATTCTACTTCAATTCTTTAAAAGCTTCATTTATATTGATTTTGTCTTTTGGAATTTCCTGTAGGCTGCCTCAGATAAAATAATTTCCAACCTAATCTTCATCTTGTCTGATCTCTGGTTTGACATTATGCCTTCAAAATCAAATCTTATTACTTAATCCAAAACAAACTCTTTATTAAGAATATTAAATCAGTAACATTAACAGACTGGCCATTTTCACCATGATTGATAAGCCAATGTTTAAGCTTCGACTACTGATACTCAAAGCTTTGCAAATTTCTTCCCAACTATTCATAATTTAATAAGATATGCTAACAACCACACACAAAAATCACTATCCAACCACTCTGTGTCTTAAACCAAATTGAGGCTTTACTCTCCCATTTTTCAAGTAAATTTATAGCACAAATTATAAAACTAGGACTGAGTGTAAAAGCCAAACATTTTACCTTCCTGTGTTTCCTTCCCACATCTTCCTGAGTTGGTGACTATGAAAACATGCTAAGCCCAAAATAGCAGTTGTACACTGCCAGGTTGGCCTCAGTCATTTCCAAGCCAAAGGGGAATTGACAGACACCCCCTTTACAAGACTGGTGTTTGTAAATATCCAATGAAATGACTTCATTCAGTCAATTATTTCTGGAGAAAGCTGGCAGAATAACGTAGTAATTAAACTGAGGACTGATGGAAACTGTTAAACAGGAGAGCTATTTTGCACAGCAATTCACGTTAATGCTTTTAATGGATTTTCATTTTTTAAAAATGCTTGAAATAGTAGGGCAATTAAAAGGAATTGCCTCTTCACTGAGAAACATATTTAAAATTCCAGTGAAGATGGCATACGGAAAAGAAGGAGAAACTCAGTTTTCCAGTATCATTTTTGAGTCGGTATGACTTAAGAATGATGAGTTGTGAAATCCAAACACAACTGTATTCAGATGTAAGTAGAAAAGGTGTCCCAAAGCCAGAACATCATACATTCAGGCCTCAGTTGCCTGTGTGCTAGCTATTCACTTCGGAGTGCATATGCTCTCTGCAGTATATGTTTGCCCTGTCCAGTTTCCCTTTGGTTCCTCCAACTGGCCACCAGCATACCTTGATTCATCCACCCAATCATTCGTTTAGGCAACAATACTGAGCCACCACTTCAGGCACTGTTCTAGTTACTTGTTACGTAGCAAAAATACGTTCCCATGTACCTCTCCTAACTGCCTAATGGTTATGTACTTGGAGATAGACAATAATTCTAATACAAAGTAATAAACTGGAACCCAAAAGCTGATGGAAAGAGCTCTGAATGCTTCCCAATGGAAAATGCAAGCTGTTAGTTTTAGCACTTCATTTTTTAAATTAAGTTTTAAATTTTAATTCCAGTACAGTTAACATACAGCATTATATTAGTTTCAGGTGTACAATATAGTGATTCAACAATTCTATACCTTACTAAGTGCTCACCATGAGAAGTGCCCTCCTTAATCCCCATCACCTATTTCCTCCATGCTCCCACCCACCTCCCCCATGATAACCATCAGTTTGTTCTCTATAGCTAAGAGTCTATTTCTTGGTTTGTCTTACTTTTATTCCTTTGCTCATTTGTTTTGTTTCTTAAATTCCACATATAAGTGAAATCATATGGTATTTCTTTCTCTAACTTATTTCACTTAGCATTATACTCTCTAGCTCCATCCATGTTGTTCAAACGGCAAGATGTCATTCTTTTTTGTGGCTGAATAATATTCCGTTGTGTGTGTGTGTGTGTGTGTGTGTGTGTGTGTGTGTGTGTATCTCACCTCTTCTTATCCATTCATATATTGATGGATACTTGGGCTGCTTCCATAATTTGGCTATTGTAAATAATGCTGGCATAAACATAGGGGTGCATGTATCCCTCTGAATTAATGTTTTTGTATTTTTTAAATAAATACCAAGTAGTGTGATTACTGGATTGTAGGGTAGTTCCATTTTTAACATTATGAGGAATTTCCATACCGTTTTCCACAGTGGCTATACCAGCTCGCATTCCCACCAACAGCACATGAGGGTTCCTTCTTCTCCATATCCTTGCCAACACTTGTTTCTTGTGTTTTTGATTTTAGCCATTCTGACAAGTGTGAGATGATCTCACTGTAGTTTTGATTTGCATTTTTCTTATGATGAGCGATATTGAGCATCTCTCATGTGTCTGTTGGTCATCTGAGATGTTTTCTTTGGAGAAATATCTGTCCATGTCTTCTGCCTATTTTTTAATTGGATTTTTTGTGTTTTGGGGGTATTGAGTTGTAACAGTTCTGTATATATTTTGAATACTAACCCTTTATCGAATATGTCATTTGCAAATATCTTTTTCCATTCAGTAGGTTGCCTTTCAGTTTTGTTCATTATTTCCTTCACTGTGCAGAAGCTTTTTGATTTTGATGTAGTCCCAAAAGTTTATTTTTATTTTTATTTCCGTTGCCTCAGGAGACATATCTAGAAAAATGTTACTATGGCCAATGTCAAAGTATAGCACTTCATTTTTAAAAGACTCTAGTAGACAAATGACCACCATCTTTCCTAGTATCTGATGCCACAGATGCAAAGCATAAAAAAAGGGAAACTTTTAGGTCATCTCTAACAATCTAACGGATACACTAAGAGAAGTTGGCAAAAATCAAGACCAACATAGGGAAACCAAACCAGAAAACTCCAAGGCAGAATAAAACTGGGAGAGTTAATAACTAAAAAATTTTTGTTACACTTCAGAAATATTACTCATTTCTCTTTGTCAGATCTTGTGATATTTAATTTACTAAAGATTCTTCTATATGAATAAGCATACTCCTTTGAAACTACAAATAACATGGGGGTGTGGGGTTAAAGACTACCAGTCATTCACATTCTGCCTCTATGAACTGCATAATAATTTAATGAAATATTTGGCACAGTTCTTTTTTTAATTTTTTAATGTTTACTTATTTTTGAGAGAGAAAGAGAGACAGAGCACAAGCGGTGGAGGGGCAGAGAGAGAGGGAGACACAGAATCCAAAGCAGGCTCCAGGCTCCGAGCTGTCAGCACAGAGCCCAATGCGGCGCTTAAACTCACGAACCATGAGATCATGACCTGAGCCAAAGTTGGACGCTTAATGGACTGAGCCACCCAGGTGCCCCTTGGCACAGCACTTTATAAAATGAAATGCGATAAAATCTGAATGGCAGGGTAGTAAGATTGTAGATTCCGGAGCCCTACTGCCTGAATTTGTAAACCTAGCTTTACTAATAACAAGCTATGCAAGTTTAAGCAACTACTTAATCTCAATGTCTCAGTTTTCTCATCTAGCAAATGGGAATAATAGGTGAAACTATTCCATATGGTTGATGAAAGATAAAGCACTTAAAACAGTGCTGGGACTCGCCCTATTTGGGACCAAAATAGACTAACAGGGACTGATTTTATACTCCTAAGCTAAAGCTACCAAAAACAAACAAATAGAACATATGAAATACTTATTTTCAAAACACAGTAAGTATATCAGGCAATGAAGGACAGCGATCCCTGAGACAAGGGAAACAAATGAAGCAAGCCTGAATGACTGCCCCAATTTACTGCCTTGAGAGAGTTCCCAGATCACAGGATAGAAGGAAGTTGAGGGGAGGATCCAGGCAAAGCTTGCAAGACTCCCTAAATTGAGAAGATGGACTTCAGAGTATGAGAAGAATGGAGCTAGAGTTTGCAAAACAAAGTACCAGGAAGGAAAAGCATTGCCCCCCCCAAAAGAAAAAACCCAAAAAACAAAAAACCCCAAAACTAACAGAAAGCAAAACCCTGGGGATCAGCAGAGCAACCCCTCAAGTATTCAGCACAAGTTAGGTTAGGTGAGGAAACTACATGAGGTGAGGGAAAGAACTAGCCAAAAGCATCAGAGAGTACTCAGTACTCACATAGGACCGGGAATAGTGGCTATTGCCACCACTCGTACTGGGACACCACACAATTCACAGAACATTTGGTAGAGTATTCAGAAGATTCTTACCTCAGTAAGCAGGAAATAATTAGTCTTGACTAAACATTTCTCTGGTCATATTTAACAGATTTTAAAAACAATTCTCAAAAAGATAAAATTATTTTCAAGTAGCAACCGCATATCAAAACAAAGTTCAAAAATATTTATAGGAAGGGGCCCCCAGGTGGCTTGGTTGGTTAAATGTCTGATTCTTGATTTGGGCTCAGTCATAATTTCACACTTGTGGGATCAAGCCCCATGTCAGGCTCCTCACTGAAGGTGGAGCTTACTTGGGATTCTCTCTCCCTCCCTCTCTCTCAGCCCCTCTCCACACATTCTCTCTCTCTCTCTCTCTCTCTCTCTCTCTCTCTCAGAATAAATAAATAGACACTTAAAACTATATATTTATAGGAAAACAAAATAGCAAGCAAAATTCGCAACAGGGTAAAATTCACAATGTCTTGAATCAAATCAGAGATTAGCAGGTATGCACAGAAGCAGGAAAATATGAATCAAATGGGGAAAAATTAATCAACTGAAACTGATCCAGAACTAACACAGATGTTAGAGTCAATGACATTAATTATAATTAGTAATGACATCATTATTATATTCCACATGTTCAAAAAGTTATGGACAGACATTAAAGACACATAAAAAAAAAAGACCCAAGTTAAACATCTACAGATGAAAGCTACAATATCTGTGATGAAAAGACACGCTAGATGAGATTAGTGGAAATTAGACATTAGAGGAGAAAATATTAGTGAATTTGAAGACACAGCAATAGAAATTATATAAAATGAAGCAAAAAAAAATTTAAAAATGAAAGGAGCGTCAGAGTATAGGAAAACATCAAGTGGCTAGCAAATGTGTAATGGAAGCCCCCAAAGAAGAGGGTGGGGAGGATGGAAAATATATTTGAAGAAATAATGGTCAGAAAATTTTCAAATTTGATGAAAACTATAAACCTACACATCAAACAATCTCAAATAACCTCAAGCACAAGAAATATGAAGAAAAGTACACCATGGAACATTATGCTCAAATTGCTCAAAAACAGTGATAAATTACAAATCTTAAAGGCAGACAGAATAAAAAGATAAATTATATACAAAGAAACAAAGATAATGATAATAGATTTCTCATCATAAAGAATACAACCTAGAAGACATGAAGCAGCATCTGTAATGTATTAAAAGAAAAAAAAGTCAAGCTAGAATTTTATACTCAGTAAAATATCTTACAAAGACAAAAGCAAAATAAAGACGTTTTCATTCAGGCAGAAGGAAAATTACACCTGATAGAAATAGACATAATCTGCACAAAGGACTAAAGAGTGTAAGAAATTGTTACTACGTGAATAAATACATAAGACTTTGTTATTTACATCTTTGAAAAAGATAACTGCTGGGGCGCATGGGTAGCTCAGTCAACTGAGTGTCCAACTTTTGGTTTCAGCTCAGGCCACGATTTCATGGTTATGAGATCAAGCCCCATGTCAGGCTCTGTGCTGAGCATGGAGCCTGCTTAAGATTCATTCTCTGTCTGTCTCTGTCTCTCCCTCTCTCTGCCCCTCCCCTGCTTGCATGCTTTCACACACATGCATGCTCTCTCTCTCTCTCTCTCAAAAAAATAAAAAAGATAAAGATAATTGGTTAAACAAAAATAACAATAAACTGTGAGGTCTGTAACATGTAAAATTAAGATACATAAAAACAATAACGTAAGGGCCAGGAGGGAAGTAAAAATATACAGTAAAACCTTGGATTGTGAGTAACTTGTTCTGTGAGTATTCTGCAAAATAAGCAAACATTTCTAATTTTAACTTGATAAATGAGTGAAGCCCTGCAATATGAGTAGTATGTGATACCGAATGTCATATGATCACAACTGAGCCAATGGTTCTTGAAATTCACTAGGATTACAAGCATATTTCTGGAACGAATTATGCTAGCAAACCAAGGTTTTACTGCACAGGTTTCTTATACTATATGTTAAGTGTTATATTACCTGAATGTCAACTGTGATGAATTAAAAATGTGCACTATGATGCAAACTGACCATTAAAACAACAAAACAAAGAGTTATAGCTAGTAAGTTACCATAGGAAATAGACAGAATCTTAAAAAAAAAAAAAGATCAATACAAAGAAGATAGGGAAAGGGTACAACGTATTAGACAGAGAGAGCAAAGACTTGAATATTCTGGTTTAAGGTCCAGCTTAGAGGTATAAGACCTAAACATAATAATCACATTAAATGTATCAACACACCAACTAAAAGGCAGAGATTGTTAGATTAGATAGAAAAGCAAGACCAACTATATGCCGCCTAAAATAAAAATACAAGTAGGTTAAAAGTACAAAAAGAAACAAGAAAAGGAAAAAGAGATAAACCAACCTAATATTAATCAAAGAATGCTAGAGTGGTAAATTAATATCAGACTAAGATTTCAGACTAACATCATCAGGCAAAAGAAGGTCAGATTTTATATAAGTGGGTCCAATAATCAACAAGACATACAATCCTATTAGGTGTTTATGCACCTAATAGCAGACCTTCAAGGCACATATAACAAAACTGACAGAAGCGCAAAAAGAAAAGAAAGAACAAATCCACAATTCTAGTAGCAGATTTCAATTATCATCTCTCAATAAATACCTGAATAAATAGAAAACCGATAACAATATGGGGGGACGTAAAAATTACAATCAACCAAAATTGACTTGACTGGTATTAACACAACACTCCACCCAACAATAGTAAAATACATGTTCATTTCATATGCACACAAAACGTTTCCCAAGAGAGACTACATTCTGGGCCATAAAACAAGTCTCATTAAATATAAAAGGATTCAAATTATACAAACAACTTCTCTGACCACAATAGAATTTTAAAAAAGCTTCTGCACAACAGTCAACAAAACTAAAAGGCAACCGACGGAATGGGAGAAGATATTTGCAAATGACATATTAGATAAAGGGTTAGTATCCAAAACCTATAAAAAAGTTATCAAACTCAACACCCCCCCCAAAATGATCCAGTAAAGAAATGTGCAAAAGACATGAACAGACACTTTTCCAAAGAAGACATCCAGATGGCTAACAGACACATGAAAAGATGCTCAATATCATTCATCATCAGGGAAATACAAATCAAACCCATAATGAGATACCACCTCACACCTGTCAGAATGGCTAAAATTAACAACTCAGGAAACAACAGATGTTGGCAAGGATGCAGAAAAAGGGGAACACTTTTGCACCGCTAGTGGGAATGCAAAGTGGTACAGCCACTCTGGAGAACAGTATGGAGATTCCTCAAAAAATTAAAAATAGAGCTACCCTACAACCCAGCAATTGTACTACTAGGTATTTATCCAAAGAATACAAAAATGCTGATTCAAAGGGGCACATGCACCCCAGTGTTTACAGCAGCAGTATCGACAACAGCCAATATATGGAAAGAGTCCAAATGTCCATCAACTGATAAACAATAAAGATGTGGTATATATTTACAATGGAATATTAGTGATCGAAAAGAATGAAATCTTTCCATTTGCAACAATGTGGATGGAACTAGTGTGTATTATGCTAAGTGAAATAAGTCAGAGAAAGATAAATATCATATGATTTCACCCATATGTGGAATTTAAGAAACACAACATAGGGGAAGGGAAGGAAAAATAAGATAAAAATAGAGAGGGAGACAAACCATTAAGAGACTCTTAAATACAGAAAACAAACTGAGGGTTGCTGGAGGGGTATTGGGTGGGGGGCATGGGTTAAATGGGTGATGGGCATTAAGGTGGGTACTTGTTGGGATGAGCACTGGGTGTTATATATAAGTGATGAATCACTAAATCTACTTCTGAAACCATTATTACACTATATGTTAACTAGCTTCGATTTATATTTTAAAAAAAAAGAGTAAGAGAGATCTCTAAAAATCTCCAAATAGTTAAAAGTAAACACAGAATTTCAAATAACAATAAACTAAATAACAAGCTAAAAGATGAAATCAAAAGAAAAAGTAAAAAAAACATTTTGAATTGAATCAAAATAAAAACGCATCAAAATTCATGGGAATCTGCTAAAGCAGTATATAAGAGAAAATTTATAACACTGAACAAATTAATAAGACTCTGAGGACAGTGATAAAAAAAAAGAGACAAGATACAAATTACCAATATTAGGAATTAGAGAAGTGATAACACTACCTAGTCATTAAAAGGATAATAGGTATTGGGGGTCCCCACGCCACACTTAGTTTTAATAATTAGCACTAGAAAAACTCAAAGAACTCAGAAAATCTATTATACTCACAATTACAGTTTATTACAGTGAACAAATAGAGATTAACATCAGCAAAGGCAAAATGCACCTAGTGAGGAGTCCAGAAAAAGTCAGGTATAAATTTCCCCATGTAGTTGTATGGACCGCACTTAATTCTCCCAGCAACTATGTATGACAACACATACAAAGTCCTGCCAACGAGAGGAACTCGTCTAAACCTTGTTGTCTAGGGTTCTTATTGGATCAGTCATGCGAGCACGGAACACCCACAGGACTGACCTTAGCTACCCAGTCTTCAGTCCCTCCAGAGATCAAACTAATAAAGGATGGGCTAGGAATTCAGATAAACAAAAACAGACATTCACCATAAATCACATTGTTAGCAAAAGCCACATTGTTAGCATGAGCACAAAGGCCCTAGGTATATAAAGACAATTTTATCCCACAGGATACTCCGAGGGTTTAGAAGTTTTCTCCAAGGAGCCAGTCAATGGCCAGTCCTTTGTTTGGCATGTGCAGGGTTTGAGCATCACAAACTCTCTAAATGAACGCTTTACTGCAAAATAAGAAAATATTATGAACAATTTTATGTCGATACAGTCAACAACATAGATGAAACAAGTATCTTGAAAGAAAAACTATGAAAAGTCACTCAAGAATAAATAATCTGAACAGCCGGTATATCAATCAAAGAAATTCAATTTGTGGTTAAAAAGTTTCCCGCAAAGGAAATTTCAGATGGCTTCACTGGTAAATCCTACCAAATAGAATTTATACCAAAGCTATGTAAGTCTTCCAGAAAACTGAAAAGAAAGAAATATTTCTCATTTGGTGAGACCAGCATTAACCTGATCCCTAAACAAGGCAGACACAAAACAATTATAGACTAGTATCCTTCATGAACAGATGCAAAACTTCTAAACAAAATTTTAGCCAATCAAGTCCAAGAATATACAAAAAGCATAATATATTATGTCCAAGTTAAGTTTATCCCAGGATGCAACAGGCCTATGTAACACAGGCCAATCAATGCAACTTACCATATTCACAATCTAATAAAAGAAAAATCCTATTATCACTTCAACAGACCCAGAAAAAGCATGCAAGAAAATCCATTATCGATTTAGGTCTTAGCAAACTAGGACAAGAAAGGAATTTCAACAGCATGGTAAAAGGCATCTACCAAAAAAACCCTAAAGGTAACACAGTATTTAATAGTGAAAAACTTTATGCTTTTCCCCTAAAATCAGAAACTAAACAGGGTATCCAATCTCACTCTTTCCATTCAACAATATACTGGTGGGTCTTGGCCAGTGCAATATGACAAGAAAATAAATAAATGGCATGCAGATTGGAAAGGAAGAAATAAAACTGTGATTTGCAGACATAATCATCCATGTAGAAAATCCAAAGTAATCTACCTTAAAAAAAGCTGCTATAACTAATAAGTGTGTTTATCATGATTGATCAACAAACATAAATCAATTTTATTTCTATATAGCAGACACACATACATACAAAATTGAATATCAATTTAAAAGTGCTATTCACAATAGATCATGCTATTAACTACTTGGGGATAAATCTGACAGAGATGTACAGATCCATTTACTAAAAACTGCAGAATAGTATTGAAATACTATTTTAAGGCTTTATTAAAAAATAAAAGGGCATATTGATTCTTTTCAACCTATTTTTAGTTTTTTATTTACTAACCAGTGAGTGCATGGGTGCAACTAAGCAATAAGTAATAAAACGGGGTTAATGTTATTCATCATCACAGAAGTTCATACTAGAAAGGAATCTCAGAATACATGAAATGTGAGGATGCTTAATCTCAATGCTTAACTTGGAAACATTTAGTCTTTCAGCATTTATTTGAAGGCTCAGTAGGCATCAAACATTCTGTTACACACTTGGTGAATAGAAGATGCATCCTCTCATGGAGCTGTTGCCTAATAGAGGGAAATAGAAAATAAACAAGTAAGAAAATGCAAATTACTTAAAAGTTGTAATTAGTGCTATTAAAGTAATAAAGAGCACAGGAATAGGACGGTCATTGAAAGTCTAAGTGGACATCCAAGTCAAAACCTGAAGCAGAATCAGCCAGACAAGGGAAAGATTATTATGACCAAATGGAACAGCCTTTGGGAAGGCCCTGGGTAGAACAGTAAGCGTTTGGGGAAGAGCCTGGCATATTCCAAACCTCTCTAACGACAGTCAATTGGCTGGACTATAGGGACTGTGAAGTAAAGGGAAAGATAAACCTAATGGTCACTGAAGAGAGGTAGACAGGTGTCATACCATATCAGCCTTATGTAGGAACTGGTATTTTATTCAAAGTGCAACAAGAAGCCGTTTTATAGTGTTAACCAGGCACACACATTAGATTTTCATTTTTTAAAAGATCATCTCTAGTTGCTCTGCTAGAGAATCAATTGGAGGGAATATAATGGTCTAGGTTATCACAGATGGCTTCCTTTTGCCGTAAACAAATAAAACTGATGAGTAACATATAACATGTTTTTATTTAAAAGAAAAAATATATAGCCTAGAACTTAAAAGAAAGCAAAAAGATGTCAAAAGCAAACCCAAGGGGGAACTCTACCTGAGTATCAGTGCTGGGTATTGGGATTCCTATACACATTTGAAGGCAAGATCACTGAAATAAAATTCAGAGCCTGGAAAGGATGATCCATGTGATTACAAAGGATTAGAAAAAACTCAGCCTACTGTTCTGTAAAAGCAGTAGGAAGCCTGTTGTTAACTCTACATATAGTTACTATACAGAAGAAATATATATATATATATATATATATATATATATATATATATATATATTTTTTTTTTTTTTAAGGGCACCTACAAAAAAGCTAATACCTGACCCCTGGATCATACACGGGGGAGAGATCCAAATTTATATCACAAGTTGAAAAAATTACTTTAAATTTAACTAAGGCAACTGAAAGTTCTAGCTCCAGCAAAATCAATCTGCAAAGACAGTCTCTCAATCCACGATACATTAAGACTTGCACAAAACAAAATACTCTGACGCTAAGCTCCCAATAAAATATTACATAACACTTGAACAAAACAGTCACCATGAGGGAAAGTCAACAGAAACAACAAACAAGAGTTAGAACCTTGCAAACTGGAAATTCTAATTTTATAGAGATGTTATTTTTTACTCTAATCTCACTCACATTTTGGTTCTTATTCAGGGCTGACACAAACTTCTTGAACTACCATAATTTCCATCTCTGTTATTAAGAATTCTTGAAATTCATCCTGAGCTTAAAAAAAAAGGAAGTTTATATATAAAATTTAACATGGGGGCTACAAGGTACTTCGTTTTTATTAGATGAAACTACATGGCTGATGCTTGTAAATGGGAAACTGAATTAATTACCATTGCTACTGATCCTCTCCTGGTAGAACATCTGTACCTTTCAAGTATTTGGTCTATGTCCCAAAACTTGATGATCTTTCTCGCCAATCTTTCTGAGTGGCACCTTAATTTTTAAATGTTAGGTATGAAAAATGAGTCCACATTTAAAACCAAGAGTTTGTGCACTCTTCAATTTCAGGAATCATTTTTAAGTTTAAAAGGTCGAAGGGTTATGAGAGGAATTCCTAATATCCTTCACTAACTACTTCTCTAAACCTGAAAGACCGACTCCCCACTCTTTTCGTGGTATGGTATTTTATTTTGTCTACTTCATTTTAATTTGTTTAAAAATATTGACACACTAAAACCAAAAGTCACACTCAGGATTTTGAAATGGAAGCCAAAATAATGCTTTATTTTAAACGCATCTTTAGTGATGAGACACATGAAAAATGGAATAGCTGATCTCTTTTAAATCGCCCTTATTTATATGTATTCTGAAAACGCTTGCATCTTGAGGTTTGAAATCTTGCTTAAAATGAGAAAACAGAGGCCCAGAGAAGTGTTCAGAGTAGAACCAGAGCAATTAAATTAGGAATCCAAGCGAGAAAACTTTAGTGTTTCTCCATACCCCAGCGCCGACATTGTTTTACATTGTCTTCTCTGAACTTAAAACTGATAAGGGATCACTCGTAAGTGGAGAGATTTAGGTATCCCTTAGAAAGATTACAGACCTTCGAGAACCATTCACAAAACATCATGGAAACAACCCACAATCAACAGTTATTTGGGAGACAGCTATGCAGAGAAACCCTGCTAAACGTGTCTGTTCCCTCCCCGTTGCTATAACCCAGCCCTCTGAAATGTTCCTTCACAATTAGAAGTCTAAATCCGAACATTCTCTGCAGTCAGTTCACGGGACGATTCCAGCAGTTTTGAAAAGACCCCCGCGAGCCCCCTAATCACACGCTGCCAGACCCAGCGGGTAGAGGGCTCGGCCCCAGTGACTTCCCAGAGGACCCTAGAGGCAGGTGTGCTCGCCCTTATCCGCCACCGACTTGTAGCCACTTCCTAACTGCCTGTTTATCTCCACCCTCATGTCCATCGCCAGTTCCCCCCTTATCTCTTGAAGCGATTAACCCAACGAGAACAGGAGACAGGGAGAGAGAGCAGACTCAGGTCAGAAGACACGAATGTCTGAGCGGCCGAGATTTCCCCAGGCCGTTTGTACGGCACCGCTGGGGGCAGCTCCAAGGGAGCAGGACCCCGCAGCAAGCGACGGGGGCCTTGTATCCAGAGCTGATTGGTCGGTCAGCCGCGGCCGGCAAGAACCCGGATGTGACTGGGTAGTCGTGTTGGCAGTCGGGGCTCTGAGGTGTGGGCGTTCTGGGGGCGCTGGCAGCCGAGGCGGATGGCGCGGGATTGGGCCGGCTTCTCTGAGGAGGAGTTGAGGCGACTAAAGCAGACTAAAGGTAACGGGACGTGCCTGCAGAGGTTTAATCTTTGGGTCTCTTGAGGGGAAGGGGCGGGACTGCAGCTTTCGTGGGGGGAAGGGGGCGGGAAAGAGGGTAATGTGTTGGTGTTTGGGGAAGGAGCTGTCGTGGGAGGAGGGGATTGTGGGGTTCCAGAGGTGGAAGTATGGGGAGCCGCGGCGCGAGGGGCGGGTCCACGGGACTGGGATCTTTTTGATAAGAAAGATGAGGAATCCATTTCAGGGATTTGACTTTGTCCTGTGCAGGGGACGGGACTTGGGAGAGGAAGTGAGCCTACAGCCTCGGCGTCTCTTGTGGGAAGATCGCTGCCTAAGTCAATGGCTGGAGGGTTGGGGTTGGGGTACAAGAAGGGGGAGGGGCACACCATATTCGAATTGTGATGAATGTATGAAAGTTGACAGCGGGTGGGAACGGGGGAGCACAGGGATCTGAATAAGCGCAAAAAGACGATGCTTTTCATAATGCATCTGGAGTCTCGCGTTCACTTCTGGTTGCCAGATGACTTTTGCAATTCTTTCGAATTCTTGGGAGTCAGAAAACCAAGACTTTTTGAAAGGTTGGATGTGAGATTATACCTACTGGCTGTTGTAAGCTGAAATGTGCTTCCCCCGCTAGCTTTGTAGCGTAGTTATTGGATGGACTTGTACTAATTTGTTTTCTCTTAATGGAGGAGTTAAGTGTACTGTTAATTTGGGGAGAAACGCTTGGTGATATAAACTATGATTGTTTGTGGTTGACATGTAATGTCATGAAATTCTACATGGTGAGTCTGGTAGCGCGTCCTACTTCTGTGAGTTTGCGTCCCTCTTAGTACCATAATTTATATACTTTGGGAAAAAATTCAGTAAGCCTGGCATGCATTTCATTAGTTTGTGATCAAATTGGATGTTGTTCAGGGAAGTCTGCATCTTTAGCATGGACGTAAAAATAAGGCCAACAAGTGGAAAAGGAAGTAGGAGTATAGGGCCAAGGTAGTTTATATAGATGGAGGAAGTTTTGACTGGTCCAGAGGTCTTTAAATACTATATCATAAAAGTTACACTACAGTGTGTAATTAACTATCAAGCTTGGTATTCTCAAGGTCTTTTTTGTTCCTTGTTTTGAACATCCATTCCCATATTTGTATGTACAAAGTACAAGTATTCCTGTTTCTAGTCTGACCCAAAGTTAGAGGTATTAGCTTCTATATTATAAGATACTATGATGAACGAGGCATCATCCTCGCCTTCAGAGGACTGATAGCCTACTGAGGAGACAAGCTATAATAGAATGTGATAATAGATAATTTACAAGAGCTTGTGAACAGAGTTAGCAGGAACCCGATTGTGCGGAGGGGGGGGAGGTTGGGTGGAGCTTGGGAAGATTTCACAGACATTGTGTGTTAGTAGACCTGAGTTTGCCAAGGGAAAGAAGACTTAGTATAGACTAAATTGGAACAACAGATGCATTATAGAAGTACATTTCTAAATACCTTTGCAATTTGGGATGGAGAGGGGCTGGAAAGACCTTAGCTTCAAGACCTGTCATTTCATGGTGAGATGTTAGAGCATGGACACCAACCACTAGTCTATGACCACCATGAGTAAGAGAAAACATCTTAGCATCTTTGTACTGTCATAGCCAAACACAATGATTGGCATATAGATCTCCTAGCTCTGCCTCTAAATCCTTTTGCCTGGGATTTCTCATTTGTAAAAGTAGAAGAGCTGGATTTTTCATTTTTAAGACTCCTTCCAGTTGTTCTCCAACCTTAAAAGTAGAATTAGTCCATGAAGATAGAGTCGGTTGCTAGCAAAAATAAGGATGACAGTACTCTAGAGAAACCCCATGTGCACATTGGGAAAAATTAAGAATGTTCTTTGCATTCTTATTTATAATACTGAAAAGCTGGGAACAAACCAAGTAGGCATTGGATAAATAAATTGTGATACAACCATTCAGTGGGCAGTATATAGCTAGTGGGAATATATGAACTATACCTACATACATTAACATGTATAAGTTTCATAAATATAAGGCATGGAAAGAGCCAAGTTGCAGAAGAATACATACAACCTGGTACCATTTGTAGAAGGTCAAAGTCATACAAAGCAGTAGTCAAAGAAATAAGCTCAATGGCATTTTCTTATGATGTACAGAAAGATCAGTAGTCAAGAATAAGTTCCTGTCTCAAGATAGAGGAGGCTACTTTGTGTTCCTGGCTCAAGTCAACAATAATTAACATTTTACTTTTGATAGTACATCTATGTTTTAAAATATTTACTTTGCTCATCTCTTTAATTCTTATACCAACTCCATGAGTTAAGTAGAGCAGGCAAATTTTCGACCCATTTGACATTTGAAGAAACTGAGTTATGGAATAAGTAATTGACTTGTCTACAATTATTGAGCTGCACGAAAGGTGTGCCAGAACTGTGACTCCAGAGCTTTTAACTCTCCTTTGGGATATTTAAGTAATAAGTTTGTGTTGCTTCATGGGTCAATATGCAGAATTTTAAAAGCTCTATTTGATTTAATTTATAAGAACTTACCACAGTTTCACTTCCCAGGCATTTTAAAAACAATACCATTTACAGATCTTACTAAATATAATATGAATGTGAGTCAAATTCTCCAGGCCTCTGTCTTACAAGGTTAACACTGGATGGACAAACCAAAAAGTATAATAGGGGTGTTATTTATTTTATAGTGCTTTTTAAAAAAATTTCTCCCAGTTTTATCTTCCTCTATTGGTTTGTTCAGACTGCTGTTAAAATTAGCTTGCATGTGTTGGCTAATGGCTACCTACCTTTGGGGGAGACAACTTTACACTGCTCTGGAAGATGAAAGCTAACATTTGAGCTAACCTCTGTATCAAACCGGCCTAAGATCTGCTGTTACTTAAGAAAGGTTCAGCCCATTTGTAAACACAACCATCGTTTTATTTGGGGAGAGCAGATAGAATCATAAGTCAAATTTAAGACCTATTAGAGAATTCATTTGTCTGCCTTGTTTGGTCAGATGAGTTCATTGTTTAGTCAATTATCAATTTAATTTGAAAAAGAAACCTTGCTTTTTATTCTGAGGCTTAACTCAACAGACAGATGGACTTCTTTTAAGCTAAATTATGAGTTGGGATAGTTTTTGTTAAATATTAACAGTATGATTATAAAAGAACTGTCAAAACACTACAGGAAGATGGCTGTTTTTCCCTGGGCTTTTATGGTAGAGAAGAGGGAGAAACCCTGTAGAATTCTTATTAAAATGTAATGTTAATGCTCTATTTTCTTAGAGAAATTCTAATTATTTGTTACTCACACAAAGGAATTCTCCTTTTTCACATAGATCCATTTGAACCACAGCGACGTCTCCCTGTGAAGAAAAGTCGACAACAACTTCAGCGAGAAAAAGCCCTTCAAGAGCAAAGGCAAAAATTTGGACTTCAAGATGGATCAAGCTCAGTACCTCCAGAGCAGCTGCTTTCCGCACCAAAACCAAGATTTAATGCTCACAACCCACATTCTTCTTCCCCTGTTCCTCCTAGTCCTCTTAAAGTCACTTCTCCTGTTGGTGATGGAAAACCACAGGGTACTGAAGGTCAACCAAGGGAACCGGGACTTGAGAATTCCCATGATAGTCATGAAAACACCGAAGTTCTCCCTCCAAAGCCAGATTGCAAAATGGAAAAAAAGAAAGTGGAATTGTTAGTAAGTCTATATATCCGTGAGACTTTTTTCCATTTTACCTTTTTTTTTTTTTCTCCACTGGGCTTTGAAATACAGTTTTAACATTTTTTTCTCTTTTATATTTTAACCTAGAAGCATAATGAATAAATTATTAAAGAATAGCTACCACCTAAATATGTTGTAAGCCAGTCAGTGTTGGGCATTTTATATGTTTTATGCCACGTAGTCTTCATAGCAGCCTTATATTACACGTTCATTGTTGTCACTTGACAGATGAGATCTCTGGGACTCAGAAAAGATGCTTTCCCAAAGCAAACCCATAGCTAATAAATGGCAAAGTTGAGGTTCACATACAAGTCTTTCTGGATCCAAAGTGTCTGCCATTTACCCTCATGAGAAGCAGTTCTTACATGCATAGTGCCCCTGTCCCCCCAGATCAAACCATTCTTCAGCTTCACTCCATCTCCACTGGCCTGGAAAAGGGCTTTATGAAGAGATATGAAGTGATGGTCAAAGGAGAGTGTGTAGGAAATTGCGAGGACTGATAAAACAATTCAGCTACATCATTAGATTTCTTTTTATTGTTTATTTAATGTGTTTATGTTAGAAAACACCTCCAGAATTTAGTAACAGTTTTATGGAAATTGCCATTCTGTGTATGACTTATGAATTCTAGGAATTTATATCCTATAGCTTTTGTTTTAATATCCACTCATATTTGTTTCCTCCTGATTTATCAGGTTGGCATTTGTTTCTGTTTTCCATTTTCTGAGTCTTCAATGAGTCTTATGATTTCTCTGATCCAGGTTCTGTCCTATGAGTTTAAAGTGTTTCCTGCCCACCAGGGGTTTACAACCAAGAAATCATTTTTAGAGGAGAACCAAAGCCATGTAAATTATGAGAGCAACATTGAACAAATGCATATATTTAAATGTCTTTAAGTGTAGTTTCCCAGGAAAGGCCTGAGATAGTAGGGGAGGGTAGGTTTAAATTGAGTTGGATAATTTAGATTGAATGTGTTGGGAAAATAATTTTTTTTTAGATACTTGGGAAAATGTTCATATACATGTAATCTCAGAACTGCATTGAAAAGGAGAAATTCGGAGGTTACAAGAAGGGGAAAGAAAGCTGTATCCTAGAGAATGCTCAGAGATGACATCTTTCTCTGGAAGAGGCAAAAGCAAAGGCAGAGACTAGTAGAGAATTAGGGAAATGAAGAAGGATGTGGAAGCTGAGGATTACTGCCTAGCGAGTTCCCTGATGCAGTAGAATATCACCCAGGCCTCTGGAGGAGAGATGCCTTGATCACAACAATGGTTAGAGAAAACCCACTTGTCAGGATTGCAGCCCATTTGGGGAGGGTGCTGGCTGGGCTGGAACTAAGGTATCTGGTGAGAAGGTGCCTGTAATAGTCAAAATGAGAGAGGGCCAGTGCCTGCACCAAGGTGGAGACTCTAGGAAAGGAAAGAAAATGATAAATTTGGAAGTGGTTACTAGGTCTGGGAATAGAGGTTTTTGACACAATGGCCATAAGAAATGACAATACTAGAAATAAATAGCTTTGTCATTACTTTGAGTTGACATCAAGTTCTTAAATTTATGGGAAATTTTAATATACTTCTTTCAGAATTGGACAGATTGGAGTCCAGCATTCAAATCTTAGCTCATAGTGTTTCACTCTGTTTAAAAACATTTCAGAATGGAAAGAAGTGAGCAAATTAAAAAAAAAAAATGAATGAAAGAAACATTGGTTATTGTTTTAAGGGTGTTAAATGGTAGAGACTTTCATTATAGAAAACTCCAAAAGACATGACATTAGCTACATACCAATTTATTTTGTTTTCCCTTTTGTATATAATACATAATTAACTTAAACAACTTTCTTTGTACTCCTAAGAAATGCCACAGTACTCTGGCTTCCAGTTTGTGGCTTCCTAGATTATATACATATAATGGATTTCAAAGGGCCAATTTATGTAAGCCTTCTCGACTTCAAATGATAATCTTTGTTCCAATTAGAACAAAATAATGGGCTGCAGATGGGCTCCTTTTAAGAGGGCTTTTGAAGGAAAATATATATAATCTGGTTGATTAAATTTTATATATAGGGGCCTGAGACTGATAAGGTGTGGCAGGGGGTTTCAGAAACTCATTTTTATACTCTTTGCTCCCCAGGCAAGAAAAATCTCGTTGGGAAGTCCTCCAACAAGAACAACGGCTAATGGAAGAGAAAAATAAACGTAAGAAAGCTCTTTTGGCTAAAGCTATTGCAGAAAGGTGAGGCACCTGAACTAGGAGAGGTTGTTTGTAACCTGGAATCAGTTGTCATGTTTTATATTTATTTTCCCTTGTCTGTTCTGATAAGTTGTCATTTTCTCTACAACATTCTTTTTAAATTTTCTTTTTAAAGTACATTCTCCACTCAATGTGGTGCTTGAACTCACAACCCAGAGATCAAGAGTCACATGCTCTACTGATGGAGCCAGCCAGGGGCCCTCTACAACATTACTTTTAAGGCTCACTAAACGAATTCTGCTTTATAAATGATATGGAAATTCCAATGTTAATTCATTAAGGAGGACTTCGTAAGCGTAGAATAGACCAAATTTGTGAATACAGGTGCAGGTAAAACTTTAGAATCAGCATCAGCGTTTTCAGTTTTAACCATGTACACGTTCTAAGGGAGCAGCGAATAGCCATCGGTATCAGCGCATCAGCAACAAATGCAGGTTTTAATTTTGACGTGGGGAGGCCTTAATCATGTGACATGTGGAAGAATAAGATTATTCCACATAAGTGACTTTCACTTCCAGAATTTTTAATTGTGTTTTCTGTGGACATTTTTCTTAAATAATTTACCCTGCCCCCACTGATACATAGTATAATTTAACTTTTCATTGATGACTCAGGGTCACCATAGTGAGCACTCTGCCATACTGTGTGCGGTTTGATTTTTCTGTCCCCTCCCAGTGTCATTTTGTGAGCAGTTCCTTTTCCTTCATTGCATCATGCTGACCTCCAGCAGCAACGTGCCTGTTTGAGCCACTTTCTACCCCTCACCCACTCTTTCTGCCCTTTTGGTTTGTAGTTTCCAGTGTGTTGTCACCTTAGTACGCCAAGCTTAGGTCAGTGAAGCAATAATTGAGAATAGTGAGAATTAAATGCAAGCAAGTATTCTGACATTTTCTTTTTAGATCTCCAGAAAAGCCTGGCAAAACTATTATATATTGAAACTGCTGAGTGTGTCAGGGAGGGGTGTTCTAAAGAGTAATTGAGAATTTTATCTATCAAAAGGATATATGTATTTGAAAAAAAAATTTTTCCCTCCAGCTGGTACCCCTTGATTTGCATGAAACAAGAAATGTGCAACTTACTGAACTTACATTTCAAAAAAAAAAACCATGATTATTCAAAGTAAAAAGTGATTTTTGAAAATCACTTCAGTAGTCTTCAGTTTAGAAGTGGTTGGGGAGGTTGTTCACTGGGTATTTTACAAAAGGATTTTTAGGGTCAGCACTTGTTCTTGATGTGTTTTTGGTTTAAGACAAAGTATTGATACAGGACGAAATGTGAGAAAAACACAACATGATTAGGTTAGTGATAGATGCACCAGTGAAATCCTTGAAGCAAAAGAATCATACTGTTAATTTTGTGGGCAGAAAACAAGGGGAAATGGATAACGGAGTAAAAATCAGGAGAATATGAGTTGCAAGATACTGGTTTTCTGTGGGAGTTTTATTCTCCTGTGAAAATGGGTGTGAAATTCTGAAGGGAGTGAAATCAGATTAAAGGCCTTTGTGTCTGTGTATTCTGTCCTTCAGTGTGTAATGTGTTTGGGATGGTGAGGGGACTGAGCTTGGATGTGCTTTTAAGCAAGGGGAGAAAAAGAATTTTGAGGACCTGTAGTATTGCCTCAAACACAGGGATCAAAGCAATAAAAGTTTGGGGAAATGAGTCCTAAGACGGTTCAAACCAAATAGACATAGAAAGAAATGGTGTTTAATGCAGGCGTCCATTCTTTCTGTCCTCTGAGTGTCAGACGAATGAAAATGGGCTTAGCAAGAATTTAAGGCTAGAAATTTGGAAAGCTTTGTTAGATGTTCTGTGTAAAGAGAATATAGATCACATTCTTTTAGTGTTTATTCTCATCCTCATGGAATGAATATCAACCTGTAAGTGAACTGTTGGTTTTTTGAAAAATCTTGCTCTTTCCTTTGTGTATGAAAATAGTATATACTAATAGAAAACGTGGAATAATAAGGAAAAACAGCACAAATGCAGTCTTAGAGATACACCAAAATTTTACCAGTGTTTGTTATATTTCAATTTGTGTTCTTTTCTGATTTTTAAAAATTATACATTATAATCATATAGTATATACAGTAGGTTACTTTTTTCACTTGTGTATGGATATGTGATTTTAAAATGTTTTTATTTTTGTTCATTTTTTTAGATCTAAAAGAACTCAAGCAGAAACCCTGAAACTAAAGCGGATCCAAAAGGAGTTGCAGGCTTTAGATGACATGGTGTCAGCGGACATTGGGATCCTCAGAAACCGGATTGATCAAGCCAGCCTTGAGTATTCATATGCTCGGTGAGTTGAGAGAACTCTGAATCAGGAGTGAGATTTCCTAAGTATTTGTTGCTGGTTGGGCCAGGAGCTTTCATTTATGTCATCACTTAAGCCTCGTAACAGTCCCACTAAGTGCTTTATTTATTCCTGTTTTGTACTAAATCCAGCGCCTCTTATTGAAGTCTTCCTTAGCTCTGCCCTACTCTAGTTCTTATTCCTGTTAGCACGTTTCTTGCATTATTTATTTACATTTTAGTCTTTCTTGCTAAACCATCAATGATCTGTGTAATAAGTCTAAGAGTCTTAAAGTCTTGTCCCCAAGTTCTTCTGTTTTAATTCTGATATTTTAACACCAAGTCTGTACTCTTTCTATTAAGAAAGTTTGATGATCTGAGATGGTCCTTAGAGATGAGCCTAGTTCTCATTTCAATTTTCATCAGAGAAAGAAGATCCAGCTTGTTTTTTTTTTAAAAAGCCTACTAGTATCTTAAAGAAAATACCACTCTGTCATGAAAGCTTGAAGTTTTTCCTCTGTCTTTTTTCTTCTCGACTGTGTTTTGTCTATAATAGTTGGCTATCATGTGTTTCCTTGGTTTCAACCTTTGGCATTTTTTAGAGAAAAAAATCATCATGGAGTATTTTTAAAATGCACGAGCACATGTAAAGAATTACATGAACTTTGCAAGCAGATAAAAGGGCAAAAGATTAAGTCCAATTTCAGGGTTTTCAGTCCTTCCCGTGTTGCTTTAATCATCTCGGTTCGTCTTTCTCACAAGGGAATGCTGGGTTAATGACTCGGTTTTGCATCTTTCTCTGTAACACTAGAAATCCATCCAAATGCCTCATTAGTACAGGGTAAACCACAGCAGCAGAATGTTTACAGAACAGTTTAATAAAGCGGAAATGCTTGATTGTGGTTTTCAATTCACCGTTTATTAAGAAAGAGGTTTGTGGTGTCCTTGTGATTTTTGTAATTGTTGTTTGACCACATGCTATTAGACTTAATGGGTTGCCTTTATTAATTAACTGCTTAAATTAATGCCATCAGTAGCTGATAGCTAGAGGTTCCTATTTCTATTAATAAGGACATTAAGGGGGTAACCAAGATTTTTTTTAAGATTAAACTCTTATTAATAAGGACATTAAGGAGGTAACCAAGATTTTTTTAAGATAAAACTCAGCCTAGATTTTTAGCATATTTTAAGGTTACCGGAAGAACATTCTTATGCCTCTGTAGCCCTTTATATGAATAATTCAGATTATTCTAAATACCTCAACAGAAAATCATCTGATTGTTTTAATTCTGTCCTAGAGGAGGCTGGAGAAGGATATGTGTTTGTATGTTGAACATTATATAAGAAATGTCATAGTTTTATCCTTCAGAGAACCACAAAGAAGGTGGGTTTACTGGTTAAAAAAGAAAACATCCCATAATATAAAATGTGTTTAATGAAATTTTAGTTTACCCAGTAAAAGATTTGACATAAATTTTTACATTTCTTAACAAACTAAAGATGGCAGTTTCTCATGGTACTGATGTTGACAGAGTTGTATGTGAATATCCGTATTTTATGTGTGAGGCTATTTTTGAAAACCTAAACTCTTGAGGTAAGTCATAAAGTTGTGACCAGCATTGTATCTTGTTCATGGGTAAAATTAAGACATTTTCTAAATTTACGTCTGTGGTTATTGAGAGATTAGAGATTGGTGATACAATATTGTGATTTAAATTTCTACTGGTAGCCAGTCCCCAGGGCAGTCCATTTCTATGGGAGATACCCTTGACTTTTTTTTTTTTAATAAAAATAATATTGTAGTTTTATAGTACCTGGTGCAGTGCTATGTCCACAAAAGGTTCTTGGATACAGAATAGGCCAGAATTTGCTTTAAAACTGGCTTCTGTAAAACAATGTTAGGGTAGACCCCTCTAAGGACCAGCACTTCGAGGGAGCCATATTAAGAGTTATTGCTCCTATTCACATCTATGACTACAAGGATGCTGGATGCTGCATAGACCAACCTGTAAAATAGAGTGGGTGTGTGTAGAGCATCTCTTTGACCCCTACTGTACCAGAAAAATCTGTGAGCTCTGTTTGCCATCTGTGTTTAATAGACACTCCCCTTAACATGTAATATATACATGTGCATACACATATGCACATGTGTACATAAACGTTTTAAGTCATTTTATGTCTAATTTACAGACGGAAAAATAATGATTGTGGAAAACAACTTTATTAAAAATTTTAATAAGAATATAAGCTTAGCAGTCCTCTTTGTTTCAAGTAATTTTTGACCCCAAACATAAAAAGTTGAAAGAATGAAGTTACATCCTTTCACAACATAGGATGGTACAGGTACTTATAAAATGGTGTGTGATCAAGTTTGATCTGTTGAAATTATTAACTCTATGAGAGTAACCTTTCTTTTTTGTTCTTAGAAGTATATTTTTCATTCACTGATTCTGAGTTTGAGAAAATTCATCTAGGATGTGTTTTCTGAAGTCTCATAGTCTTAAGATTTCATGTACGTGATCGATTTCGCGGTCTAGAACCTAGGTTGTCTGTTTCTGTCTTGTATTGTTTCCTAGGGTTGGCATAACAAGTTACTACAAACTGAGTGGCTTAAAAATCAACAGAAATGTATTCTCTTACATTTCTGGAAGCTGGAAGTTTGAACTCCAGGAGTTGGTCAGTCTTTTTTCAGAGACTCTAGGGAAGAATCCATCCCTTGCCTCTTCCAGTTTCTGGTGGCTGTAGACTCTCCTTGGCTTGTGGCTGCACAACTAAGTTCTGTGCCTCCGTGGTCACATTGCTTCCTCCTCTTCTCTCTCAAAACTTCTCTGCCTCCTTTTTTTTTTTTTTAATGTGTATTCATTTTTGAGTGAGAGAGAGACCAGAGTGTGAGTGGGGGAGGGGTAGAGAGAGAGGGGGAGACAGAGAATCCAAGGCAGGCTCAGACAGCTCAGAGCCTGACACAGAGGTCAAACCCACAAACTGAGATCATGACCTAAGCCGAAGTTGGATGCTTAACTGACTGAGCCACCCAGGTGCCCCAGTCTGCCTCTTTCTTAAAAGGACACATGTGACTGAATTCAGGGTCCCACTGGATAATTCAGAATAAACTCTTTTCAAAATCTTTAACTTAATCACATCTTTTGCCATGTAAGGTAATATCCAGAAGTTCTGGGGATTAGGAAGTGAATACCTTGGGGTGGTCATTTTTTAGCCTACCACAACTTTCATCTTTTGTTGGTCTAATAGCTGCAAAATATCTTCATCTGTCTACTTTCTCTATTTTGCCACTGTGAGCAGAAAATGAAAAATATTAACTCTGAACTGTGTTCAATGAAAGCTGAGAACAGGTTACAAATATAGTGTTTCTAGTCTTTTTTTATACTTTTTTGAAAGGTGATGTAGAGGCACCCGGGTGGCTCAGTTGGTTAAGCGTCCAACTTTGGCTCAGGTCATGATCTCACAGTTTGTGGTTCGAGCCCTGTGTCTGACTCTGTGCTGACAGCTTGGAGCCCGGAGCCTGCTTCGGATTCTGTCTGTGTCTCACTCTCTCTCTGTCCCTCCCCTGCTTACGCTCTGTTTCTCTCTTTCTCTCAAAAATAAGGAAACATTTAAAAAAAAGTTAAAAGAAAGGTGATATAATACTTCAGACAACAGAGTAAGGCAACTAAACAGTCATTTATTTCACTGTGGCATCATCCTTTAGGTCATTCCATCAGTCTCTGTCTTCTTATTAATCTTTTTTCTGTATAAATGGGAATAATTGATGAGTAATGAGGAAATAATGCCCAAGGTGATGAAATGGCAAAATTTTCAAAATTTTCAAGATACAGGAAAAGTGCTATCTCAACATCCCATAATGTATCTCAGATTTAGAAGAGGATCCAATGGACACATACAGTAACTGCAAAATGTAGTTTTAGTCTATCCTTTAAAATATAAGTAAATTTTCTCTTTGTTCTCTAAGAAAGGATAAAAATCTTTATATGTTGATCCTTACAAATAGTTAGAACTGCTCAGAAAAGGAACCAAAAACTGAAAGCAGATCAGTGGAACCTAATGGAATGCCAAGGGTTAATGATTAAATTCTTAAAAAATTTCAGGATACCCAAACCAAGAGACAGTTTCTAGAATCCTTTAAATAACATTCATTAAATCACTCAGTATCCCTTTAAAATAACAAAACAATTCTATGATTACATTTCCAGTTCAGTGTGTCTTACTGTCTTATATATAATGCTCTTGTTATTCTCTTCCAAAACATGTCATCATATTCTGATTGGTATTCTCCACCTGACCCTCAGGCTCGTAGTGCAGTTTGTGAAATTAATCAATATTTTAAACATAAATCACTCTGTACAAGAATATATATGCATGTTTCTGGCCAGAAGAACTTTAAATAAATAAACAAAATCCAAAATCTTCAGTGATTTATCCGGGGTGAAAGATCAATGAAAACCTAGGGACCTATTTGCAAATTTTAATTTCAATTCAGCATTCATGAGCCCAGTCAGTAAATCTTTACTAACTGACTTTGGCTGGCTGGGGGAGACCACAGGCCACAGAAAGGAGGTTTGAGTCGGGGTAGGGGACAAGGTATTCATATACCTGTAGAGAATGTTGTCAGAGCTCTTAAACTTGATGCAAGAACATTCTTAAATAGGATATGTTACAAAGTATAGAAATCAGGAATTCACATGTCCAGCAGAGCTCCTTTAGAATAATTCTTTTAACATAGAGGGTAATTGAAAAACAGCTAGTTTTATCATTCTTTTATTTACTAGATGACAGTAAAAAAAACGAAATATGATAAATGAACATGATGTAAATAAGAATTTTCAAATATAAACACCAAGTCCTTGAACTTTGCATCATTTTAATTTTAGATACAGTACATGTTTACAGTGACACATGAACAATGCTTTTTGATTCTGGTGCTCTGAAGAAGTTCTGTTTCTTGAGTGCCTAGCAGGCACTGGGCTAGACACTTTCCCTGTTTATACTGTTTAATCCTTAACACTCTTATGAAGTATTAATATCATCACCATTTTACAAATAAGCCAAAACTTAGTTGAAGATACTGCCAAGGGTCACTATACTGGAATTTTCAGACATTGCACACATATTTCCAGCCTCTTCCTTAGGAACCTGTCTGTGTTTTGTACTTCTGAGGCTGATCTTGGGGCACACCTGATTAGAACAAAGATGGGCTGCCAACTCCAGAACATGTAATCCATAGGCTAAATAGGGTTTCATGGCATGGCTGGACACTAAGAGCTCTCTTTAAACTGGGGGCGCCTGGGTGGCTCAGTTGGTTGAGTGTCTGACTTCAGCTCAGGTCATGATCTCACGGTTTGTGGGTTCGAGCCCTGCGTCAGGCTCTGTGCTGACAGCTCAGAGCCTGGAGCCTGCTTCGGAGTCTGTGTCTTCTTTTCTCTCTGCCCCTCCCCCACTCACGCACTGTCTCACTCTGTCTCTCAAAAATAAATAAATGCAAAACAAGTTTTTTTAAACTGATAATGAGCCAAGGTAAGCCAACCTAAGTCCTCCCCTGGAAGTGGAACACTGAGAAATTGGAGTGAATTTGATGTGGAGCCACAGCTGGTGGCCATATTGGGCTGTGAGTATGATCGGAAAGCCAGAATGAGAGAAACTGTGGTTTCAAGGAAGCATTAAAGAGGATAGCTTTTGATTCTGATGACATGCCTGGGAGATTGCCTCGTGTATCCTACAATAAAACCCACTTTTCACCTGAGCTAGTTTGACTGGGTATCTGTTCTTTACATCCAAAAAGGGCCTTGACCAAAACAGGTACATAAATAATAAATGGCAAAGGCAGGTTTTGAACCCTAGGTTTTCTAAAAATCAAAGCCTTTCATTTTTTTCATTATATTTCTTTTCAAGATAGAGAATCTTGTGTTAGGGGACATACCTGTTTTTATTTTGCTGTAACTCTAGTACCAGCAATTACTTACTACTTTGCGTTGATGTTGGCATCGTAACAGCTAAGGCAGCATGGCTTTCACAACTGTTAGTGGCTTTTAAAGTGAATAATAATTTGTTGATAAATGTGGGCCAGTCTCTTTTCCTGACCAAACAAAACAAAACAATTTATATGAAAAAGGCCAAAGATAGTGAACCAATATATGATAATTTTTTTGTATCACCTTAATACAAAAGAAGAGAGATCACAGGGTGACTTCCCCAGTAGAATTACTTTCTTTTTTTTTTTTTTTTTTTTTTTTTAAGGTTACTTATTTTGAGAGAGGGTGAGCAGGGGAGGGCTAGCCAGAGAAGGAGGGGGAGAGAATCCCAAGCAGGCTCCACATTGTCAGCGCAGAGCCCAATGAGGGCCTCAAACTCAAAAACCATGAGACAGTGACCTGAGCTGAAATCAAGAGTCAGGTCAGCCACTGACTGACTGAGCCACCTGCACGCCCCAGTATTACCTTACTTTTAAGATGGGCGTTGCATATCTATGGAGTTTATATTTATGTAAATAGATAGAATACCCTAATCAAAGT
Organism: Cryptoprocta ferox; assembly: GCA_028646485.1. Classification (NCBI taxonomy): domain Eukaryota; kingdom Metazoa; phylum Chordata; class Mammalia; order Carnivora; family Eupleridae; genus Cryptoprocta; species Cryptoprocta ferox. The sequence continues at coordinate 12,442,030 of CM053562.1, forward strand.
CTAATAGTAGTCTGTTGTTGCAAAGTGGCGAGAGAACAACTTAACCCAGAGATTCTCAGCTGGGGGCAGTTTTGCCCCTTAGGAGACATTTGGTAACATCTGGAGACATTCTTGGCTATCACAACTGGTGGGTGCTACCAGCAGCTCGTGGGAGAAAGCCAGCGATGCTGCTATGCATCCTACAATGTACAGGACAGCTCCCCACGACAAAAACTGATACGGTCCAAGTTGTCAGTAGTACCAGGACTGAGAAACCTTTCCTCAACCTGTCCTGAACTTTTTCTGTTCATTCTTGATTCTTCTTGTCTCACCTAGGACCATTTATATTCACTTTGGACCCACTGTCCGTATCCTTCTCCACCAAAATATTTCTTCCTTTTCTAACCCATTAGTCAAGAGATGCAGATTTTCTGCTTTTTGCTTCTCTTACTGTTTTGCCTCGCATACATTTTAACTAGTTGTGTGCTGAAGCCAGGTTGCACTGGTTCACCAGAGCAGATGTTGTATATCTCTTCCCAGTTCTGCATTCAGCAGTGCCACATTGATAGCCTGAAATTGGCCGTGGTGATGGTAGTATTTGTGCTATAGAAATTGACAAATACTGCCAATCAGGGCTCTTCCCCCCGGAGCTAGCTCACCACTGAGTTAACGTCTCCGCCTGCTTTCACTCAAGCAGTCCTCTGGAAAGACGACGTGAGTGCAGAAGAACGTGCTTACTGTGGGAGGGTCCAAGTGTGGGTCTGGTGGAAGTTTCAGCAGCCACAGCCTGGTTTGTCTAACCAGGTATTCAGAGTATTACTATGCATATCTTTATTATATTTTCCCCCCAGTTCTGGAGCTTAATTATTGTTTCTAGAACCTCCTTTGAATATCTTCTTTAGTGGAAAACCAATGGACCGATATCTGTACCTGTCCCTCCAGGAAGCGGTTTGACAGGGCTGAAGCAGAGTATGTCACGGCAAAGCTGGATCTGCAGCGCAAGACTGAGATTAAAGAGCAGCTCACTGAGCACCTCTGTACAATCATACAGCAAAATGAGCTCCGCAAGGCCAAGAAGTTGGAGGAGTTGATGCAACAACTGGATGTACAAGCTGACGAGGAGACCCTGGAACTTGAGGTGGAGGTGGAGAGATTGCTGCATGAACAAGAAGCCGAAGTGGGGAAACAGATGGTTCAACTGCAGAGGCCATTTCAGCCTTCTGGGGAGAGGGTGACGTTAGGGTTTGCCAAAGAGAACAGAAATCATCAAGACCAAGGCACTTCTCAAAAGGTAGACGAACAGTGTGAAAATTCCAGTAGCTTTCCAATTCTGAATGCAGACCAAAGTCAAGAAGTTAAAATTATTGTAAAGGACATTTCAGCTGCTCTGACCACGTGAAGTACAAGTGTTTGTACCTTTCAGCCAGTGCGCTGTTGAGTAAAGTAAACTTCTGTTGTGGCTTATGCCGTGAGCTCTGGTAAGTGCATCTTTAAAACAGTGTTAACTTTTAATCCATGGTTAGTTTTAGTAGAACATGTTTGACATTCTAAACCCTCACATTGTGATAATTTGATAAATAGGCACACAGTTCACCTTGATCTGGGGCCAGTTCCCCCCAGTGCACTCTTACTACTGGGTGGAAACAAACCACATGAACAGACGGAAGAAACACTACATGACTGAGAGTATGTTGCACCAGAGAAATCTGGAAGAGTAAGATGGAAAGTGATCCTTGACACCTAATCAGACTCCTGTGACTTTTCCTAGGAGAGGTGTTGATGATGAGAGTCCTGTTGTATGTAATGCGTAAAGACACAAAAATTAACATGTGAAAGAGAAGGAGAAAAAACGAACAGAAGTAGTACATTGAACTGTCTGTTGGATCTTAGTCGAGCTGCAAAACCCAACTTGGAAGCTGCAGTTTACAAAAGGAATCAGACAGCTTCAGTAACATTTTTATCTTCAATTTGCCTTTTAAATGGCTTTAACTTAAAAGCCGAGCTTTGATTAGTTGCTACACACACACACACACACACACACACACACACCATTAGAATATGTAATTTTACTATTAATATATTGTCTTTTCTTTAATCAGCACATTGATTAAATTTAGACAAAACATTTCTATAGTGAGGCTGAAAATAATACAGAAAATCTATTACTACTTTTGATTATCAAAAATTGATATATTTTCTTTCTAAAGTTATCTGTAAATATGTATTGTATATGTTGGATATAAATTATCCTGTCATAAAGCATTTAAATCGTTCAAATGGTGATTCTTAGTGTTTTAATAGTCTGTTATTTACTATCACTTCACTAATACTTGACCACCACATTGTGCTATATGTGAATGTATAAATGAATACTGTTGTTTCATCATAAAACCTGTGAATTTCACAGTAAATTATAATTTATTTATCAGAAATTCCAAAAAGTGCAAATACTACTCAAGTCTTGAAAAAAAAATTGTAAAAGAGAATAAGGACATTTTAATATTGTACTTATAATAATGCCAAAAGCGTTGGGGCCATCCTATTTTTAAATGAGTTTGAGGGTATTCTAGCAATGTGGGTGAGCTATGTATTTTTTATATTATGTAATTTGGGTTGAAATTATAGCTTTCCAGTACTGACTTCTCTGAACAGAAGCATTTACATAGGTAGTTGTGTTTTTATTTATGAATGACATTCATAAAAACTGAAAGCATCATTGTCCAATACACTCTTATTTTTCTAAGGAATAAATGACTGATCCATCCATAATGTGGTCTTTTGTTTACTCTTAAAAATGTTCAAGGGCACCCAGGTGACTCAGTCAGTTAAGCATCTGGCTTCAGCTCAGGTCATGATCTCGCAGTCCATGAGTTCGAGCCCCGTGTCGGGCTCTGTGCTGACAGCTCGGAGCCTGCAGCCTGCTTCAGATTCTGTGTCTCCCTCTCTCTCCCTGCCCCTCCCCCACTCACGCTTTGTCTCTCAAAAATTAATAAACGTTAAAAAAATTGTTTTTAATGTTTCCAACAGTTTAGTATGTATACTTAAGTGTTACATGGCAGTCATGCATCCCATGTGGTAGATATAATCATCTGCTTTTATATAAGCCTTAAATGAGGTTCTGTAACATTGGCTCCATACAGGTAGCCACAATCTAATTCTCCGTTGAAGTATTTATAAGGTATACGGAAAAAAGGAGAACCATGAAATAAATGAATTGGAAGGGACCTCAGAGGTCATCTGATATAATCATCTTGATTTCCAGAGGAGGATTTGAGAGCCTGAGATTTCACTTACGGCATGTTGGCCAAATGGCTTCTTTTAACCTTCAAGTGCTAGTAACGCATTCTAAAACTCTTGGTGTATGTCTTCTATACATCAGGCCATAAAGTTCACGGCATCCCTCCACTTGAAAATTTTGCTTTATAACCCATTCAGGGATTGTGTTTGTGCTTGCGAAATGCTTTCAAATATGTCTCTAAAAGGTCCGCTGATACCATTATTTTGAAAAACTTGCCTTGCTTTGCTTTCCCAGGGTGGTATCCGAGTGCTCAGGTGATGATATAAGTGACAAAGTTATATTGCATCAGTTTTGTACAAGGCAGCTGTATCCCATGTGTGAGAGGAGTAAGAGCAAATGAAGTGGGGGCTCACTGGTATGAAGACCATATGCACTGGCTTTAGTAAGATAGCCCTGATACCTTTTGAAATCATAAAACACATTCAAAAGACTTTTGATATATGGATTCACAAATCCACAAATAATTGTTACTTTCTGTGAAGGAAATTATTGGTTCAAAATTACAGCCCTGAGTTTATTGGAGCACTTTGTCGACCTCTCCCTCTCTGGTTAAACTCTTCTTTTCTTGCTTCTACTTCTCAAACAGTTCAAGCATAAGGTTATCAGGGCTCTTAATGTAATACGCAGTTCAGGAGTTGACTACTTGGTGTTCTGTCACTTGTTCTGTTTAAAACATAGTCAACCAATGGTAGTACTTTCCATTCATTATCTTTAAAAATTACACTTGAAGGGGTAAACTTGAATTCCTGAATTTAAGTGTTGGTACACCTTGATGCCCACTACTTTCTTTTAAATTTTTATAAGCTTCAGAGAAGCAGAATTTCTTAAAGCACAGTTCTCTTTGCATTTAAAATATAGTGAGGGTTTTTCTCGCTTTTCACCTCTGCGTAATTCTACTGAATTACAGCAATTGCAGGTGGTAAATCTTTATAGTCACTGAGAGCACAGCTGGTTTCCAAGTCCAATGATAGAAATCTCTGATTGGAATTTCTGGAACATACTTTATTGCTGGATTGGCATTTGAATTATAGAGTAAAAATTCAGCTATAAACCTCGCCCATTCTTTGTTTGGATTTAGCAGCACAGTATTCTCAAGGAGCTTTATCTAAGTATTCAGCAACTTCCTCGTCCAAGACACTGGCACAAAATGGACTCAAGTTATTCTGACCCAGGCCATTCCCAGTGACCTTTATAAATGATGTTTTGGGTTTTGTATTTCTAAGGAGCCAAGTCAGCATTTTAAAAGGCCCTGATAGATATAACTCAGTCTGCCAGACAAGACCTGGGGCCACTCTGGACCAGGGTAATTATACCCTCTCTCAACATAGATCTACCCCAGGCCTGACTTGAACTGCTCTCTGGAGGAATGAAGCAGGACACTATTCTCCAGTCTGCCTTTACCTTAATGTCAGGCTACTTTTGCAAGCTCCTAATCCCAAACAGCTGTCTTGAAAATGCAACATTATCACTACATGCAGTTGTTTGATCAACTGCATGTAGCTACATATATGGACAGAGCTGTGTGAGAGGTGTATGACCTGTGCCTTTTGTCCTTAAGTTGTGTAGTCTACTTGAAGGACCAGGATTTAGACTCTAAGGCTGATAACAAAACATCACGTCTTGAAGGGAGACAAAATGAGTGGTTGGAACATAATGGACGCATGCTCCAGAAGTCCACAATTTTTAGAACATTCCTAATTTTAAATATTCCATCCAGTTGGTTTTGCAATCTATGACTGTATCTAAGACCTGCCATATCTTTCAGTTTGCCTTTAGCAGTGAGGAGTGACACACAACTACGACAACAAAAACCCTGTGTTAAACAACATGTACAGATTCTGAGTTAAAGTCTCCACCACGACAAGAGTATTAGGAAAAGAGGTTTTTTCATGTTACTGATTTAAAAGAGGGGGCCACTGCAACCTATCAGTACAAAAAATTAGAAAAATTAGCTTTAAGTACATGCCTTTCTGACAAAGGGTTGATAGCATCTTATGTGGAAAGTAGCATAAATGTAAGCACTCATGACAATAACTCGAGGAGTTGGTGAATCAAGGGGCAATAATTACTGCCCAAGCCAGAACAAGGTAGCAATGGAACACACTTGTGTGAGCTCAAGGGTAACTCAACATGGATGCATGTTCCGAGATCACATATAAGAGAGGTCTTTCCAAGCCAAATGACTCTCAGAGCCAAAAATAGAGCCATAATTAAGCAATAAGACGTGACAGGGAGCACATTTCTCAGTGATTATAGCATGCCTCAAGGGATAAGTCACTAGGCCAAAGGTTCATATGATGAGTGAAATAGTAACCCTGCAATGTATATAGCATCACACTGGGAGGGTAGAGGGAGAAGAAGGAAATGAATAATAGGAGTTAGAAGAGTCATTTCACGAGCTATTATTTCAGTTGTTGGGTAATACTTCCATGTGTATAGTACATGTGGCCATTAGTTGTATCCAGTATCCATCGTGAAGTTCTGCATTTACACCAGAGCCTTCACTTACCTGAAAACCCCGCAGAATTGTCCATCTTCTCATTTTCTTAGCCAAACACAAACCAGGCAATTAAGTCACAAACTTGAAAGCCCATAGCCACATCCGTGGAACTCCAGTCTGGTATAATTATAATGGCAGTTGCTTAGCCCTGGCTTTTATAACTGAAAAATAGCTGAAGCACTCACACTGAGTCATTTTCACTATTTTGGCTTATTTACCTCATGTACATTTCCCTCAGAAACTACCAATAGACATGGCCCCAAGGTCCCACAGGTTCAAAAACATCTCTAGTCTTCTAGCCTGAGCTTTCCCTTCCCTTAATGCTGTGCTGCTGGTGGATGACGGAGAACTCTGGAGCTAGTGGCCAACTACACCCTATACTATGGTAGAGGCAGGACTCCACCCAGGAGAAGCAAGATACCCACTAGCTGTAGTGGGGTGAAAATTTTTCCAAACTGATAGATGCCCTGAAAAGCAAATCAAGGCATTTCTCTTACTGCCAGATTCCTCTCCATGTTTCTGTAATTCTTAGTCATCACTTCAGAAGGTCGTTTAAAATCTTCGGAACCAACCTCAGAGAAAAAGATTTTTTGTGGTTCTTATTGTCTCTCATGGCACAGGCCCTAGACAGTGGTTTATCTGAGAGAGCCCAAAAGACCAGTACTCACTCTATCTGTCTCTCTCTCAAAATCTGCTCTTAAGAAAAGCTCTGAAGATAGTGCTACAGACTGAATGTTTGCATCCCTCCAAAATTCATATGTTGAAACAACCCCCATGTGATAGTTGGGACTTTGGGGTGGTGACTAGATCATGAAGATAGAGCCTTCATGAATGGGGTTGGTGCCCTTATAAAAGAGACCCCAGAATGTTCCCTCGCTCCTTCCACTATGTGAGGACCCAGAAAGAAGGCAGTTGTCTATGAACCAGGAAGCAGTTTCTCACCAGACATCCAGTCTGCCAGCACCTTGACCTTGGACTATCCAGCCTCCAGATTGTGAGAAGTAAACTGTTGTTTATAAGTCACACAATCTGCACTATTTTGTTACAGCAGCCCAAACACACTAAGACAACAGTTATCTTGGGGAAGCGAAGTCAGTAGGTTACTTTTCTCAAGAGAGTGTCCCTTTTTGATATAATGAAATATTTTAAAGCAATGTATTTTAACTGGTACGATGGAAACCTTAGCCCCCAGCTAAAGGAATTTCAAGCATCAGAGAGCACGTGGGAGAATGGGGTGTATGCTGCTGCCTGGAGAGGGCTTGAGGAGATCCTGTAGTCATACTCCACTGCATGAGCTGAGAAATGAGTCCCTGGAGCCTTTATTGCCCATGGCATAATAATCTCCATTTGAGGGAAATTACTCCAAGTCCTCCTCTGACTTCCTATTGCTAGTGCAACATACAGTTAAAGAAGTGAAACCAAGTTTGCCATTCTAGCCACATAGATCAATTACTTATGGGATAGTAAACCATCCCATAACGGAGTGATCCCTTCCTCAAACAGCAACCACTCTTTCGCATAAGATTCTGTGGGTTAATAATTTGGTCTAGGCTGAGCAATTCGCTGATATTGCTGGGGATCTCTCATTGGCTGCAGTAATTTGGTGGCTTCCCTGGGGCTACTTGGTCTAAGAGACCCCCACTCACATTCTGGCAGCTGATGATGCCTGTCACCTGGGCCTTCTCCAGTTAGTCTCCTATCTGCAAGGGGGCTAGCTGGAATTTCTGTTCATGGAGGTGCCAGGATTTCAAGATGGCAAGAGTAGAGCTCTTGGGACCCAGGTTCCTTGGTCACATACCTCCCTTGCATTCCGCTGATCAAAGTGAGTCACAAGATGAGTCCAGATTCAGGTGGCCAGGAAGTGGACTCTACATCTTGATGGGAGGAGCAAGAGAGTCACATTCCAAAGGCACAGTCATCTAGGAATAGGGGGAATTGTGGTGGCCATCTTCACAGACAGTTTACCCCCATTTACCCCTGCTTGTGACTAATTCACATTTGTTCCACACGCACCATGCATGCACCTCCTCCCTCAGAAGTCTCATCCCATTAGGGTTTCAGGCATGCAGTCTAGGATCTCCTCACCTGATCAAGCCCAAGTGTGAATGAGCCTCCTCAGGTATAGCCCCTTCAGTGTGGCTCCTCTTTTTTTTTTTTTTTTAAGTTGATTTATCGTGAGAGAGAGTGTGTGTGCACATGAGTGGGAAAGGTGCAAAGAGAGAGGGAAAGAGAGAATCCCAAGAAGGTTCAGTGCTGCCAGCGCAGAGCCCGATGTGGAGCTTTAACCCTCGAAAGTGAGATCATGACGAGAGCTGAAATCAGATGCCTAATGACTGAGCCCCCATGCGCCACGCCCCCCACCCCCCACCCCCGGCAGCATTGCTCCTCTTGAAGACCTGTGAGCTAAAATGAAGTTACCTGTTCTCACCACACCTCTGCATGCAGACGGGACAGAGTGGCTTCTGTGGATATTCCCTTTTAAAAAGAAGAGGAGCAAGAGACAGAAGGCACTCTGAAATCTAGCCTGGGGTGCGTTGTCAGGTCTGCTTCTTCTGGGACCGAGTTCTGACCTCCGGGGATGGCTCCCTAGTTCAGCATTCTCCACATTTCTGAACTCTGTACTCGGAGATAGCTTTCCTTTTCCATAAGAAATGACCCATGTTTTGTCACCGAGTAGCTTTGTTAGCCTGCTTCCCCTCCATATTAACTAGAGGGTCCAGAGACCTCTTCATTTTTGGAAAATCGCAAGTCTCTTTTAGTTCAAACTGATGGTGATTTTTGTCAACTTAACTCTCTTAAAACTATGTTAGTTCTCTTTGACTCTTAGTGGGGTTCACTCATAACTCCAAAGCCACATTTATAATTATTTTTTATGAAAACCTCTATTGACTTTATATCTGTCTTTGTATTGTCTTTGTATCTTTGTATCTGACTGAATTGTGCCCCCTCCTGACCAATTACAGATGTTGAAACCTTAACCTTCAAATATTTGGAGATAGGGCTTACATATAAGGAGGTAACTAAGGATAATTGAAGTCACAAGGGTGGGACCCTGATCCCATAGGATTAGTGTCCTCATAAGAGGCAACGGAGAGCTTGCATGTGCTCCATATGAAAACACAGCAAGAAGGTAGCCATCCTGCAATTCAGGAAGTGAACTCGCACCAGGAACCAGATCAGGTGGAAACTTGATGTTGATTTCCCAGCCTCCGGAACTGCAAGAAATCCATTTCTATTGGGTAAGCCATCTAGCCTATGGCATTTTGTTAAGGCAGCCCAGCCTAACCCAGATTTTGGTAGCAAGAAGTGGGATGCTGCTATGACAAATTCCATCCCACAGCTCAGAAATCTTAACACATTCCAGCATCTGAAGTCTAAAGTCCAAAGTCTCATCTAGATATCATCTACGGGGTACCCGGGGGGCTCAGTCGGTAGAGCATCTAACTCTTGATTTCGGCTCAGGTCATGATCTCATGGTTTGTGGGATCTGCACTGACAGTGTAGAGTCTGCTCAGGATTCTCTCTCTCCCTCGCTCTCTGCCACTTCCCCGTTCACGCACATGCACGTGCACACATGTGCTCCAACTCTCTCAAAATAAATAAATAAGCATTTAAAAATAAATATATATATATCATCTAAATCAGGTACGGCCTACAAAAAACTATGCATCTTGAAGGGGTAAATTAAAGTTTACATAAATCATGCCTCAGAAAACAAGACTGCGGAAAAATAGTGACTTAAAACAATTATTTTCTCACCATTCTGTGTCAGCAATGTGGACTTGAATCACATAGTTCTTTTGCTGTTTTAGCCACAGAATCAGAAACAAATAAAATGGTTGTTGTTTTAGGGGAAGAATTTGGGGGGAGGGTAATTTTTAATGCAGCAATGGATCATTGATACGGCACAGATGATTGAATAAGGAGCTCTTGTATTTGTATGAGGCAATGAAATACAAGTGGCCATGAAGGAGGCCAGCCATCCCTACGGTGATTAGCAGAAACTCTGTCTCATCTTGGGAGGTGTATGCTGTATCTAAAAGATGCCTAAACCATTTGACCAGAGCATCCATTTGGGGAAGTATCTAGTGCAGAGCGCAGAGAATTGTGGGTCCAGCTCAATTGCTACCTGAAGGGAGGCTAAGCTACTTTCTCAGAATTACCCCATATATGTCTAAGGATCTGGTCCTTGGTTGTTATCTATCAGGGTTGGCATCCTCTAAGTTCCATATGATACCACTTGTCCCTCATACTCAATTCTTATAGATTACGTCTTCAACATCTCTTAGACCAGACGGTGGGAGTCCTCCAGGGCTGGCTTTTTTTGGCTACTTCTATACCTCTCTGGGGGCCCCAGAAAATACTAGGCTCACCTTCTTTACCACTCTGGGACCATGGAAAACTCTCTGAGGCAACCCACCCCTTTTGCTCCAGATGTGTCAGAAAGCTTCTCTGGCAATGTGCTGGGTAGAGGGAATCTCTCTGAGGTTTGCCATCTTTTGGATTCTAACTTAGAAATAAGGCACAGGTCTCCTTGTTCTTAGAAGCTGAAAACCCCACATTCATGCTAGGCTTCAGCCTGTGGAGGGGGGCAAGAGTAGAGAGCAAGAACCACTTTCAGGGACTCACCAGCATCTAACCCTTAAAAGAGCCTCTTGTCTTCCAGCCAGGGGAATTTTTATTTTACGTGGGCAGGAAAAAATTGGCTCAAATGGATCAAATATTCTTCCAAATCTTTTTTGTCTGAAGCCTGAAGCTCAGCCTTTTAAACTCAAAAGCCAAGAATTTGTCTCTTTTGTTCTCTGGTTCTGCTGTGACAACCCTCCCTTGAGGCAAGAAATGACTCATGGTCTAGCTGCCCGGATGGGGGAGGGTCAAGGGTAACAGGAAATCACAGGGAAAAACACATTTGTTAATACATCAAAATATGATCCTGCAACACTAGGATTTCTATTCTCTTTCTTATTCTCTGTTAAGTGGAGACAAACCCATCCTTCTCCTTTCTTACAAAGCCTTCTGCATTAGATAGGATTCTCTGGGATGTAAGTAATAGAAATCAACTCATTCTTGCCCACCCTCTCTCTGAAAATGAAATGCAGGTGTTGGGAGAGGGGGTGGAGAGGACTGGAGACAGAGACAGAAATGTAATCATGCCTTACGAAGGCACCGAAGACCTGACCCCCACCAGAACTGTGCCTTCTCTGATTTCTGCTCTTCTTACCATGTTGGTTTTGTTCACTCTACACTTTCTGGCCTCACTATAGGTAGAGTCTAAATTTCAACTCCTTCTCCTATGCAGAGACAGAAGTCTCTTGCTCTACTACCCAAATTCCAGTGGAAAGGCTACTGATCAGGTCATTGTGGTCCTGAGTGAGGGCTAGTAGGGATGGGTAGAATCCCATTTTACAAAAAGGCTGTCGACTACCCACCACCAATGGAGGAGAGGAAAATTCTTGAAAAAGTGGCGGCTGAACAGCAGTTCCTTAGATGTCCAGTCTACTGTTTCTTGCATGATGATTTCATCCTTCTTAACCTATCTTGGCAGCTTACCTGTACCTATCATGTAGTACTTACTGTACTGTTTATTTTATAGCTATTTATGGATATGTCTCTCCCTTCTAATGGACCACCAGCAACTTGTGGGCAAGAACTTAATTTCCCCTCCCGCAAAGGTAGACACAGTGCCCTGCACATAATCGGCATTCAATGTGTCCATTGAAGGATCAGGTGAATCAATGATTGGGAATGAAGGAAAGTTCATTGAATCAATAAGTCCCCCCCCACATTAATAGATACTAGAAAGGGAGAATAATAAGGCACTTATATGGTAGTTATAATTTTCTAAAAATATCCAGATAACTTGTTACGTACTCTCATTTTCTTTAGGCAGGGAAAGAGTTAAGCAGTTTTCACCGTGTTCATGGACTTCTGACATGATATAAAACACTACAATTTTGGCTTTTCCATTTTAGCTGACATAGTTTAAGTTGATGAATATTTTGATTTGTGCCAGTCTCAGGCAGTTTTAAATGCTATCCCTGCAGGAGTCAAGAAGTCCAGTCATAATCATAACAATATGCTTGTCAGTCAAAAGCACCGGAAGATTGTTTAGGTGCAAAGAAAGCATTTTCCCCTGAAAGGAAACAGGGCAATTGAAATCACCTACTTTTCAAGGCATTGAAGTCAAAACTGTTACCAGCTTCATGGTGTGAAAATCCAGGTCTCAGCACCCCCTTGGTCAGACTCCAGTATGTCTTGGGGCTCTCCAGCCAAAAAACAAGTTACAGTCCAAAGTTCAGCAGAAATTAGACTAAAGAGAAAGCACGGCGATCAAGCTTGATTTCCCCATCATTATTTGCAGGTCACCATTTCAGCAGGGAATGTATAATGAGTTCCCTTCCATCCCCGCAGTCAATGCACCTTGGAATAGATTTGCAGACCCAACTAAATCAGAGAATTCATGCAATTACACAAGATCTAGGCAGAAGAAAGTGATTTTTTTCTCCCTGAACAGACTGAGCAAATAATACTTGATAGAATTGACCTGAAGGTTATACCATAGGAACTGTTTGCATTACAGCAGGCAAAATTAAAACATTCACATAAGATCGGGTTCATTAGGAAAAGGGAATAAGCCAGAAACCAGTGTGGGAGAAAGAAAGGAAGAAACGAACAGCCTGGAGAAATGGATTTCAAAATTGGAGGCAGCCCAGAATTATTCAGATCTTTGGGTATGCTGATGTCAGGACCTTCTCTTTTCAGTGTTAGTGTGACCTTAGCAATTGCAGCTGCTCGACAAATTTGCTCAGCAACACTGCCACACCAGAGGAAAATTAAAAAACAAGTCTGGTACGCCCCTTCTAATTTTGTTGCATTAATAGCAGTTTTACATGGAAATGAACTGGTTAAATAAAAAGTTACTATAATAGAAAGAACACCTTTCACCCCCAAAGAATTCCATATACCCCATGCTGATATCAAAAGACTCTCCTCATGGGAAAGAGCAATGTGGAAAGCAGAGGGAACAAAAATCTGGTGTTCAGAGTCCGCTGGGAGCTTCAGACAAATATGAAACAATGACTTCATGTAGTAGATAAATTTCTCACATTCTTCAACCAGTTTTATTGGCTACATACTCATGTATCCAGTCATACGCACACCAAGCCAGCCCAAAGAAGAATCTGAGTGGGTATTAAAAAAAATACATCCAGGGTGGAAATCTAATCATACTCTAGCCTTTTTATCCAGTAATGTACCAGTGTTTCTATTAGTTGGTCATTCTTGAAGTCGCCTAAAAACATGCTTATCCTCCCTTTCACTGTCAAGGGAATGATCACTTTGAAAAGGTAAACAATTTTCAGCAGTCGTAGAGCAAGAGGGCACATGCTGTCATTGTATCGGAGTCCAACCTTCCACATTCTCCACCGTCCTCAGATGCCCCGCAGTGTGTCCCAGGCCTCTCTCTGGCTCTGTCTCCCAGTTCTCTCCTAGAAGGATCTTGCTTTTCACTGAAGCCATCTGTGTACTCATTGTCCCTAACTGGTCCGTGCATCCATATGCCTCTGCACCTTCATGTGCTGTTTCCCTTCCTTCCGTGGTTAGCTCTGTCTTCTGTCCTTCAGCCTGGGAGCCTCCACGGACCCTCCTGCGCGGCTCCGGCCTTTGTCAGGTGTCTCTCATCTGGATTCCCGTCAAATAGTACTTCACCTAGACTACCTTACCCTGTTGTGTCTCATGATTTCATTAGTCTCTGAAGGCCATGTGGGGTAATAGAAAGTATATATATAAGCTTTGGAATCAGATAGACTTGGGTGGAGATTGAAACTCTTTCCCTAACAAACTGTAGTAATTTAACCTCTCTGAAGTTTTTCACTTTCTCACATGTAAACTGGAAGTAATAATGTCCAGCTTACAGAGCTCTGGGTAACATCGAATAAAGTCGTCTGCACAAAACGCTTCGTCCCATACTCTACAAAGTGCATCACAACTCTGTCTCTTTTGTTCCCTGCTTTATCTCTGACACCTAGAAGAGTTCCTAGCACAGAGTAGGTGCTCAAGTAATGCTTATTAACTGGGTTAATGAACATGTGTAGTAAACATTGACTTTCTTCTATTTTGTTTTCTCCACTAGCCTGTAATTCTCGGAGGACAGAGATTATGCATGGCCTTTGGTAATCTCACTGTTGAGGAGCTTTGATGAGAGTTTTCTCTTAAAGTGCTTGGCCTCCCTATTTACTAGATTAACTCTCAATGGCACAAAAAGATCCATTTATGGTAATGAACCCATTTGTCTATGAACTTCAGTGCTACTCCCTACTAATGGAAATAGTAGCAGAGTAAAATCATCATCATCATCATCATCATCATCATTTTAGGAAAAAACAAGGGAGCTAGAAGAAGGCATTTGACAAATCTGTACATTTATTAATCTTTTCCACCTGCCCAGGATCCTGACCCATACCATAAAACTAGAAACTAAAAGTCAAGCTACCAATAATAAAGGATTTGAAGAAGGAAAGGAGGATGTAAGGGAAAGAGAGGAGGAGGGAGGGAGGAGTGGGGGAAGAGAAAGGAGAGGGGAAAAAAAAGAAAAACAGAAGAAGGAAAAAAAAAAGAAAGCTGTGAACACATTGTTGTTGCCTCAAGGCTGCATGTTTTATGTTTGTTCCCAGGCCTCTCGTGATCATTTTGGCCCAGGCTGGGAACAACCTCAGAGGAGTTCTGAAATCCCAAAAGGATAGTGGTATTTAAAGTCCAGAAATCTCATAACAGAGTCTCTTCTTCAGAGATCATGCCAAACCACCATACATCAGCCTCTTGTATCAGAATGAGAAACTAGGTCTGCGATCCCAGAAGATCCCTTCTTGATTGTAACGCAGGGACTTCTCCGTAATTTTTCTAATCAGCCTGGGCTGTGATGTCATACACGGGAGAGACAGTTTGGAGCAGTTAGGACAGGCTTTCCCTTGGCATAATGGAAACCACATGCATCATTATGGATTTCTAATGCTCCATTGAGGTGGGTACATGTTGCTTTGAAGAAAAGGAAGCCGTTTCCAACCACATTTCTCCTGATTTATGCACGAGCCTCAGAAGGTCCAGACAGGTTGGAAATGATTTGGTAACTGGAGAAGTGATGGGGTAAGAAAAGTATACTTTGTAAAAGACTGCGAACTTGACTCTCACTTGAAATCCTTGCCATGGGCAGTGTGTGCACTTGAGAGCTTACATCATGTTAGTAGTTTACATCAGATTGAGAGTGAAAGACTACATAGCTCTATGAATTAGGACTGGATTGCTTTGGTAAAACATTCTCTAAGTTGGCCAAACATAAATCAGTCCTACAAGGCACCTGTGGTTACAAGTGGGTCTAAAGTCCTTCACCACTATCCAGCCGTTCTTATTTCTCTTCTACTCCCATCTTTTTTCCTAACCAGAAAAGTAGAAAGCAATGACAATTCTGCAAAAACATGTTTGTAGTCGGCCCCCAAAGAGAATAGAAGAGTCTAGAATGACATGAATCCAGAGCACAGGATCAGGCGGGATCAGACAGAATCTGATGGTGGGTTCTAGAGAGGTTTCAACAGTCGGCAGGGAATGAAGTCCTCGATTCCAGCATCCTGTCTAAGAGCTGGCATCCACTGTCATCTGGCAGCTAGCACTCCTCGCTTCTGCCCCGGCGGGGGGGGGGGGGGTAAGTTTCCGTGACCACACACACATGCCTCCTCTTTCTCCTCCTTCTGGTTCTAGAAAGTCTTGTCAGCCATCTTTTCAGGTAACTCTTGTTTATCTGTGGAAAATATTTATAGTTGTTTTCGTATTAAACCTTGGGTTTTGCCCTTAGTACATTTCTTCATGATTGTGTTATTCTTTATTGCTATCTCACGAAAAGTTATCTTATCAAATGCCTTTCTTCAAGTCCCCTCAGAGACAATAATAACACAGAAAAAGACACCAGGGTAATTTTGCCCTTTTGCAAATCTTGTAAACTAGTCAAGTAGTCTTGAAACTTTTTGCTCACCAAATCCAGCAGTCTTGGAAAAAGACTGTGTATGCTGCTGTTCCTAGTCTTTTATCTATTTTTAAAAGTTGCTTTAAATTGTTGGCTCTGGGGCACCTGGGTGTCTCAGTCAGTTAAGCGTCTGGCTTTGGCTCAGGTCATGATCTTGTGGGTTTGTGAGTTCAAGCCCCTTATGGAGCTCTGCACTGACAGTGTGGAACATGCTTGGGATTCTCTGTCTCTCCCTCCCTTTCTCTACCCCTCCCCCACTTTCTCTCTCTCTTTCTCTCTCTCTTTCTCTCTTTTTCTTTCTCTCTCAAAATAAATAAGTAAAACTTAAAAAAATTAAAAAAATAAATTATTGGCTCTTACCATGTCCTCTGCCGTTTATAAACATTTGTATGAGTAAACCTTATTTTTGCTGTCAGTCATTCATCACAGGTGATTCATTTTTTCACTTGACATATGCTCTTTTAATATTCCATGTCACCTATTGCTCTAATTAGTTACTGAGTTCTGAGATCTAATGGAAAACAATTATTCTGTTTGTAAGCATCATGTGGCCAACGTACTGCTAATTGCTTCAAATTTCTTGGGTTCTCTTGGGCCTCACTCACCACCAGTCAGAAAACAGATGATGGCTTCATCTTCAGGGACTTAATTTAGTTCACATTACATATTTTACATAGTACATCAAAGTTTTGCCATCTACTTTAGAAAATAAATGAGAAGGTTCAATTTGTCAGACTCTTGAATTGAAATATTCCACAAATGTCTGTTTAAAATGATCACATTTTAAACCAAACTTACATGAACAAGGTATTCAAGTGCTATGTCTAGCAACATCATGGTCTTTTATTGTTATGTCCACTCTAATATGTACGATTAGACACATTTTAAAATGAAGAACAGAGGTTCAGAAAAATTAAGTAACCCAGCCAAGATCATAGAGTTCTATCTTGGGGACTCAGGATTTAAACTCATGTCCGTCTCAGGGCACCTGGGTGGCTCAGTCAGTTAAGTGTCTGACTTCAGCCTAGGTCATGATCTCACAGCTTGTGAGTTCGAGTCCTGCGTCGGGCTCTATGCTGACAGCTCAGAGCCCAGAGCCTGCTTCAGATTCTGTGTTTCCCTCTCTCTCTGTCCCTCCCCTGCTCACACTCTGTCTCTCTTTCTCTCTCAAAAATAAATAAACAATAAAAAAATTTTTTAAACTCATGTCTGTCTGATTCTAATGCTCCATTATCTCCTCAGTAGATTGTTACGTGAATCAAATAACATTTTATAGCTATATAGAACTTCAGAGTTCTCAAGTACCAGTTAAGATTGACAAAACAATTACTATTACGTTTTATAGCCGAAGAAGTAGAGGATTGAGAGGTTAAGTAAATTATCAAAGACCCCATCTCCCTTGTTTTCAAGTACATCCTACTGTCTCGAGATTTCCTTCTTGGCATCACCTCTGCCTCCTCCACCTTTCTCTGTGGTGTTTGTTAGCTCACAGTGGATGACGAAGATGGGGATCATCACATTCTTGAGGAAGATAATGCCCTATTACACACACAAAAGCTGTGTGTATTTTTTCTATGAAAAATTATGTAATTGCTCCCATCGATGGTTATACCTGTGGTCTCTTATTTGCCTGATTAACTGGAATATACTCTTCAGGGTAAAAGAACAAAAAGGAATAAATATTAAGTCTCAAAATTATATGCTTCATATAGCTTAGTGTATAGCCTAAGAGTAAAGACTGTCTAGATTTTTCAGAATAGAAGATAGTTTCAAGGGATTTTATCCACTGCAGTGAAGTTAATCCACTTTCATACATTTCATTCTTTGAACATACCTTTCTTGAATATCTACCATATCTTGGGTGCCGTGATACTAGAAACACATGAGTGAAAATCAACCAAAGTTTGATCCCTGGGTTGAATGAAAGAAGGTATCTCCCCCATGACAGATGGGGAGGGGATGTGTGAGAGAGGAGAAGCAGTAATGAACAGCAATGAAAAATATCCATTTGTAACTTTTGTGTATGTATAATAACATATGTACAAATGTATCACAGTTGAATATCTACTGAAATAAAGCAGTAGTAATAGATCTATTGACCATAAGATATTGAACCTTAAATCTTGTGTCATGTGTAATAATTTTGACACTTTGTTGCTTTTATTCAGCATTTTTATTTTAAAATTAAAATAATAGTGATCCCTCTAACTACTCAAAGGAAGGGTTAGGAGGAAAAGAAAATCATACAATTCCAAAATAGAAATTTCATGAGTATAGCTGGTATGGACTTTTGAGCTACTTTGGCTGGGCTGTAGGGAATATGTTTATGACTACAATTGTTTCATACCAATCTCCTTGCTGTACAGACACCTAATGCTGTGCATCTGGGTAGGCCCCTCAGTTACTCCTGGACTTAGAAATTGTGGGACACCTGGGTGGCTCAGTTGGCTAAGTGTCCAGCTCTTGATTTTGGCTTAGGTCATAATCTCATGGTTCATGAGATGAAGCCCTGCTCTCTCTCTGCCTCTCTCTCTCTCTCTAAAATAAATAAATATTTAAAAAATAAATTGTGACATAGATAATTTAAGATTTAAGGGAAGAAGTCGTTCGTTCTGCCTTCATTCTTACTTAGTATCAGATCTCAAGTACAAGTTCTTTGCTGTTGTTTGGTTTGCTTTTCCCCATATTCACTTTTTTTTTTGAGCTTATTAATTACTAATAATTTCTCCAACATAGTATGGGAGCATCTGGAAGTTGCCTTTCATTATAAGTAGAGAGCTTATGATAAGGACCCTTACTCCAGAACATATTATTTTTCCAAGTGTCTAGTTCTCTATCCCATTTTCCCCAGAGTTATCATTTGAGAAGCATTTAGCTCTGAGTATGTAACTTGAAAGTCTTATTTAAGAAAGCTTGATGTTGGTGTTGCAGGATCATTTCTAACAGAAATGAAACATCTTATGGGTTGATTATTGGGCTTTGGATATAAGACACAGATAACAAAGTCAAGCCAATTGTGATACATCCCATTAGTAAATGGCCCTCACCAACTGTCACACTGTGCCCTACAGAAATACTGCAAGGGTACATAGCAAATAGTTATCACAGTGTGGCTAGCTCATGTAGAATGCCGTTAGTCATTTTCACCCAACAACTGCATTATAAAAGTTGACATTGGTTCAACCTGTATTGCAGAATCTTTCACCCTTCCCTCAATCCTCCCCTCTCCCAAATTTCCAAATAGTTCTAAAACTTCTAAGAGGGGCTTCACAAGTTCTTCTGAACAAGTTCTCAAACCACCGTGTACCACCCATCATACTCTCCCCTTCTCTATTCTTCAGTGATCTTCCTATGAAGATTCTTAATCACAGCCACTAGGGTTGGGCTATTTCCCACTAGTGGTGTTGCCACCCAGTGGTCCCTTCCTCCCCAGTGGTGCCCACATCGACCTGCAGAACTGCTGCTCTGGGAAAGTAGAGAGAGTTCTCTTCCCCTTGCCCTTAGAGGCATGTATTTGTGCCTCCCTCTGCTACCAGGATCTTAAAGGGGGACTGTCTAGAATTCCCACTTCCTCAGAGAGATTTCTTAACTTACATACCCCTTTTCTAAGATACAGACAGTAGTCCATGAGGGTGTTAAAAAGACTAGTTTCTCAGAATACTCCGTGCCACGCCCTTCTCTTAGCTCTGGCTCCCTATTAGACAGATCCTGAGGCAAGTGTTAACTGACAAGGCTTTGCTTGGGAAGTCAGAGAGAGGAAGAAGCCAGGGAGGATAGGAAAGACTAGGACACGATACTGCACTGGCCAATGCTTTGTATACTCAATCCACAATGGTGAAGGGACGTAGCTTGTCGTCTCTGGACCTTCTGCAGACAGGCTTTACTAAGAAATGATACGCAGAGCAGTCCCTGAAGAAGACGGGGGAATTCATCTAGCCTGCTCCTACCTGTTTCCCTTTCTCATTGGTCGAAGTTTGCCTCGTGGGGTGGGGCTCCCCTCCTTCTGGTTGGCGCCATCTTGGTGGCTGCTGGTCTGTCAGATATGTAATCTGTATCATACGTGTAGTGTGCCCGTGGTACACTGCTTTATCCAAGTCTGGAGGTCGTGGGCAGAGACAGCAACTCTGGACACCTGAGTGGCAGCTGAGGGGGAGGACTGGGCGTTCACAAAGCAGCTGACGCTCACCGCAGCAGGTGAGCCAGCAGGCCCAGTGGAGTTGGTGGGCTGTGGCAAAGCAAGGCAAGTCGGAGGTGAGGGTCTGGAAAGTGAGAGGTTCCCAGGTAATCTTGAGAGGTGCTTAGAATGTGTCAGTTCATTTCCAACTCCCTCCCCCACACCTCTATCCTATTCTTTCCCCATCGTCCTGTGGGTGTTCAAAGCCCCCCCACCAAAACTCTAATTTCAAGATTTGGTTTACTTGGAGGTTTGTGCTCCAGAAACAGTGCATTAAATTTTGACCAGAGTGCCTGGTATGAATCAGCTTAGAGGCCATTGAATATCTCTTTTTAGCAAAACTAAAGGTCTAAAATGAATGGCGTTCTCACTGTTTCTCAGGGACTTGTTACATACTTATTTTAAAGATTGGAAAAAAAGCTGATCTGATGTGTTACATAATCATCGAGATGGCACACTGAAGACTGCTAATATGAATTACCTAGAAAAACTCGATTTCCATCCCAGAGACACCTCAGTTTCCTTTAAAGAGAGGCAAAATGGATGGCTAAATGTAAATAAACTAAAATAAAGACCAATACACCCTGAGGGATGGGATTGTTTAGCTCACACAGTGGAATGAAAAGTGGGTTTTGTTTGTTTGGGTCTTTTTCGTTTGTTTTATTGATATGGTTTTAACTTCTCCACAGTTAGGGCTCAAGTGACTTTCTTCTATTATAAATTGCTGGCGGGCTGGGAAAGATTTAGTTTCATTCCGATGTTTGGAGAAAATGATCTTCCTGTTTCATATTCAAAGATAAAAATATCTCCCAGCTAAAGAGATTGGCAATGCCAGGGCCAGGGCCCTTTCCAGGGATTTCCTTCCGGGACTTGGCCGTCCAACTTCCGAAATAACAATTGATTTTCAGCTTTTCTGAAATCAAAATATTTACCAATAGGGTTTGGTTTTATGATACCGCATCTCCTTCTTTGACCTGCTCTGATAGTTACACAACTACTAGCTGACGCTGAGTAGGGGAGAAGCCCCAAGGAAACCGGAGTCCGTGGGCAAAGAGGGAGGGAGGGAAGGAGAGAATGAGCAGGAGTGAGGGGCAAGCCCTAACTATTTGACATGCACATCGGAATTTCAAAACAGGCCATAAGGCCCAGTATCCGAGCAGAGAGGAAATGTGTATCAGATGCAACACCCACACTTTGATCTCTCTTAGAATGTAATTCCTTTTGGCAAAAACTCTTTCTCCTCCATACTCATTACAGAAACTAACTTGTCGTTGCCAATCAATAAGGATAAAACAATAATGGTAATGTTAACACCTTCCAACGGGCAAACAGCATTGGGAACTATGTGCTCTCTGGTTTTGGCTTGGTTTCATATTTAAAATGGGATTTGGCAAAATAACTATGGGCTTCTGTCTACCTCCCCTCTATCCCTTCCAAACACTGTGCATCTTAATAAACTGAT
Organism: Cryptoprocta ferox; assembly: GCA_028646485.1. Lineage (NCBI taxonomy): Eukaryota > Metazoa > Chordata > Mammalia > Carnivora > Eupleridae > Cryptoprocta > Cryptoprocta ferox. Next base: position 12,463,455 of record CM053562.1, read on the forward strand.
GTCTGAGGAATTTGGCAGGGTGCTTAGTGATAGCCTCTCAAATTAATGTATACGTGGGGCAGAAAAGGCCTTTATGGAGGATACATCCTACATCAATCCCTGATGTATTCACGCTCAGTAATGTTAGAGTGGGGGATGATGTCGAGACGGGGGTGGGGAGGTGGGGGGCAAGGGAGATTGCATCATTTCTAAGTTTTTTTCTGACAAGAGTGACATCCTTCAGAAGGCAGAAAGTACAACCTAGATCCAAAATGTCAGCACTCCTCAAAAAAGAAGGCAGTTTACAACAGGAAGATATTTTCATCTGTGGACTAACCTCAAGACAATCTAATATCTGTTAGCTCTCCCTTTTATGAAACTATCCCTAGACACAAAGAAGGATCATCATTAATAAGAGCAGAAGGCAAAGCGTATATTATGTGTCAGGCACTCCACTAGGTGCTTTACAAATATTATTTCCTTTAGTCTTCATTATAAGTATACCTGGTTCTGTTATTATTCCCAAAGTGGGAATGAGCAAAGTATGGGTTAAGAAGACAAAAATTAAGTATCTTGTCTAGGATCATACATCCTATAAGGGAAAACTCCAATAATAGCCATGAGAACAGACCCCACATTTGTAGGGGTAGTGGTGGTGCTACCACCACTATCTTTGTAGTGGATATGGTGGTGCACTGCCAAATGACCCTTTCAGAGCCAAGGCCTCTAGTCCTCCAGCTGGGGGCAGGGGATGGGGGTGGGGGGGCTAGTGTTGGCCACTAATGGCTCACTGATAATACTCTCTCCAGGAGTTGCCCTAGGCTAATGAGAATGGCCTTCCCAAAGGTAGTGCCCCCTTCCTGGGAGGCAGCCCACAATCAAAGACTAATAGTTAAGGGGGCACAAAGGACTGGCCCCCTTGCCTCAGTTGAGAAGAACCAGGGCCAGAACTCCTCGACCATCTGAGGCCTCTGTTGTGATGCACACAACACAACCTCTCTCTGGCCAATGCTACTCCCTTGACCCACTTAACCATTGTTTTCAAACATACCCTCCAATCAGCTTTTGCTTCTCCATCCCAGACTCTGTTTTCTGGGAAGTCTGACCTATGATGGCCTTCTGAAATGCACATTAATATGAAACAACAACAACAACAAGTTTAATGCCAAGACACAAAAGAAACAAAAATATAAACAAACAAAAACCTGCCTCATCATTTCAATATAGTGGTTCTAGTATTCAACATAGAGGTATCTAAGAAGTGACCCTCTTATTCTAGGTAGAGTTTCATAAATCATAGGATTTTACTCTTTTTAGAATCAAAATAAATGTTAAGGAGTCTTTCTCTCCCATTCCAGCCCCTTCCACCTGTGTATCACAATTCAAAAAATAAATGAGGCTTAAGTCACAGACTTGCCCATGGTAACCCAGCTATGTGGTAGATTAGGACCCAATGCTGAATTCAAGACATCACTCTATAAAACAGAGCCGAGGTCATACTTAATTTCTAATTTGATTTTTAAAAAATGCTTTTATAGTACATATTATGTGCAAAAAAGTACTTAATTCAGAAATGTTCGGTTCTCTCATCCCAATTTTAGAGTTAATGATCTATAACTATTATCTTAATGTAATAAAGCAACTCTTAATATCCTGGAAGCAAACATTATTTATTCTTTGCTTTAACTGCATCATACTTGATTCTATTTACTTTATGTTTTAACCACAGAGTGACTTTTGTGTAATTCACACAGCTTTAAGCAACACATTTTCCCTCTCTCTCTCTCTCTCTCTCTCTCTCTCTCTGCCATCCTTTGCTAATTTTAACTTGAATTTCACTGTAGTACATGATGAATTGTTTATTTTCCTTAAAAAGAACAACTTTAAGCGTGCCTTCCAGGGCTCTGAGAGTTCTTTTTTCCTTTCAGTTAGCTTAGTTTACAAATGGGGGTCTTGGAAATGGAACGAAGTTTCTGTTGCAGAAGGGAAACGTCGCCCCTCCATACTTCTGACCCACTCCTCGGTCCACACGCGCGTGGGAGCACACACACACGCTACACACACAACCCACATCCTCCATCAAGAGTTAAAGGACCCTGGCCTTTTGTTTCATGGGATGGATTCGCATTGCTGGGCTGCAAGCAGGGAGAAAGGACTTTCCAAGCTGTTACACACTGGACGTGTTGAGAGTGCATGGTTATGTAACACCATATTTTTTAATACAACTGACAGTCTGTCTTGAGATTTAAGTGTTTTTTGACAGTTTTTATGCACCTGTTAATTCAAAGCTCTTAACATATGCCAGTTAAAAAGAGCCAGGCACTAAAACATCTAGCTTTAGAGGCTAAATATGCCTCAGCTGCAGTCCCAGGAAGGCAGGCAGGCGGCGGGCAGGCAGGCGGCAGGGCTGACGCGAACAATGCCTTCCTCCAAGATGGAAATCAGCTGCAGCCTCCTCTCTGTGACCTGAACAGACTATTTCTAGGTGGGGCGGTTGGAAACACCATTTGATTTTTCAGGGAGCAGTTATCAGAGCCTACTCAGGTCTTCAACATGGTTGGTTACTCTGCATAATGTTGTGTTGTGTTTAGATGGAGAACTCATTGTATGTGTTCAGGTGAGCATCCTTATACCTGGAGCCCGTTTAGGATAAGCTCCCCATTCGTCCTCTGCTCCACGTCGCCTCTGTACCCATCTGCCCACACCAGCAAACCTGGGGACAAATGCCTGAATTTTTCCATTGCTAACTTCTTGGATCTAAGGGCAAAGGCCATGCATTCCCCTGTAACGCAAAGAGCGATACTTCTGGTGTAAAGATTCTGTCAACCTTCAACAAGGGTGGATAAGGAATAGTCACTTTACCAATAGCCACGCCCCAGTCCCTTGGTGCCTACAAAGTGACTTTTTTACTCAGAGCACTAAAGCAGCATAGGTTGGGAGAAAAATAAGCTTTTGCTTCTCTGAGACTATATGGGGCAAGGTGTGGATTTGATACATTTCAAACATCTGGTACATTCCAGGCTTGAGGGTACAGAACAATGTTGTGCAATAGAAATGTAAGCTCAGCTGCAAATGTAAAGCTATACGTATGGAATTTAACATTTTCAAGTAGACATACTTTAAAAAGTAAAAAAAAGTGAAAATAATTTTAATAAAGTATTTTTTCATATTCAAAATATTATCATTTCAATATATAATCAATTAGTAAACATCTTATGTTATTTTTCAAAAGTATTATTATTATTATTGTTTTAGGCATGAGGTCTTTGAAACCCAGTGTATGTTTTGCATTTACATCTCAGTTTGGACTAGCCACACTTCAGATTCTTAATAGCCAAATGCAGCAAGCACAGTTCTAAAATGTTGGTCATGAAAATGTTCCAGCAAATGAAACATAACACTTGGTGACCTTGGGGAATATTTCTAGAAACTGGATAATGGCCAGGGGACCTGTAGAACATTCAACAGCTTCGTCTCTTGTTTACTCCCTACCACAGCACATTTCTTTGCATACAATTGTTTAAGTCCCTGTTGGCCTCACAGTGAGGACCATCAGATTCCAATTAAAGAATCATAGAGAAACACAACTATCAAGAAGTGGAATGAGTTGCCTAGATGGCAAAGTGAATTTCATGTCATCAGAGTATTGGAGGAGAGTCTAAATGATTATCTGCTGAAGTTCTGTACTGTGTTGTCCAGTAGCGTAAGGCAGCCTACATAGCAGTTGAGAACTTAGGATTTAGAGCCAAATAGAACTGAGTTTGAATCTCATCTCCACTATTTGTGTGATGGCAAGCATGTTTACCATCTTGAGCTTCAACTCTCTCATTTTTAAAATAGGAAAAACGACTTTGTAAACTTGTTATGTGAAATAAATGAAAAAATATGCCTATAGCTCTCACCACAACATTCAGAAACATGATTATGATTATTACAGCATAAGAAAACTGTCTATAGATACTTGGTACAAAAGCAGATTATAGAGCAGTTTCATCATTTAGGATATTGGTCATTATGCCTTCTTTAACTTCTACAACCATGGTAACCTACCATGGCATAACAAGGGCATCAATCATTAAGGGAAGATGAGTACTGGACCCGAGAATGATTTGCAACAAAATGGCTCCCTTTAAAATTGTTGTTTTGTTCTATTTTTAGGGGAGAAGAAAGAACTAACTTTCATTGAGTGTTGAGGTTATTTCCTCTGTTTTGTCTGTCTGTTTTAACATACCAACCACTTTCTTAAGAACCCCACGAGGTGATGTTCATTTTTCACGAGGTATTGAGGATCAGAGAAGTCAAGGGTCATACAGTTAATATTATATAGTTAATGTGTGAATCCAGACCTGTCTGACTTTAAAACTCAAGCTATTTCCAAGACATGGGAGTGGCAAGATTTGAGTTTCAATTATTTACAACTTTCAATCAATAGTAGAAAGAGAAAGAAATAATATTTCAATTAATACTAAAATACCAACTTCCTGGCTCCTTGTTTGACTATGGTTAAAATGGTTAAAATATATGTGCCTTAGCTGCCACCATCAGCCCCAGAAAGGGGGTTGCTATACCTGGGAATCATTAATATTATCCACATCAGTCTGCTTGGATTTCATCTTCTTCTGTACTACTAAAAGGTTTGCCCCTTGGAAGAGCTCACTTCTGATGTAAAAAATGCTGGAAATTGGGTCACATAAGGTAGAACAAACATTTCAAGAGATTCCTCTCAGAGGCACAGGGAACTTGCATGTTATTATACAAATGGTCTCCCGGCAACAATGGTGGTCACCTCCACACTTCTCCAGAGTGACTTCTCCGGAGTGACTTGTCCAGAGTGACTTCCCACAGTGACTTCTCCAGAGTGACTTCTCCAGAGTGACTTCTCCAGAGTGACTTGTCCAGAGTGACTTGTCCAGAGTGACTTCTCCAGAGTGACTTGTCCAGAGTGACTTCCCAGAGTGACTTCTCCAGAGTGACTTCTCCAGAGTGACTTCCCAGAGTGACTTCTCCAGAGTGACTTCTCCAGAGTGACTTCCCAGAGTGACTTCTCCAGAGGGTCTATCCTGACACAACTCAGTAAAGTTTGGTAGGAGAGTGAGGGGAAGTAAAATGGCGAGGGAGAAGCACAGAAAAAGGCTGCTTGTATGCTACTCTTTTGGACAAGCATTTATAATTAGTCACTGTCGGTGCCTTTAGACTATGTCAGTCATAGAAGAAAACAAAAGACCCTGGCAGCTGTTTGGAGGGTCTTTGCTTCACCAAGTCTAGATTTTGTAGCCTTGCAGAGAGAGGTCCATGTAGGAATGACCACACTGTTTCCTGGCTTTCAGAGCTGTCACAGTCCTTGATCACAGTGCTTTGATCATGGGACAGAGAGGAATAATCCAGTTCAAACTGCATTTGTATTTCTTATCTAAAAGGTATTCAATTTAGTTTAAACAAACTTCCATGTTTCCCTTAGGTTCTCTCATTGCAGAACAACTGTTTCTACAAATTAGGTGAGAGGGAAATTAGCATCACAATGGCAAGTTTTCTCTCTGGGTGTAGCCAGCTCACACAGTTCCATGGATGATTTGAGTGTGTTAAGCCTCCGTTTACAAGCAGGAGAGTGCAGCAGAGCCCATGAGGACGGCATTAAAAATTTCTAATCATAGACAAGCATTTCAGACATTTGTTACCACGCAAGCCATCAGTGGATTAGATCTAATAAGCCAAATGTGTGCAGACCACAGCCCTGGGGCTGCTTAGACTATTCAGAGTAATACAGAATCAAAATTGGCCCACGTTGCAACCTGCCTCCTTTTGAAACAAGCCAGTGGTCCTCTATTTCCTCATAAGGGGCTGTTAGGAAACTAGTTGAAAAGACAGCCCAGACATTTGGGTTTTAGTACTGTGTTTGCTCAGAGACCGTAGGAAGCAATCTAGTGATTCAGCACAAGAAAACATGTCTAAAAACTATATTAAGTCGGAGGAGGTAGACTTTTTGAGGGGAGATGGGGTGACCTCTGCACTATTCTAAAAGAAGGAAAATAATTCATCTTTTTCAGTAAAAAGAAATTGCAAACTATTCTTCCAGAAATAAAAATGAAAAACTACACATACACACACACACACACACACACACACACACCACACACACATACACACACAAAATTCTGAGATAGATGCCAAGTACTGCTCTAAAACCATGTGAATTTTTCTCTTGTGCATTTGTCAGCCTGACTCCAAACCATTTCATTCTTTCCTCATTTCCCCTCTCTGTTCAGTCTGTTTTTAGTTAGTTGCTTCTTGGCATAGCTTCCGTTGGAGCTGAGAGGGCCTGCTCTTTCTTCTCCCCCACCCTTTCTTTTTCTCTTCTTCCCTTTTAAAACTTTTTTAGTGTTTTCAGTGTTCTTTTTTGGTGTTCTTTCTTCTGGGCTCTGCAGTGACTCTGCAAAAATTGCTGAGACCAGAGCAAAGCCGAGGCATGCCTCTGGAACCCACGCTGGCCACTTCCATCAGGCCTTCGTACAACATGGGAAGAGCAGGCTCGAGGAGTGGCTTGGGGACATGTTCACAAATGCAAATTCATGTTGCCTGTGGTCCACTTCTCTGCGAGGGTTTGTAACTCTCCCTATACTTGCCCTTGTGAGCTGACTTGCCCAATGCCACCATTTTGTGTGGAGGACTTCCTTCAGAAGAATCTTCCACGCGGCATTTAAGAGCTAGTTTTTTGAGAACCAGAGAGTAGAAGTTACTATATCAATTTATTTACAGATTGCTTAGGGAGCTGGAGTGGATTTAGCTCATGTTATTGTTTCCATCAATGTGTGATCAGACAGGAAAGGACATTTAACATCAAAACACACTCATAAGTGTGATTCAGATCAGGTATGTTAAAAAATAAAAATAAAAGGGCAAATCAATTCCTTAAACAAATTGAGTTACTTAAACTTGAATTTGCTTTGTAGTTTAATGGGGCAGTAGAGTCAGACTATTTGTTCCTGTTACACCCTGCCCAAGTTCATGGAGATTCTGTATCTTTGAAAGACCTGTGAAGAATGAAGCCCACTCTGTCTCCAGGTAAAATTTGAAATAAGATTCTTTTTCTTTTACTCTATCAGGAGGGCTTCTCAAAGAGACACAGAAACACAGAGCCATTTGTTGATGATGTGCATAGGATTTATGAACAAAATTTAAAGATCCATTATGTATAGGGTAAAATAGTGATGTTAAAAACTGTCATGTCAATTTCAGGAAACAAAACTGAAGGCATTAATATACAGAACTGCAAAGACTGATGTGGGAGAAAATCACCTGAGGTGTAAAATGAGAGATGTGAACTGGAATGATTTGGCTTAGCTAACTGCAAGAGAAGGTGGTCAGATCTTCCCTGTTTAAGTATGTAGCCTGGAGGTTGTCATTTCGACCACTCCTGCCACTGGTCTGCTGACTTCTTTTGAAATATCCCGTATCTACAGATGATAAGAACCCACAGCCAACAGGGAACAGAGCCTGTGGCCATGTCTACATGATGCCAAACACTTGGGTAAAAACTGAAACCATTAGTTCAGTGCCTTGATGATTTTCAGACACTCAGCGCTTTGGCCTTATAAAAGGAAACAATTCAGATTTTTTTAGATTTCCTTCTGATATTTTTCATTGTGTGGCTACAATCAATGGCTAGATAAGTGTATGTTTTCTCCACCAAAAAAAAAAGTTTAAAAGAGAGAGAGATATATATGATAGGTAATATAAGAGAAGTAAATAATAGAGACACGCACAGAAAAAAACCAGCTCATCATGATGCCATGGTCACCTATGTGTCTCTTTTATACACAAACGCATAAACACACACATATACATACATACTGAGCACCAACTTTAAAAAATCTAGTCAAGCCCGATTTTCCTCTCTATGTTTTGTTATCTGTTGGGATACTATCTTAATCTTACTCGTCTGTAAGTCTGACAACTCCTATGAGAGTAAAACTTTGCAGAAGTATATGATTTCTCTTTGTAAATCTGCAAACCATTTTTCCTTCTATTACTTGAAATATTGTCACTGTGGTTTCAGTTATGTGCAGAGTATATTTTTAAAGCGCTGCTCAAGTCCAAAGTGCTCTGAACTTGTCTGTTATTTTAGTGATCGTATAGTTGCTGAAATATAAGATAATTTATGTACAAAAAATTTCCAGCTTTAGTTTCTAAAATATACTTAATATTTTTTTCAACAGAAATGAAAATTTTATCTGAAGGGCACAATGAATAACCTTAAATTAAGGGATCCCAAATCAAGATGATGAGAATAAATATTTTGTGTTTTAGTAACATAAAATATTTGCCAACAAACTTACCTGAATGTATATTAATTAGGAGATGGAGAAATGAGGAAGTGCATTTAAAGTGAAGAACTACTTTACAGTTGACTTACTTAAAATGGATTTTTAATGATTTCTAAAATATTTTCTTAAAAAAATGGTAAGAAAATGTTTAAACTATTTGATAAAAGCTGCTTTCAAGAGACATACAGTATACTACTGATATTTTCCCTGAGCTTGGATTTCTCCAGAAATTCTCCAGGCTATAAGGCATATATATTCATAAACACCAGACCAGTGGAGACATTCTTGTCACACCCAATCTTGCTATCTTCTTAGGTGTTCACTTTACAGAAATATTTCCTCTTCCTATTTCCTCGATTTTTAAATGCAACTGCCTCTAGGTGATAAATACATGAAATGACATTCCTTTCCAAGATATTAAATGTCATAACTGAGGTCATTTTAGGATTAGAAAGAATCAGTGTTTTCAAAACAATGCACTTGAATTATCTGTGCAAAGACATACATGTGTTTAAATAAGGTTGGAAATGTACAGGATTATCTATAAAGTTATAAATTACAGTGTTTGTGAAAACACTTGACATGGGCACTGAGAAACCATATAATTAAATAAAACTTGAAAGCCTTTGAACATGTCCAGATTAGTATAAATGGCTTCACAAACACAGATTTCATGTTTTCATTTTAATGGCAATAAAATATTTTGTTTATGTACATTCACTTTAAAACCCTACTTAAAAAGCATGGCATATATGGCATTTATGCACATGTTTACCATATATTTAAAGACAGATTTTAATGAGCCATGGCTGGGAATACATAAAGGTTTGCATGTCAACACTGGATCCATTATAGAAAATACTTTCCTTTCTCTATTTCATTTCTAAAAATATGAAATGTTTGGAGAGTGTGGAGGATAAGAGGGAAGTGCTCTGAATAAACACATACAGATTCTGAAAATGGGCTTTCTTTTTTCTTTCTTTCTTTCTTTTTCTTTTTCTTTTTCTTTTTCTTGTCCTTCCTTCCTCCTTCCTTCTTCCTTCCTTCCTTCCATCCATCCTTCCTTCCTTCCTTCCTTCCTTCTTTCCTTCTTTCCTTCTTTCTTTTTATTGAGAACAAGAATCAATTAGTCCTTGCGGAGGTGAAATTATACAGAAATTGAGCTGTAGGATGCAGCGTCACAGCAGGGATAATATAGAGATGCTATTAGCTCTGTGCTCCTCAAATGCTTTTGGACATTTAGAACATCCTCAGCATATTTGCTGGGTCAGATAAACTTTTGAAAGTCACTATTTGTCATTTTGTCAGAATCTCAAAATTTAGAGCTTTGTAATTTTTTTTGAGCAAGGAAATTTAAAGTAGTTGCAAACCAAATACTATCCCAGAAAATGGACACAATAAAAAAAAAAACACAAATCAGAAAGGAAGAAAGAAAGGAGATACAAAATGAGAATAATAATATGGAAATAAAGGGAGAAATAACTTTGGGGAAGGTCAAAGACGATAAAGTTAAAAACAGAATTGAAAGGCTCTTGTAAAAGAATCAAACATAAACGTAAAAACACGGGAGCACAGTAACCATCGCAAATATGCCCTTTGCAAACCCCAGTTCTGCAGGCTCTTCTACTGCCACACAAAAGTGTAGTTTTCGGGAAAATTGGTTACAGCAGTGACCATGGGTCCTAATAGCAGCAAGTAGAAATAAGGCAGTAAGTGTGGAGGGGCCTCCGTAGAGCTGCGTTCTCTACCTTTTCAATTCCCTGCCCGTTCTCCTGCGCCTGACCATATGGAATCCATCTCATCCAAGGACATAGACGAGAAGAGGGGTTTGAGGAAACCAGGGCTGCTGCTGGCTGTTTTAACGGCATGCCACAGGAAAGTTTTATTTCCAATTGATTGGTTACAAATCAGATAAATATCGCTTCTAATGAAAGCAGCTTTGAACTGCTGGAAATGTTATCTATAGGAGTCTGGGGTTTATCAGAAGTCAAATGTAGCTTTAATCACATCAACATGCTAATTACAGGCAAACAATAAAAGCTTTAAGAAATGATTGTGCAGGTTTTATTACTATTGACAGTCACCAAGGTATATTTATTTCGGGAGGTAATTGTCAGAAGACTTTCTCCAGAAAGACTTGTTTGTATAATTAAGCCCGTGTTATGCAAGCTTATCTGCTGATCGGCTCCTGCTAGTTACGCAGCTCCCCCAATGCCTCAGAACACAGAAGCGATTAAAACAGAAAGGCTCAGGGAGATGGTTTTTCAGTAGTTCATTTGTAAGGGATAAAAATAATAAAGGCCTAATGTGCTCTGAAAGAAACAGAATGTACTAGAGTGAGAAATGTGATCAGTCACTAAAAACTAAAGGAATAAAACAATAAAGGTAATTGAAAACTTTTCATGACCAGTGACGTAAGAACAGGAAAAAATTAGAATGGAGGGTGTATATTTCCATTTGGAGTAGAAGCTGGGGGGCAGGGGAAGGAACAGGAATTTTCTCTTCAAAATATTCAGTGAAATGGGCCCTTCCAATCTAAAAATATATGTGATGAGAATGAGACAAAATGGAAAATAACAATAAATGGCTAATAGACCCCAGCACCCCTGGATTTATTATTTTACTGTGGATTTATTACATAATTTCCCAAAGTGCCTAATTTAAAAGTAAGAGCCTAAAAGTTTGATAACATCATTTCAAATCTACACAGCCACACATGCTTTTCCATCCAAATAAACAACAAAGGCACACTTACAGTTGCCGCCCTGAGCTTTTTTTTTTTTTTTTTTAGGCTAGGACACCTGAAACATATTTAAAAAAAATATTTCCATCTTATTTTTAATGACAAACTGCATTGTGACTGGACTAGAGGAAAAAATAAACCTTTCAAACTATAAACTATTTTTTGTGCCATAAAGAATCATTCAACTCTAAAAAGGAAAAACCCTAATTTAAAAAATATCATTATTATATTGAAAGGTGTTGGACTGGATTTAATTCTTTCCATTCCCAAATATTGGCCTCAGTTCAGTTTCCATTTCATTCAAAGCAATTAAAAATGTGGCAAATCCTTGATCAATTTTCTTACCCTTAAACAGGGTCAGTTCTGAAGTTGTTGTCACATTTTAATGGGTTCAGAGTCAGTTTATGCAAGAGACAATCAAATGTTTGCTTTTAAAAGCCCTATAAAATGTAAGAGCTTTTAACCTTTTGAATGCATTAATAAAATGCTAATGACATCATGGCCAAAACCACATTTGGAGGTTCCCCAAAACTCCAAATGACCGTTGTGAAAACAGAATTTTAATCAAATGATCTGTTATTTTAATGGCCACTTACAAAACAGAAGATTTATTGAGAAGCATAAAGTTTGTTTGCATGAGTGAAGGCAAAGCTTTTAAGAATTACCTTCTTCTGGGTTTTTCCCCCCCAGTTCCTTGCAACATAATACTACCAAATATTTGTGAATTGTGACTCAAGTCTGCAGTCTTATTTCTAGCAGAAAATAAAAAGGAGGCTGGAAAGCAAAAAAGTGGTGCCAATTTGTCTGCCCAGGCTCTGATTATTGGATGCAGAATTTTTTTTTCTTTCTTTCAGCGGAGAAGGATTTGGTGGGAATGTTTCTCCCTTCAGGGTGAGGTATCTGATATCCATCCTGAGACCAATCATAAGGCTAAACTTTCATGCAAAACTGCACAAGGGGAAAAAATTAAGTCTTTGGGTAAAATTCTCATCTAAATTTGCAGCAGATCTCTCATTTCCGCTGGGCAATTATGGCGTTTTTGCCATTTCTGATTGCAAGACACATTGGGTTTTTTTTTTTAAGTTATTTTTGATAACTAGAGAACCTTAGATCCCTAACCCCCTCCCCCAACTCTTCTTCCTCTCTTTTGAATCTCTGTTCCTCATTTCTGTCTCTCCTGTCTAGAAGTGCTATCCAGTGACCCCTGGTGCTGATTAAAGTTTCCCGGGTGACCCCTGAATGCATTTTATTACACTGGCTGGTCATAAAACCTGCTTAAACTGCTGGCTTATCCAAACTCCTGCCCCTTCTGTGGCAAGCCGCACAGTCAGCCCAACCTCAGGCAGGGAAAATACAAACATGCACGCCAAGGAAGGGCAAAGAGGGCTTGAACACAGACTTTGTCAGCACCAGGGAGCCTCCCGGCAGAGGGGAAGGAACAGCTTAGAAAGAAGACAGACACAAGGTCCTGGAGGAAATCCACTCAATACCAGTGTCGGCTGGGCATGGGGAAGTAGAAACACGAGGAAAGAGGGGAAAATTAAAACCCTTTGGTGTTTCATTCTTTTCCTACAACGATGTACAGCACCGAAAGAGCTTACAAGGTGAAAACAAGACAAAAATAGCATAGGTTTGCATAAGGCATCTCTGAAAACATCGTCCTCCTAAAATGAATCCCAGGAAGACATTTATTCAGCTTTTAGAAAGCAACACGAAGTGGCCAGAAAGCTTTTAATATGTATGTACCGACTACTATAGGTAAAATTATGTATTATTATATTTACATGGCTTAGGAAGAACTAACTTACAGTTAGGCTCAGTTTAGCTGGGGTTGTTTGTTTGTGTTTGTTTGCTGGGCTGCCAGGAGGTGAAGGAAGACAATCTGTAATATCCACAGTCCTGCGTGGTTGGCATTTCTGTGGCAGAGACAAGGCATGGCAATACTGATAGGAAGAGGCCAGCGGGGTCAGCACATGAAAGGGCAGCGGTGGCATATGGAACTCAAGGCCACCGAGCTCTGGGGTTTCTCTCGTGCTAAACCTGAATATACACATGTGTGTATGTGTGAAATCCAATTTGGCATTTGGAAATAAAAAATGTTTTAAATTCCGTTCCCGTGTGCAAGGTCTGAAAATAAATTGGCAAGGTTTGTTCTGATCCTTGAGCCAGAGAAGACGACAGTCTGGAAATGTGCTGAGAGAAGTCCATCTATCTATCTGTCTATCGATGAGGAAACCGAGGTGCCTGACGGGCAACAGCATGAAGAACTGGCATGCTGCTGGCCCCTGGCAGTTGTCCAACTAGCCACAGGAGAAAGCCACAGAGGCAGGAGAAGCCCACAGTTTCCCCACTGGTCAGGTCCCCATTTCAGCGACACTCCAGCTGGATCAGGTTCAGAGTCGGCTCGGAGCCCTTGATGTTCCTAATATCCAAATGATGGACTCCCTGATTGTCAGGCAGTTTTTCCAGTACTGCCGTGGTCCACAGCTTTGGTCATTTTCATACCAGCCAAATCCTTAAGAAGGTAAAATCAGGGGGCTCCGAAGTGAATCATTAATGACTATGTAATTGTATCTGGTGGTTAAGAAGTCTTTGGTGATAGTTACTCCTGAAATCATTTCTTCCGTGCCTGTTTTTTTTTTAAACCCTTAGAAAATTTGCTGCATTCTTCTCCCTTTTGCTAAAATAAAAAAATACAAAATAACCATGAGTTCAACTCCAGTATAGATCACAAGGGACCCCTTTGACCTGTGTATTCTTTTCACGTAGCCACTAAGCAAGTCAAGCATTCCCTCAAACACTGTCAGTGGAAGCTGGCAACTTTGTCAGCTGTCTTTAACAAACTGGTGAGTTATGCTCCATTTATTTCAGCCTTGGCCTGATTTAACCCATTCAGAGATTCTTCATAATGGATGATAAATCTGATAAGCAATGACAGCATTTGTTTTCACATGCAGCCTGCATTACACGGGGAGCAGGACTTTGATGTGCTGGTGTCCCTCCTGTTGACCGTGCATCTGTGGCACATGGTGATTTACAGACGTCAACACTTTACTTCTTACAATAATCATGTGAAGTACATTTAGTTACTCCTGGTTTGCAGATGAGGAAACTAGGGCTTAGAGAAGTTAGGTGATGGCCCAAGTTCCCAAGCTAGTAAGTGACAGTCAGGAATGTAAACCCCCCACAATCTGACTCTCTGCACTGCCTTTCGGTTCTAATTCAGTCCTTAACCAGCATCTCTTAACTCTGCCAAGTCCCAAACATGACACCCAGAAGGAAAAGGTGTCAAGTACATCTGGTTGCTTATCCTATCAGTTGAGCGTCCAGCTTCGGCTCAGGTCACGATCTCACAGCTCGTGAATTCAAGCCCCACACTGGGCTCTCCGCTGTCGGCGCAAAGTCCTCTTCAGATCCTCTGTCCCCCCCACCCTGCTCCTCCCCTGCTTGTGCTTTCTTAAAATAAATAAAACATTAAAAAAAAAAAAAAGACTTCCTGAGTAACCTAGTTTATTCTCCACGTGATAAATCTATTCCTTACCCTCCTTTTCTTGGTGGGATATAAATTTCTTTTAAATTTTATATATTTTAGATTGCAGACAGTGTGTCTTCTTAAAGGAAATGGTATGTTTTTCTTTAAATAGTGGAGAGTTTAGTAGTTTAAAAAAAAATTCATTCCATGCCTTTAGACAGAGGCTTTAAGATGGGAAAGTGGGTTCCAGAAGTGCCAAGTACTGGATAGGTTTTGGGGTTCAAGCTGAAGCAGGGAAACAAAGGGCAGATAAGTCAAAAGCAGTAGGCAGACTTCTAACTTTTATTATTTCTGATTAACAATTTGCTATCATTCATATCTTTGTTCCTCTTTTTGTAATGTGTTTTCTTTGACTACTTGCAAGAGTTTTCTCTTTATTAATTTCAAGAAATTTGATTATGATGTTCCTTGGTGTCATGGTCTTCATACTTTTGTTCTTGTTTTGGATTCCTTGCATTCTTGGATCTATGGATTTATAATTTTCATCAAATTTGAAATTGTTTTGACCATTATTTCAGCACGATTCAAAATATTTTTTCTGTCTCTCCTCTCCTCTTTATGTGTATATGAGGGTGCTTAAAGTTACACCACAACTTACTGAAGCTCTGTTTGTTCTTTTCTCAGTATGCTTTTTTCCTCTCTGTGATTAACTATGGATAGTTTCTATTGCTGTGTCTTCAAATTCACTAACCTTTTCCTAGGCAATGTCTAATCTGCACTTAATCCTGCCCAATATATTTTTCATTTTTGACATGGTAGTTTTCATTTTTATAAGTTCAGTTTGGTTCTCTTTCATATCTTCCATGTCTCTACTTAAAATATTCAATCGTTCCTTTAACTCTTTAAACACAAATAATGCAGTTATAATTGTTTTAATGTCCTTGCCTATTAATTCTATCATGTTTCATTTATGATTTGGTTTCCTTAATGTTTTCCATATTATCAATCATAGTAGTTGCATGCTCGATAATTTTTTTAAAGTTTATTTTTATTTTTATTTTGAGAGAGAGAAAGAGAGACAGCAAGAGCAAGGGTGGGGGAGGCAGAGAGCAAAGGAGTAGAGGGAGGATCCCAAGCAGGCTCCATGTAGTCAGTACACAAAGCCCATTGTGGGGCTTGAACTCATGAAACCATGAGATCATGATATGAGCTGAAATCAAAAGGTGGACACTTAACTGACTGAGACACCCAGGTGCCCCTGCATGCTTGATAATTTTTGATTGGTGACAGACATTGTGCATTTTACATTGGTGGCTAAGGAGTTTTTTGTTTGTTTCATTTGACTGTTTTTATTTCTACAACTACTCTTTTTTTAATGTTCATTATTTTGAGAGAGAGAGAGAGAGAGAGAGAGAGAGAGCACAAACAGGGGAGGAGTAGAGAGAATAGGAGAGAGAGAATCCCAAGCAGGCTCCATGCTGTCAGCACAGAGCCTGATGGCAGGGTTCAATCCCACAAACCTGGAAATCATGACCTGAGCTGAAATCAAGAGTTGGACACTTAACCAACTGAGCCAACCAGGCACCCCAATTTCTAGAAATATTCTTGAGTTTTATTCCGGGACACTGTTAAATTATTTGGAAGTGGTTTGATCTTTTAGATCTTGCTTTTAAGTTTTGTTAGACGAGAACATGACAGCACTGAGTCAGGGACTGATTTTTCCATACCTTGAGACAAAATCCTTCTGAATACTCTAATCAAAACTCCATGCATTATGAGGCTTTCCTTTCTGACTGGTGGGATTGTTATCTCTGATCTTTTCAGGTGATTTTTCTCCAGTCTTGGGTATTCCATTAAATACATGTGCTCATCAATATTTAGCTACATACTTGGGAAGAATCCTCTGCAGATGTCTAGAATTTTCGTTGTGGAGCTCTCTTTTCTCTGGTATTCTGCCTGCAAAATCTAGCCAGATTGTACTCCCCAGTCTACCAGCTCTGCTTCCTCAAATTCCTCCACTGACACTATTCACCTGAATTGCCCTATCTGTGCCCTGGCTGGAAACTGTCTCTGGGATGTACGCTGGGATACTTGTCAGGCTCACCTTGTCTCCCATCTTTCAAGAATAATTTTCCAGGGCGCCTAGGTGGCTCAGTTGGGTGAGTGTCTGACTTCAGCTCAGGTCATGATCTCACGGTCCGTGGGTTGAAGCCCTGCATCGGGCTCTGTACTGGCAGCTCAGAGCCTGGAGCCTGGTTCAGATTCTGTGTTACCTCTCTCTCTGCCCCTACCCCACTCATGCTCTGTCTCTCTCTCAAAAATAAATAAACATTAAAAAAATTTTTAAAGAATAATTTCCCTTTATTGCCTCATGCCTGGTGTCTTGAAAAGTAATTTTTCACATATTTTCTTTGGCTACTTAATTGTTTTATGTGGGATGATAATTCATTTTGATGGGAAGTAGAAATCTCCATATCTTGAACAAAGTAGTACCATGGTCTAAAGCTACTAGTTTCTTTGGCAATGCAGTTTCTTAAAAATCTTGGTAAGCTTAACATTTTAAAAATGTAGTAGGTTTCTCATCTTCTCACATGGTTCTATGTGCCAATAACTGTACTCTAATAAATTTTTTTTAGGCATAGTTTTCAGATCTGCTTTATGTCTTTGCTTTCTTATCTCCACACTTGTCTTTTTCAGCTTAACAGTAGCCAAGTGGAGCCTTTCAGGCTTGAAGGTGAGAAATCAGAATGTGACCACTTTTGCCAACAGGGAGGTTTTATGGGACATTTACCCTTAAATTTTTGTCATTACTATCTCATACTCTTTGAGACTGATTTTAAAAAATCAGTTTTTTCAGTGCTGTATAATCTAAAATTTCTCTTCTCTCTGTAATTACTTTCATTTCTGCTTACAAATTGGCCAGTTTTTTCTGAGTTCATCACTTTCTTATAATATTTTGACAAAAGCAATTAGCAATAGCCGCTGTTCATTTCTAATTGATATGTTTTCTAATCTCTTCTGCTGTGCATGTGGTCAAGCCTAATGCCCAAGTGATCACAAGTGATGGTTTTACCTTTTCTTTTCTTTTTTCCTTTCCTTTCTTTCTTTGCCACTGAATAACATCCATTTCTCTTTTTTTCCCCGATGTCAATTTTCTCACTGCCTGCTTCACACTAATACAAGGCATATATTTTAAATTTTTTTAAATTTCAGCAATACTTCATTTCTCAAAATATTAATCTCTGGATTAGGATAATTAAAATAGCTGCCATAAGGGGAAAATGCCAAAATCTGAACAACTTAGCAAAATGAGTTTAATTTTCTCACACAAAGTTTCGTGTGGATTGGCAGTCTTCCTCAAACTTGTAGCTACGCCATCTGGAACATGTGGCCTCCAAGTTTTCCAAGACAAGGGAAGAGACACATGGAGGAGGTGCATCATTTCTCAACTGCCTCATTTTTACTCACAATCCATTGGCCAGAAATTGTCACATGGCCCCAACCTAGCTGCAAAGGTGGTTCGACAATGTTGGGAGGCACAAGGAAGAAACTGGGAGAAAGAGCGGAGACACAATTATTAACTAACTCTGCCTTACCATGCTAATAACTTAGTACAGTACCATTCACATGTCCTCCGGTCACATCCTTCTATATATAAATGTACATATTCATAGATCCCCATATATAGCATCTTATCATTGTTTTATAAAAATGGAATCATTTATACTTTTCTTTTTCTTTTCTTGTATTCAAAAACACCTACTCAATATCTCTCCAAATTAACTTCTAGACTTCTAACTCATTCTTTTTAATGACTCCTTCCATTATATTCCATGGTGTAGTTAAACCATAATTTAGTGTGTATATGCTCAGGTATATTTACTTTATTATTTTATTTTTGTTTGTATCAACTGTGCTTCAGTAAATATCCAATCCTATAAAATCCATTTTTAAAAGCTGATGTTTTTTCCCCTCTGTGGGATAGATCTCCAGGACTGGGATTTACTGGATTAAAGTGTACGTGTCTTGTTAATTTTAATATTTTGCCAGATTGAGGTCCATAAAGGCTAAAACTATTCACATTTTCACCAGCAATATAGGAGAACCTAAGTCTCCATGAACCTGACAACAATAAATGTCTCAACACTTTTTAATTTTGTCAGTTTAATGAGGAATAAAGAGAATTAGGGAAACATAAATTAAAGTAAGAATATCTTCATATGTTGGTTGGCCATTTGGTTGACTATTCATATCCTTTGCTATTGGGATTCAGGTCTCATTTTTGTCAATAAGTAAGAGATTTAGGAGCACCTGAGGGGCTCAGTTGGTTGAGCGTCCAATTCTTGATTTCAGATCAGGTCATGATCACAGGGTCACAGGATTGAGCGCTGGGTCCAGCTCCTTGCTGAACATGAAGCCTGTTTAGTATTCTCTCTCTCTCCCCTCTGACCCTCTCCCCTACCCGCACTCTCTCTCTAAGATAAAAAAAAAAAAAAATAAGTAAGAGCTTTGTAATTATCATAGCTGGTAAACTTCTGGTGATCTTCTGAATTGTAAGTATTTTTCCCAAATAAATTCTATGAATGTATTGGATATATATTTATGTGTAAATATTTAATATTTTAATATATAATAAATGATAGATAATATTTTGTCATTCAAAAAATTTAGTTTTTGTATTGTCAAAATAATTTTTATGCTGCTGAGTCTCTCCTGCCCCTGGATTATACTTATTGTATACTAGATTTTCTTCTCTATTTTATTATTCTTATATAATAAGAATTAATTTTTATATAAGTTCAGTTTCATTTTTTTCAGATGAGAAGCTTTTTGTGCCAGCACTATTTATGAAATAATCTATTAATTTCTCCTCTTTTCATATATCAAATCATGTATTTTCTGGGATTCTCTCTTCTGTTCTGCTAGTTTCTTCGTTTCTTCCTATGCCTACAACCATATTAATTCAATGTCAATTGTTTTAACAGTATGTTCTGATTGTAAGGCAAGTCTCTATTCACTATTCATCTTTGTCAAAACTTGTTTGGCTATTCATTGAAATGTTTTCTTCATTGTAAACTTTGAAGTTTTTCTATCTACTTCCCCTAAACTTCTGTAATGTTAAAACTGATATTACATTAAATTTAATTGACATTCTTATTATCTTTAAGTTAAAGAATATGGAAAGATTTCACTTGTGAAAATATATCTTTCAGTTGATTTTATGTTTTTTTCATGTAGTTTCTATTCCTTTAAGAAATATCTACACACAATTAATAGTTTCTTCTGATTTACTTGCTAGTGCTTACCTCTACGATCATGTTCCATTTTTGTGCCCACACCTATCTTGTTCTTGATTTTATTGAAATTGCTTTAGTGTTTGTCACTTAGGATAACCTTAGCTGCTGATAAAGTTTTTCAAGATTGGGAAATACTGCCAAATTTATAAAGTGACAGGTTTTTTTTTTTTAATTTATAAAAAATTTTAACATCTAGTAATATAAATAAATTAATATAATTTTACCTTCAGATTTCTAATGATGGATAGTCTTGATAATTTTTGAAATATCCCTTCATCCTGGCAATGAACTCTCCCTGTAAAAATAACTATTTGTTCTTGTCATATAGCACAAGATTCTGTTTGCGAATGGATTTTTTTGCATCATTACTATTATTACTCTTTTGTATTACTAATTATTAGATTTTAATATGAATGCCATGTATAGGCTTTGAAAAATAATTTGGAGAATGGAATAGTAAAACCAACATTGAAATTATGTATTTTTAAATGGCTGGCTAAAACTTAGTTATTAATCCAGCCATTCCTGGTACTGTTTTAATGGTAAATCTTTAATCATTTGATGATCTCTTCTGTGGTAATTGATTGCAGTCTTCCTGGATCATGTTCAGTAATTTTATTTTGCTAAGGAATTATTCTTCTTGGCTTCTCCAAATTTGTTGTTAAAAGTTGTATGAAATACTCATTTATAATTCTTTTTATCTATTATGAATATATGATATCTTTCTAATTCCTGATCATTATTTATTTATACTTTATCTCTTAAAGTTTTAGAAGTTTTGTGAGAATATTTAATCATATTACTATTATTTTTCTTCTTAAAATATCTGTTGGGTTTATGTCTTCTCTCATCAGTCTTTTTAATTTGCAGATTAGACCTCTGTTTGAACTTGAGGGAAATCTAATTTTTTTAATTGCTTCTCCTCCTTTTGTGCCTTCTCCTTCCAGAACTTCTATCATTTACACATGGGGCTCCTGCTGTATCCTTCAAGTTTCCTGTGTGTGTGCCTGTGTGTGTGTGTGTGTGAGTGTGTGTGTGTGTGTGCTTTCCATATCTTTGAGATACGATTTTTGTGCTTTGAGATATTACCTTTACTTGACATTCCAGGCCACTAATTTGAGTCTCAGTGGTAACCAACCATTCCATCAATTCTTTTACTGACTTGCCTAGTTCAGAAATTATGAATTTTATATACAGGAAGTATTTAAGTGCTCCCTGAATCTTGATGAATTGTCATCTGTCCTTCAACACCTGTGTGAAGTGTGCTATGTATCATAACCTATCGTGTTTTTGTGAAACATTGGACTCTTCAACTGATTATTTTTCATGCTGAGCTCATTTCTGGTTATTGGAATACCTCAAGTGATTACAGCTCTTGAGTTGTAGAAACAGCCTTTAAAAACAAGAAGCTGACTGCTGTTGAGAGACTATGCGAAAACCATTCTGCTCCTAGCTATCCTCCCTCTCTTCCAAGCCTAGGGATAATGAGAGTTTAAACAATCTGCTTTGTTCCTCCTTGGCATTTTTTTTTTTTTTACTTGAGAGAGAGAGAGAATCTTAAGCAGGCTTCATACTGAGCATGGAGCCTGATGCAGGCCTTCATCCCACAACCCTGGGATCATGACCTGAACCGAAATCAAGAGTCAGATGCTCAATTGACTGAGCCACTCAGGAGGCCCTCTCCTTGGCTCTTACAGGCCAGAACACCAGACACCTTCAAAGGACTAATACCAAACTTCTTCCAAGGCTCCATGTGATCTTTGAACTAGGTACTTTCCAGGATCCACGGTTTCTCAGTCTTTATCTCGGGAATCTCCAGGCTTTCCCAGACACAGGGGGAAAAAAAAAGCCCTGTGTGAGATTTCTCCTCTGGGTGTACCCTGGAGCTTGGATTTATTAGCACATGAGTATATCTGTCAGCTTCAGGAGTCTGGAGGCTGAAAGCAGAATACACTGAAGCTGAACTAAAAGGGAAAACAGAATACATTCAGGTTACTACCTTCCTAGAAATTTCCCACTCTTTTCTGTAGAAATCATTGAAACTGGGAGAACAAAGTAACAGATAGGGACTGTGAAAAACTGGGCACTCCATCCAATTGTTGCTAAGTGAGAAGAAAGGCCCTGTTGTGACATCTAATAAAAACATTCTTGTTTTTATTATTTTTAAAAATTTTTAACGTTTATTTATTTTTGAAAGAGGGGGAGAGACAGAGCATAAGCGGGGGGTGGGTGGGGGGTGGCGAGCAGATAGAGGAAGACACAGAATCCAAAGCAGGCTCCAGGCTCTGAGCTGTCAGCACAGAGCCCGACGCAGGCCTGGAGATCATGGACCACAAGATCATGACCTGAGCTGAAGTCGGATGCCTAACCAACTGAGCCACCCCGGTGCCCCAATATCTTCTCATTTGTAAAGAAGATAAATCCAGACTTTTATGTATTATCTTCCCATTTCAAAATATTGATGACGTGTGTGTATTGTAAATACTTTGTGAGACAAAACAAATATGTCTTTTTTAAAAAAATTTTTAAATGTTTTATTTATTTTTGAGAGAGAGAGAGAGAGAGAGAGAGAGAGACATTGTGACCAGGGGAGGGTCAGAGAGACAGGGAGACACAGAATCCCAAGACAGGCTCCAGGCTCTGAGCTAGCCGTCAGCACAGAGCCTGACACAGGTCTCGAACCCATGAACCGTGAGATCATGACCTAAGTCTCAGTCGTAGGCTTAACCGACTGATCTACCCAGGTGCCCCCAAACAAAATACGTCTTTAGGTTGATTTTAGCCTGCAGGCTCCTAGCTTAGGATTTCTGGAGAAGATGGTAGATCTCTGCATGATAGACGTCCATCTCTAACTCCACAGTTCTGTGTCACGAAGGATAACTATCATGCTCCTTTTTAGGCAAGCTCCTTGCAGGCAGAGCCGTGTCCTCTGCTTTGTATTTCAAGCTTCCAAGGATAGCAGCAGGCAGGCACAGGACACTTAATGTATATTTATGGAATGAAGAAGGACAGCTGTTGGTGTCACCATCAGGAGCTAATGGACCATTGGTCTGGCTTTTGTGAATATGAACAGCTAATGTGCGATAGGAAATGAAAGAGGGATGAGACATGTGTCATGAAAAACAAATTCCCTGAAATTGCTTTCAGTGGGGGTAAGTGAAACATACACTTTCGAGTTGTGTAAAACACGGAATATTTGCAAAATCTCAACTGCCCAGCTTTTCTGTAGCAAAGAGCTAGCTGAGCAGTGAATACTGATTAAGGAGAAGGACACAGCCGTGTGGATTTGAAGATTTCAGAGTCTAACAACCACCTAAATGCAAACTCTTGTCTAGTAAGGTAGGGTCTCTGGATGAAATCAGAACCATAGATTTTTTTTTTTTCTATTTGCCATGCTTCTCTCCAAGTCTTCTGTAAGGAAAGAAAAACAATGGAATCATTGTCAGGAATCTATTATGATGCTGCAAAAATGATTGTCTGAGATGAGGGCTCAAACATGATTTCAAAATTTGAGGGAGAAAGGCCAAAACTCCAGGGTTTGAATTGCAAACCTACTTAACCCCTGATTGGGCTCTGATGGTCTATTCACCATAGTTCTGCCTGTATTAACCTGAGCCCTAGTCCTAATTACAACCTGCCTTTGGTGTTCCTAGACAACATCAAGATGTATGGGATTAATAGAGAGTACCAGGCGTGCTGAGTAACATTTGTGACAAAACACCATTTTCCCCCAAGAGCATGGAGAGAGGTCAAAATATTAATGTCTAGACTTTCAAGGCTTGCTGTTATTATTCTGAAAAAAAAAAAAGTGTCATTCTATTGAGTTAGTAGACTTGTCCTGGGCTTATCATTGAACCCATCTCATTTTACCCTCTAATTTTCAGTTTCTTTGTTAATTTTCTCTCTCCGAGAGTTTGAAACATGAGTTTCAAAACAGACTTATTATTAACCTCGGAGAGTATCGGGTCCACTTGTACATGAGAAGGAATACAGAGTATGTAATAATACTACACACTTATTTATAATCTGCCTCCTTTCAAAGAAAGGATTTGAGGCATGCTATTCAGAATAAATGAGAGATTCAATCAGCCCTTTCCATCTGGGAATCTGAGAATCTGAGTGAACCCAAAGAATGCCCAACAGGGCACTTTTCTCCAGGACTGTCACATTGCCCTACTTCCAAAGTCTATGACACCCAGAGAGTTCACAGCTGTGCTGTCATCACAGTTTCAGATTTGATACTGGTGATCTCATAAGCACGGAAAATAGTTTTTTAAAAATATCATCGCTGAGTGTTTACATTATACAAATTGTCCTTAAGAACCGAGCTCCATGGAGTTTGGTAGAGACGACCGACATTAAAGGGTACATAGGAAGGAAATTTACTTTATTAAAGAATCTGCTGTGTCAAATTATGTGTTAGCCCTGATCTCATTTAGCTTCCTACTCACCCCATTAACTAAGTGCATTATTATCTTTATTCTATATATGAACAACTGGAGGTTGGAAGAGGTTAAATACCTTCCCCAAGATCGCACAGCTGGTAAGTAACAAAATGAGGAAGCTGACCCATGTCTACCTGATTCCAAAGCATGTGCTCTTTCCATTACAGTTGGAATGTTTGGAATTCGGATTGATTTCTGTTTGGACCTGAATGAAAGACCTACCCTGTGGCATCTCTCAGGAATCAAACTAAATAGAAGCTAATGAAAAGAGCTGATTCAACCTCTCAACAAAGCATAGCACACCACAGTAGCAAGGGATAGGGTCTGACTACTGACCATAAAAGTTATGGCAGGAATGAAAACTCTCTCAGGCATCCCTATTATAGATGCCTTGAGTCCTAAAAGCCCACTGTGAGTGTTCCTTCCTTATGCCCTGTTTAAAAAAAAAAACACACACACTGCAATTATTTCTCTGGAGAACCAGGAAAGGCTCACACATGAAATAAATTCACACTCAGGTATATGGTGTACTCTCAGGTGTCAAATATGCCTTCTTATGAGGGGAGAAGAAAAGGTAGTCAAACACATTTTGGTGAATAGAAGGCAGTGGGGCAGAAAAGAAGCATAGAAATCTGGAAATGAGAGAATGTCATTTTCTTTCCTGCTTAGGTCAAATCTTAGACATCACACTTGGAAAAAAAAGGAGAAAATAAGATTCTGGTGTATTTTTCTTTGGGTAATCTAAAAACTTCAATGGGTCTGAAATTTGTAGCCATGTCTTTAATTTGAAGGAAGCCTGCCTAAGATAATCATGATTTTTTATGCTATTCTAGTATTCACTGATGATTTGTATCATTTTAAAAGTCAAGCACTGACATTGCGTGCTTTTCTGAATTATTTGCCTTTATAATTCTTATAATCCTTTACATGAATGGTACACTGTGAAAACTTAGGAGGTGATTTCTTCCCCGCAGCCTTTCGAATTTGACCTTTGAACTATCATTAAGTTTGAAGCCCAAATTATGGATTTGACTAAGACAGCTACTACACAGCAAATTATGTAAAACCACAGGGGGAAAAAAACCTAGTGAGTTCTACTGTCTCACTGACTTCCCTACTCAGTTGAATTTGGGGTATAATGTAACTAAAAATAGACTGTACCACAGACCGTAAGGGTTAAAAGACAAGAGCCAAATTCTGAGCACTGCCCATAGTTGGCAGAACACAAAGTTCCATTTTTAAACAACCTTTTTCAAGGCTCCTAAAAAATTACCCTCCTCTTCAGGAAGCACGGTGGAGCCCCGTCACAAGGAGACAAGCCTATGCAACTGGCAGCCATCTTGTGCAGTGAAAGACAAAGTGTCTGGCTCTGAGCCAAGGAAAGCCAAAGTGATCAATATTACATTCTGAAAGCACCAATGGACCCTTTGTCCCAGGACTAACGCTTCTGGGAGATGTGCCAGAAGATTCACGTGTGCACATATGTGCACACACAGTAACATGATGATTCAGGAAATCCAGTCATATGGGAAGATCAAAAGCACAGCAGGATATTCCTGTGACTCTGGCATTGGTCAGCAATACTTCAATGTCCACATCCAAATATGAAGGCAGCTTAAAGAGTCTACCGATGGAAGATAAACAGAAACTTGAAAAAACTCTACTAAGGCAGCTTATTTTTCTCCCGTTGTCCTTCCACCTACCATGAGCTACCCCGGTGCATTGTCAATCACTCCCTCGCGCCACTTTGAAGTATGACTCTGTCCCTGAACCCTACAGAGTGGATGCCAGCCTGGCCTGATCTCACCTCTTTAAGCCTCTGCCCTCCAGCGTGCTCACAAGTGTTTGGAACATATATTGGGGATGGAAGGGAATCTGATCCCAGACCCAAGTCCAGACGGCTACTAGAACATGTCATGTGTCTGGCACTAAACAAGATCACATTGCCAATTTAAAACCAACTAAATGACCTCAGTTTTCGTGGGAAAGAAAAAAGACCGTGTGGCTGATGAACGAACAAAGAAAAAATATCTTAAACACACACAAAGATCATAAATCTGAAAATCAAGGCCACATTTGGGGTTGAAAAATCCATATTTAATGGATGGCATTATCAGAAGGGCTTAATGAGACACTCTTGCTACTGTTGTCCTTACAAATAAATTTTAAGGACACATTGAGCCAGGGAGGAAATAAATACTCAATTAAGAACTTTTTCATACATTTAATATCTACGTCTCTCATCAGGTTCACAATTTTTACAGTCTTTGTTATGAATAGCTTCTCATCACATTTCTATGAGGGAGAACATCATAATTACAACCTTATGCTATGGGGCAGCATAAAGAAGTGACTTGGCAAAGGTCATGTGGCATTGCAATGTCCTGGACAGGAAGGGAACCGAAAGATCTGGAAACCATTGTGAATTATACATTCCAGTGAGCCTGGCAGAAAGCAACGCTTGAGTGCTTTATGTGGATGTGATGTCACCAAGAAAAAGAAATCAGACTTCAGTAGTAATAACTTGAGCACAATCTCATTGGAAACAATTTCCAAAATTACTCTTACTATTGTGAGCTTTAGAAAGAAGACAGGGAAAGGATGAACTGCCCTTTAATACGGGGGCATTTGATTTGGCGTTTCAATTGCTACAAAATCTACCCTTAGCTAAGAACCACCCTTTGCAACATTGTTACATTAACTCTTGCAAGGGTGGCATCTCTCTCATGAGACTCCCCAGGAGGCTACTTCCCTGGGTTGTAGTGTGATCCACCTGGCTGTTGGATACACCAAAGCTTCAATCCTGAAATGCTGTTTAGCAGGAGGAACTAGGTGTTCACATCGTTTTAGAAATAAAATATGAACTTCATAATTTCTCAATGGTGAACGAACCTTTTTTTCAAATCTTACTCAAACTGATAGCTGTTCTTTTCCCAGCAAAGACTTAAATAAAAAAAATTTTTAAACAAGCAAAACAAAATCCCAGAAAAACAACAACAAAAACAACGCCCCCCCCCTCCCCAATTTCCCATGTAACATAGAAGAATGTAAGATTGAAAACCAAAATGAGAGAAACATAAGGAGCCTTATATCGGGAAGTAGCTAGAAATCCCTGTTGTCTGGTAAGTAAATCTCCTTGTAAATAAAGTTGATTTTAAAAACTGCACTTTCAGGGCACCTGGGTTGCTCAGTCAGTTACGTGTCTGACTTCAGCTCAGGTCATGATCTCACAGTTTGTGAGTTCGAGCCCCCTATCGGGCTCTGTGCTGACAGCTCAGAGCCTGGGGCCTGCTTCGGATTGTGTCTCCCTCTCTCTCTGCCCTTCCCTTGCTTGCACTCTGTTTCTCTCTGTCTCTCAAAAATAAATAAAACATTTTAAACAATGCACTTTTGGGGCACCTGGATGGCTCAGTCGGCTAAGCGTCTGACTCTTGATTTCAGCTCAAGTCATGATCTCGCAGTCATGTGATCGAGCCCTGTGTCTGGGTCTGCACTGAGTGTGGAGCCTGCTTAGAGTCTCTCCCTTCCTCTGCCCCTTCCCTGCCCTCTCTCTTTCTCAAAACAAAACCAAACCACTGCACTTTCTGTATGAACTAAATGTGTAAAGTGGAAAAACAAAAGTTTTCTTTAATTAATATTAAAATTCTGATGTATGGAAGTAAACATTCAAATTCTAAGGTACAGGACAAAAACTTCACTGGATACAGAAAGAGTCTACTAAGTGAAAATATGACTCAAATTGGACAATGAACTCCTCTTCCTCGACCAGCTCTGAACAAACGGCTTTCCCCAGTTCTGCACAGAGGAGTTAAATGTTGATATTCCATAGAGTTTGTGTTTCTAGTATTTTAAAGAAGTTAACTATTAAATATTTCAAACAGTATATAGAAAATGGTATACCATCACCAGCTACTGTTCATACATCTTAGCATCTTGTCAGTTTGCTTTAGAAGTAATTGTGAAGAGGACATAGCAGATACGCGCGAACCCCACAACGGAATACCACCCTCCTCACACCATCCTGCAATTCAGTTTCTTCTTTTCTCTCCTCAGCAATGACCTGATATTGGTGTGTATTCTTATTGTTGTTTTCATACTTTATTTGTATGCATCAAAAAATATTATATAGTATCATGTGCACATTTTTTAAAATATTTATTTATTTTAAGAGAGAGAGAGAGAGAGACAGCCCAAGCAGGAGAGGGGCAGAGAGAGGGAGACACAGAATCCAAAGCAGACTCCAAGCTCTCAGAGCCTGACATGGGGCTCAAACTCACAAACCATGAGATCATGACCTGAGCCAAAGTCACTTAACTGATTGAGCCACCCAGGCACCCCTATCATGTGCACATTTTTAACTTTACCCAAATGGCATAATGTTTACATTTTTTGCTCCTTTTTTTTTTTTTTTTTTTTTTTACTTCTCCAACATTTATCCAAGTGGGCATATGTATCCAGTTTAATCATTACGACCATTAACACTGGTCTACTTATGTGTGGGTAGGGGTGGGGGCAGGGAGGTACCATTTAATGATAGCCCACCATTATTATTTTTCATTTGTATTGTACATTTTATTTTTCTATTTTATTTTGTGTTTCCTTGATCAGAATGATGCTGATTTCTGTGATTTTCTTCCATTGGGTTGTTTGACTTTTTGAAATTAATTTGTAGGCATCCTTAATATATTCTAGATATCAATTCTTTGGCAATTATATGCCTTGCAAATAACTTCCCTCTAGTATGCCTCTTTCTGTACATAATGTTTACATCCTGGCAGCCCCACCTCTATTCTTTAAGACAGCCTCATCCACCAAGAAGAAATGTAGCAATTTCACTTTGCTTTTCTGTCAACTCTATTCTTGTCCATTCCAGTTACAACTTGTTTTTAACCTTGGCCCCCTGTTCTTTCTGTGGGTCTACACTGATTTTTTGTCTGACATTTGAACTCAGATATTTGATGTTCTATGTTCCCTAAAAATGTTGTCCAGTGCTTAAACTTTGTCATCTTGGCTCTTTTCCTCTGGATTTGCTATAACTTATGTACCATGTTCTCATGATTGTGGTAAGCTAAATCCTTTGGTCTAGCATTGAACTTCTTAGTAAATGCTAAGTGTTTATCAACCTGACTTGTTTTCTTCAGAGACACACCACGGTCCTAAATCATCTTGTCCACATATTCTTTTATTCTTTATTGTCTGTTTCATTACTTTCCATCCTTCTTCCACTGTCTAAGCTTCATGAGATCAAGGACTTTGTCTTTTTGCAACTGTATTCTCAATATTTGTGGAATGAATGAATGAATCCAGATGTTCTGGGTTTTTTTTAATTTTTTAAGTTTATTTTTGAGAGAGAGAGAGAGAGAGAGAGCGAGCATGAGTGGGGGAGGGGCAGAGAGAGAGGGAGATACAGAATCTGAAGCAGGCTCCAGGCTCTGAGCTGTCAGCACAGAGCCTGACGCAGGGCTTGAACTCGTGAACTGTGAGATCACTTGAGCTGAAGTCGGACACTCAACTGACTGAGCCACTCAGGTGCCCCTGAATCCAGATGTTCTTTGCACTCCTTCTGAATCTTGGAAAGCTAATTCTAGCACAAGTCTTTCCAACTAAAGCTTTATACCATCCTTACACCATAAATTATAGCTAGTTGATCTTAGTTAATCATTTTTGTTATTATTTCGTTCTCACAACACCTTTAGTAAGTATAGCAGTTTTTAAAAACACGGCTGTAGAGTCTTTGGTACTTTTCCCATAATAAGTCTATGTCCCCTCCCCTTGATTTGGGTGAAACTGTGACTCACATGACTTCTCAGAGTGGGTGATTCAAGGGCATTACGTTCCTACCTTGCTTGCTGGAACGCTTGCTCATGGAATCCTGAATCATCAAGAAGTCCTGCCACCCAGAGGCCTCCCTGCTGGGAGGAAATCCAGGCCACATCGTCATATGTAGGAGTTTCAGTTGAAAGCCCAAACTGAGTCCAGCCTTTGAATGATCCCAGATGAGTTTCCAGACATGTAAGAAGCCTCTACATGATTCTGTCCCCCTGTCATTCAAGTCACTCCCAGTCATTGGCATGTCCCCAGCTGAAACCACACATACCAAGGAACAGAGACAAGTCACATCCGCGGTGCTCTGCCTGAATGTCAAAAGATACCTGGATAGGAGGGATTTCAAATTAATTCTTGAGGTCAATATTCTGGTATTTAAAGTGGATAGACCAGATAAATAACATCTTAAATTAAGATTTCTAACCAAGTTGATGATCATGTGGATTTACCGCAATAAAAACTCTACTATAATAGATCAACCATCCAAAGAAAAAATACTGCTTTCTCTCCTTTTTGGCTATTATCCTACTTCAGGAGGACTACAAGAGAAATAAAAAATAGAAGACCTCAGAAGATCTAGGTCTCCTTTTAAGATTTTTGATTTAAACAAATCGTCCTGAAAGAACACCTCGTCAAGTTGACTATGGCTATGATTTGCCAATGTGACTATGCCTCCAATCCAAAAACATTTTTAGAGCTTGTGTATTTTATTTTTTTAAAATTTTTAATGTCTATTTATTTTTGAGAGAGAGACAGAGTGTGAGCAGGAGAGGGGCAGAGAGAGAGAGAGAGAGAGAGAGATCAAGGACTTTGTCTTTTCACAACTGTATTCTCAATATTTGTGGAATGAATGAATGAATTCAGATGTTCTGTTTTTTTAATTTTTTTAAAATTTTATTTTTGAGAGAGAGAGAAAGAGAGAGAGAGACAGAGCATGAGTGGGGGAGGGGCAGAGAGAGAGGGAGATAAAGAATCTGAAGCAGGCTCTAGGCTCTGAGCTGTCAGCACAGAGCCCGACGCAGGGCTTGAACTCCTGAACTGTGAGATCATGACTTGAGCCAAAATCAGATGCTCAACGAACTGAGCCACCAGGTTCCCCAGGGCTTGCGTATTTTAGATGCAAGACCTCATTATAATGATAGAAACTCATTGTTTATCGACACCAAAAGTTCCCAGAAAGGTTACTTAATATTTAAATGGATGAAAGGTCAGTATAAGTGAACCAATATTCAGGTTTTCCTGATACCTATCTGGCTTTTTCTTCCAAGTCTTCTGTGGGACACCCCTTCCTGACACCTATTCCAAGCACTATTCTCAGCCTTCTGTGTTTCTCAATGCCATTCACATGAGTGGCTTAATCTACCTCCTATATGCTGATGACCTTCACTTTTCTACACTTCCAGCTCAGATTTCTCTTTAAGCCAGATACTAGTCCACTTCTGGGCCTATTCTCCTAGGGATAGAATCTCCTTTCCCCCAAGGGTGGCTTGTTGCATGGTTACTAGTCAGAGAGCAGAGCCTGGGGTCTAGCCCACATCCGGCTCGGTGTGTGGACTTGCCTAGACTAGAGGGAAGGCAAATGGAGTCTGAGGCATATTTCAAGGCTGAATTCTGGACTGGACTGGGTATCTAGAAAGAGGTTAATTCTCCAATAAATTTTAGAGAATCAGCAGGACAAAAAAAAGCTATGTACAAAGCTCCTTCCTACACTTGTCTATATTGATGATCCCTAAGTGCCTCAACATTTCCAAAAAGTTGAATTTGTTTTTAGACTGTAAGGTGTATGAGAACTTTGTCTAATTTGCTCCGTATGGTATATCCAGCACTTAACAGAATGCCTGAGCCAGGGTAGATGGTCAGTATTGACTGAACAGATGAATGAATGAATAGATCAATGAATGAAGTATTCTCAAAACAGTTTCCTTCCCAATTTTCCCTGTTTTCAGAATGGAGTCATCATATCCTTCCATTTTCCCAAGCCAAGGACCTCAGTATTCTCAATCGTCCTCCTGTCCTCATCCTACCACACCCAAATGGTCATCAGTTCTGTCAGTTCTATGTTCTGAATATGTGCCCTTCCTTCCTCTCTCCATGACCACTGCTGCCCCTTTCGTCTTCTGTGTGGCGATCAGAGGGTAATTCTAAATGGAAGTGCTACTCTGTCGCACTCCTACTCAGCTCTGCCACTGAGCTACATGACCTTGGGCAAGGTAATTTAACTATGCTGTGCCTTAGAGTGGAATGTTGTGGGGCTTAAATGAATTACTATGTGTAAACCACCGAGCCTGGATTATGGGAAGAGCCAATAAATGTTACTGAGTATTTTTGTTATTATAACTCGGTATTCTTCAATGAACGTGGACTGCCTGTAGAGAAACAAAAACAAACGAACATAAAACGACCCCTTTGCCAGGCATGCAAGACCTTTCCCATCTAACTCTGCCCACTTGCCTAGCCTCACTTCCCATCCTTTTTCTCCCTCAGAATTCTAGTAATACCAAATCACTTTGCTTTCTCTATGCATTTCATGCAGTGTTTACAATCTGCCTTCCCTTTGCAAACTCCTCTTCCCATTTAAAGTCTCAGCTTTAATGCTATGTCCTCTCATGAACCTTGCTGGACAGCTCTAGTTAAAATCGAGCCCTTCCCAGAAAGCACCACTTCGCTTTGTGCATATTGCACTTATAGCTATTACCTTAGTGTCCTATTAAATTGTAAGTAGTATTTCTCTATCTTCAGTAAACTGTATACTTCTTTTGGGCAGACATAGTTCTTTTGATCTTTTTTTTTTCCTTTTCCCCTAGTACCAGGGTCTAGCATTTAGTATATTTTCAATAATTATTCATTGAACAAAGAAATAAATCACCAGGAATGACCTATAGTATTGATGGAGAGTAACATCTTGGTTTTTTTTTTTTTATCATTTATTCATTTTTTTGAGAGACTGAGGATGAGTGGGGGAGGGGCAGAGAGAGAGGGAGACACAGAATCTGAAGCAGGCTCCAGGCTCTGAACTGACAGCACAGAGCCCAATGGGGGGCTCAAACTCACAGACTTGTGAGATCATGACCTAAGCCGAAGGAAGTCGAATGCTTAACCAACTGAGCCACCCAGGTGCCACAATAGGGAGTAACATTTTGAATAAGGAAAAACCTACCATTATTATTCATGACACTGCTGAAAGAAACCCCCCACCCTGCACACTTAGTGAGTTCTGTAGGTACTTAAGCACATCCTTTGAAGAAGAATCCCACAGTTTGTGATGTATTTTATGACATTTATTCCTTCTCTAACACTTCCTTTCTTTATGCAGATCCAGGTTTCTGAGCTCCATTAGTTCCCTTTTTTCTAAAGAATTTCTTTTACTATTTCTTGCAAGGCAGCTCTCCTGGCAACAGATTCTCTCAACTTTTGTTTATCTCAGAAAATCTTCATTTCTCTTTCACTTTTGAGGACTAATTTCACTGGGTAAATAATTCTAGATTCATAGATCTTTTCTTTCAACACATTAAATATCTACTTTCCCTCCACTTTCTTCTTGCTTGCATGACTTCCGAGGAGAAATTTGATGCAATTCCTACCCTTGTCCCTCAGTAGGTAAGGTGGGGGTTTTCCCCCTTCCTCTGGTTTCTTTCAAGATTTTCTCTTTATCTATGATTTTCTACAGTTTGTATTATATGCCTTTGTGTAAATTTTTGAGTTGTATCTTCCTTGGTGTTCTCTGAACTTTCTGGATCTATGGTTGATGTGTAATTTTAGAAAATTCTGGGTCATCATCACTTCAAATGTTTCTGTTCCCTCTGTAACTTTTGCAATTGCCCCATGATTCTTGGATATTCTATTGTCTTCTTTATTCTTTCTCTTTGCATTTAAGTTTTAGAAGCTTCTATAGATATTTCTTCAATCTCACTCATTCTTTCCTTGGTTGTGTCTGGTCTATTGAAGAGCCCATCAAAGGCATTCTTCATTCCTGGTACAGCGTTTTCGCTTTCTGGTATTTCCTTTTGATTCTTACTTGGAAATCCCATTTCTCTGTCTGCATCACCCATCTGCTCTTGCATATTGTCCACCTTTTCCATTAGAGCTCTTTACCTAGTGACCACGGCTGTTTTGAATTTCCAGTCAAATAATTCCAACATCCTCGCCATGTCTGATTCTGTGGTGCTTGTTCTGTGGTTTTTGTCTTTCAGTATGCTTTGAACATTCTTTTTTATTGAAAGCTAGACACGATATGTGGGGTAAAAGGAACTGAGGTATACAGGTTTTTTGTGTGAGGTTTTACATTGACCTTACTAGGGGTTAGATTGCGTTTAGTGTTTGTTGCATCTGTAGGTGTCAGAAGCTAAAATTTCCTTTGGTTTTACATTGTGTTTGTCTCTTCTGCTGACTTTGGGTTTTCCTTCCTAAATAACATTTGAGGAATGCTATTCTTTCAAGTGTATTCCCCAGTTTTTTATTCTACATGAACTTACTGGTGTGATGGTAAGGTGTGGGGAGTGGGGAAGGGTCATGTAGTCCTGTGATTAGGTCTCCGTCTTTGAGTGAGCCTGTGGCCCTGGGCCATGACCTTCATAAGTGCTTCTCAGTCAAACCCTCCCCCCACTTCGGTGAGTCAGGAAGACAAGAAGGGACTGGGTTGGGAGTTTCCCTTCTCCCAGGTCATTCAGGCTCTGATAAAAGTCTCAGTTAGCTTCTGGTAAAATAGTTTCTTTTGAGGGCAAGTCTTGTTGAGAAGTACAGAATACGCGGGGTGAATTTCAAAATGGTCCATTTTCCTCTTCCTCTGCTGAAAACACAAGGGGAATTTTACTGGATCTTCACTGTGAGAGCCTGGGAGGACTCCTGGAGGTAAAACTCTCAGAAGTGTGAAGGATCCCCTAAGATCAGGCCCCCTGGAGTTTTTAATGTTCAAACTTGCCCTCAGCCATAAGCCTTCAAGCAGTTTGTCAATTACAGTATAAACTCTCTTCTGCTGCTGCTTGTTCTCACAGAGGTTTTGTGCTCTGCTCGCTCTGCTCCCCACTCCCCGGGCTTCTGCTCTGGTAAGCTGTGATTCCCTGTATTCACTTGTTTCTTCAGTTAGGGGGGACAGTGGTTTGCCCTGTGATGTTAATTTTCTGATGGATCTAGAGAGAGTTGTTGTTTTTCAGTTTGTCCAGCTTTCTCCTTGTCGTGAGGATGGGAATGGTTTCCAAGCTCCTTACGTGTTGGACTAGAAACTGGAAGTTTAATTTATGATACGTAAAATTACAAATACATGCTTGTTACGGTTGGCTAATTGTTTATTCCTGAGATAATAGTAAGCCCTTATTTATCCATCTGTGCCTAGATGACATTATTTCTGAGAGGTGAAAAAAATAATACTCCAATGTTATCTGTAATTTCAGCTTAATTTCAGTTCCACCACATCAGATGAATATTGTCTTTTAGCAACTGTGCCTATATCCACTGTGATGTCAGAACAGAGATTCTAAAGTAAGTAGCTCTTTAACCATTTAAAAATGGTTCTCAGAGCATCTGCGTGACTTAGTCGGTTAAGCGTCCAACTCTTGATCTCAGCTCAGGTCATGGTCTCATAGTTCATGAGTTTGAGCCCTGTATTGGGCTCTACAGTGACAGTGCAGAGCCTGCTTGGGATTCTTTTTCCCTCTCTCTGCCCCCTCCCTGCTCACCTCCTTTCTCTCTCTCTCTCTCTCTCTCTCTCAAAATAAATAAACTTAAAATTTTTTAAGAAGATGGTTCTCATTCTGGTGAGTCAAATGCTATGGAATGACTTTTTCTGGTAGATAATGAAGCAACTAAGGAATGTGTGGCTTTTTTGGGAAAAAGTATGGAGGAAATGAGTGGTCCTTATAAGGCCAGCATTCTTTGCTTAAAAATATATGTATATATTTTTGAATAGGCACACCTTTCACAGGGTGACTGAGTGTGGACTGAGACGGGCAAGCCTGAAAAGCAACTGTAATTTCCAATTTACTACTGTTTTTACTGGAAAACCTGATGCTTTGATAGAATGAAGAGCATTTCATTTGTCCATCCTTTGCTGATGCTGTGACCAGGGTGTCAGTGATATACACGTTACACATGGATTCTAGAAAGCAGGGTCTCAGTGAAGCATTGGGGAATTCCGGAGTCACCAGATTCTAAACTGAAAGGGCTTAGCACATGCTATTCTAGGAAGATGAAAATAGCTATTGGTAGGTTTTCAATTAGGTCAGATTTCATTGGTCCTTACCCCGGCAAGACAAGAAAGAACTTGTTGGCTGACTCTGGATGTGATCTCCTTCCATGATGTCAGCTTTCATATTAGTTGTGGTTGTCATTCAACATGTATGACAGAGTAACTGGATTGAAAAGCCTGTGCCTTAATTGTGTACCTGGAATAGTATTTTGTGGTATTAACTATTTTTTTCTCTTTCCATTTTCCACCATTTCTTCTCCACATTCAAGGTTGTCCTGTCCCCTCATTACTTTAGGGGAGATGACACAGAGTAGGGAAGGAACCAAAAATGGACCAAAAGGCATTTTGCCTGTTGTTTACTACAAGCCTACACTTCAGGAGAATTGATTGGTTATGGAGTTTTATGAGGAGGTGCAAAGAGGAAAATGCAGTGGCATAGAACAGCATGGTGCAATGGAAAATGATTTCCACCAAACTGAAAATAATCCTCTCCCCTCGCCCCACACAGCAAGCTAGGGGATGCAAAGAGAAGATAGAGATTTGTAAACCCACAGAGGAAGGATCTACATTCTACTTCTCAGTAGCAGCACAGGGAATGTGCTGGTATCTCCCATGAGGAAATAGCTGACTGGAAGGACAGGCCATGGAAGACAGAAGGACAGCCAATCTCACCAAGAAAAGGGTATACCCCAAATATGTAGGGAAGTGGTAGGAATCTGTTGGTGCTTTCTGAAAAGGTCATGCAGACATTTTCAGTGGCTATCAGTGAAGCAGAGAGACTGAAAACCAGATGCCCCCCCCCTTCTACCTAGTATCTTTACTCTATATAAAATTTAAGAACTAATATAATCCAGGGTGGAGAGGTCCAGGTGCTTATGTTTTCTACCTCATGGAATGGAAGCTTAAAACATGAATTAAATTGATTTATGATGAGGGAAAAAGAAGTTGTGACATTTCCTTCTGACCCAAATTTGTAGACATATTCACACTTTTATTAGATCCCTATGCTCTTGTTCCTTAAAATAAAAGGTACACATCTAGCATGTAGCAAATGGTTTCAGAAAGTTGTTTCTCTAACTTTCTTTTAGGTAAGATTTTTTTAGTGTTTATTTATTTTTTGAGAGAGAGAGAGAGAGAGAGAGCGAGCACAAGGGGAAGGAGGGTCAGAGAGACACGGAAACAATCTGAAGTAGGCTCCAGGCTCTGAGCTGTCAGCACAGAGCCTGACATGGGGCTCAAATTCATGAACTGTGAGATCATGACCTGAGCCGAAGTCAGATGCTTAACTGGCTGAGCCAACCAGGCACCTCTCTCTAAGTTTCTTTTAATAGGATTCACCATCTTCAGAAAAGTAATAAATATGAAACACAGAAGCCTTCAGCAAAATAGACTTTATTTCTGCAAAATCGCCTTTGGATTAAACCCAACCTAAATTAACTCAGTGTAAAACTATAGGAACTCGAAAGGAACAAGAAAAAAACCAAACAACCAAATTGTAACAAATAAGGAGCTCAAAAGGGTCAAACATGCTAATACCAAACGGTATTATGATCTCCTTCATTTCAGACTTCAGCCTCCAGAACTATAAGATGCCAAATTTCTGTTGTTTAAAAGCCACACAATTTTGTAGCACTTTATTGTGGCAGTACTAGAAAACGAATACACTGGTCTTTATCAGACATCACCTTAGGGTGCTGCTTCTGATAACTTCCTTTTTGGCTCCAGGTGTAGAAACCAAATGCAGGATGCCTCGCACCCCATGAGACACAGCAGCAAAACAACACTCCTTAGGCTCTCACTTATCAGGAAAAGTAAACTGAGTAACCACAGAGTTGGCTTCAAAAGCATTCTGCTCTATGCCTATTTACTACAAATAATGATGATTAGTCTTTTTCAAAACACATGATGTGCTATTGTATTTACTAGCAACTGTTGTTAAAGATGTTCGCCCGTCACCGTTATCGTCCACATAAAATCCCATGTGAGAAACTTCTTCTGAAATTTAGTGTGTCACAATTTGGCAATAGCTATAAAAATTAAAAATGTAATGATAGCCTATGAGCAAGCAATTCCATGTGACCCTTAAGGTAAATACCATTTTGGAGTGTGTGAAGATCAGGGAAAAGGCCAGTCTTAGTCTTGAGGTGTGTCACAATGTGAATCTTTCTGAAACTGTCTGCCCTTCCCCTTAGTGAACAATCAAGAGCGGAATGGAGTGGAGTGAGAAATATCCCTAAAACACCAAATACGTTCTGCTTGACCCTTTTGGCTCCATGGAATTTAGAAGGTTTAGAATGAAGCCCTCAGTTCAACATAGACCTCACGCACACCAGGTAGCTGTGACCGTTCACTTTGCAGATCCTCACATATGAAAGGAAACATGATGCTGTGATAGGAATGAAATGTTCAGTCCCAGACCCCCATCGGGTGTGTGTTTTAAAGTGGTCTATAGTGTAGCTAGGGCGGCCCTCACCCCATATGCACATGACAGTAATGATTGGCTTCTCATAAATTATTAATATAAAAATGCAGAAGCCTTAGTAAACACCCAGAAGAAACAAATAGTGTGCACCTGCTTCTGTAATCCTTATGTAAGTGAAGGAAGAGCTGTGATTTAGACTGTTTTGTGGTTTCTTTGGCCTCTCTCTGCCCCCAAAGAAAACAAATACACACACAGCTGTTATAGCACTTGCTTTCTGCTACAGAAAAGGGTAAGTATGGAATAGAAATCTTGAGTGCCTGCAGACATTGCCTAATAACTAAAGAGTGACAAACACAGCAGGTTTCTCCTGGTTCCCAGTAAGGAGGCAGTAATTCATTATGAAAGCATCTCTGCACCTGCAGTGATGGCTGTCTCATGTTCATTTGTGCAGCAGAAGCTGTCCTTGCATACTGTGTGAGTCTGAAGCTGAGAAAGTAATATCACTACTGTAGGCCTGGACACTGAAAGTACAAGGATGATCCCAAAACCAAAAGAGGAGGGTGTCCCAAGAGTCTCCAGTTCAGAGGTAATGAACAGAGATGAAATCAGTGCAGCTTTTAAGAAATTAAATATAAGCCAAAGATTTGAGAATTCTAGACTATGCCGAATTTCAATCCTTTCAAAGGGCTATACAACTGCAATACAGTATGGTACTTGGCTGAGATCGGTGATGTCAATGAATTTCACCTTTATTTCGACTGTTATTTCTTGTTGTTATTGTTTTTGATGGTATTGGTCAAAGACCATGGCTGTGATTTTAACAAATCCCACTGATTATGGCGACATGAAATGTCCTTCGAAGATTCCTTTGGAAATCTCTGGTCTTTTTTTCCTACTATGAATGAATCCTGTGGTAATTTTTAATAAGAATCATTTGGCATAAAATGAAAGTGTCAGTCACAAGTGCTATGAAGCATTTCAGAGAAATTCCTTTATGCATTCATTCAGTCAGCTCCAATCGATCATGAGGGCCAACTATATGTTGTGCTAAACATGGGGAAAATAGAGATCAAAAAGAGCCAATCCCTCTACCCAATGGGAATGTACACTCTACTAGGGGGAAAAAGACATGTGAACTAATAAAAAGTAATTGAATGATAGATTCTGAGAAGAGGGCAAACTATGATTCAGCAGGATACAAAGATATGCATAGTCAACTCTACCAGGTTTTCTAAAGGAAGTAAACCTTGAACCAGTCATGAAATATGACCATATATTAATTAGACTTTCCAGAGAAGGATGTGAAAGGTCCAGATGGAGGAAACCAAATGTGCGAGGGTAGAGGCCAGCACAGCTCAATATATTCAGAAAGCTGAAGCTAGCGCCATTTGGAATAAGGTTCATTCATATATGCATTTATTAAACAAACTCCTTAAAATAGTGAAGAAGATGTGTTCAGCCCATGCCTGCCCAAAGACTATTTTATAGTGATGGAGACAGATTTTAAAAGTACTATATAAATAAATATATAAAATAATTACTAATTATAAGTGCCTATAAAGAAAAAAAGTGAGGACAAAGATGGAGAATAGAGAAAAGGAGATGAGGAACAGAAAAATTCTTTGAAGCCCAGAAAGTACTCTTGTGAGAGGTGACTTTGAAACAGACACCTGAAAAATGAGCAAAAGTTAATCTTAAGCAAAGTAGGTGGGATGACCATTATAGACAAGTAAATGGCTTAGGTACTGACAGATGAAATGGAAGATGGGAGGTAAGTTTAGTCTAGCTCATGAAAGGAAGTGGACACTATCACCTTACCAAGGTGTTTATCCTCTCTCGTAGGTAATAAGGAACCACTAGATAATGCTAAAAGAGGCAAATGTGATCATATTTGCCATTTAGGAAATCCACTTTTTTGGCAGAGTAGAGAGGTACTGGCCACAAAATAACCAGTTAGGAAATTGCTTCAGTGGTCCAGGCAGTGGAGAAAGGATGAAGGTAAGTGATATTAAGAAAAGGAAAATGACATTCCTTAGTTTCCTATAGGTATAGAATGGTTTCTTTTTACTTGCTTTATTTGTCTTTTGTGTATTGTTTATAATACAAGAAATGGATATAACTTTGGAAGAAATAAAACAATCTAACAAAAAAATAAGACAATTAAAATCACTAAAAGATTCCAACACTTAAAGATGACTCTTCAATATTTTGTGTGCTTTCTTCTGGTCTCATTTTTATGCAATCAAATATTTGGTTTATAAATATTTTTGCCTAATTTTCACAAAACTCCTACGTTGTGGAAAGAGGCTTGGGGAAATGGTGGAATAGGAGGACCCTAAGCTCACTTTCTCCCACACTGCCAACTAGATACCACTCACATCTGAGTAAACAAACCAGATAGTGATCTAAAGACTGGCAGAATAAGTGCCAGTAGAGAAGCCACATGGCAGAGGTTAGGAAGGGAAGCCACAGTGCTCAGGAGCTGCCCACTGGCAGGAGGGAGCTGCAGGTGCAGAAGGAGAAAAGCACCAGGGAGCCCACATATGGAA
The DNA here is from genome assembly GCA_028646485.1 of Cryptoprocta ferox. Classification (NCBI taxonomy): domain Eukaryota; kingdom Metazoa; phylum Chordata; class Mammalia; order Carnivora; family Eupleridae; genus Cryptoprocta; species Cryptoprocta ferox. Next base: position 12,504,690 of record CM053562.1, read on the forward strand.
AATGAATCCCCATAACATCTGGCCTTGAAAACCAGAGTTTTGTGAGCTTGAATATCCAGTGAGACTTGGAGCCTGGAGCTTCATAAGTCAGCTGACATAGCCCTGGGCAAGCTGAGAGGGTGAGTGATAACTGAGTCCCTCCCATAAAGAGACAACAGCCTGAGGAGAGGCAATGTGGAAGCCATAGTTTATACAATGGGCGGGAAATCTGTTTATACTGATTTTGGAGCAAATTAGGGGAACTTCTTCAGGAGGAAAGTTGCTGGCAGGTGCCATTTTCTTCCCCCACCCCCCTCCATCTGTGGGAGGTGGCACTGCACAGACACTAGCTAGTCACCTGCTAGCAGTGCACCCCACCCACGAACTCTCCTAAGAACTCGCCCACTCAAAGCCTACTGGCTTTGGCCCTTAGGCTCAGCACAAATTCTGTTAACATTGTACACTCCCCACCTCGTCGTTGCCTCCATGTCATGGCCCTGGTGGCCATGTACTTCAGGGGATCTGGCCTAGGACTAGTGGCTCAGCACACACACTGCACTGCACACACCCTGCCCAGCCACCAAGTGTAAAGACACCACACACACACCACTGCTGGCAATGCCCCTGGTTGCCAAATGCCAAGTGTGGTGCCACCAGGCTGTGGTGGATCTGACCTAGGACTAGTGGCTTAGTAAAAATTTGCTACACCCCCCTCCCTCCCCCAAGCTCTTCTACTGTCGCACTGCCTCAGAGCTGGCCTGACTAGCAACACAGCAAGCACAGCCACAACAAGGAGAGAGTCAGTGCAGATGCCTCAACTAAAAGGAAAAGCGACTCAGATACAATAGCAGGACACAAGGAACACACATATGAGACTACCCTGAAGTGCCAATGCTCTGGTGAACAAGAGACACTGCACCACAGGGCATTACAGGACCTCTTCTTCATAAAGCCACTATTTTCAGGATCAGAAGATGTAGCTGACTTTCCTAACGCACAAAGACAGACAGAGACATAGACAAAATAAGGAGACAGAGAAATATGTCCCAAATGAAAGAATAGGACAAAATCATAGCAGAAGATCTAAGTGAAACCAATATAAGTAATATGCCTGATGCAGAATTTAAAGTAATGATCATAAAGATACCTTCTGGACTTCAGAAAAGGGTGGAAGATATCAGTGAGACCCTTGAAAGAAAGATAAAAAATATCAGAGATGAATAGCTCAATAAATAAAATTAAAAATACAATAGTTGGCATAAAATGTAGGCTTCAGGAAGCAGAAGAACGTATTAGTGACCTGAAGAATAGAGTAATGGAAAGCAAACAAGCTGAACAGGTGAGAGACAAACAAATATTGCGTAATGAGAACTGACTTAGAGAACTTAATGGCTCCATGAATATAATTTGTATTATAGGGATATCAGAATGAGAGAGAGAAAAGGAGGCAGAAAATTTATTTGAAGGAAAACTTAAAACTTCCCAAATCTGGAGAAGACAAGCAGAGATCCAGATTCACGATGCACAGAGATCCCCAAACAAATACAATTCAAGGAGGTCCACACCAAAACACATAGTAACTAAAATGAGAAAAAATAGTAATAAAAAAAGAATTTTTAAGATTGCAAGAGGGGTGCCTGGGTGACTCAGTCGGTTAGGCGTCCAACTTCAGCTCAGGTCATGATCTCACGGTTTGTGGTTTCGAGCCCCGCATCGGGCTCTGTGCTGACAGTTCAGAGCCTGAAGCCGCCTTCAGATTCTGTGTGTGTGTGTCTCTCTCTCTTCCCCTCCCCCATTCATGCTCTATTTCTCTATGTCTCAATAATAAATAAACATTAAAAAAATAAAAAATTTAAAAAGATTGCAAGAGAAAATAAGCCAATTACATACAAAGGAAACCTCATATCAGCTGATTTTTCAGTAGAAACTTTTCTGGCCAGAAGTGAGTGGCATGATGTACTCAAAGTACTTAAAGGAAAAAATCTGCAGCCTAGAATAGACCAGCCAGCAAGGCTATTGTTCAGAATAGAAGGAGAGATAAAGAGTTTTCCCAAACAATACTTAAAAGAAATCGTGACACTAAAGCAGCCTTATAAAGATATCTTAAGGAGGACTCTGAGTGGAAAACAAAAACCAAAAGTAACAGTAAGAAAAATAGGAAGCACAAAAGCAGTAACAACAAAAACAAAAAAATTAGGTATATCTGTAAAAGTCAGTCAATAGAAGCACAAAATAAAAGGATGTAAAATATGATTCCAAATATGAAATGTGGGGGGAGAGGAGTAAAAAATGAATTCAAAATCAAGTAACCATCAGCTTAATATAAACTGCTATATGCAAAAGATGTTATATATATATATATATATATATAAACTGAATGGTAACCACAAATCAAAAAGTTGTAGATATGCATAAAACAAAGAGTAAGGAATCTAAATCTATCACTAAAGAAAACCAGCAAATCATGAAAGACAGAAAGAGATGAAAGGATCAGAGAAAAACTATAAAAACAACCACAAAACAAGTAACAAAATGGCAATAAATACATATCTATCAATAATTACTTTGAATGTAAATGGACTAAAAGCTAATCAAAAGACATAAGATGACAGAGTGGAGTAAAAAAACAATACAAAATGGGTGTCTTGCAGGCATCTACATGCTGCCTACAAGAGACTCATTTTAGACCTAAAGACACCTGCAGGTTGAAAGTGAGGGGATGGAGAAACATTTATCACACAATTGGATGTTAAAAGAAAGCTGGAGTAGCAATACTTACATTGAACAAAATTGACTTTAAAACAAAGGCTTAAAAAAGAGACAAAGATACTATATAATAATAAAGAGGACAATCCAACAAAAAGATATAAAAATTATAAATGCATACAACATGGGAGCACCCAAATACATAAAACAGTTAATAACAATACAATAATTGAGGAGATTAACACCTCACTTACATCAATGGACAGATCATTTAAGCAGAAAATCAACAAGGAAACAATGGTTTTGAATGACACTAGACTAGATGGATTTAACAGATATATTCAGAACATACCATCATTAAATTGCAGAATACACATTCTTTCCAGGTGCAGATGGAACATTCTCCAGAATAGATCACATATTCAGCTACAAAACAAGCCTTAACAAATTAAAAAAAAAAATCGAAGTCATACTGTGCATCTTTTCTGACCACAATGCTATGAAATTAGAAATCACTCACAAGAAAAAATCTGGAAAGAGCACAAATACATGGAAGTTAAATAACATGGTACTAAACAATGAATGGGTCAACCAAGAAATCAAAGAGGAAATCCAAAAGTAGACGGAAACAGATGGAAATGAAAACACAATAGTCCAAAACCTTTGGGACACAGCAAAAGCAGTTGTAAGAGGGAGGTTTATGGCAATACACACCTACCTAAAGAAGCGAAAAGAATCTCAAACAGGTTAACCTTATACCTAAAGGAGCTAGAACAAGAACAAAAACAAAACTTAAACCAGCAAAAGGAAGGAAATAATAAAGATTAGAGCAGAAATAATGATATAGAAACTAAAAAAAAAAAAATAGTACAGATTAATGAAACCAGGAGCTGGTGCTTTGAAAAGATCAACAAAATTGATAAACCTCCAGCCAGACGCCTCAGAAAAGAGAGAGAGAAAGTACTCAAATAAACAAAATCATCAATGGAAAGGAGAAATAACAACCAACACCACAGAAATACAAAGGATTATAAGAGAATATTGTGAATAATTATATGCCAAAATGTTGAACAACCTAGAAGAAATGGATAAATTCCTAGAAACACATAACCTACCAAAACTGAAGAAGGAAGAAATAGAAAATTGGAACAGATTGATTGCCAGCAATGAAATTGAATCAGTAATCAAAAAAACTCCCAAGAAACAAAAGTCCAAGACCAGATAACTTCATAGTCAAATTCTACCAAACATTTAAAGAAGAGTTAATACCTATTCTACTCAAGCTATTCCACAAAATAAAAGAGGAAGAAGAACTTCCGAATTCATTCTGTGAGACAAGTATCATTCTGATACCAAAACTAGATAAAGATACCACAAAAAAAAAAAAAAAAAAAGAAAAGAAAATAATAGGCCAATATCTCTGATGAACATAGATGTGAATATCCTCAACAAAATACTAGCAAGCAGACTCCAAACATACATTAAAAAATCATTCACCAGGATCCAGTGGGATTTATTCCCAGGATATAAGGATGGCTCAGTATTTGCAAATCAATCAACATGATACATCACATCAGTAAGACAAAGGACAAAAACCATATGATCATTTCAATAGCTGCAGAAAAATCATTTGACAAAGTGCAACATCCATTCATGATAAAAGCCCTTAACAAAGTAGGTTTTAGAGGGAACATACCTCAACATAATAAAGACCATATATGAAAAGTCAACAGTGAACATCATAACTAATGGGAAAAAACTGAGAGCTTTTCCCCTAAGGTCAAAAACAAAACAAGGATGTCCACTCTCACCACTTTTATTCAACACAGTACTGAAATTCCTAGCCACAGTAATCGGACAACAAGAAGAAATAAAGGTGTCCAAATTGGTAAGGAAGAAGTAAAACTTTCGCTATTTGCAGATGACGTGATACTATATATCGAAAACCCTAAAGACTTAACCAAAAAAGCTACTAGAACTAATAAATGAATTCAATAAAATTGCAGGATACAAAATAAATGTGTAGAAATCTGTTGCATTTCTATACACTAATAATGAAGCACCAGAAAGAGAAATTAAGAAAAAAAATCCCATTTACAATTGAACCAAAAATAATAAAATACCTAGGAATAAACCTAATCAAAGAGAGGAAAGACTTATACTTTCAAAACTATAAAACATTGATGAAAGAAATTGAAGATGACACAAAGAAATGGAAAGACATTCCATACTCATGGATTGGAAGAACAAATATTGTTAAAATGTTGATATTTTCCAAAGGAATCTATACATTTAATACAATCCCTATCAAAATACAACAGCATTTTTCACAGAACTGGAACAAAAAATCCTAAAATTTACATGGAACCACAAAAGACCTCAAATAGCCAAAGCAATTTTGAAAAAGAAAAGCAAAGCCAAGGGCACCTGGGTGGCTCAGTCAGTTGAGTGTCCAACTCTTGATTTCAGCTCAAGTCATGATCTCACAGTTTGTAGGATCAAGACCTGTGTCAGGCTCATCGCTGACAGCATGGAGCCTGCTCAAGATTCTCTCTCTCTCCCTCTCTCTCTGCCTCTCTCCCACTTGCACATATGCTATCTCAAAATAAATAAACATTTAAAAAAGAAAAGCTGGAGATATCACAATTTCAGACTTCAAGTTATATTACAAAGCTGTAGTAATCAAAATAGTACGGTACTGGCACAAAGTAGACACATAGATCAATGGAAAAGAACAGAAAACCCAGAAAGAAACCCACAATTACATGGTCAATTAATATTTGACAAAGCAGGAAAAAATATATAATGGGGAAAAGCCTCTTCAATACATGGTGTTGGGAAAACTGGTCAGCTACATGCAAAAGGATACTGGACCACTCTCTTACACCATACACAAAAATAAATTCAAAATGGATTAAAGGCCTAAATGTGACACCTGAAACCATAAAACTCCTAGAAGCAGCCTGTAATTTCTCTGATATTGGCCATAGCAACTTTCTTCTAGATATGTTCCTGAGGCAAGGGAAACAAAAGGGAAACAAATAGTAAACTATTGGGACTACATCAAAATAAAAAGCTTCTTCACAGCAAAAGAAAACAATCAACAAAACTAAAAGGCAATCTACTGAATGGGAGAAGATATTTGTAAATGACATATCTGATAAAAGGTTAGCATCCAAAATATATAAAGAACTTATACAACTTAACACCCAAAAAACAAATAATCTAATTAAAAATGGGCAGAAAACATGAAGAGACATTTCTCCAAAGAAGACATCCAAATGGCCAACCAATTCATCAGCATCAAAAGATTCTCAACATCACTCATCATCAGGGAGATGGAAATCAAAACCACAATGAAATATCACCTCATACCTTTCAGAATGGCTAAAATCAACAACACAAGAAATAAGTGTTGGCGAGACTGTGGGAATACAACTGGTGCAGCCACTGTGGAAAACAGTATGGAGGTTCCTCAAAAAGTTAAAAATAGAATTACCCTATGATACAGTAGTTGCACTACTATCTACCCCCAAAATACAGAAACACTAATTCATAGAGACATATGCACCTCTAAGTTTATAACAGGGTTATTTACAATAGCCAAATTATGGAAGCTGCCCAAGTATGTGTCGATAAATGAATAGATCAAGATGTGACATTATATTCAATGAGTAGCTTCAGCCATAAAAACAGCCATAAAATTTTTTATTCCGTCATAAAAAACAGTGAAATCTTGCCATTTGTGACGACATGAATGGAGCAAGAGAGTATATGCTAAGCGAAATAAGTCAGTCAGAGAAAGACAAATAGGAAATGATTTCACTCATAGGTGGAACTGAAGAAACAAAACAAATGAGCAAAGGAAAAAAAGAGAGGGAGGCAAACCAAGAAACAGAGTCTTAACTGTAGAGAACAAACAGCTGGTTACCAGAGGGGAGGTAAATGGGGGGATGGGTGAAATAGGTGATGGGGATTAAGGAGGGCACTTGTGATGGGCACTGGGGTGATGTATGGAATTGCTGAATCACTATATTGTACACTTGAAACTAATATAACACTGCATGTAAACTATCATGGAATTAAAAGTTAAACATAACAACAACAACAACAACAACTCCTACATTGTGAACATCATCCCAAACTAGTATACTCCAATGACTTCATTATTTTAATAGCTGCATAGTATTTAATAAATTCATTATGTATTAATCATTATTCTATTACTTGGTTCTTTCCACATTTTTCCATTATAAAAAAATACTTTTATGAATATTCATGTATACAGATTGTTGTGCTCCTGCCTGATTATGTTTTAGAAATTCATTCCTAAAAGCTGAATTAATATGTCAAAGCATACATTTTTTGATACAATTTGCCAGAACACACTTTAGAAAATTGGACTTTTCTTGTAACTTTGTTCTAGCTTAAGTCTAAAATAATTTTGGCAACTTGAAAAAAAGTAACCATTGTTGCAACTACATTACATTTACTGATTTATTTAGGACTAATCAATATTTTTTAATTTATTTTTTTAATTTTTAAAAATGTTTATTTTTAAGAGGCAGAGACAGAGCATGAGTGGGGGAGGGGCAGAGAGAGAGAGAGTCACAGAATCTGAAGCAGGCTCCAGGCTCTGAGCTGTCAGCACAGCGTCCCACATGGGGCTCAAACTCACAGATCATGACCTGAGCCAAAGTCAAATGCTTAACCGACTGAGCCACCCAGGCACTCCCCTGCCCCCCCTCCAGACTAATCGACATTTTTAACATATTGAGTATTTTCATCTGGAGATGTGCTATGTTTCTCCTCTTCAAAGCAAGTCTCCTTTGATTTCCTTCAAGAGTGGTTTATAGTTGGGCTTTTGTAAGTCCTATACATGTCTTTTGGATTTTATCATTAGGCATTTGACGTTTTATTACCATTATGATTAGGGTATTTTATTTAATATTATATATTGTATCTGACTACATTTGAAATGTGGGAAAACTAAGGAACTTTCAAAATTTAATTTGTAACTAATTACGCTATTGAACTCATTTGGTTCTAAGGGTTTTTTTTCTCTTGATTTTCTCAGGCTATTCAGGTGGACAATCATATCATTTTATAACATTTGATAAACGTGCTTCCTCTTTACAATATTATTAAACCATTACATAGTTCTCTTATTTAATTGTGTTATCTGGCATTTCCTGGACAATCCTATACAAACTTTGCGATCATAGGCGCTTTTCATAGTTCCTGACTTTGATGGGAATTTCTGTAGAGTTACATCATGAGACATCATATTGTTCAATTATTTTAAGCTTTGCATCTTATCATGCTAAAAAGTTACTCTCTAAGCTTATTTTGAAAGCTTTTGTGAGAATAAATGTTGAATTTTATTAAATGCCTCTTCAGCATCTCTTCTGAAGCTTTTCTTTTGATGAATGATTGTAATACATATCCTAATAGCAAACCAATCATTTCTTCTTAGAACAAATCCTGCTTAGTCATTATAGCTTAGTCTTTTAAGTAATATTTTAGGTTGTTTGGTTAATATTTTGTTTAGAAAATTGGTGAGTCCTTTGGTTTTTGTGCTCTCTCTATAAAATTTTGGTATCAGAGTTTTGTTAGCTATCAATATAAAAAAAGGAATTGGAAACATTCCCTCTTTCTCTATGTTCTAGAACAATTTAAATAGCCCAGAATTATTTGTTCCCTGAACGCTTGGACGGATGCATCCATAAAATTACTTGACTCCAGTGTCTTTTGAAGGGACAATTATTTAACAAATGTCTTTATTTATTCCATGAAGTTTGATCTAGTAAATATTTTTATCACTTCTAGGGTTGGTACATTTTCTTTTCATTTTCCTGAAACATTTTGCTTATTTACTTTCAAGTTATTTACAAAAAATTATAGGATCTATTCTCTTACAATTCTTTTACATTTTTTAATCAACAATTATGTTGCTTCTATTGTTCTTTATTTCTTAAATAAAGTATATAATTAATATTACATATATCTGGCACATAGAGTGTGTTCTTTAATAATAAATGTTCCTATTATTATTACTACTTTATTAAGTAGTATATTTATTATTATAGTTTTTACTTTTTCTTATGATTTGACAAAAAATAAGACATTATGAGGTTGAAGTTATCTTTGTTTCTTGTTCTATCATAATTTTTCTCCTTTTCACAGAGGCAGCCATCATCATGAATTTAATATGACTGTCAATTCTATACCTTTAAATCTTACAAGTCTACAAATTCATAAATAATATATAGTATTATTTTATGTTTATAAAGCATTTATTTAAGTAGGTATAGTACTATCATACTGATGTATACTTTGCATTTTTCATATTCAATTCTCAAAAACTATGCTAATGGACCTATAGATTGATATATTTATACATCTTGATATGGAGAAATCATTTGTTTTTAGCTGCTAAATGATATTTTGTATGTGACTAAACCAGCATTTATTTAATCCCTTCATTTATTAATATTTCCATCCTCTTTTTAGTCTTTAGGTATAATTTACCCTTTTTAAAGCTGAAATATAATTGACAAATAACACCGTATATAGTTTTAAGCATAAAACATAATGATTTGATAAAGGTATGTATTATGAAATGATTAAAATAAATTTAGTTAACATCCATCACCACACTTAGTTACAATTTTTTTCTTCTGATGAAAACTTTTAAAATCCACTCTTTCAGCCACTTGCAAATATAAAATATAATATTGTTAACTATAGTAGCCATGATACCTTACATCTCCAGGACTTATTTATATTGGTGGTGTAATTTACTTTAAGTGTGTCTTTTGTTGATATCATAATGCTGGATTTTTCCTTTAAATATTGTCTGACCAATTTGGACTTTTAATAATTAATTTAAATCTGTTTGTAATATTTTGAGTATATACTTGATTTTGTGTTTTATATTTACCATGCTTTTCTATATAATCTCATTTTTTGCTTTCTATTGATTTTACTGAATTAAAAAAAATTTTAATATTTATTTATTATTTTGAGAGAGAGAGACAGAGAGACAGAGTGAGAGCAGGGGAGGGGCAGAGAGAGAGAGGGAGACACAGAATCTGAAGCAGGCTCCAGGCACTGAGCTGTCACCACAGAGCCCAACGCAGGGCTTAAACCCACAGACAGGAAGATCATGACCTGAGCCGAAGTTGGACACTTAACCAACTGAGCCATCCAGGCGCCCCAATTTTATTGAATATTTTTAATTTTTAATTTTCCTATAGTGGTTTTGGAATTATACATTTTATTTATGTTCTTTTAGTGGTTAACCTCAAATTTGTAACATTAATTTAACTTAATTTAACAGTTTAAAATTTAATCATTATCTATATCTTCTTACCAAACAGTCCAAAAACCTTAGAATGATTTAACTCCATGCTCTTATTTTCCATGTAATTTTTGCCTAGATTTTTGGTTGAGCTTGATTTTTTATTACAGCAATTTAGTGATTATTTTTATATTTACTCATAATAAAATCACGAACGTCAAAAATGAGCAAACCAACTTGAGGGAAGACACTGGATGCACAAATGGGAAAATTTTTTACTTTACAGAAAAGATAATAATCTAAAAGATATTAAATAGATATGTTCAGAGGATTTCAAAAAATAAAAGAGGTGTTAGAAATCATTAGGCAAGAATAGGAGAGAATGAAAAAGAATCAATTAATGTAAGTAGTCATTGAAATAAAATAACTCAGTAGATAGGTTGAACAACAAACCAGACACTGCTAAAGAAAGAGCTCATAAATTGGAAAATAGGTCTGAGAAAGTCAAGTTACTCAAAACACTATACTGAGAGACAGAGACAATATAGGATAGAGAAGTTAGGAACACGAAGGATGTAATCACCAATTCGGATATATGTTGTTTAAAAAAAATTCCAGACAGAGGATACAAAAGTAGAGATAAGAACTAAAAATTTCCAGAATTGAAAAAAGACATGAAAATGAATATATCAAATCTTTAGCAGGATAATAAAAGAAGCCCACACATATTCAAACAGTTGTGAAATTTTTAAAAATTATAGCAAAGAGAGGATCAAAGCACCAGAGGAAAACTCAGTGTAAGTTCTCTTTCATGAGACTTCTTAAGGGTCTCCTTTTTGACTCAGGCATTCCTTTCCTTAGTTTGGAGTTTGCCTACTCAACCTGCCATGTTTACCAGGAGTCTATATAACTTTCTAAATATTTTATAATTCTAGTTTTCATTATGCTTAGGTTCATGTATTTTTACAAATTTAAAATATTAATTTTCTGGGGTGCCTGGACAGCTCAGTCAGTTGAGCATCCAACTCTTGATTTCGGCTCAGGTCATGATCTCATGTTCTTGGGATTGAGCCCCGCGTAGGGTCTGCACTGAAAGCACGGATCCTGCTTGGAATTCTCTCTGCCCCTCCCCTCCTCTTGTGCATGCATGCTTGTGCACACTCTCTCAAATAAATACATACATACATACATACATAAATAAATAAATAAATACAATTTTAAGAAATGTTGATTTTAATAGTCATAGTTTATGTAATACTTTTTAAATGTAATTTTTATCTCTATTGTCTTGTCAAAAAAGATCTGTTTTATTTCTGCTTTCCTATGAGTTTCTGCTTGGCATAAACCATAGTAATAAATGGCACCTGATTGTGATAACTATAACCAGTCCAACCCTTGTTTGTTCAACCAATCACAGAAGCCAGTGGAATATTCTTTGACTGTTTTATTAAACTGGTAAGAATAGATACTACACTTGATCTTAGCCAAAGGCCAGGAAGCAATCTTTGTTTCATATAATAGCATATAATATATTATAAAACTACAAATGTGTAATCTATTTTAAATTTCAGAAGATACAGGGGCGCCTGGGTGGCTCAGTCGGTTAAGCATCTGACTTCGGCTCAGATCATGATCTTACAGTTTGTGGGTTCGAGCCCCACATCAGGTTCTGTGCTGACAGTTCAGAGCCTGGAGCCTGTTTCAGATTCTGTGTCTCCCTCTCTCTCTGCCCCTTTTTTGTTCGCACTCTGTCTCTCTCTGTCTCAAAAATAAATAAACATTAAAAAAATTTTTAAAAATTTCAGGAGATTGGGGCGCCTGGGTGGCTCAGTCGGTTAGGCAGCCGACTTCAGCTCAGGTCATGATCTCTCAGTTCATGGGTTCGAGCCCCACGTCAGGCTCTGTGCTGACAATTCAGGGCCTGGAGCCTGCTTCTGATTCTGTGTCTCCCTCTCTCTCTGACCCTCCCCTGCTCACACTCTGTGTCTCTCAAAAATAAATAAATGTTAAATTTTTTTTTAATTTCATAAGATATAATAAATATACATAATATGCAATAAATATTAAAATGTAAAGCTTTCTTTTTATATTTCCATAAATGTAACTTTCTAGTTATTTAGCAATATCCATCTGCTGGAGATGGCCAATAGGAATGGCAAAGAAAGTAAGTGATATTCAACAACTGGCTACCCAAAATGGGATTTTTGAGTAATCTTTATGACAATATTCTTAGAAGCCAAGCATTGGGGAGGAAGCAAAATAAATCTCTAACTTTTTCTACCCTTTAAAAATTATCAAGAGCCAGGACAGGCTGACCTGAGCATCAAATTCCCATGGATAGAGAGAATTCAGAAGACATATGTCCATTCCATATAGGAAAGTGAAAAATCCCACCTTCTGGAGTAAGAGATCATGGGAAGAAAGAGGAGAAAAAAGAGATTGGATGAAGTAAATGGTCAGAATCAGTTTCTCAGGCATTCTCCCATAGAGATCCCCCCATTGCCCCCAACTCCAAGGGATGTTCTCTCTATTTCCTATTTGGAGCTTCAGGAAGAGATGACCACACAGAGTTTTATCCTGTATCAAGAAAAAACAAACAAAAGATGGAAAGACTTGGTTTGCTTATGAGGCCTGAGTTAGCCCTCTGAAGACTTCCTCACCTCCCATGGTGTGGAGGATGGGGGGTAAGGAAGGAACTGAGTTGAACCATTGGACCTGTATCGTATTGTTGTGAGAAGGGATGAGGAGACTTATAAAAAGGATTCCAGTGCTAGAAAGCTGAACCCAGGGGCTGAAACTGAGAGGGATGTGCTGGATGGAGTCAAAGTGTGGCTTAGGGAACCAAGGTGAACATTGGCCTAATCATCTAAGAGAAAGAAAGCATATTTTCATCAATAATAGCTGCAAAAGGGAAGCTGGGGATTGATCCCAACCAGAAGCCTTGTCACAGAGGACCTAGAAATCAAAACAAGACTTATTTATGAATTGTGGATCTTATTTGTGGATCTTAGAATCTCTCTCCTCTTTGAGATTTGAAACCCCTCCCTGATGTGCTCAGATGCTACCCTAGAAGAAAGCCAGGGAGATGGAAACCAAGTGGAAAGACTGAGCATCAACATCCCCAAAGAGACTGAATTATCTTTAAGAGACTATTTGGTCCTTGGGAGTCTGAAATACCATTAAATAATGAATTTAAGTTTTTCTTTTGGCCGTGCTGGATGAAGGGCTGGGAGCAGAAGGGTGAACTAAGGAAATAAATTGATTTTATAAATTAAATAAATTAGTTTTTCATTTGAAAACTATAGTGTTCAGAGGTGCCTGGGTGGCTCAGTCGGTTAAGAGTCCAACTCTTGGTTTTGGCTCAGGTCATGATCTCATGGTCGTAGGATCAAGTCCTGTGTCGGGCTCTGTGCTGGGCATGGACCCTGCTTAAGATTCTCTCTCCTGCCCCTGACCTCTGCCCCTCCCCACTCATTCTCTCTCTCTCTGAAAGAAAGAAAAGAAAGAAAGAAAGAAAGAGAGAGAGAGAGAGAGAAAGAAAGAAAGAGAGAGAGAAAGAGAAAAATATAGTGTTCAGTCATTAACTCTGCCACACAAATAATTTTCTAATTATTAGTTTGTTTATGTCTTTCTTAGTGAGCACACTGTAGGCAGACCAGTTTTTTTCTTTATCTGTTTATTTTAATCCTCATGGTTAGTAGGCACTCAGTGTATGTTGAGTGAGTGAGTGAATGAATGAATATTCAATGTAGAAAGGGCTGAGAAACTGTTTTAAAAGTATCTATTTTGTTGGCAAGGATTGAGATAGACAGGCATGAAAGGTACAATGAAGACAGACATCTTGTTGAGAAGTGAAGGTCAGTTCTGGGTGAAGAGGTGACTAGTTAGACTCTGCAAATATAGAAAAATCAAGCCTTGCAAGGGTGACTGTGTTGAATTCTATTGAACCTTTAATCTCAAATGTCATTAAAAGCAATATGAGCGAAGAAGAATGCTGGAATCTTCACTTAATGTGCTGCCTGACCGTCTATTTATACTTTTTATTTGATCTTCAATAAAGCTCTCTTTGTTCTCATACATGAGTAATAGGTTCAAGGTTTTTATTAGTACTCTTGCTACAGCAGGGTGCAGGGGCTGAAATTCTTCTTTAACCTATGGAAGTGCAGATTCATTTTTCAATGAGACTGTTATCTTCAGAGAGAACATATTTCACCAACACAGTCCAAGGTCATGATAAAAAGTCCTTCCTATGATCTAAGAACAAGAGTCTGAGCCCTGAATGAACATGCTTATGACAATACTCTTCCCAATGTGACATGGAAAAGGAATCTTTCGTTAGAGACAAAAGATTGGAACATTTCAAGCAAGAGCTGAGTAAAAAGGTAAAAAGAAAAATAATCTAAGTACAAATATCTTTTGATTTATAGAATATCTAAGCATACATTTTGTCATTCTGAATGCTACTGTACAATTTTTCTCTTTACTCCATTCCCAGAGGAAGAAAGTAAAGACAGGGTCCAAAATGCTCGATGGTAACCCTGTTTGGGGATATGGACCCTTTGGTGAGATAAGCAAAGGAATTGAGAACTTCTTCCTCATGATATTTCTAGTTTTTTAATTACTGCTCACGAGGGTCAAGTGAGAGTAAAATAGAGGCCAAGGGAAGGGAAACAGGTACTCTTGGGGCTGAATTTATACTAATTCTTAGATTTACAGTTTTAGACAATCGAATTGACACTCCTTTAAATCACTGATGCAAACGCCAGCATGAAACATCATTTATCAAGGGAGTTCCCAGCACGTGCCTGATCATGGTCAAAGTCAACCAGATTCTAATCATGGCTGAGTGACCTCTCCTGCACTGGGAAAATGATTTAACCTTGGAGAAAGGATAGTAAAACTTACTTTCTGGGATTATTGTGAGGATTAAATGAGGTAATGGATATAAAACAGCACAGTATTTGGCACATAGTAAATTCTCATCTAATGATAGCAATTATTACTATTATTGCAGGTCCAAAGTTACGACATCGAGGTTAATACAAATTAACTGTATAGCTGGAGAAAATCTCATGGCCTATATATTTCATGTATCTGTTTCCAGTGCTATATACTTAGTGTATCACTTAATTAAACACACAAAAATATAGTTAAGATCCTGATTAATATCAGAAGGCAATTTGAGAAATATTTGATGCTTGTTAGACCAAGTAATATTCTGTTTTAAGTATTTTTTTACATGTTTCTACTCATCCTTACAGAAAGTCTCTGTAGAAGACAAATAGTAGATAAATGACAAGCCCTGGGCCTCCAATTTCTCGCCGGAATTATAGTTTCTGTAAGAAATGTAATAAGGGATGTTTTCAGCTTAGGAAGCGGACTATGAAGGGAAGCAACTTTTTATTTTTTAATTTTTTTTATTTTTTAATGTTTATTTTATTTTTGAGAGAGAGAGAGACAGAGTGTGAGCGGGGGAGGGGCAGAGAGAGAGAGACACACACACACAGAATCTGAAGCAGGCTCCAGGCTCTTAGCTGTAAGCACTGGAACTCATGAATCATGAGATCATGACCTGAGCCGAAGTCGGACGCTTAACGGACTGGGCCACCAAGGCGCCCCAGGAAGCAATTTTTTAAAAAGATAAACAAATAAAATCTGCTCTTTGTGCCTGGCATTTTTTAAATCAACATTATCTCTGTGAGACTCCTTCATATTGATGCATGTAACAGCAGGTGATAGTCAATTATATAAACCTAACACTATTTATTGATAACACGGTTGAATATTTGGGTTATTTGCAGTTTGAGTCTGTTGCAAATAGTATTGCTTGTTTAAGAGTGTATATTTTAGAGGAACCTGGGTGGCTCAGTTGGCTAAGTGTCTGACTTCAACTGAGGTCATGATCTCATGGTCCGTGGGTTCAAGCCCCGCGTCAGGCCCTGTGCTGACAGCTCAGAGCCTGGAGCCTGCTTTGGATTCTGTGTCTCCCTCTGGCCCTCCCCTCCCCTGCTTGGGTCCCTGTCTCTCTCTCTCAAAAAGTATGTAAACATTAAAAAAAAATTTAATTGTTTTTTAATTTGTCAATTTTCTAGTTTTACTTCTGTTGTTGAATTCTAATTTCATCCCATTGTGGTTGGAGAAAATGATTTGTATACCTGTTATTTCAGATCTATTGAGACTTAAGTTGTTTTCTTATCATCTGTCTGCTTGTTCCATCTACCGGGAGTTCAGTATTAAAATCTCTTATTATTGTAGAGCTATTTCTCCCTTTAGTTCTCTCAGTTTCTTCCTATATTTTGCGGGTCTGTCATCAGGTCCATAGTGTTTATAATTGTTATCTATTCTTGCTGTATTGAAACTTTTATTAATATACAATGTTTTTTATCTCTTTTCAACTATGTTGATATGAAGTTGATTTTGTCTTATATTCCTCCATCCACTTTTGCTCTCTTTTGGTTACTATTTACTAAAGTATCTTTTTCCATTCTCTCACTTTCAGTCTGTTTGTGTTTTGGATTTTAAGTGAGTCTCTTGTGGGGTGTCTGGGTGGCTCGGTTGGTGGAGCGTCCGACTCTTGATTTCTGCTCAGATCATGATCCCAGAGTCATGGAATTGAGCCCCAAATTGGGCTTCACTCTGAGCATGAAGCCTGCTCAGGATTCTCTCTTTCTGTGTGCCCCTCGGCACCATTCACATGCTCTCTTTCAAATAAAAAGAAAAAATTCTCTGTTAGACAGCATATGGTTGGATTATGCACTTTATACTTTTCGCCAACCTCTGTCTTTTGTTTGATTGTAGAGTTTAATCCATTTACTGATAAGGAGGGACTTTCTGCTGTCATTTTGCTATTTGTTTTCTATAGGCCCTACAGCTTTTTATTACTACCTTCTTTTGTGTTTAGTTGATTTTTTTTACAGTAAAACATTTAAATGTACTTCTTATTTCCTTTTGTATATATTTTATAGGTATTTTCTTTGTGGTTACCATGGGGATCACATTTAACATCCTGAAGTTGTACTACTATAATTTGAATTTATGCCAGCTTAACTTTAGTAACATACCCAAACTCTGCTCCTTTACAGCTCTGTCACTACCTCTTCTGGTTGTGGATGTCACAAAATTATATCATTTACATTGTGAGCCCCAAAGCCTAAACAAATAATTCTTTTGAATGCATCAGTCTCTTAAACTATATATAAAACAACACGTAGAGTTACAAACCAAAGTTACAGTGATACTAGCTTTCAAACAATAATTTTTTAAGTTTATTTATTTATTTTGGGGGGGGGGGGAGAGAGAGAGAGAGAGAGAGAATCCCAAGCAGGCTCCACACTGTTAGCATGGAGCGTGATGTGGGGCTCAATCCCATGAACCCTGAGATCGTGACCTGAGCTGAAATCAGGAGTCAGATGCTTAACCGACTGAGCCACCCAGGCATATCTAGACAATAATTTTTTTAAGAAAAGGCATTAGTCTCTTACTGTAGAACAGAAAAAGTGAAATTGCAAATGGTTGTCACAATAACACTGGCTTTCATTTAACTTCATAAATGAATGAAGTTAACTTCATAAATGAACTTCTTCAAGTGGCTTCAATTTGCTCTCTAGTTTCCTTTCATTTCACCTTGCAGGATTCCTGTGAGCATTTCTCATAAAGCAGCTCTGCTTGTAATGAACCTCCTCAGCTTTTACTCGTCTGGAAATGTCTTAATTTCTCCCTCACTTTTGAAGGACAGTTTTACTAGATACAGGATCCATGGTTGGCAGGTTTTTTTTTTTCCTTTGAACACTTTGGATGTATTGACCCACTGCATTCTGACCTCTAAAGTTTCAGAAAAATCTGCCGATCATTATATTGAGGATCCTTGTATGTGATGAGTTGCTTCTCTTGTGCTGCTTCAGGATGATGTCTTTATCATTGGCTTTTGAAAGTTTGATAGGAGTGCCTGGGTGGCTCAGTCGGTTGAGTATCTGACTTCAGCTCAGGTCATGATCTCGCAGTCAGTGAGTTCGAGCCCCGGGTCAGTCTCTGCGCTGACAGCTCAGAGATTGGAGCCTGCTTCAGATTCTGTGTCTCCCTCTCTCTCTGCTCCTCCCCCACTCATGCTTTATCTCTCTCTGTCTCTCTAAAATGAACAAATGTTAAAAAAAATTAAGACAGTTTGATTATGATGTGTCCTGGAGTGAGTGTCTTTGAGTTCATCTTACTTGGACAGTGTTGAACTTCTTAGATGTTTATATTCATGTCTTTCCTCAAATTTGGGAAGCTTTCAGCCATTATTTCCTCAGATATTCTCTCTGCCCCTTTCTCTTCTCCTAGAACTTGGATAACTTATAAATGGCCTGCTTGATAGTGCCCCACAGGTCACTTAGGCTGTATTCACTTTTCTTCTATATTTTTTCTTTGTTCACATTTGATCATTTTTACCTTCTTACTTTCAGATTTGCTCACTCAAATCTGCTTTTGAATTCCTCTAGTGAATTTTTCATTTTAGTTATAATACTTTTCAGCTCCAGAATTTCTTTTTTGCTCCTTTTTATGCTTTCTATCTCTTTATTAGTGTTTCCAATGTGCTCACATATCATTTTTTTTTTACTTTCTCCATATTTTCCTGTAGTTCTTTGAACATCTTTAAGGCAATGATGGTTTTAATCCCTTTTCTAGTAGATCTTCTATCAAATCTTTTCCAGAAACACTTTGTGTTTATTTATTTATTTATTTACTTTGAACATGACCTACTTTCTTGTTTCTTTGTATGCCTTGTGACTTTTTGTTGAAAACCGGACATTCAAATCTAATAATGTGGTAATTCTGGAAATCAGATTCTTCTTCTTTCCCAAGGTTTCAATTATTGTTTTTGTTTCTTGCTTTTTATTGTTGCAGGCTGTCTCTGTTCCAAGGATCAGCCTGAGATGCAAACTTAAGATCTTCTCAGGTCTTTCCTGAGCTCACACCTTTCCTCGGACATGCATGGTCACTTTCTAATTTCCCCCACATACACAGTTGCTTTCAGAATGTCCTTATCTTTAAAAACTGTCTATCTCCCAAATGGGGAAAAAGAAAAATGAAGGGGGAGAAAGGGCGCTGGCCACTTAAAACCACTGGAAATCACTTTAGCTTGAGGGGAGGGGGTTACAACAATGAGGGGAATGGAACAATAATTGTCGCCCACCCTCTTTGTCTGCACCTCTGTCATCAGAAGCCACAACCAACAATTAGAGCACAGATCCCCGATACTGGAGGACAGGGTCCAATAAACTGTGTGTAGCTGCTCTAGGAACATGTGTGCAGCTTCCTGCCAAGGGGCTGAGAAACTGACTGAAATTAACCCCAACTTACCGTCCAACCCTTACCCCTGGAAGTTTCAAGCCTTTAATAGACTCTGGAGTTTTAAATTAATTATATTAGACAGATTCTGCCAGTGTCATTGTTGCTTAGGTGGGGAGACAGTTTCCGGTGTTTTCTACTCCTCCAGTCTCCCAGAAATCTCTCTGCTTCCCAGTATTTATCTCCCTCCATGCCTCAGTCTGGATATTTTCTTCTAGTCTATTTTTCAGCTCATTAATTCTCTTTGGAGCTGTGTCAAATATCCAGTTAAACTTATTTACTGGGCTTTCAAGTTCAGTCGTATTTTTCAGTCCTAGAAATTCTATTTAGTTTTTACAATTCCAGTGGTGAAATTCTCATCTTATCATATGCTACTTTGGTTATATTATTAACTTTTTTATTTTTAAAATAAAAAAATCTTTAAGATTTCATTTTTTAATGTTTTTATTTATTTATTTTGAGAGAGCGTGTGTGTGCTAGTAGGGGAGAGGGGCAGAGAGAATCTTAAGCAGGTTTCATGCTCAGCACAAAGCCCAATGTGGGGCTCGATCCCACAACTGTAAGATGGTGACCTGAGCTGAAATCAAGAGTCGGGCACTTAACTGACTGAGCTACCCAGGTGCCCTTTAATTGTTAATTTTTTAAGTCCATGCCTGCTTTCCCTAATATCTGGGCCACCTACTTCTTCTGTGTATATTGTTTCTCTTGGTCATGTCTCTTAATATGTCTGGGTTTGTTTGTTTGTCTGTTTTAGAATCAAATGCTGAACATTTTGTATGAAAATTATAGTGATTCTGGATGTTATATTCCTTCATAGAGGATCCAACCTATCTTCAAAGACAACAGAGAGGCAAATCAGCTCAATTCATTTTGGGACTGAAGTCAATGTTGGTAAGATTCAGCCTATACCTAATTTGTTTTCTTTCTTAGGATATAGTTATCTAGATCTCCTAACAGAGACCCTGAAGTGTTTCTCATGGATTCTCCTTGGTATGCCATGAACTTAAATTTTGGTCTTCTTGGCCCTTGTCAGGTTGCCCAAATCTCTGATCTGGTTTTTATTTACATTACGCAATGCCTCTTAGACTTTTGCCTTGTGCAGCTTAGTTGGCAAATACCTCGGGGGGAAACTCTATTGTGAATACTGGTCTCATTTGTCTCAGCCTCCCTCCTTTATGAAATCTCAGCAATCCCAGACTCACAGGTATCTTCCTTTGAGGTCCTACAATTCATAAAGCTCTGCCTGGACTCAGGTACTTCCTTCTTGTCGTTGCTCTGTGCCAAAATGCGGCAGAGAACCCAAGGATAAAGAGGGAATGGATAAAGTTTGGTTTACCACAGAAAGCATCCTTCTCTGGAACATGATTATTTGAGTCCTGGGTGCCTTAAAAGCCCTCTGATATTTAGGGTAAGGATCATATAAGTCGTTCAGATTTTTCCAGTTGCCCTTGGAGGGAGCAGTGTTGGTCTGCTACCAGCCACCATATCATAGCCTAAAGTGGACATTCTGAACTATTATTGAGTATTTTCTATTTGCCAGGTGCTCTAATTTATCCTTACCTCTGTCACCTCACATTTTTTCAGCACTTCTTTGAAATGCTGAAGCTCAGACAGACTAGGAAACTTGCTCGAAATTTTTAAGAGGCAGAACCAAGGAACATACTTCCACAGCCTCTACAGCTCGACTCTCTGTCCCACTAGGCTCAAAACAGCCTGTCTGGT
The DNA here is from genome assembly GCA_028646485.1 of Cryptoprocta ferox. Lineage (NCBI taxonomy): Eukaryota > Metazoa > Chordata > Mammalia > Carnivora > Eupleridae > Cryptoprocta > Cryptoprocta ferox. The sequence goes on from CM053562.1 coordinate 12,525,727, forward strand.
AATGGTTAAAGATTAATGGTCATTTGGTCCAAGAATAACATAAAATTGGATACCTAAGATCCTGTATAATAATTTTTAATGGAGAAACTAAGATACCTGACAAATTAGAGAGCTCAAAAACCACACCCTTCAAATTTTGAAGGAAATGATTCAGACTTCTGGCTTAAAGGAGCAGAAGATACTCACAAGAAAAATTCCAGAAAGAGGAAAGGATCAAAAGACGAGTGGTAAAAGAAAATGTTTTTGTTTGTTTGTTTGTTTGTTTTGTTTTTAAACATGCTTGTTGGGAGGGATGGTTCTGGTGTTTTAAATATGAAGGTGGACACCAGGTTCCTGAGAAGCAAAGGTATATATTGTATAAAAGAGATGAATAGTGACTTCAAGTGTTTAAGTTAATAGGTCCTGAGCTGCAAAGTGTTGAAATAATACTTGATTTCAGACTTTAAAATTCAAAAATCCATAAATCCCGCTATACCAATTCTTCCTTCTTCTGTAGTGATAAAAAGCAAGAAAAGAATGGCAGGAAAATATGACAACTAGAGGCATTGATAACTACAACTGGTCTTATCTACAGTTATGCCTTTTATACTAAGTTCCTCACATACATGCTATCACCCTTTCGAGATGAGCCAGAAAAAAATAATGTTGCTGAAATTTGTCACTACTGTTTGCTGTGGAGCAAAACTTAAAATAAGGCAGAAAAATAGGAGGATAATATATATACACCTAACCTAACAAGTGTAACTGGCCAATAGGAGACACAGCTAGCTTGTTTACGTATGAGCAAGTGTTAGAGGAAAAGGGAACAATGGGAGAGGAGAAGAGGGAGCCCTGTCTGGAAGTAGGGGTTTGTGCAAGGGCTCCAGAGAAGAAAGCAGGTGGAGAATGGGCCATGCTTGGCTCCAGATTTATGAAAGCGCAAGCCACAGAAGGTTATCCAAAGTGGCACACCCACTGGGGATGCTATAAATAAGCACCAGAGTCAGCTGAAGGGCCTTATGGGTTTCAAATCAGCCAAACGTAGCTGGGCCCAAGGCATTTTGTACCTATCCTGGACTGTAAGAGTCCACCCCACTTTTGCTTGGCTTGGAAACCAAGCTCCAGGGCCCAAAAGTCGGGGCGCCCGCAGAGGCAGCCAGCCAGCCTGGGCCCTCAGCTCAGATGTCTCGTGCAGGGCCAAGAATCCAGTGAGCATGCAGGTTCTCGAATTCTCAGAGTGTGATAGAAAAAACCAGCAGGCTTTGGCTGTCCTGGCGCAAGAATGGAGGGTCAGCAATGGCTTCCCTGGCCGCTGTGTGTGCTGCTTGCCTAGAACCCTTCCCGGTTTTCAGCGTCTTAGTCACATGCCTACGCCTGTCCTTAGAGGATTTTTCTAAAATAGGAAGATCACAGGAATTTAGCCTCCTCTTTCTCAGTGGTGCCCAGAGCTACCTGAAGCCTGGTCATCTGAGCCTAAGAGAAAGAGCAGAGGAAGGAAATTCACATTTGGCGAATAAGGACTATGGTAAGGCACTTCGCTTTTGTTTTCTTACTCCTCCCAACAGCCATGTGTGGTCCATCTGAATTTTCCGGGTGAGAAAGGCTTGAGTTCTTCAGGAGAAAGAAGGTATAGTACCTGCCTGCACATTCATATTTCCTCTGAGGGCATTTGGCAAGGCATCCTAATGAATTATTATGTTTTATATAATGTGAACATTCTATAATAGCATAGCCATGCATTCATTCGCATGTGATGTCGCTTGTTCATTCGCTCCAGTAGGACTTAATCTTTAGTACCAATGCAACAATCACTTAGTGACCCTTCAGTGACAGATTCAATGCCAGCTAGATAAAATAGGCTGACCTTAGTGACTGCCTGGATAAGCCAGAGTTGGTGTCAAAGAGGCAGGAATTTGGGGTAACTCCTCGGTTTCCTACTGGGGAAAGAGGAGAAGCATGGAGAGATTAGGTGAGTTTAGTTTTGGACATGTTGAATTTAAGGTTCCTGCATGAATGAATGAATGAATGAGTGAATGTCAGCAAGAAGACAGCAATTTTTTCTTTCAGGGCTGACTGTATGCTAAGCACTGCGTTAAACAGCTTGCACACATTCTCATTTAATGCTTGCAGATATAGGCCGGTACGGGCCCTGATTAGCCCTATTGGAAAGATGAGTAAACTGAGGCAGAGAGAATTAAGTAACTTGCTCAGTTTGCCCCAGGTGACAGTCAGGAGGTGAGAAAGCTTGAGATTCAGATATTGGACTCACTGACAAACAAGTGGCAGTTAGCGCGTGAAAATCGATGAGATCTTATACTAACAAACAACTTGTTTAATGGAAAGGACAGTGAGGACGAACAGCAGGACTCCGGAGAACATCAAGAGTTAGGGACTAAGCTGAAGAAAAGGAGTACTCTATGAAGACCAAGAAGAAGTGCTCAGAGAAACAGAGGACCAGGAGAAGAAATTTCAAAGAGAGTGTTCGATAGTGTCAGTTACAGCTGAGGCACTTAACAAACTGAGGTCTGAGACTATTCATGGCATTTGCCAATGTCATTACAGATTACAGGTGTCTTTAGCTGAAGCTGGCTCAGTGGTGTAGGCAAAGTTAGTGTCCAGTGTTTGAGGAGCAGACAGCCCCAGTGAAATGGCCCCAGTGAATATGTTGGGCCTCCCAGCCTGGAATAGGATGGAAGCGTTATCAGCGTACTCCTTGGAAATGTGTTTTTAGTCCCAATTTCTTTCATTCTTACAAAGATTCAAAATAATTCAATAGGGCTATTGGACGGAGGTGGGTGGGGGTGAGCATTTACCCACACGTGGGATGTTCCTAAAATGCCACTTATGGCTACACAAACCAGAATGGGACGGGCGAAGGAGAGTTTCTTTCAAATCTGACAGAGACCCTCCTTCTCAGAAACATTAAAATATGGCCACCCTGTAGAATCTATCTTGCATTTCACTCTCTTCCCCTGTTTCATCACTAATGAATATGTAGTAGATTGTCAACCACGAGCAGGAAAACATTTCTACCCCCCAAAGGATATTATTTGCATGAGGGTGGTATTGTCTCATTTATGTGTTGTAGAACCTGTGACCTGTCACATGTGATTATCACGTCAGCTTATTAACACATCAGGGAGTGCAACTCCTGGTTTCTACCTCAGAGGGGAAAATGCTTAGGGCGGGGGACATTCTGCTAGCCAGATGAGGCAGCGTCCAGGAAACCCTGGACAGTAATCAGTACCAAACCTAACTATGAATAGGACCACCCAAGGGCACATGGCTGGAAACCAAACCTCCTTCCTACCTTGGTCTGATCTCTTGTCAAGTTTCCTTCCTAGTCCCAGCTTTGCTCCCACTTGCTTATGGAGGAATCCAGAACAGGCGTTATTTTTCAAAAAGGGTAGGGCAGAAAGAAGGGTTGCAAAGGCACGCTCAGATGCTGGAAGGATCATGTGGAAGAGGGTTCTGTTTGGTGACATCACCCAGAGCTTCGGATTTTTAATAAATATTGATGGATGAATGGATGGATGGAAGTCATAGTGAAAGCCAAGGAAAGATCTACACATGTTCAGAGATTGTGAGCTCGAAATGCTCTCCTTCCAACTCTTCCCAAAAGGAAATCACACGGGGGAAAGCAAAGTAGTGATTAAGGAACTAAACAGGCCACAACGTTCTCTGGGGCCTTCTGAGTTCCCAGGCCAGGCCTGCTGCCTGCTTGCTGAGAGGAGCATGTGCTCTCAGCCACAGCTTCCCTTCCCCTGACATCTTTCTGCCAGATGCTCCTTCTTGAATTCTAGAGGTGCTTGGCTCTCCTGGTTCCTGCAACGTGAGCCCAGAGAACTTTGATCCACCAGTTTTCCCCTCCCTCCACCCCTCTAGTGAGCAAGGCCTAGCGCCTGGACAGCAAGGAGAGGCCAGGCTGCGACCTTGGGCGCTCTGGAAAGGCGCTCTCCTACCCACCTCTGTGTGCCTGAAATAGACGACCCTGTGGCCCTGGCTCTGAGGGTCCCTGAGAGCCTTCTCCTGCCTAGCCAGCTGGCGGCAGGAACCCATGCTTTTCACCATTTTCCTGGGCAAACTGCAGCTCTCCAGTCAGTCTTGAATCTCCCTGTAGGATTATCCGATGGCTTTTAATTACAATCCAGCAAATCCAGAATCTCAGCAAATTACAAATGTGTGTAAACATAATCAGGATGTGGCTTCAATCCACTAGTAATTGTTAATAGAAAAAAACCGGGGTGGGGGGAGGAGGAAAAAACTAAAAAGCCCTAAACAAGTTAAAAAAAAAAAATCCAATCTCCAGGGTCTATGCCTAGGGGATTTGCTTTTTTGGGGATCTTGCCGGCCGGCACCAGCCCACCCTGCACCCCCCGTCCCCCTGCGGTGATGCGGGGGCGGAGGCTGGGGTCTGTGGGGCATGACCCCTGCAGCGGCGGCCTACGGGATGCCCTGGGCAGGAGCTGCTTCCGGAGGGCTAAGAGCCCTGCGAGCCTTTCGAGCCTTTCGCTCCTTAGGATTCCAGAAAACGAGCTCCCGGGTCTGCGAGAGGGGGACCCTGCTGCCTGCCTCGAGACCCTGTCCCAACACGGGCATCTCCCTTTCCCAAATTCCAGTTTCTGGACCCTGCCCGCCCCTCCCTCCCCAAAGGCCATCCCAGTCGCTGGAGCAGGTCTCCCAGGCTCCGGCCTTCAGAGCCGCTGCAGGGGTCGCTCCGCCAGCGCTGAGCGAACCCCGCGCAGGCGGCGGTAGTTTGAGCTCTCAGTCCCGGAGACGTCTTAGGGAAATGTTGTACATAGAAATTTCTATACAATATAACATACATACACACATACACATATTTAGGCGACAAATGTTAAGCAAATGTGTCTGATGTTTTTGTGGAAACCGTTAGCATCCTAGTTGGTAGTGGCAGGACTGGTTGGTATTATTACACGAATGACAAGTGGATGATATTAAGGGAGTGCCCGATCCCTCCCGAGAACACGCGGGAGTCGAAGTGGAGACTTCCGACTCTGTTTCCAACGGCCCATCCCTGATCTCCCCCGTCGCTACCTCTCGGTCACTAAGCAGACCGCCCGACCGCATACCAGGGACAAGACAACTTTCTCCGAAGCGCGATCTTCCGCGACTGGCAGATCGCTGGGTCTCCAGGGCAAGCAGCGCGGTTCCGGGGGCTGTCAGAGCCGCACGGCCTTCTACCCAGCCCTTTGTCACGAAGGGCAGCTCGGTCCGTGTCAGGACGGAAAGAAACGTGAAATTCAACTGTAAATGAGGGTAGGGAAGGAGGCAGAGGCCGGGGCCCGTTCCAGGTCGGGGGCGGCTGGCCCGGCTGCGGGGACAAACCCAGCAGTGCCTGGCGCTCGGCGCGCAGGGACAGGCGAGCCGGCCGCTCGGCCTTGCCCCCCCAAGCTCATCCAGCAGGACCTCGGGGGGAGAACCTCTGCGCGATTAAGTCGCGTCCGTTCGAGCGAGCGGGTGGCCCCGCCGCGTGCGGCGCTCGGCTTGGGCTCCGGGAGGCTGCGGTGTCGGAAATCCCCGCGGAAGGCGTGGGGCGCGGCGCTCGCCCTCGGCGCGGGCCCCCCCGGGGGCGCGTCCGCCTCCCACCCGCGTCCCGCTAGCCCCGCCGCGCCGCTCGCACCGGCCCAGACGCGGACAGATGTTTGCTGCTTACAGCCCCGACCGCCGGGGAGACGCAGCGACGGGCGCGGCGCACCGTGCGGCGCTGGCGGGGCTTTGGGCTCCCGGTCGGGGGTGCGCAAGGGCCGGTGGGGGGGGGTGCGGGGAGGGTGAGGGGATGGAAAGAGGAGGGGGCAGTGGGTGGACTAATGATGAAAAAGTCTCCTCCATCCCGGCTCCTTAATTAAATGCATGGAAAGAACCGAGGCGAGCACATCTGGTTTCAATCTGCAGCCCTTTGATGGCATCAAATGTTCTTTTCCCAGATCAGGGCTGGGAGTTCTGGGCTAACTATGGCCGTTTGGAGCCCAGAAAGCATTTACACACACTCGGACCCTTCTTTCTCTCCAGTCGAGCCTCTCGGCTATAGGAGGAGGAAAAAAAAGGGGGGGGGGAGTCTAGTAATCAAGGCAGTGGGAAAGCGTGTGTGTGTGTGTGTGTGTTTGAAAAACATAAATTGCCACAAATAAGCACTTAATATTTTACTTACTCGTCATATAGTAACTCATTTCTAATGAGACTATTAAAGCTGTTACCAAATTCCAACAGGTCATGAAAAAAATCCCTCAGCACCTCTCTGTTCCTTGTCAAGTTAGGGCTAAGCAGACGGACGGCAGAGCATTATCCGTAGACTTGGGGGTTCCTCTATCCCTCCCCGTCCTTCCTCTTACCCCCCTCCCCCGCCCGCCCAGGCACCCGGGCGGGACCCTGAACTGCGCGGGAACCTTGCCCCGCCGCTCGCTCCAGGAGTGCCCCTGCCTTTTCTGCGCATCTGGGCAACGCGACCCTCCCGGCTTAGCGTCGTCGCCTGGGGAAGCGACCTTGGCCGCACCAAAGAGGTTACGAAATTGGCCGGGGTGGGGGGAGGAGGGAGCAATTTTGCTGCACTCGGCGAGTCCTTTCCTCCAGCTAAATAAATATGTAAATTTCCTACTGCCCTGGCCCCGGGATTCCGAGCGCCGGGAGAGCCTCGAGCCGATTCGGCGCCTTCCAGGTCTCCCCTAACCTGCCTTTGGTTTGCGGAACAAGCGTGGGAGAGCCTCCCATTATTATCGCTCCTGTTATTTTATTACATTATTTAAGAGGCTGTCTCTACGGAGCCAAACGTAGCTTTAATTTGCTTGCTCTCTCCTTCATTCTCTCTCAGACACTCCCCACCCCCACTCCCCAATACTGTTAGAACTGCAGGAAACGCTTTAAAAAAAAAAAGGCAGAGAGAGAGAGAGAGAGAGAGAGAGAGAAGAAAATTTGATTGAGATAGTTGTGGATTTTTTCCAACAAGTTTCCCCGCAGCTGTTATCAAAACATGCAAATGAGATTTTCCAACAGGATCTTAAACAAATCTGGAGGAGTTAATGCCCAAGCAAAATAATCAGCCCGTTTGAAGTGACTGTGGGTTTCAGTTTGTCTTTTCTCCCCGTGATACTATTGCAGGGGAATGATAATTAGACCTTTACTTAAAAAATCCAAAGGGGCTCTCTCGCTTTCTCTTCCCTCCCTTTTCGCTCCCTCCTCCCTCTCTGGCTCCCTCCCTCTCTCTTTCTCTCTTGCTCAGATGTTGGCAAAGGGGGTTTTCTTAATCAGACTGTTTTTTGGTCCGAGGGAAAGGAGGAAGAAGGAGATTGTGATGGAGAAAGGGGGTCTGTAAAACGTCAGGCACCGCACAAAGGCTTTGCCACGTAATTACAGGCTCCTATTAAGTCGAGATCTGCCCTCCCAGGGGTCTCCAATTTTCTTGTATTCCCTACAAAGCCTCCTCTGCATGCCAGTTTGTGCCTTTTGAAGTGCCAGAGAGCTTCTTGATCCAACTGAGAAGGAAAAAGGAGCTCAGCAAGAAGAGGGGGAGAGAGAGAAGGGAAAGGGGGGAAACCCACCACCACCACCCTCCTTCGGACTCTTGAAGCCCTTTTTTTTTTCTTCCTACGAAAAGTAAAGTGAGAATCCTGCTCTCCAATACATCTGCAAGACATCACCCTCTCCTCCTGAAACTTTAGTCACTCCTGAGAATCCACAGGAGTGCAGAGAGGGGGAACACGTTTTCTTGAAGATGTTTTAAAGCTGGAACAAGCCTTCTTCTGTTGGTGCTTGAACTCTTGCCTGGGAATAACTTTTTTAACCTTGAAAAAAAAAAACCACTTTGATTCTTCTCTCTTCTTCTGTTTGCCTAACTCCCCCGCCCTGCTGGCCTCCCCTTTCCTTTCTCCCCCTTATTATTATTTTTAGTGTGTGCGTGTGGACGCTTTTGGAGAGCTGGAAGGAATTTTTTTTCTCCTTACTTGAACATAGGGTGACTTTTTAATTTTATTTTTTGGTGTGGATTATCTCCTTGGACCGCGCCGGACTTGGCCTCAGGAAAGCAACCGAGGCTGTCGAAGGCTGTTGGTGCAGAAAGCTCTGCTCTGCAGAAGGGGGTCCCCCCGCCCTCTTTCCAATTTTTTTTGTCCTTCCCCTCCTTCTCTCTCTCCCTCTCTCCCTCTCTCTCTCTCTCTCCCTCTCTCTCTCCCTCTCTCTCTCCACTCCCCCCTCTCTCTTCCCCACTCGGCTCCTCTCCCCCCTCGCGCCCACAGCGTTTGGTGTTGATTCGAGCGGGAAGAGGGGGGTGGGTGGGATCGGAGGGGGAGACCATGACCTCCAGCTACGGGCACGTTCTGGAGCGGCAACCTGCGCTGGGCGGCCGCTTGGACAGCCCGGGCAACCTCGACACCCTGCAGGCGAAAAAGAACTTCTCCGTCAGTCACCTGCTAGACCTGGAGGAAGCCGGGGACATGGTGGCGGCGCAGGCGGACGAGAGCGTGGGCGAGGCCGGCCGGAGCCTACTGGAGTCGCCTGGACTCACCAGCGGCAGCGACACCCCACAGCAGGACAGTGAGTGAGGGGCGTAGGCCCGCGGGAGTGTGTGTCCGGGACAGGGAGGGCTGGGGGTCCCGGCCGGGCGCCTGCAGCCCGCCGGGGCCGGGGCGGGGGGGAGGGGGGTCGAAAGTCGGGGGCGAGGACAGGAGGTGGCAGTGGCCGGAGGAAGGGCCGGTCACAGACGGGGAGGAAAGGATGGGGAAAGGAGGGCGCTGCCGAGGGCGTAGCCCGCGCGGGCGCTGCAGGGAGAGGCCCGGAGGTCGGGATCGGGGACTCTGCCCGCCGCGGACTGTTGCTGAAGCCGCCTTTGCCTCCGCTCAGTACCGGGCGAGCACTGCAAGGCGGGGCAACGGGGCTGGCTGGGACAGGGTCCCCGAGGGCTGTAAAGGCGGGGAGCCTGCCCTGTGCAGGAAGACGGCGGGTTAAAGGTGCTGGCTGAGCCGAGTCGGGAGGGCCCCTCGAGGGTCCCGAGTGCTGGTTCGGAGGCAGGCGGGGCAGGAGAGGAGGAGGGCACGGTGCGCGGCGGCGACACCCGCGCGGCCCCAGCGACACACGGCGCGCGGGGGCTCCGGAGGCCGGGGCGTGCGGGAGGGCCGAGCCGCTCTCTGTCCCCGGCTGTGGCCGCACTCCACCTGCAGTTGGGTTTGGGACCCTCGGCAGTATGAAAGGCCTGTGCCTCGGGAAGACTCAAAGGGAGTGTCCTTAGGGGTGAAACCCGAGCTCCCGCCCCGCACGATCCCGCACCGGAGAGATGCGCTGGGGAAGCGCGGGCCCCAAAGCCGAGCCTGGTGTCACAGTCGAGGAGCTCTCCCTATTGGCCCTGAGACCTCGAGAAAAGCCCTCGTACAGTCTCCCTTCCCCATCCTTCCCAACTGATACCGCGTCGCCAAGGAAAGCTCGCCTGGCCTCACTAACCATGCCTTAAAGAGTGCCTACAAATGGATCCCTACGTTCTGGAGTCTGTAACAGACCTGTCACCTGGCTCATCCCAGGTGACAAGGGGCTTGGTGTTTCCTCCTTGAGATTTCAAGGGTCTGAACTTGGCTGGACGTTTTTAAAGGAAGCTAATACCTTCCCGTGTCATTATTTATTTTGTTTTCAAATTTGGAACCTGTAGACGCGGGCATTCCATGATTTAAAAAAAAAAAGCCAATATCAGACTCTCGGGAAATAGACAAAGCAAACAGGACCCACCCGGGGACAGCTGGGCACAGAGTCTGGGCAAAGTGCTGCAATGAGGCAGGCGGCACAGACAACCCTTCCTCGGGCAGGCCGCCTGCCCCTCGCCCAGCTTCCTGGGGCCAGGCCTAGGATCCCCTCAGTGTTTTCCAGCCCAAATCGAACTGAGGTCGATCCACCCCACGTATTTCCAGAGGCAGAGGGCGGCGGGGTGTTTGGGCTGATGGAAATGTCTCCGGCCTGTCACTACAGAAAGACGGCCAGCTCTGAGGAATAAAGACCCGGTGTCCCCAAGTCCCAGGGAATGGCTGGGCACAGCGGCGGAGGCTCTCTTGAAGATATTGGTGCCTGGAGGGGGTAAAGGGGAGGGGGTTGCTCGAGCTGCACGCGTCCGCAGCAGGAGTTAATTGTTTGCGTAGACACTTTGAGCTCCAAGAAAATGCGCGGGGAAACAATGCGATTGTTTTTTAAACGTTTAACTAGGGGAAATGTAAGTATGCAAAACACAGGGAGACTAGTATTCCGAACCTCCAAGTGCCTATCACCCGGCGTCGCTAATTCCGCGCCTTCCGCGGTGCTCGTTTCTCCCTGGTTAATTACTAATCGCAACTTTTAACGCTGTTCGGAGAACTGGAGGCTGGACCCACAACCGAAAACAGGGTCGTGAAGAAACTGCCGCGTGAAAAGACCAGGTTGGGGCGGGCGAGACCAGCCAGTGTTGCTTTACCCCTAAAACAAGCAGAGGGATGTGAAGAGCAGGCCCAAGGCCGGTGGTCACCGCAAGTCCGGGGGCCCGCGCCGGCCGCGATGGGCGCTGGATACTGCAGGGCTGGAGGGCCGCCGAGGGGACTCCACGAGAAGGGAGCTCGGGGTCCTGGTGGCCTCCTAGTGCGAATGGAACGACTCTGGGCTGTGGAGGCCGCCTGGGGAGCGCCCTCCAAGCTGAGGTGTAGGTGGCTCCTGTGAGACTCAGGCCTGGCGTGGCCAAGGTCTCGCTGCGCACGTGGCGTCCGCGGTGGTAATAGAGGACACAAAAAGGGCAGCCGGCAAAGTTGGGGCCCGTGTGTCCCAAGGGAAGGGGATGAAAACTTCGGGAACCTGCCCAGTTGGTTCTTGAACACCCTGAAAGGAAACTGAGGTTCTGATGCCACCCGAAGAGAGGATGTTTAAGGAAGGATGGTGGACAGACAGTTCCCGGAAAGAGGTAGCAGAAATGCAGACCACGGTGATGGGGACAAAGTGACCAACACTTCGGGCTGGGAAATTAGTAACAGCAACACAACACAGGCCTGGCTTTCTGGCAATGGCTGGGGCCTATTCTTCTAACAAATAGTTGTTGCTTTTAGAAGCACTGTTTCCTCAACCTCCCCACTCATCTCTGAGATGAGAATACGAAGGTCTGGTGAGTGGGTTGATAGTGTACAGGAGGACCCTTGTCCTTAGTCCTTGGGTCCGCCATCAGGGTCTCGAAGGAAGCTGCTGTGAGCTACTTGAGTCAGGACCCCAGTGGGCAGTGACGCTCAGACAGTGAGTCAGAGAGGAGCGGAGTCTTCAGGCAGAGGACTAAAGCTGGGCTCTGAGCCTAAAGGGGACAGAGAACCACACCAAGAATCGGGTGCCCATTGCAGTCTACCCCAAAGTGGAAACCATAATTTCCTTCAGAGGGATGGGACACGTGTCAGAGACGTGGTTTACTCTCCCAGCGACATAGAAACGCGTTTTTCCTCAATTTCCTTTCCAGCTATAATTAGTAAAACAAGTTTCATTTGCAATGATATTGCAGATTTTCCAGTTACAACCTGGGCCCACCTTAGCAAGGAGGGATTAAGTACTGTCCAAAGTGAGAGCTTCTCGACGACCTCTGTCACTCCTCAGCGCCGTTCTGTTCCTTCCTGGGTTGATATACATGGCACTTTCCTCTCTGTAGAATGATTTCTTTTGACTTTTGCTGATTTTCCCAGCCCAGTACATTTCTCAGACTTCTGGGTTCAAATGCCTTAAGTGTTTAAAGAAACGGTTCTTTAACAGTTAGGAATCCAGTGGCTAATGGGGGAGTGTGGAGTGTGAAGGGGGGAAGCCAGGGAGAGGAAAGAGGAACAGGTCATAAAAATAGGCAGACCTGCTCCTAGGAGGACGGTGCATCCCGCTGTCATTTCTTAATCTGAACTTCTGCAAACTCTTTAAAAAAAAAAAAAAGCGCGCCCGCCTTCCACGTTCCCAACCCTTAAATTAGTGAAACCAGATTGTCCTAATAAGACCTTTTGTTGAAAACACATGTAGTCATAAAAAGGTAGACGGAAAGTCAATTAGACACGCGTGCACACACGCACACAGTCCCAACCCGGTGCTAAGTGTGCACCGGGCGCAGCTGGGCTCCGGGCCTCGGCGGGATGCAAATGCAGAACAGCGGCGCGGGAAATCGATTTGTCACAAAGGGAGAGGTGTAAACGCAGCAGGAAGGGGTCGCCCGCCACACTCCCCGGGTTCCGCTCCGCTGTCTCCTCCCGGCCAGAGGTACGCCCAGGGGAGCGGGAACGTTCTCTAGGGTGCTCCCTCCTTGGAGTTCACATCGTAATATCAATTGCCCTGGAGTTTCAGCATTTGTAACACCCGTGGCGCCAGAAATTGTTGCGGCACCACCCTGGGGCCCTGGGGCCCGTGCTTGCACTCTGAATTTGGGTCTCAATGATCTTGATTCAAAGAGGAACTAACGAAATATGTCATCTGAAGGGTAGCCTGGACATTTTTTCTCGTTATAGGAGGCAGTGAAATCCAGAATGGAGGCAGGTCACGGAGCCCCTATGGTCGCAGGTCAAGTCCAGAGAAGAGGTGGTAAATCCTGGTTAACAGGAGGGAGCAGGGCGCTGGATGGCCTCCTTCTCTTAATATTTTGGAAAATTTGACAGTCTGGTGACTCTCCCCCGCCTTGGGAAGAAGGGCAGCCCAGAATGTGAAGGTCAGGGATCCGGCCCTGTATAGTCCGAGGTCCGAGGCTGCCAATACTCGCTGGGGTTCCAGATCCCCCAACTTTCGAACACAGTGAGCCAGTGCCTCCACCCTTCATGTACCTGAGGAAGCCCCTTCCAAGACTCCCGAGTGCCTCTGCCGCATCTTAGGCGGCACGCACCCGTGCGTTTTGGCACGGCGACCTTTAGGGTTCCCTGCATACTTAGGGTCACCAGAGGCCCAGCAGTTCCTTCGTCTTCCCAGGGGCGTCATTTTAGATTTTACAGCACGAGTGAACAAATCATCTCCAAACGAACAAGGTATCACATACGCCCCCCTCCCCTGCTGGGAGGAGGGGTGGGGGAACCCAGCAACTTCAGAACCAAAGATACCTTCCTACTCCACTGCCTCCGATAAGCTGAGATCCAAGTCTTGGATGGCGCTCCCGGCCAGCACCCACCTCGGAGACCTTTTTTCACTTTTAAATGGCGTCTGTAGATGGTCAACTAGAGGTCAATTGGATTTTTATTTTAAAAAATGAGTTTCATTTCCAATTGCTCTCCCATACCCTGTTTACGCGCTCCCTCCTTCAGCATGGACCGACACCCCAGGTGACCGCTAGCCCCGGGAGAACTCCGCTCCTTCGCAGGCGCTTCGGGGACCCGGGTACGGGGATGTCGCAGGTCTGTGCGCGCTTGTGCGCGCAAGGCGATCCCCGCGTGCCTCCTGTCTATGGCGGTGCCGGCTTTCAGCGGTTCTAAGATTATGCATTTATTTTTTATTCTTTGAGAGATGGAGTTAGAAGAAGCACTAGGAGGTATAATTTTTTTAAATAGGGGGAGTAGTGTTTATAGAAAAGGAGATAAGGCTTGAGTTTTGCTTCTCCCCTCCCCACTCCTCCAGGGGGTAGAAGAGTTTCTTGGGGAAGAACTCAACCGGGAAGGAAAAGTAAAACTTGGGGCTCAGCATCCTCTATTCAAGTCAATTCGTAAGGTCGACCAACAGGATTCTTGGAGTATTCCTCTGAGCTAGAGATTAGACATTTCCATGAAATATTTGGATAAGGGGCCAACTTCCTGTGTCCACTTGGTGTCCAAACATTTACAGAACTACCTGTGAGAGAGTGCACATCATTGTAATCTGATTGGGTGCTCTGCACCGAATTGTTTTAATTTAACACAGGGGCAGGGCCGAGTACCACCCCCAACCGTTTGCCTTTAACTGGCTTTTCAGCAATACGGAGAGGATGTCTATGTGAATAGCATCAGTGTTTATCCACAAGAATTTGGATTCTTGTAATTTCTAATAGCCCCACGAGCAGGCTAACAACACTCAATTAAAAACTATCTCAAACCATAATGACAGTATCAACAAACTGTCACAACCTTCTTTTCTCTAAATGCTGTTTCTCATTAAATCAATAAATGCAGAGATGCATTGCCGAGACATCTGAGGAGGGACAGTCATCGGCGTTCGGGAGCAGCGGGTTCGCTTCCCACCTGTAGAAGTTTTTGAGCAAGATGTCTCTCCACTGGAGTCTGAATATTAGTAGATTCCTGGCATGGTCATTTTGCCTAATTTAGTGAGGCATCCCTGAGGAAGTAGTTGTACAGAAAAATGATGAACTATCGATTTGAGCTTTAGGCTTAAAAAAACCCCACTACATTTCACTTGTCCTGGAATCACTTTTCTTGAACAAATATCTGGGAAGCCGATTTCAGGGAGGATAGTCACTTTAAGGGCGGGGTGGGGAACAAAGGCACAAACAATGGTTGGTGAAGGAAATTTTATGAAAGAAAATAAAGAAAACTCGTCAGAACAAATCAATCACACGCACAAGTGACGTCTCAGAAGAGTCCAGGGACAATCAGAATCTTAAGGGTTCTGCGCCCTGCAGTTCTCAGAGACAGGAATAAAGTCATGATCAGAAATCAGTCCTCGGGTCCTGGATGTCCCAGCCTCTTTGCTGCACCACGTAATGAGGGAGCCCTAATTCCCAAGATCATTGAGGCTTATTTTTGCCGTTATTGATATCCCCAGGCTCAGCTCCAAATGAGGAACGAATTTGAAAAATATGTCTTCATTGGAATCCTCACGATTTGCGTTATTAGAAAGGACAAGGATAGGTCCTCGGGTTCCTATTTTGTGTGCTTAGAGCTGTTTGCAAGCGATTGGGAATTTTCTTAACGGGCGGGCGAGGAGACCGTATTAAGGAAACTTCTCGGCAGGAATGGAGATCACACCAGGCCTGAACTGCAGGCTGTGCATTTTAGGGGAGAGGGGGAGGTGGAGGAGGGAGCGGATAAAGCAAAGAAGAGTTAATCCAGAAAAATCAATGAAGACTCAGATTTTAACTTTTAAAACAGAGCTTGACATTGTCTTAGATTTTCATGTTTTTCATCTGGGCCGGAACAAAGATGCAGATGCCCCCACCCTACCGCCGCCCTTGCCTTCCCAGTTCCCAGGGCGGTGAGGCGGCTGGCTGTTCCCAGCAGGGTGGGATGTGCAAGCCAGCCTGTTGGCCGAGCCCCTACTTTCCTTCTCCTGCTGAAAGGGGGCGCATTCCTCCTAGGACGGGGCGAGACAGGCCCTGCCTTCCACAATCCTTGGGCTCTGTCAGGAGCGCGACACGCTGGAAGACCCATCTACACAAGTAGTAACAGATAGGAAATATCCATGTCATGAAGACACTCCAGGGACTGCATAAATGTATGCTATCCATGCGTTTTAACAGAAACATGGAGTTAGCTGGCAGGAGTCCTGCCTTTCTTGCCTTTGACATGAGGGTGGTCAGGATTCCAGGAAGGGGGACCAACGAGGTGAGACTAGATGCCCCTGGTCAGTGGGTGCTAGGCATGGTGCCTGGGAAGGAGAAGCTTTGTCTCTCTGGAGGGGAGTGAGATATTTCTGGATATCAACTCCAAGTGCTTAAAGAAACAGGGGCAGATTGGAGAGGGGGACGGCTGGCATGTTAGGGAGGTGCTGCCAAGCTGTAACACACATTCTCACTGTACCCCAATCTTCACATAGGGCAGACACTGTCCACCCTAGAGTCAGGCCCTGGGGCTAGGGGAACCCTCTTTCCCTCAAAGGAAGAAAAACAGCTACCCCAAGTCTTGTGTGTGTCTCCAGATCTGACCCCTGGCTTTCACTCATCCCCCCTTTTTTAGGCAAATGACTTACAGGACATATGAGGAAGATTCTTAACCCCCTTCTGTAAATCTTGGGATATTCTCCTGGTCTCCCCACCACACCCTGAATTTGGAGGTCAACAAGGCCAGGCAATAGTGGGAGCAACGGATGGGCAGAAAGAATACTGTGTTTTCTTAGCAGCTGCTAACCAGCACCTTAGCAGAGGTGGTGGTTAATACATACCTTCCAAGATATTCGGAGCTTGGGTGTTCCGAAGTGCCAGGCCAGGGCTGCAGGGGAAATTACATTCCCACACACGTTTGTCCGAGAGTAAGAACATTCACCCCATTCACTTAATTACTCATCATCAGTCATGTCATTATATTTTAAAGGACCTCACAGTGCTGGAAGGTGGTGTAGTTATAAATAAGCATAAAAGCAGATGGGCGCTCTCCCAGCACTCTAAATATATATGGGGAGGCCAAATCTTTTCAAAGAGGATTCAGATATACAACTTAAAGGCCAAGGGGCCCAACTCAATCAAACTTTGAGCCAAGACATGCTAAGTTTAATCAGCTTGACTATGGGGCAAACTGAAAGGCTTCGCCAGCACTTCGGGTTTTACAGACAAGCCCATTTTCTCAAATTTCCATTGTATTTATCCACACAAATTCATGCTAGGGTGCGAAGGGCTTGCTGGAATTGGCCTGGGCCTGTGGCGGGGGAGGGGAATCAGTGTCCAGCCTCCTGCCCTAGTCCACCATCCTTTTCTTTCCATGCCCTGGGCCCCGACTGGCTGTCCAAGGTATGTGTACTGCAGAGAAGACTCCTGCCTACAGGCCACGAAAGCCCCCGAAATGCTGTTTCCTAGAATTCTCAGAAAAGAAGAGGGTCTGTTGAGGTCAATGGTATATATAACATAACCAAGCATTTTCACGTATTTTTTCTCTCTGATATTTCATTTTTATAATAGCGTACTTAGAGACTGCTTGGAGATAGAGGTTGGGGGAACTGGTTACTATTCTGTTTCTTTTTCAGGTAACTCATAAATACATGAAGTTGAATGTTCCAGTGGATATAGGTATTGAATCGAAATCTTTATGCCTGGGCGTTGACATGTTGTCATTAATCCAGACTGGGAGGTGACTCTAAAGAATTGTGTACATCGTGATTTTTCTTTCCATTTTCCACCAGGGCTACTATCCTAAAACCTGTCTGGGTCACAGTAGTCCCACACCACTGGGACAGCTGCTAAACTGTTACCTGGGCTCAGTGAATGCTTAAGTGAATGAAAGACCTCCCCATCTTTAGTGGATCCCCCTTCTAATCCAGGCAAGCACTAGGCCCTCTCTACTTCCCTTCCCACTTTATATTGTTTCCCTCAGAGATCTCCCCCAGGCTCACCATTTCAGCATAGGTCTGCATTCTAATGGCTCCCAGGTTTCAGATGCAAGCCCCACCTTGCAACTGCGGATCCGTATGCAGTGACCTGTCCAACATTTCCATGTGACCGTCACAAAACAACAACAAAACGTGGCACTATTGAGCTCCCTTTCCCCAATCGGATCCCCTTTTAGCTTTTCCTGTTTTTCCATTATCACAACCCAGGGATGCAAACCTCAGAAATTACAGGCTCATCCTGCCTGCTTCCTTTCTACCTCTGGCCAATCCAGGTCCGAATCCCAACAAGTGTACCTTCTAAAATCACTAGCGCGTTCTGGGTTTCCATCCATGTCCCAGCATTCACACATGTGCAGACCAGAACTGTTCCCCGACTTATCCCTAGCATGCTAGTTAGGCTAAGACATTTCCCGAGTCCTCTGGTCTCCTTTCTGCTTCTCTCACTTCTGGAGATGTCTTTGCTCTGTGTCTCTTTTTGCAAACCCACTTGTGCTCCCTCGCAAGGTTCTGCTCCCATCACCTCCTTGAGACTCTTTTCCTTAACTGCTCCATTTCAGACCAAGCAAAGCCCTTCCCTTCACACTTACAGTAGAAGTAACCAGCACTTCTACAAGTATTGCTTCATTACTTTCTAAATATGTTACGGTTGTTAATTTATCCTGAGGGTTTTCTTAAGATTAGAGATTTTTGTAGGGAGGCGGGGAGGCATATTCCATAGTATATATAGCAAAGCTGTTGTAAGTAAATATATAGATTTTATTTATTTTTATTTTTTTTATAACGTGGTTCTGCTGGTTTTGCAATCTCTAGCTGAGAGTAATGTTTTAGAAATAAAGCATGGGGCGCCTGGGTGGCTCAGTCTGGTTAAGCCCCCTACCTCAGCTCAGGTCATGATCTCATGGTTTGTTAGTTGAAGTCCTGCATGGGGCTCTGCACTGACAGTGTGGAGTCTGCCTGGGGTACTCTTTCTCTTTTTACCTCTCTTGGCCCCTCCCTACTCACTCTCTCTCTCTGTCTTTAGCTCTCAAAAAAAAAAAGTAAAAAAAAAGTATATATATATATGAGCATAACACCAAAGTGCAATAGTGCTCATTTTAGAAACTATATTATTGTACATTAAAAAGTTTAAATGGGAAAGTAAGGTTACCCATATTTCACCACCCTGAGTTAGACACACTTCACAGTGTGGTGTTAAAATATTTCCTTTTTATTTTTTACACAATTTTTATATTAATGTTCTCCATGACTGATTTTTCTTAAACCAGTGGAGGATTTTTTTTTTTTTGAAAGAGTAGGGGAGGGGCCGAGGGAGAGGGAGAGAGAGAATCCCCAGCAGGCTCCACACCCAGCACAAAGCCAGACGCAAGGCTCTATCCCATGCCCCTGAGATCATGACCTGCACCAAAATCAAGAGCTGGAGGTTTAACCAACTAGGCCGCCCAGGCACCCCAATGGAGGAATTTTTAATATCATTGTGTTTCCCCCCAGTTAAGAACATACACAAACAAGTAACCCACTTGCTCTCATCAGAAAAATTCAACAAGCACACAAACACCAAACAGCAGCTCCGCAAGGATTGTGAGAGCCCTGACGTCACAGCCATTTCCCAGAATCCTCAGGTGCCGGTGGGTTCACTTCCAGCAGCGAAGACCTTCGAGTAAACAGTTGCTGTTTCTTTTCTGCTTGCTCTAGCTGGGAACCTTCCCGAGACATGAGCACATGTCTCCTTTTAAAATTGGAAAAGCCTGCATAATACTTAAAGGACATTCTGGGACCACAGATGGGGAGCTACTGCTCAAAAAAATTAGTTTTTATGTAGTTTGCTAAGGAAGAGCTCCACACAACTGGTAGGGAGAAAGTGTCTTAAGGGACTGCACATTTTCTATTATGGTAGATCTCTGGATCTTGATGTTTCTTTTTAAAAAAGTTTTTAAATATTTATTTTTGAGAGAGAGAGAGAGAGAGACAGAGACAGAGCGTGAGCAGAGAAAGGGCAGAGAGAGAGGGAGACACAGAATCCAAAGCAAGCTTCAGGCTCCAAACTCTCAGCGCAGAGCCCAAGGCAGGGCTCGAACTCACAAACGCCCCTTGATGTTTCTTTTAAATGTTTTAAACTCATACATGCTTTAGTAAAAAAGGAGGAGGAAGATGACATTTATTTCTCTATATACCTTGTATAATGATGATCAGGTAGGATAGTGACACATTTCAGCACACAGCAGTGTGTCTGATAGGAGAAGCACTTATAAAAATAAAAAAGATAACGCATTTATCCATATATGAAAGTCTACAGTCCTTACTTCAAGTGATAATTACAGAGAAAATATAAATTGTTATTATGAAGTAGACTTCAACATCGTTCCCAGGCAAGTCGACGTTAAAATATTTGCCTGATGAATGCAAATATTTTCTTTAAGGCAAGTATTAACAAGTGATGTAAAATCACGTGGAGCAAAATTTTTAAAATATGAATTAGATATATCTTAATAATGAATCTCCCTTTCATGAGAAAGGGGGGGCAGAGAGAGTAATCTTGACATTTGAGGATTAAAAAACCGCACTCGCCCAATAAAAGTTTCTGCAGTTCCCCGCGTCGCCTATTTCTGAGGGAAGAAAGAACCACCCAGAGAGGTCTTTGCCTGTAACCAGATGTGCTGTTCAACAGCTCTCCTCAAGTCTGAGGGAAGACCACAGGATGAATCCTCAACACATTTAAGAAATAAAACGTAATTTAGTTCATTAATCATGAAACTGAAATCTGCAGTTTTGTTCCACATATTTCAAAGGCTGAATCCCTTCTGACAAGAGAAACAGAAAAATCATACCATGCACGCTTGACTGTTAGGAGTCCGTTCTTAGTTTCCCTCAGGGAAGAAGAGATTTTTCTGGATGTGATCATTTTTACTCAGAATATATGGAGCGTTATTTAAATGCAGGGGTTTTCTCTCCTCTTTACCCTAACATTCTCCTTTCTCAGGGTGGTAAGAATATCTGTTTTCTGCCCTGTTTTGGAATTTTTGGTTTGGAGAATCAGGGCTATCTTGAGCAACCAGGAAATTCCAGATGTGTCTGGGTAGGCTTTAAAGTACAATCCTTTTAACTGAATTACTATATATACTCTGGGTGTGGGAGGATTTAATTCTTTTCCCTGATTACTTGTATAAGTTAATGTCTTATTGTGTCTTAAAGAATTAATAACACTAATATGAATAAGAAAGCTTGTGGGGTGCCTGGGTGGCTCAGGTCATGATTTTGTTTGTGAGTCTGAGCCCCGTGTCAGGCTCTGTGGTGACAGCTCAGAGTCTGGAGCCTGCTTCAGATTCTGTGTCTGTCTCTCTCTCTCTGCCCCTCCCCCACTCATGCTCTGTCTCTCAAAAATAAATAAAAACATTTAAAAAAAGAAAGCTTGCTTCACAAACTCTATGAATGCTATTATGTTTTATTATAAAACCAGTTTTTTTGCTATTGTGTTTTATTTAATTTATTTAATGCTATTATGCTTTATAAAACCAGAAGTAGGTAGGGGTAGCATAATTAGTTTCATTTTACGGGTAAGGAAACTGGCTTGGAGAATTTTCGTAAGCTACTGTTAAGTGACTTGAATATTTCTCTCTTGAACCCATTTTATTTATTTTTTCATTCTGTCTCATCATCTTTGATGTCAACCAAATTACTGTTCATGTAGTATAGCTCAGTGAAATAATGCTGAGTTATGAATAAGGAGACCAACATGCCACTTCACAACACATGACCAGGCTGCACAATTCTCTTTTCTTTCCTTTGGCTCAAATTCTTTGTTATAAAGGGAACATGTAACTGCTGCACCTGTCTTCCTCATGGGAATGCAGCAGGCCCAAAAGATACTGCCTTTGTGAAAACACTTGAGGAATAAAGAGCCAAATTTATTATCATACATAAGGAATCGAGTAGAAACTCTTTTCTTTTTAAAAATTTTTTAAAATGTTTATTTATTTTTGAGAGAGAGAGAGAGAGAGAGACAGAATGTGAGTGGTAGAGGGGTAGAGAGAGAGGGAGACACAGAATCCAAAGCAGGCTCCAGGCTCTGAGCTGTCAGCACACAGCCCGACGCAGGGCTCGAACTCACGAACCATGAAATCATGACCTGAGCCGAAGTCGGATGCTTTACCGACTGAGCCACCCAAGTACCCCAAGACTTTTCTAAATGAGGTTATCAAGCAAAAGTTTAAAGCTAAGAAGCTGTCTCAGTAAATTGATACCCAGCCCTCCAAAGGCAAGAATCTTCAATTCAGATTTAGGGGCATCAGGGATTTCAAAGCATTTTACCTTGTATTTAGAGAATTCTGTGCTACAGTATGATTCTACAGTTTACTTGCTGGTTGACTTTAGATACATCTCTGGGTCTCGATTTCCTCCCCTAAAAAATGGCACATTAATATCTATTACACAAGTCTGTTGCTTGGAATAATGAAGTAATGGAAACAAAGACCCCAATACCCTACTTCCCATCCCATTGAAAGCACTCAAATAAAGGCTTGCTCTTTTCCTGCTCCCACTTCTTTAACATCTCTGACAAGTGTCACTTATTCCAGGCTCGGATATGTATTCAATGTGGTTTCCCAATCGATGTCGGAAGCCATTGAATGTCACTAAAACTAGGAATATTCCCATGCTCCAATAGTCATGCTCTTACAGTATGTCCCTTACCGAGCGACTAAGTAGACAAATGTTTTTGATCTACGGTCA
Organism: Cryptoprocta ferox; assembly: GCA_028646485.1. NCBI lineage: Eukaryota > Metazoa > Chordata > Mammalia > Carnivora > Eupleridae > Cryptoprocta > Cryptoprocta ferox. Next base: position 12,547,621 of record CM053562.1, read on the forward strand.
GGAACTGATGCCTTACGATTTTCAGTGACGTGCAAAAGCCACACCACGAGTGCCTGGCAGAGCTGGGAGTCCGGCTCAGAAGTTCCCGACTGTGGTCCACAGCTGCAGGCCACCCTTCTCCTCGTTAGCATGAACCAGTAATCTAAATCTCCTTAAACTTTGAGTTGGCACCAACCGTTTTTATTTCCACTTGCTTCATCCATCACCGCGGACTGTACAGTGACTGAAGAAGACAACTGCCTTGCTCTAATTTAGATGCTGAATTTAATGGAGAAGATATGACATATGCTTAGGACATCAGGTGTCAAGACTTCTCGTCTCAGACCTCACACAGCCACTAGGTTTCCTGGAGGCCAACCGTGTTAAATTTTCTCTGTAGTGTAATGTCTCAGACATAGCACTGTCTTACCACCTCTCTGAGATTTCTGTAGGGTTTATTTAATTTTTTATACATGAATAATACTCACCATGCTAACTGTGATCATATGTAAAGTTGCCATTCTTGTGCCAACTGGGGTTTCCTCACCAGTCGAGTAAGATAAACATCTGTCCCCCAGTTTGATTATGTAACCTGCTTTCAGATAGATTGCTTTGAAGTCTGAGAAACCTGGAAGATATGCAGAGTGCATTTCTGTATCGTGAAGCGTCCAGGACTTTATTTTTTTGCCCAACAATTAACAATGAAATCGCTTTGGCATTCTTTGGTAATAGATGAGCATCACCTGTGGGCCTTGGGGAGCCAGTGGGTCAGTATGGGTGAGGGATTTGAACGAATTTGTTGCATGACTTGTGTGCTGGTCTAAAGAAGCAGTTTACCATATGCTTTATGGAAAAGAGAGGCGAGTCATCTTGTGAGCATGCTCAGGGGGTATTAGTCGAGATTAGGAGCACAGATCTGTCAGGAATATCGGTTCTGACATATGGAAAAGTGCATGTTTGCTAAAAATGCTGTGTGTGCTTTACAGTACTTTGTGGTCTCTGTTTGGGGTGTGGATAGCAAGATTCTCCTTTAGAGAATATGAAATCCTTCCTCTTGTATTAAAACTTTCCTTTGGTCCTTGTTAACTTCATTTCCACCTTCTATGTGTCTCCCGTATGCTCTTCATTTCTAATGATTTAGGGGAAAGAGATAATCGGATTCTTTCTCTAATGTGTTTACAATCGAATCCTGTATATCTTAAAGGGTGATATACACCCTTTCGTGTCTTCATCAGACACCAGACACCCTTGGTTCATCTTCATCAGAATGAACTGAAATGTCTTCAAATGCAGATTCCAGGATCTTAGTCTCTAGCCAGTGAATCAGAATCTCCCAAACAAGTGCCCTTTGATGATATTCATATACCATAAGGTTTGAAAACACGGATGTAGACCACGTTCTCTACCAATAGTGATTGGTCGAATGATGTATTTTTGTGTGTGCCGTCCACTGTGTCTTTTGAGGTCCATTGTTATTAAATTCTCCCTAAGCATTAGTCTTATCTCTTCAACCAGGTATGTAACGTCTTCAAGATAAAGGCAGACAGGAAGGTATTTTATACTTCAGAGCACAGATGGTGCTTTTCATATTGTAAATGACTTAATAAGCAGTTGCTGAGTAAATGAATGCATGAATCACTCACTAGATGCCTGGCACTGTTTTCGTGCTTCCCATAGAAAGAAAGAAAGAAAGAAAGAAAGAAGGAAAGCAAGCAAGCAAGAAAGAAACAAAGTAAGAAAGAAAGAAAGAAAGACAATTTAAGGTGAAATGAAGGCAATTATTGAAGGTTGTAGAAATCCTAACTATGACTAATTTTAGGTGATTGTTATCTCAGCTCTTATTCTAGAAGAAAAATGTTGTGCCAAAGACAGGGCAATCTATCACACAGACACTAATATTTACAATTTGGCTTTAGTTTTAAGTATGTTTTCAGATAAAAGTATGCCACATTTAGGAAGTTATAGTTCAGTCTTGTGCATCTCTTTTCCTTACAAAGTCCTTCCTTACTGTTTGATGGTTGATAAAGCAGTTTTCTCCCAATATTTATGCAATTTTGCTTACTTATTCTCTACATGGTCTGAAAAAAAGCTAAGCTTTTTTTGGGTCAGTATATAGAATTTTATTAAACACCATTCGATGAGTGGGATGGATTGCAATGTTTTCTAAACAAAACCCAGAAGTATGAGTTTATAAGGGGCTGCATAACATCATAAACTCATACTACAGAGGAAAACCATTGTTGGGTGTCACATGGCCACTGACTAGACTATCCATCCTCATGCTGGAGGCACCCCTGAGGACCTGCAGAAACTCGTGGGATGGAATTTTCAGATGGTTAAGGTCCTGCATTACCACGTGGAAGCCAAGTCCAGACTCAACCTTGGGCTACATTAGTTATAGACCAGCAGTTCTCCAGCATTAGCACTCACCAGAATCACCTGGAGAGTTGTTAAAACAAGGAGTGCTGGACTCTACTCCCAGAATTTTAATTTAGGAGCTTTTGAGGGGTGGCACCAAGTTGTAATTTACCCTCTTTTTCAGACACTCACTGTGAGAAGGTTGTATTTGAAATTTCAACATAACTTTTCCAGCTCTGCCATGTTTAAAGACAAGTATATTCCATTCGTGGGGGGCTTGGCTTATACTAAAGTTGCATCTGAAACATCTCCTTTTAAGGTATGCTGCAAGGCTTTTGTCTTAAATGGATTTTCTATTACATATTAAGCTTTTTTCCCCCTAATGAAGTATAGGTAATTCATAGATGGCTATCCAAAGAGTGTGTATGTGGGGGAGGAGGGGAGGATAGAAATAGCCTCTTTTAAAAAAAAATTTTTTTTAATGTTTATTTTTGAAGGAGAGACAGCATGAGCAGGGGAGGGGCAGCGAGGGAGGAAGACACAGAATCCAAAGCAGGCTCCAGGCTTTGAGCTGTCAGCACAGAGCCCAATGTGGGGCTTGAACTCAGGAGCCTTGAGATCATGACCTGAGCAGAAGTCAAGCAGAGCTTGACCAACTGAGCCACCCAGGTGCCCCGATAGAAATAGCCTCTTAAATGACAGACTGTTTAACTCATTTGGAAATGCAGGGTTTGTGTGACTTGAGAAAGCTCAGATGAAGAGAACAAGAATGGAGAGCCCTTGCAGAGACGAGAAGGGCCAAAAACCAAAGGGAAAGGCTTGTTTGGAGCCCTATCTACAGCACAGACCACTGCCGTGTAACAAGCCTCTAAGCCCATCTGGGATCCCTTGGTGACATGAACTTTGCTCTAGTGGTTTATGACATCACTGGAGCCCCCTTGGTGGAATTACAACTTCATAACTCACAGTTAGCTGTTGTTTATTTTATATTTAATCATTTGTGGAGCACACTGGCAGCGTACCCAGGGGAACTGTGTGGTTATGGGCCTGCAAATCTTGTCGTTGCATAATTAAGTACGTCAGAAGTAATTCACCAAGTGTCATAACATCCCATATTTCAGACCTTGCGGATGCCCCGGTTGTGATTGTCCTGGAAGTTGTCCCGGCTGACTCACCTTTTCAATGAGTTTTCCTTTTGCAGGAACAGTTACCAAAGACAGCTGGGCTTCTGAGTTTAAATGCAGTTTTCTGAGTAGCAAGCATAATGCTTCCATAGAAAGATAGTCCCTAATGTGATATTGACTTTTAGAATGTAACTATAAAATGTGGTTTTATTCCTATTATCCCGTAAGGATATAAAATGAATCAATCAAATAACAAAGAAGGTTTCCGGGTTAGCAAAGGGAATGTGAATTAGTCTCCATATTTCATTGCGTTGGGCCCTGCTGCTCAGAAATGACCCCACCTATCTAGTGCCTTGGGGGTCTTTCAGAGGGAGAAGGATAAAAGGGAAGGAAATTAAGATTCCCTAAATCTCTTCTAAAGGAAAGAAATGAAGATTTATTGAGCACCCAGCATGACCAGGTAATGGGCTGGGTGATTTGTACTACTTCTGTTGTTTAAATTTTTACGATAAGGTTGAGTGGTAAATATTGTCACCCCAATTTACAAATAGGCTTTGAGACTCCGAGGAGGCTTAGCAACTTGCTTGAAACCTCAAAGGTAGTCTGGACAAACCAGACTCCGGTAACTATAATCTTGGATGGTGTATTGGGATTATAAATGAAAATATGCAAATAATCCATCAGGAAATTGTATCTTTGTAAAAAAAACAACAACATCCCTGTGGCACTGGATACTCCAGTGACAGTTGAGCAGCGAAACTGAGGCTAATTCAAGCTCAGTGAACTTGAATGAAAGACCAAGCTGGAGGATAGTACTAGAGAAGAAACTGGATGAGCCAGAGGGCTTTCCTGAAGGTGAAGAATTGATTTTGATCACGGCTCTGACCTTGAACATGCCACCATGCCCTTCTGAGATATAATCTTATGACACTGGAAGAATAGCAATGTATTTTTGACAAGTCTGTTGAAGATTAAATCAGGTGTATGTGGATCTGCCTTACCTTACCTCGTATGTGGATCTGCCTTACCTTACCTCGCAGGTGGTGCAAAGCTGATCCGTGTCAGTTCTAATGCTGAATTAGAATATTGAGGAGGAAAAAAAAGGCAGATCCAAAATTTCTGGGTCAATTCTCTTCCTCTATGGGAATGAGTGGTGTGTATTTGTTTGTTTGTGTGCTTTTAAAGTTAAGAATAGGATTTTATTTGAAAGATTCAGATAGTCTGATCTGATTGTTCGGAGTCAGAAATTCATTTTCCAGATGCAATGCTGTAAGTGGTGATTAGGTCCCCTGGAAGCCTCCAAAAGGCTGGCAAATGGGTGATCCAGATGAACTGTAGTGATAAGGGAGGCAGCCAGGGTGTTGCTTCTAGAAGGAAGTGGCTCGGTGGCTCGGTGGTGAGTGGGAAGGGGATGTCTTGCCCTCCTTATTGATGTAGGACCAGTGCTGGGTAAAATTTAGACCTCAGCGAATTTAATCTCTGGGCAGCCTTCCACAACACCTCTCCTTGACCATCAGTGTCTGCATTTGGTGCTCCTCATGTCCCCCCATGGCACGAGCACATTGTCTGTCTTCTTTAAAAACGCCACTGAAGTCTTGGTGCCCCCAGCATCCTGCTCACCCCTCTTTTCCAGAGTTCTCAGGGAGGAAAATAAACACTTAGAGCAAGAGATGAGTGGGAATAATAAGCTGAATGGCCATCATTGGGACAAGCACTCAATAAACCCTGGGCACTCCGAGGCCCCATCTTCGGGGATCTGCTTATACAACAAAGTTGGAGGCTTAGGTTTAAGTCTGTTATGATTGCAGAACAGATTCCCAGTCTACTCTTTTCATCACTCACTTTGTCTTACATTCGGCAAATATATATTGAGTGCCTGCTGTGTGCCGGTCACTCTTCCAGAGCCTGGGGATTCAGCAGTGAAAAACACACTTGCTTCTTCTCATCAACCTTAGTCTCTCCAACTAAGGAAGGCAATAAACAAGTAAATAAACAACTAGATAAATAAGTCAATTAGAAGTAATGATAAGTCCTATAAAGGAGATGAACCAGGCTTATTTGAACAGAGATCTGAATGAAAATAAGACATTAACGATGTGGAGATGAGGGTAAAGAGTCTCTCAGGCAGAGCAGAAGTGAATAGCCAGTTTAAAGGCCGCCAGGCATGAATAAATTTGGTAAGTCCCAGGAGCAGAATGAAGGACAATGTGGCCAGAAGATGGCAAATGATGGGAGGTGGTAGATGAGGTCGAGGAGCTGGAGTAGGGGTCAGGTGACAGGGACGTTGTAGATCACAGTGAGGAGTTGGGTTTATAGTCTAAGAATGATAGCAGTAGGAAGCCATTGGAGAGATTTAAACTGGGGAGTTTTGTAATCTGACTTACGTAGTTAAAAGAACAATGTTTTTAGTTTATTTATTTATTTATTTATTTAGAACATGTGTGCAAGTGAGCAGGGGAAGGGCAGGATGGGGGAACGAGGGGAGAGAGAGAGAGAGAGAGAGAGAGAGAGAGAGAGAGAGAAAATCCCAAGCAGGTTCCATACTGTCAGCGCAGAGCCTGATGCAAGGCTCGAACTCATGCACCAGGGAGATCATGACCTGAGCTTAAGTCAAGATTTGGACGCTTAACCAACGGAGTCACCCAGGCGCCCCAAAAGAACAATGCGATTGCTATATTGAAAGTGTATATTGGGGAAGAAAGGAGACGTGATGGAGAGGTTTTTGCAATGGGCCGGGTAAGGGATTATGGTGTCTTGAATGCCCTTATGGGTGAGGTGTTGAGCAGACCGGGCTCCCAGTGGACATCCAGACTGGCTTCACTGTAGGGGCTCAGGAAACTGATGAACCAGCTGGCTTTGTACCTGCAAGAGGCCTTGTCTGGACAACTCACCCGGGATACTTGCTTTTCTTTGCCTCGTCTTTTCTGTATTTCTGTACCCAGATTTACTCTCAAACTCGCAAGCCTTTCCCTGGCAGGCTCCCTGTAAGCAGCTGACAAAGGAGAGGGAGTGGTTGGATGCATCGGGGTGTGAAATGGGAGCCATTTTTTCTTGAGTTTGTTATTTGAAAAGTTAGAGCCTGTAATTCAGGTACTGCCTGTAATTTTCCCAGAAAGGAAGGGTTCTGTTTTAAGTTCTGCAAAAGCAGCCTCTTTGTAATTTAGCAAAAACATCAGAAGGCAGCCTTGCTAACAACTGCAATCCGGAGATGTGAAGGCTTGTGTGGCCGAAATGCCTTTGGAAGGGATTTGTATTTCCTAGGTTAGAGTTTCTCCGCTTTAGTGCGTTCATGCCGCCCAAGGTCAGAAATCAGTCTGGTCTTTTCTCCAAACGATGGAATAGCAATCATGGTTCACATGAGCTACAATCTGAGCCTTTTACCTACAACCAGTCAGTCAGCTAACAAATATTTATTGTGTTCAGCACTGTGCCAAACACTCCCAAGGATACTAAAGAAGCAAATGGCATGGACAGTGGCCAAAAGAGCCAATTGTCTGTCTAGTTGGTGAGATAGAATTAATACTGGCTCTCGGGTGGCTCCCCTCTGTGCAATGTTAACATGTCCAATCCTGAAATCATCCATCCTGCAAACTCTTCCTCCTCTTTTCCCTGTTATTCAACAGTATCTCCAGCTGGGGGTGTGGATGGGGGAGGAACCAGATCAAAAATCTCAACGGCAGCCCCACCCCCTTCCTGTCTTTCATTCTACATGCCTGTTTCTCAGGGCAGACATTTTGTGTCACAGAAGGGCTGAGGGGACAGGGGGAGATCTTTCCTCATAGTTCCTTACAGATGGAACTTCCTATGACCTGGAGGAAGAATTTCAAACCTGTAGGAAACCACCAGTTGGCAAACTATCAGGAGAAATTTTGAATAGCTCTGTCTTGCTTTTAAAGAAGATTTTGAGGAGGCACCCCGGGTGGCTTAGTCCACTGAGCATCCAGCTTCAGCTCAGGTCATGATCTTGTGGTCTCTGAGTTCGAGCCCCACATTTGGCTCTGTGCTGACAGCTCAGAGCCTGGAGCCTGCTTCCGGTTCTGTGTCTCCCTCTCTCTCTCTTTTCCTCCCCTGCTCGTGCTCTGTCTGTCTCTCTCTCAAAAATGAAATTTTGAATTTTTTTAAATAAAGAAGATTTTGAACCCAAATAGTTTAAGCATTCTGCAACTTGTAGCACCAGAGAGTTGAGAAATGCCTCATAGCTCATCTTCCTGAGTATTCTAAGTCTGACAACGCCCCTCATACTATTTTGAGTAATTTGGCAAATGACAAGTTATAGTCAGCATACACTTATAATTATGTATGCAATTGATTAAGCAGACCATGCAAACAAGTTCAGTGTTTGGATAAAAAAACTAGACCTCATATCCACCGAACCTCGGAACAAGACGACAGGCCCCTGACTTCCACGCTAGAACCCAGAGGCAATCGGTTTCTTAATTTCTTAGTACGGGGAACTGAATCAATATTTTTCCTAAGGCTGAAACGTTGGATTTATTTACAACAGGGTTTATTTGAGGTTTTATTGGGCTTATCTCTTCTGAGCTTCCACTGATGTCTTCATTAATGTTCTGAAAAAAAGAGCAGAGAAAATGGAGTCAGCTTGCACCAGATGTGGCTGACTCCACCAGCCCCGACGCCTCCTGATGTCAGGGGACACGTAGGACAGTGCCAGGTGGCGAAGGCCCGTCAGAGTGGCAGGCGTGGGACATTGTCAAAGGCGGATTCAAGTCTGGACTCACAGCTGCCCAGGGAAGCTCGGCAGCCCTCAAAAGGCTGACTCCCAGCCACGGGGGTTATGGAGACAATCTGCAAGACACATTTAGAGGGAAGATGATTTGGGACTTACAGTACTTTCACTCAGACTAGGAAGTTTAAAAAAAATTTTGTTTCAGTAGATTGAAGGATAAAGAATTTGGAATCAGAAAATCTAGATTTCAGTTCTGCCTTTATTTCTGCCTTGTGTGTGGCCTTCTTGGCCTCCGTCACCTGTCTGTAAAATGGAGCGATCATGTTTGCTTATTTTTTATCATTGTGGCGTCTCGGGGGCACAATGTGGAAGAAAGGATGTATGTGGTGCAAGCTCTGATCAATACTTCTAGAAGACTCTAGTGGGTAACACACTGCTTGGGATTCAAAGGGTGGATTTTTCACACCTGACGGGGACACATGAGGAAAGGTTTCATGGAAGATACCGCATTTGAACGGGACTTAAGTGTACCAGAAATTTTTTTTGACAAGTCAGAGTCCTGCGAACTAAGAACAACATAACCACTAAGCCAGCAGATTTCACATGGGTACGTACGTGTTCAATCCCATAAGAACCCTTCCAAGCAGAAGGGTGAGGCCTGTGAGTTTCCTTGGCAGTAGTTGACATCATAGTTAAAAATATAGACTCTCCACCTCCAGGCTGTCAATCTGGCACCTTTCACCAGCATTAAACTCATTTAAAAATGATTTGAATCAACATTACATTTAAAAAAAAAAAAAAGCCTGGTTAGATTTTTAGTCAAGGGTACAAAAAACAAGTTGCTGTTTGTGTTCCAGATATTTTTAAAAAAATATGGTTTGCTGAGTGGAGAATGGCAGCTTGGAAAAAATGCCGGCTTAGAGGACCAAAATCCTAAGAGGGCACTCTGCATTTTATAACCCGACTTTTCTTTAAAAGGAGCTAGAGCGGCCCTGGAGAAGAAGGGGGGCAGCAGAAGGGAAAGGAAGAGAAGTGGAGAAGAGAATTTCTCATTCAAATAATCCCATGTTTTTCAGCAAGGTCAAAAGTCTGAGCGTTCTCTGGTGCCTTGGGGAGTGGGGCTAAGGAAAATGTGATTTGCCAAGGTCAGCAATTTCTGACACTCATTCAAATTCTAGCCTTAGGGGGGTAGCTGTTTGATGAGAGCAGAGGAAGAGATGGTTTGACTAGATGACATTTAACATCGGTAGGAGACAGGCGGCTGCAGCGGCTTGCGTACTCAATGCCATGGAAGGCATTTCCAGAACAAACAGAGTCACCTCTTAATTGCCTGCATATGGATTTCCCACATGGTGGATTCTTCTTAAAATCTGCAGTTGACATTTCTAACGCACACACTCCAGAGTTCCTTCATTTCACTATCAGAGAGGATGCACTTTGAGAATCCACCGTCGTCTGGAAAGTCAACCTAGGTGAAACTTGTTAGAAGTATATACCTCCTAGGTAAATGAAAGCAAGGAACCCATATAATTTCCCGAGCATAAACACAGGCTTTTGTTTGGGGGAATGGAACTAACATTCCCGGAGTACCTTGTCCATGGGTATGCCTGGCTTCTTTCCATTAGTTAGAATAATCAAGGATTGATTGGTCACGTCCCCATCTCTACCCCAAATCCAGATCTTTTAAGTTTTCTGACTAATGACAGCCTGTTTTAAGGGTAGCCCAAAAGGAAACACAAAGCACGATTTCAATGATATTAAGAGCTTTTTTTTTTTTAAAAGGTCACCTTGACCATTTGGGATTGTGTTTTTGTTTTTACAGCCCAGAATATACACACTAAACAGGCAGCATTCAAACCCCATATGTGAAAGCTGGTTTTGAAATAATGAGAGCATTTTGACATCCAATGTTCATAGACTGTTGAAGTCCTATGTGGTGCACGACTCCGTTGGAGGTGCTCAATGACACTGAACGAGGATTCTTGGTCTACGAACTCCCCTCTGCAGTGTCTTACAGGAGATTTCTTTGGCGACTCAGCAATACCCCATGACTTTCATGAATTGTTTCTGTTCTTCTCTGTTCTAAGCTAACAGAGTTTCGCTCTGAGGGAGCGGCAGGACCCCAAGGCCAAGATCACGGGCTCTGTGGAGCAGCTCATTTCCCTCACTTATTGTTCTGTGCAGTTTCTCTGGAGCCTCACCTTTCTCTGCAATGAGGATCACACAGCCTCCCATGGAGGGTTGTTAGCATTCACTGAGATAATGGATGGAGCGCACTTAGCACAGTGCCAGGCATGTAGCAGATCCTTACCGAATGGAAGTTGTTTTATAATAAGTACTTGGTTCTTCTCGTACAACGGAGCAGACACTGTGGAGTCCTTTATCACTCAGCCATAAAAACCGTGCAGACATTTCCTTGAAATATTCGTAAACATCTGGAAACAATTTAGTCTGAGGACACGTTAGGTAACTAAAGGGACTCATTCTTAAAATGAATATATAGTCTCAGGAGACTCTGGGGTCAAAGAGCAAGTGACCAAATACTTTTACTCAATCCAGAAAGTTTTGTGATGAGAGAAGGGGGGAAAGAAAGAGGGTGAAAAAGAAGAGGTGGGAGAGAAATAGCTTTTGCTTGAAGCTAAGCATCAAGAATATTTTGATGGAGAAGCAACATGGTGTTTACAATGTCATGTAGAAGACAGAGCGTTAGGCTACCCCTTATGTATTTAGGGAGTGACTTCTAAATCTGTTGTCATCCCTCTCTAGAAATTTGAGTTGTTATTATTATTTTTCCTATTAACCAAGAGATCTTGGGAGATAAAATAAAACCTAGAACCCCCTACAACTTTGGACTCAGAAAGCAATAAAAAATAGCTTGTGAAAACACTAATACTCAAGGTACAATGTGGGTCAGGAAAATGTAATGTTACATAGGGTTAGTAGATATCTCTAGAATTGGGCTGTACTTGTGGCAAAATTAAGATGACTGATTCTATTGTTCTTAAAAATTGCTTTTATTTAACCAATCCATTTGAAAAAGCAATTAGATTTTTTAATTTGACCTTAATGATAACATAAAGTGAGGTATGTTGCAAGGGTTCCGAAGTTTAGCCCTTCAAAATTTTACTTTCAGGTTTATGCTCAGGATTATTTAGTCTTTAGAAACTTATTTACCCAGTAAAGTTTTATTCTAAAAAGTCTGAGTATCCTTATTTATTTAGCCAAGTAAGGATATTAAATAAACTTCCCACCATTTTCTGTGTATATTGTTTTAGAGAAGAAAGAACGTTATAGCACCAAAATAACAAAATGACTGTAATCTCAAAGCCAATGGATTTAGCTTAAGAAGAAACTCACCATATTGTTCTTATCCCCCCTGGGCAAAGTCCTGAAAACTTTGCCTTTGCTCTGAGGATTCTTGACTGGGAATCTCTGGCTGAAGCATTTTTTTGCTTCCTATACTTCACTATACGGTTGCTGATATCATTAATGACGCTCATTTCATGATTTTGTGGTGACCCAAGTTCAAGTAAAATTGATATTATTCTTTAGCTATACATCTTTTGGTTCCTAGTTCCATGACAGTATAATTATCATCAATACCCATGAACAACCAAGTGCACAGTTAAAACCACATGAAAGATAATCTGAGCTAAAAGTAGACATTTGGGACATGAATTATTGATTTGAAGTTCTACTAAATCCACCAGAATATATATTTTTCCTAATCCACTGGTACCCAATCTCATATTCCCCAATTTCTTAGGAGCAGTAAAGGGAACTTTTACTAATTTTCAGTATTTTAAGACACCTAATAATAATATACATTTATCCTCTACAAACAAAAAAAAAACTTTAAGATTTTTTGACCGCATCAATTTGAGTTTAGTGTGATTCTGTGGAGTCCTGAACAGTTGTTAGAACACAGTAGGGACTTATCAAAGAACTGAATGAATGCAGGAATGAATGATGATATTCTTGCTTGTCACAAGCTAAACTGTATCCTAGAGAGACAATTTTGAATTTACTTAATGCAAGTGACAAAATATAGTTTACTTGGTAGAAAGGGATGTAAAACATGGAATCTATGGTGAGAAGGCAATCCATGGAGCTGAAAAGATTAAGAGCATTTATATTTGGTGAAGATATGTGTAGAAACAAGGCTGTACTTTGAGGGAGGTTTATGACTTAATCTTTTATGTTTGTGCCCGGAAGTCTATGCTCAGAAGGACGTGGGTTTTTTGCTATTGCTTTTTGTTTGTTTGTTTGTTTAACTTTCAGTAGATAGTTCCAGGGTCCTGATACTTAAAAAAAATCATTTTCATTTCTTAGGTCTTTTTCTTGCTTTAGGACACCAGGTGGCGATATGGGGTGAGGTGTGGGGAACTAGGGGGCACTGAGATTGGATCATGTCACGTGAAAGGGGAAGCCTGCGGATGGAGATCTGGAGACCAGATTGATCAGTGTGCATTTTAGAGACAGACAGACGAATAGAGCACAAACGGGAAAACTTTTTAAAGATTTGGTTACCTTTTGGCTGAGAAAGACGAGATTGGCGTTCATCATCTGTATGAAACAATTTTCTCATGAGATTCCAGATAATATTTCACTTGGAAAATTCAGGAGCTACCAGAAGGTCTCTAGCTCCTGCCAGCCATTTTTTTTAGTGTTTTATTATAATTAAGATTCTCTCTCCTCTCTTCCCTTTCATTCATTCACTGCAGAACACCTACAATGTTCCATGCACAACACTAGAAATATTGGGTCATATAAGGTCTGGTCCCTGCCCCCTAGGAGCTCATAGTTTAAAAAAAGCAGACATGTGAATCCTAAATCGGCAGTATGTTATGGGGTTAGAATGGAGTCAAGATTAGGGCAGGATAAAGAAGGGCTGCAAAGGATGGAGTTGTTATCCAATGGCCACGGAAAACCTTCATGGAAGATAGGAACTTTGAGCTGGAGAGTGAAAGATGAGTAGATGTCCATCACTTAGAATAGATCAAGGGAGGGAGATTATTATAAGAGTCATTTTTGCCACCGTGAACAATTCAAGTGTGTGTGGCATGTATGAGAAAAGTTGGTCGGGTCATAGCATTTATTCATAATCATGCTTGAAAGCACAATCAGTAGTTACCATCAGTACACTAGTTTTTGAATGTGAAAATGGGAGAGAATACAAAAATCGACTTCCCCATCACACCTCATATGTGAGAATTTGTGTGATAAGAGTAATTATAATATAAGTTGGGCTTAAATGTGGAAAATTTTGGGGGGGGTCAGGATGGATATACATGGGCTACCCGGATTATGTGCCAGAGAGGTCCTAGAAGTATGGTTCTGGGAAGGGTATGAGTAAAATGAAATTTAGAAATGATTCAAACAGACGGAAATTTCAGAAAATGCAAGAGCCTAGAGAGAGAATAATAAGTTGGCTTGATTCAAGTGGTGTCATTGGTATGGGAACAAAGGACTGCTTGAATTGATCAGAGGCAGCCCATTAGAAGAGGCTTGATTGCAGGGAGAAGGTTCTGTCTGTCTAGGCAGACCAAATGAGTCTAGTGAGGATAATGCTATAAAAAGGTGCTTGCCTCACCCAGTTTGAGGATGGATAATACCACTAATGGTTTTGGGTGGCTGTGGAGAAAGAAAGGTAAGCCTTTCAAGTGAGAGATGTGTTTTGCTCACACTGTTTTCTCAGTGCCCATCAACACCTGGAAAATTGTTGCTCAAAAGGTGTTTGTTGAATGGATAGTGAGATAAAGCAGATGGGTTGGGTGCCAGCCAGCAAGCAGAGATTGGGTTAATATGTTTATCAGCCAACCTAGGAGTGAAATATAAAGTCACATCTTTTAGAGACTGCTGATGGATATTAATCAGGTCAAACATATAAGTAGTGAGAATCAACTTGTTTTTTTCGAGTTGCTGCTCCAATGGATTCTGACATCACTAAGAAGAATTTTTTTCCTTCCTTCCTTCCTTCCTTCCTTCCTTCCTTCCTTCCTTCCTTCCTTCCTTCTTTCCTCCCTCCTATCCCTCCCCTCCTCCTCCCTCTCTCCTTTTTTTTAAGGTTTTTTTTCAGATACATTGAATTATGTTTTCCTCAGTGTCCTTCTTTCCTCCTCCTTTCCCTTTCTTTTTCCCTCTCCTTTCTTCTATTTCTCCCTCTTCTGCCTCCCTGCATCCCCTCCTTCACCCCTCTTTTTCTCCCTTCTTCCTTCCTCTTCTCCCTCCTCCCCTCTTTTCCCTCCCCTGTTCTTGTGTGAGTGACAAGTATAGTATTGAAAATAAATAAAATAAAGTAGTCCCGAGGGCTTAATGGAAAGTGGGAAAACGTTAACCCTTGTGCTCTGGGTGATTCACACAGTTCTGGCAGCAGGTTTCAGAGGACTATTGGACCTTCTGTTGGGGTGGGGGACATGGTGCCTTATCACAACACTTAAGCCTGGCTTATTGCAACATTTATTCAAGAAATATTTAATGTATAACTGTGTGTACCTAGTACTATATGTTAAGCATTCTGGGGGTTATAAAGTTCCTTGTTCTTCAGTAAACTTAAAAGTTGGTTGATGGGTCTAGCATCTAGACTCTGGATTAGATATAGAAACAAATAAATACAATATAAAGTAGAAAGGCATCCTATGAACGAGGAACGAATTATATGATAGAAGAGTTATCTTTATCTTGGCAGTTTAAAACTGGAGTAGGAAGGATCCATTCCGGACAGACATTTCCAGGAAATACATTTCTACACATTTCCAGGAAAGAGTAGGTCTTTATATTAACAATCGTCCACGATCAGGAAGTCCTTCCAATAACTTTCAATAATCCTTATGATTTAAGAACTAAGTTCTTATTTTTTCCATAGTTCTAACATCTTTGATTAGATTATTGATTTGAAAGGTTTATTTAACTCAAAAGAAAGGCCTTAAAAATCTCAATAAATGGGAGTAAGTAAATGTTTCGGAATATCCTTCCTTGATTCACTATTGAACTGTGTATTAGCATGTAGCTAACTCTTTAGAAAGTAACTAAAAGATAACCTTGCATTATTATTGAGTATAAGCTTACATAATAATAAGCATTATAATCTTACATTATTATTAAGTTGCTGTATTACATGTATTTGATGGAAAACGAAAACTTTTTATTTCAGACCACTAGCATTCTCTTATTATTTATTAGTCAGATTTGTCCTGGATGTAGAATCATTTTTTTCAAGATAAGAAATGAGAGTCTACAAGTAATGAGGTTTGGAACGGGGCCAATAGAGAATCTTTGTGGAAATAAGTGAAAGAAACCCTTAACTTTCTCTCTCTCTCTCTCTCTCTCTCTCTCACATGCACACACACACACACACACACACACACATACACACACGCACACATACCTACCTCTCTTACATTTTTCTGCATCTGGGGCTTTTGAAATTTTCATATCATCAAGAAGGCTTACCTTCTGCAGAAAGCCCTTGACCCTGAGGTACCTTGGGAAATTTTAGGAGCTGGCCTAATCCTATATATATATTCCAGGCAAATTTTGACAGCCTTATTGCTTTTCATCATTAAGCGATCCTGGAACTTTTCCTAAATAGTCGGGCATATTAACACCGGCATCTTGATTCAGTTCCAACCCAACTTTCAATTTATTCCACTCGGGCTAGTCACACAGCATTCTCCTTCACCCCCCACCCCTTCTGTGACCTGAGCCATTCCGGGAGACCCGTGTGCGTGCTGTTAATATATGTAGAGTTCTCAGGAGACAGAAGCTACAGAAAAGCCAAATACCATGGTTTTGTTATTATTTCTAATCACAGGGCTCTGCCTCAGCGGAATGAAGGTGAGAAAAGATGAATTAGCATTGATAAATGACTTGCAAGATAGAATATGCTGTAGAAAGGTTCTAAATATTACTATAAGGAGTGGAGACAGCATGCAAATGTGATTAAGGAGGTGGGGTCAGAGGGCAAATGCTGGAATATGGGTGCACTTCAGGTCAGTGTGACCGAATTCTGCAATGATGTAATTTCCTGCACATACCAATCTCAGAGGCAGGCTCTCAGGAAACAGGATATTTGATATGGCAGTCCTGCCTTACTTACGAAGGGGACCAGGAAAGAATAACAGTTGACTTTCTTGCTGGGCTGCGATCCCCCACCTCCCCCATCCCCCACACCCACTAAACTCTGCACTCACCATCATAAATAATTTGAAAAATTGTGTTGCCGGGTAAAACTTGCTCAGCCAGACTCTTAAAAGGAAAACTTTTATATAACAAGTTTGGTGGTAGGGGTAGCATGATGGAGGAAGGGCAATAAGGGGAGTGGGTCCATTTATTCCTTGCAGTTTCTCAGAGACTGAGTTAAAAAGTTGAGAAACTCAGATCTGGAATTGGACTACATTTCCAGACGAGACAAGGGATCCAGGAAAATGCATTCTCTCAGAAATCTGATCTTACCGAAGGCGAGATGTAGTGGCGAAGCAAGGCTTCTACGTTCTGTAGAACTCAGGTGAGTTTTTGCCTGCAAAGTAAAACGGTGGGGAGCAATAATTCCATCTTATTTACAAATCTTTACTTCCTGATGGTCATGTTTTCTGCTTGTGAGAAGTGGGTATAGGATCATGTGCCACACAGAGATTCCCTGAGGCAAATACAGATTTCGTGTTCTAAAGCACTTGGCGGTTTTCACTGAGGAAGGGCGCTACCACGAAGGACTTCATCCCATGCATGTTGATTTCTGTGTGCAGGTGTGTCCAAAATCCAAATGTCAATACCACAAAGTTTCGGTTTCTCACTTGGGTTTGTTACAGTACAGGTCAACACATGAAACACAGGAGGAAGGTTGGAACAATTTTTTTAAATGAATTTAGGAAAAATTAGTGAAAATTCTCTTAAACGCTTGAATTCAAACTTGAGCTTGTAAGGGGTCGAATCAGATCTACTCTAGGATCTGGAATTCTTTCTCTGGTATTCCTGGCAGACAGAAGCCAGGCTTGCTTAAAGATGTTCACAGATAGGGAGACACCATCTCACAGAGCAGCTGTTTTCTTTGTATGGTGTGAATTATTTTTATAAAGTTTATATGAAATGTTTGTGTGCGTATCTGCTTGTGTGCATGTATAATGCATATGCCCTGTAAGAGGCATGTTTTTTTAAAATTTTTTTAAATGTTTATTTTTTTTGAGAGAGAGAGAGAGAGAGACAGAGAGACAGAGTGCGAACAGGGAAGGGGCAGAGAGAGACGGAGACACAGAATCTGAAGCAGGTTCCAGGCTCTGAGCTGTCAACACAGAGCCAGACGTGGGGCTCGAACTCATGAACCACAAGATCATGACCTGAGCCGAAGTCGGATACTTAACCGACTGAGCCACCCAGGCACCCCAAGAGGCAGAATTTTTTATGTAACTGCATTTTCTCTTTGAAAAGCTAGACACGTGGGCTAAGAAGTGTGTGCATACTTATGGGCAAAATGATTGGGATAGCACTGAAAATCTGGGAAATGTGCCCCCTGTGTGTACCAGTGTTTTAAGAAGGCATATTTATGCTTTTAGAAACAAGCGCATCTTTTTATTGATTCAGGGACTTCTACTATTTCACAATGAGAGCAGATTGTAAATAAAACTTCACTGATTTTCTTTTTTCCTTTTCCTGCTTCAGCCACTGGAGGCTAAATGAGTAACAGCTATGCTTCAAGTGTTCCTATAGATAAAAATTAAAGTACGCTAACATCTAAGGATGTTTTTGTTGTTGGAGTAACAACGCATATAGGAATTAAGAGGTGGCTCAAGGCATCCGCTCTTCTAATTTGTCCTTCGGGCTCTTCAGGCAACAAAGTAGAAAACCGGTCGAGCCGAAGAAGCCAATGCACTGGGGGAGATCTGATCTTGCATGCAGTTGGGTCTGGGTCACCCACTGGGATGTCTTCGGAGTCCTAATGTATAAGATATCTGACGTTACCATGGCTGAAGGCATTAACTGCTCCCCATGGACTGTCAGAGCCGAGAAGGGGCTGTAGAGGGTGTCCCTCCAAACCTCTTATTTGCAGAACGGGGAAACTGAGGTGATTCGCACACGATCAGCTAGCTAGTTGCAGAAGTGGGGCTGGAACTCGAGCTCCTGGTCGATGCCCACGACGTTCCACCCGTGGCTCCCCATAGCTGCATTTCGGTTGTGACCCCTCAGAATCAGATGCTATATCGGCATTCTGCACCCACCCATTCGCTCCCTCGTCCCCATCCAGCCCCTTCTTTTAGCAAAATCTTTACGGAAAGTGTTCACATATGCTTGGTGGAGAGAGGGAGTGTCCTTGGGTGGAAATGTCACTCTTTCATGCTGAGAATGTATACATGCGGGAGAGTCACAGACGCAGTTAGATAGAGGAGAGTGTTTTCTTTTCCCGAGTCAGGACCAGAAAGAAGCCTTTTCTCTTGCCAGTTGTGCCTGAGTTCTTTTCACTTGGACATAAAAGCTCCCAGCCAAAGATAGTTTCTGTTAGTTCCCATCACCTCAAATTCACTTCTCTCGTCAACAAGAAATCTGGCAGAGGTATGAACTTGCCTGGTTCCCCCACAGCTATCCTGACCCCTCTTCTCTTTTCCCTTCTTTTTCTGGCTATACTCTTGTTTTGTTCTATTCTCTGGGACCTTTGCTGGAACCTCAGCTGAACCCAGCACAGGCTTAGCCTAACTGAGGATACTTCTTCTGGGACCTTCCAGATGTTCAGTGTGGAGGAATAAAATGGAGACGTGCTGTCCTCTAGACTTCAACATGAAAGGCTTTGGCCGTTCGGGTTGCTGTCAGTGGTGGTGTGCATGTCCAAAATCCCGTATGAAAGAGAGACAGAGAAGATCAACACCTCACACCTGGCCAGTCACTCATCCACGGTACAAGGTAGGCAGGAGCAAAGGAGAGAGTGACCCATGAAAAGTCCCGGGGGCATGTGGCAGTAAGACAAGCCAGGCACGCTTTTTTGTGGCTATTTAGAAACTCAGTGGGCGTTAGTCCCACAGCGCAGGAATGATGGCAAATGCATCACTAGCCACTACCAGCAGGGACACGTCTGTACTATAGAAAAAGAGGCAGCCTTGAATCTCAATATCCTATTTTAGGTCTTTGGCTGCCTGTCGCCTAGTGAGCGGTTCTCAGATGGGAATGGACCACAGTATTCCAATAGTTATGAAAAGATAACACAAGGTGAAACTGCAGTGCCAAAAGGATGTGGTTAAGATTTGTCAAGCCATTCGAAGTTCTTTATAAGTAAAAATCCTTCCCCCAATGACTTATGAATCCAATGTTCCAGTTTCAAAAGGGCAAAGAGCACATTTTGCCATTTGTGCTAAAAATTAGTATCTTTATTTACATGCAAATTACTTTAAAAGCTAGGAAAACCTATAAAATTTTAAATGTCCCACACCAGGGGGCTTAAACTAAGAGTCTTTGTCAAATAAAATGAATTCTCCAAGATCTGCTTTGAGCTATTTTCTTTGCATCTAAGCACAGCCTCTCTTAGAGGAAGGAAACAGTAAAGTTCTCACAGAGAGAGAAAACGTTTACCACTCAGTAAAAATCCCTGGGCTTCGCGGTATGAAAGCTTTAATTTAGCTCAGCTCACTCCTCCATGAGTTAATTTAGAGCGCCAATAAAAGGAGATTATTTTTGGACTGAGAATCTGTCCGGCACATTCTTTGAACCTAATAGAGCTAAATAAAGCTATCCAAACTCCCGCGATTTTTAAAGGAGGTCGCCCACAAGTGATAGCTCTGTGATCGTTTTTGTACACATAACAGACTGAATGTGCAGGGCATGCTCTAATCTGGAGAGATTAGGAGCTTCGTACATGAATAGACCCACTCCCTAAACATGCATTAACGGAAAAAGATGTGGAATGTGAACCTGCAAGCGTGCATGAGTGCACACTTGCGTGCATGCGTATATATGCATACATGTGCGCGTGTGCACACACACTCATCAGTCCAGGAGGCAGCAAAGAGAAAAGGTTTTGGCTGCAGCATCAGGCAAACCATTTCATGTCTTAGGCTCTCAGTTACTCTATTGTAAAATGGGAACAATGGTCTCCCATGAAGGGTTGTCATATTGGATATAAACTAGTGTGTGCATTCATGGTCAATACAATATATTATTATATTATATAATATTATAACAAGTATAATATTTTAGTTTGTATCTTTTTCTTGCCTGTAAGTGTTCCATTTTTGTATCTATTTTTTTCCTATTTATTTTTTTTCTCATAATAAATGTAAGACAAGCTCATCATAGAAAATGAGAATAGAGTATAGAAAAGGCAATAAGGGGAAAATATTCATTATTGCATCACTCAGAGGTGAGCACTCTTAACATTTTAATTTATTTCCTTCCAGTCTTTTTTTTTTTTTTTTTGCTAAATATTGTTTTATATAGGTAAGAATATACCAAAAAAAAAAAAAAAAGGTGGGGAGGGGAGCTGCCTGGGCAGCTCAGTTGGCTGAGCATCTGACTTCAGCTGAGGTCATGATCCCATGGTTTGTGGGTTCGAGCCCCACATCGGACTCTGTGCTGACAGCTCAGAGCCTGGAGCCTGCTTCAGATTCTGTGTCTCCCTTTCTCTCTGCCCTCCCCCGCTCGCACTCTGTCTCTGTGTCTGTCTCTCAAAAATAAATAAACATTAAAAATATAGATATACCATATGTGTAAGTTGTATTCATATATATGGATACATATATACATGTGTGTATATTCACAGGTGTTCTTTCATAGTAAAACCCCTATATAAATATAACTCTTCATACTGCATATGCCCTGTCCTCAGCTTTATAAACATCGCCAACTTCATCATTTATTGAACACTTTGTAGCAAACCATATATAAGTAGTTTACATATGTTACGTTATCTTATTTCATTTTCATGAAATATTGATGTTTGTATACCAAGACAAATATAGCCAATAAAGATAAAATATCGATGAAAATGATAATATTAATCTGTAAGCCTCTGAGAGAAGTTCCAGGACTATCAGGACTAGTTAAACTAATTTAACTGGCAACAAAGTGGCGGTAACACTCATAATGACCTCAGACTTTGGACAGTTGAAGCTAAGTAAGGATGTATACGTTTCTTAATAAAGATCTCTTGCCACTTCACTTATATAAGCACTTGAGAATACGCTTTTTTTTTTTTTAATTTTAAAGTGTGGAGAACAAAGCATCTCTTAGTTTTTCTGTCCCTAGGGGATGAAATCATTTAAAGATGGGTTGATGCTTCAGTGAAATGCAAAAAGCCTTCTTCCAAGAATACATAGGCACCATTCAGTGTTTGGGAGGGTGTTTCAGCATCACAGTAGAGGCCTTTTGCTTATTAAAATCCACTGTTTTTCTGACCATTGACCCACTAAATGGAGCAGCTGAGAGGAATAACACCATATTATTTCTTTAGCTTTGGGAAATCAATCTTGCAATTTCCATTTTTATCAACAGAACCCATTCAGAGCAGAATTGGAGCAAAGTTGCTGCCGACTTGACTCAGCCAAGGAGCCTTAAGTACTGACTTCCACAACCGTCGCGGCTTTCTGGGGAAGGCTTGCTGGTCTACCAGCCTTTGCTGGTGAGGCAGAGGGAGAGAGTGTACTAGAGGTGGGGGAGTCAGCCCGCACAGGGGAGGTGGGTGGGTAGGGAAGGGTGTTGGGGGGGGTCCCTGGAGAAGGGGCTCCTGGTTAAGTTTCTAATCCTCCCTCAGAGAGGCCCGCTGGCCCCCAAGACTGTTGTTCTCCGGTGTGCGGTGTTGATGGCCTGTAATCTTTTGTCAGAGTAATTGACGGTGAAGTCTGCACTTTTGCAGCTAATGATAAATAGGGCTTTTAAAGGTTGTAATTTCTTGTTTAACCGATGCCAGTTGCAAATACTTTGTGCCTAGGAATAATTCCTCTCTGCCAAATAAAATACAGGCGAAGTCTGTGGTGTGTTTTTCAGTGTATTGTTAGTCACAGCTTGCCTGACAGAGCACTTTCTGTGCAGGAGATAAATGTGCGGGGCGTCTGGCTGCCAATTTCAGCACAGAAAGGACTTTTCTTGTGGAAAAAGCTTTTCTGTTTCCCCGGCAAACATGAAGAAGGTTTTGTATTTCTCTTTTTTCGCTTTTAATTTTTATTCTTTCCTAAAACTCTTTCAGAGAGGTAAATGTTTGGTTCTCTGAAAGCAGAAGGTTTCTTTGAGGTTTTCAGGGAGTCTCACTCTTTTCTGGATTCCATTCTGGAGTTCTGGTTCGCCTACAGCTCCTCCAGATAAATGGCAAAGAGGAACCTCCCCTCAGTTTGCAGAGAAGTGTATTATGAGCAGTGGAATCAGGGAAGAGCGTCTCAGGAGGTCCATCCCTCACAAGACCAGAGGGGAGAAATTATGGTAAAAGGGGCTGGAAAGTGGCAAAGAGAGAAATAAGGGTTCCTGCGGCCTCAGATGGAGACAGCCTGGCTTAGATTTGAATTGGGATTACTGCCTTTAAAAATGAAACCAAGTGACAGAAAAAAACCCAATGAGAAATACTAGTTTCCCTCAAAGTACAAATGGATGTGTTTCTGGGGTTTTCATATACATGTAACTATATTTTATCTTATTTTTAAATTATTTCTTAAAAAGTGTGTCTCAGTATTTCTCTTTTTAAAAATATTTATTATTGAGAGAGAGAGAGAGAGAGAGAGAGAGCACGCGTGTGAGAGCGAGTGTGGGGGAGGGGCAGAGAGAGAGAGAGAGAGAGACAGAGGATCCAAAGTGGGCTCTGTGCTGACAGCAGAGAGCCCGATGCTGGGCTTGAACTCAAGTGAATGGTGAGATCATGACCTGAGCCAAAGTTGGACGTGTAACCAACTGAGCCACCCAGGTGCCCCAATTATATTTTAAATGTACTAGTGGAATTAGCAATTTAAAATATACTAAGGTTGGGGTGCCTGGGTTGCCCAGTCTAACTCTTTTTTTCAGCTCAGGTTATGTTCCCAGGGTCGTGGGATCAAGCCCTACGTCGGGCTGTGCACTGAGCATGGAGCCTGCTTAAGATTTTCTCTCTCTCCCTCTGCCCCCCTCCCCCCTCTAAAATAAGAAAAATATATATCCTGAGGTCAATTTTTGTCATATCTGATATTGTGTTTTTGGAAATTTTCCTTTTTTATGAATCAAGTGGCTTAAAGTGAGGCTTCTCAGGGGCCAGGCAAGATCAGCTGGTCTCTCGGGGGAAGGTTGGAGGGTGGACACACTTCTAGTGGGTATAGAGCTTTTGGTGGGCTGCGTTCCTGCAGGTTTCTAACACAGGGGTGCATGAACTTTTCGGATATATATTTGGACTATTTGGAAAGTCCCTCGGAGCACCCCCATACATTAGGAGTCACTTCTAATGCCTTGAATGTGTACTTTGTGTCTTTAGTAGATACCTATGTACTTCATAGGTTAAAAGAAAGATGGGCAGGAGAGTTAAAAACAGGCCCAGGCCAGGGAGATAGTGGGAGATGATGGACAGTGAGATATTATGTTGGAAGTTTAGGAATCACAGAAGCCTCAAGCATCCTGACCACTAAAAGCAGCAGAATGGGCCACGTTATTGGTACTAACTTTCCGAATCTATAAAGCACTGATGTTTGTCTCATGCCCAGCCCAAAGCAAGCTCCGTGCAGTTACCAGGATGCTATCTGAAAGGCAAAAATGTTCCCGTCGCCCACTCCCCTGCCGAAAAATCCATTCTTGAGTCCCCTGCACTAAAGAGCAAAGTCCCAACTCTTGTTGTAAGAGGCCCTCCACCATTTGGCCCTACTTTCCCTCCGGCTCCACTTTCCTGCTGTCCTCAGAGCTCCCAAATGCTCAGCTGTGGCAACACGAGAGAGTCCAGATCATATCACCCACCAGCCCTACATTCTTGAGACGTCTACTTCTCTGAATCTCTAAAATTAGGACAATGACATGCCCCTACATGGCACCATCGTGAGGAGGGAATGAGGTGAAAATCCACTATTAGGAATGAGTAATACTGCTTTTTATCGCTCTGCTCCATCCATTCCAGACTTTTCCTCCCCGTCACAATGTGTATTTTTCCTTCGGAACTCAGTGCAATTACTCCCTCCTTTTCTGTGACTCTTTTCTCACATATTAAGATACAGTTAATTCCTCCTTTGTGCCGCAGCTCTGCAGTATATGTCTCCATGATTTTAGTTAGCTCATTTAAAACACTTGTTTATATATCTGTTTTTCTCACTACACTGTGAGCTCCTTGTGGGATGGGGGGGGGCTGGGGGGAGGCCATTGCCCTTTCATACCCACCAGCCAGTAGGGGTTCAGTAAACATGTTACAATGAATAGAAAGAAAAATACAAGATAGAAAAATTTAATTTCAATTCCATGGTGTAAAGGCTCAAATAAGCCTTGGACATGAACTCATTTTAATTTGTGGCCATCTGATCATTCCATCTCTACTCAGGCCAAATGCTTTGCTTGCTTTGTTCAAGAATTACCCATTTATAAGACTTCCCCCCTTCCCCACCCCATGGAATTGGCATGCGTGTGAGGTGTGTGTGAGGGAAAAGCAGACCCACATTTCTGCTAACAAATGTAATGTTCATCACACAAGGACTAAAAAGAGAACTACCCAACTTAATTTCTTAATTTCTTAGTCAGTTCCTTAGTGCTTGCCCATACTCCCATTGGGAGATACAGATTTTGATTTGTTTTCTCATGTTTCTTACTGTTCTATTACATGAGCATCCTCTGAAGGGTAAACACTCAAATTTTAAATTTTATTTTGACAGCGCTTAAGGCAAAGACAATATAATATGGTTCTTCCATAAATGGCAATCGTGGATTATTTCAAACAACTTGGGGATTCCAGAAAGCTGAGGTTGTGGCAGCTCGGTGATTTACGGCGCCGGGTGTAATGGATGGGTACTGGATCTACGCAATTATCTTGTTCCCATTGGCCTCGTGCATAATCGGATTTATGCTCCCATGTTTCAGAGAGGGATGTGCAACTAGATGATCGGAAGAAGAATAGAAATAGGTTGCAGGTTCTAACCTCAATTCTCAGTTTCTTGCCAAATCAGATGTTTAGGAGCGTTTCTCCGAACCAAACACTTCTTATAAAAATCGTATGATTGCAAACCAATCCAGGCAAGAAGTTGATCTCTTTATTTCAACTTCTGGGTTGAAATGATACGCAACACACTCTCCAATTTCTATCCACCTCTTAAAAGTTCTTCCACTTTTTAATAGTTTAGGAAGCACATTTTGTAACCTCTGCACTCATTCAGGACCTCTGGCTCTGTGAGAGGCAAGCAGAGCAAAGCCTTTCAGAACTTGAACTTGGTAGCCAAACTACCAGGAGTCAAGGAGCCTCAGCTGGTTGCCCTTGGGCAGGCTCGTCATCCTCCCTCAGCCTCTTCCTCTTCATCTGCAGTATAGGGATTAATGACAACATGACATCTTAGGGGAGTGAAACATGAAAATATTCCATGTAACGCACTTAACAATGGTTCCTGGCAAACAATAAGTGCTCAGTGATTGTTACCAAGAAATGTTTATTAAGTACTTACTTGAGAAATCATATTCATACAACATTAGATCCTAGAAAGTATGTAAAAGAGGTAGAAAATATTGTCTCTGCCTTCACAGAGTTTACAGTGATATTGCCTTACTTATCTGCCAAGTGTTTTGAGAAAAGTCATCTTACTTGAACTTCACTTACAATCCTGTAAGACCTTTTGGACTTTTCTTTCACCTTTTAGTAAAATTACTGGGACATAGGAAGGATGAGGAACTTGCTGACAGATAATGAGTGACAAAGACAAGATTGGCACGTGGAGTTCGGCCTTCTAGTGCCATTTCCAAAACACCCCAGTGTCTTTGCCTAGTAGCTCTTAAGACTCAAACCCACAGAAAACAAAGAAGACAATATGACAGTGTATAACTATGTACTAAATTGTCAAAATTGAGCACTTAATGCAATAGAGTTATGAAAAGAGAATAATTAATGTGATCTGGAGAAGTTGAGAAAAGTAAAATAAAATTAAAATTTTCATTAAAGGTTAAAAACAATGTACCCACCTACGACCATTTTTTATTCTGAATGATACTAGATGTTGGTTTCCCCTATATTAAATAAATGTTACTTTGCTTAGTTTTGCTAAACTCTATAAATTGTTAATGCATTTTTTGTTAAAACTGCATTGTGCTCTTATACCATAAAGATAATTGAAATATAAATGAAATAGCATATGTGAGGTATTTTATGATCTTTGGAAGAAAAGCACCAACCACATAAATGCAACCTCTCATCTCCAAAGTTATGAACATAATTACATTGTCCCTCTCTAAAGGAATTCTATTCTCCCCAACTGCACTGAAAATAAAGCGGGGAACATAGATTTCTGGTTATTTTCCTGAGGTTCGACAATCTCTAGGCTTGAGCCCACAAAAACACACTCTGAATATTCATCATACCCAAAGGTTAAGTAGGGTGCATGAGATGTAATTGATTCATTGGCCATTGGTCACTGCAGTCATTGTACAGGACTGAATGTATGCAAACTTGTCTTCTCAGCTGTCCTAATTCTTAAAGAAACCTTGAGAAGCAGGATAGACTTTGGAAGGCCGGTGATACATCCTTCTGTCTTTTATTTTTAAGTTCCCACACGGGATGATCTTGGAGAAACTCACCTTCATGATAGTCTTTGTTGAAACAAACAAAAGGGTAAGCAGATTTGCACCAACGGATCTGCACCCTGTGTATAATAGACTATCTACCAAACTTTCCTGAATCCTAAATGTTGGACCTCCTCTCTTAGTCTGGGGAATATATTGTTTTTCTGGATGCTCTACTTTTGGAAGAGGCATCAACTTGGAATCTAACTAACAGGCCTAGAATCTGTTGTTACTGGATCCTTTGTAACATTATTTTTCCAGCCCTGTCAAAAAACTTTCTAGAGGGACCAATAAAACTTACCTAGTAGCTTTGTCTGGACTTTGAAACATATACTGCAAATGGTTCCAAAAGCTCACATATTACTTGGGTCCTAGTGGGATGGTGTCACTTTGTAAACTCTCAGAGTTTAATGGAAGAGTATCCTTAGGGATTCATCTGTAATGCACACTTGCTCTTTTTTTTTTTTTTTTTTTTTTTTTTTTTTGCCGTGTCTGCATTATGCAGCAATTTATGATTCCGTTGATATAGCACTTGGTTGTACCAACCAGCACAGCTTGGCAATTGACTTCACTTGGAACATCACACACTCTGCCTTGCTTTATTTAAATTGGAAACATCTGAAATATCTATTTAAAACAGTGTGCGTGTGTGTGTGGGGGGGGGCGGGGGTTGTTTGCAGCTGACTCCAGCCGGCACTGATATCACATGAGCCATTGTCTTGGAGCTCCTACCTAGAAACTGATATGTCAAAGTGAGTTACCAGATCTAGTTGGCATGAGACTAGGTAATGATGATAGGTCTCGGCAGTTTTAGCGGGCTCTACAGAAAGCCCAAACAAGTAAGAGCTTTCACAATGCCACAGGTTTGTCCTTTTCCCTGTGGGCAATTGGAGCTGCTTCTGGTTCTCATGTTTATAGCACTGTTATAGTTCAACCCAGGATTCTGTGAGCTGAGTCACACACACCCATATGGACACCCACGCATACCACGTAAGCACACATGTACACAGACATTTTTATGAGAAATATGTCCCCCATCTTTCAGTGTAAAATTATTTTAAAATTCCAGAACTTGGCAAAAGCAGTTTTTCATCTTTGCTGTCTTCTCAATTGTTTCAATACCTGCCAGATCTGATCATTTTCTTTAAAAATTACTTAAAAAAAATAAGCATCCATACAATGTTGAAATAACCCTGATATCCACAAAACTCATCGACAATGTTATTTAAGACATCAAGAACATTACACATTTGACTATAGAAATCTGTAGCTGTGGAACTTTATAAACTGTAGTTAATCCATTGTTAAATTAATAGATTACAAAAATGGAGTAAATATATTATTATTAGATTTCTCCATTGGCCAAGTATTTGAAAAGGAATTTGTAAGTTAAAATCAGGAAGAGATATTTGAAACAATCTAGTGCAGTACCCTCTTTGACAGCAATAGAAATGGAAACCCATTTGGCAAAGTTACATTCTTAAGATTGTGTGGCTGGAAAACAAAATCACATGACTTTTTAGGGACAGACAGAGTGAAAACCCACATTGTCTGACTTCTAGTCCACTGGAGCCCCACCCTTAACCATTATGTAAAGACTTAATGATACAATTCTATGAAAAAACGTTTTAGACTATTACATTGTGGAAAATGTGAGAAGGGGTAGAAAACTCTTGTATAAATCTGGTCTGAGGCTGTGACTAATTAGAGATAAGCTTTGATATAAAAACATGGGATCTCTCCAGTCAAGAAGTTAACTATCTAATATTACCCAACCACAGTGGCCAGCAAAGCTAGTGCCCCTTTAGCCTTGGGAAGAGCTGGGACTCATTCTAAAATGGAAGTCTCCAGGAAGGAAAATCATAACAATCCTTCTAACCAAGGAGCTTTATCCCCAAACTAGCAGATCTGTGGTAAAGAAAGAAGTTTACTGATGCTACCAAAGGAGGTGTGATCACTATCCCTAAAAAACCTTAATAGAAATAATCAAATGAATGAGATGAAGGAGCCCAGCAAAAGTCTGCAAAACACATCTGAATAGCAAAAAAGGAGCAGACATCCCTGTAAATAACTCCCTCTTTGGCTAAAAAATTATATATCCTAAGATGTCCCCACTTTAGCCTAAATCCACTTTTACACACATACTTTCCTTTAACCAATTTATGGCAGACATTTTGTTTATGAAATCTGATTTTCCAGAATCTCTTCTCCCACCTACCTACCTGATCAGTATGTGTTTTTATTGGGGTCCCCTGGGTTCATAAAATCTTCCCGTTCATCCCTAAGACACTTTATTTTAAAGGTGCCAACTTTCCAATAAGTTAATCATGTCATTAACTCTGTGCCATGTTAATTGGAAGTGCAGAGGAATAGAGGTGTCATAAGAAGAAAGCTGGCAAACAAAAGTTCTATCAGTGGCTGGGGAATGGCCGGGGAATTACACACTCTCCTGCCCCCGTTTGTCCTTCCTCTTGCTTCAACATATTGCTATCAAAGTCCTTTCTTGAAAGTAATTTACAAGTTTAAAAGCAATCTAAAAATAGGGGAAATCTGGAAAAAGACTCAAGGATGTGGAAGGAAGAACACCTGTGTTAGCACCAAAGGCACATTGGAAACAGATGCCAAGGAAGAGAATGTTTTCGGTGGCGACGAAGAAGCCGTTGTTCTTACCCTTGGTTATCCTCCTTTCCTGGTATCTTTTCTTAATCAATAAAATTGGTTATTAGGTCTTTCCTCCATCCTGCCTTCTTCCTGTTATGAGTTGAGCAGTCTGAATTCTTCTTGCCAACTTTCAGATGATGAGGAGTTGGAAGTGGTGGCCATGACATGACTCACAGTGACACATAGATTACTCATAGATTTCCACTCCAGGCGGACAGAATCACTATTAACAAGGAGTGCTTTAGGGCTGTTCAACAACAGGGGACATGATTCAGTGGAATAAGATTATTCCACATGGATTTTTGAGTGTTTTGCCCAAAACCTTTTTTTTTTTTTTTTTACTTCATGTGACCTTACTGCATCAGCTTCCTTACTAGTTAAAACAGTCACACATCCTTGGGGAGGAAATCACCGTATAATTAAGGTTTAGGTGTGGTTGGCAGGCAGTCATGTCACTGTATGGTAGAGAATGAAGTAGCCAGGCTTTTGCCCAAGCTCCTTTGCCAGTGAAAAGGAACAGAAAACACAGTGACTAGAAATGACTAACTAGAAGAAAATACAACCCAAAGCTAAACATATTTTTTGGCACATAGAAATGACCGTGCCAGGGCATGTCTGAAATGGTCAGTAATTCCATATGTGTCATCATTATCAAAGCCAAACATTTATTGGGTGCTGCTAAGATGTATGGGGCTCCATTCTATAGGCTTTGCTCACCTGCCTTCAAGGGTTGCCTTCTAATTTTGGGAGATAATTACCAATGCAAAGTCTCACACAGAGAAAGTCCATGAAAGACCTGGATAACACACGCTCCTGGAATGTACATGTCTTATACAGAATGCAGTAAACCTTCATCTCAGGAAAATTTGTGTGCCAAGACTTTACCAAAACTCATCCCTGAAGGGGCTATCTGGTTTGGTGGCTGAATGTGAACTGATCAGGGTGTGCCAAATAGGTATTTTCACCAAGCAAGGTTAACATATTCATTCAATCGTCCCAAGAAAAGCGCCTAAAATGTACCAGGCACTAATGCCAGGTGCTGGGACACTACAGTTCACAAGTGAGAAATCGTTCCTCACAGAGCTTGTATTCGAGTGAGGCAGTCAGCAGCAATAATTACAGATGGTCAGAAGTGTTGTTATAAAGCAGATGGTTCAGGTGCTGGACAGAGAATAATGATAGGAAGGCTGCTTCTGGTTGGTGATCAGAGAAGGTCCCTGTGAATTGCCGACAGGTAAATTGAGGCTTGGAGAAGGACAAGGAGCCATCGATGTAAAGAGTCAGTGGATACAGGTAAGACCTAGGTTGTGTTGTTAGGCAGAATCAAGGTCAAAGGAGAATATAAATGAAAGACAAAGAAAATGTCACCACTGTATGCAGCACAACTAGAGTAGGGTGAATGGAGTGGCAAGTCACAGCGTGGCTGAGAGAGGGATGCTGGACTTTGATAGGACAGAGAAAACCTCTGCAGACTGTCCTTGGACCTACGACCCACGCTGTTGTCTCTGCCCTCCTCCCTTGCCCATTATTGGCTCTGCTGGCTGCCACCCCCTGGAATATCTCTTTGTCACTGTCACTTTACTTTTCAAGTACTTGAGACTTCTTTCCCGAAACCAGTCATGAAGTTCTTCAAAGCAGACTGCATGTAAGAGTTGTTGACATCTCTCAGAGCACCTATTTGCTTGCCACATAGCACATGCTCAATACATATTTGTTCAAAGGAATGAACAGGGTGCTAGTGAAACACCTGTGAAGGTCAAAATTGAGTGTGACCATTGTTAGTGAGGCCGCTTTGGGGATTAGCCTAAGGTGTTTGATATAAACAGTGTTTTCAGCAAGGCCACTGTCAGCTAATCCGTGGTGAGGAGGTCAAGGCTGCTAGAAGAAAGAAAAGAAATAGTCATTCTCGTTTTTGTTTGCCAAATTTAAAGGTTAGAATAGCTGTCTCTTAGGAACCTCTAGGGTTTCCTTTTTCTCTAGACTGTGTTTACAGGTGATTTTATTTATTTATTTATTTATTTATTTATTTTAGAGAACGTGCAAGTGGAAAAGGGGCAAAGGGAGAAAGAGAGAATCTTACTTAAGCAGGCTCCATCCCCAGCACAGAGCCCAATGTGGGGCTCACCTCAGGGCTCAGTCCCACAACCCTGGGATCATGACCTGAGGCAAAATCAAGAATCAGACGGTAAACTGACTGAGCCACCAGGCACCTCCCCCACCCCCTGCTTTTTAAAATTTCTTTTAAAATAAAGAGTCACGTTGATTCCAGCTTGGAGACTGATCTCCGCGGTGCATTCTGGATATGGCGGAACAGGTCAATCACCTGGGCTTTCTCCAGGCATGGGTAATTATAGTATAGTCTTCTTCTAATATAACATCTACCCAAAGATGTTCCAGAACGAAGACAAAACAAAATAAAGCCAAACAAAAATACAACAGCAATAACAACAAAGGACAAGATTCAAACATTGCCTTAAAGAAGCAATTATTCATACTTTTCTATTGGGCAAGATATGGAAAATATAAAACAATTCTAGAAAACTACAATGCTGGATTTGAAAGAGATCTTAGTCACCTAGTCCAACCTATAATTTTGCCAGTAAGTCCACTGAGGCTTAACAGCACAAATTTAGCCAGTGATCCTACTGGGTTAGAATCTGAGCCTCCTGATTGCCATTCCAAAGCCCTTTCCACAATTGCCCCATAAAGTCATTTAACACAAAATACATTTAACTGGGTGGCTCAGTTCGTTGAGCATCTGACTCTTCATTTTGGCTCAGATCATGATCTCACGGTTCGTGAATTTGAGCCCCAGGTTGGGCTCTGCGCTGAGTCCTGAGTGTGGAGCTTGCTTGGGATTCTCTCTCTCCCTCTCCCTCTGCCCCTCCCTGCCTCATGCTTGCGCGCTCTCTCAAAATAAACAAACATTTGAAAAAAATTCTCATCTATAAAAAAATAAAAAATATATAAGGAAATGTGCATGCCTAATTGTTACAATTTTATTTTTTTAATTTTTTTAATGTTTATTAATTTTTGAGAGACAGAGTGTGAGCAGGGGAGGGGCAGAGAGAGAGGGAGACACAGAATCCAAACCAGGCTCCAGGCTCTGAACTGTCAGCACAGAGCCTGATGTGGGGCTTGAACTGACAAACCGAGAGATCATGACCTGAGCCAAAGTCAGAAGCCTAACCGACGAAGCCACTCAGGTGCCCCTAATTGTTATAATTTTAAAAACATATATTGTTTATATCTAGAAACAACCCATTTTACAGACAAGATATTTGAAACTCAGAGATGTTACAGTGTGGCGTATTCCTCCAAAAGATATTAAGCTTTGTATCACTGTGAGGCTCTTCTTATTCGTGAAGGAAAATTTTTTAAATATAATTTATTGTCAAATTAACTTCCATATAACAACAGCCAGTGCTCATCCTAACAAGTGCCCTCCTTAGTGCCCATCACCCGCTTTCCCCTCTCTCCCACCCCCCATCAACCCTCAGTTTGTTCTCCGTATTTAAGAGTTTCTTATGGTTTGCCTCCCTTCCTCTCTGTAACTTCCCCCCCTCCCCACCCATGGTCTTCTGTTAAGTTTCTCAAGATCCACATATGAGTGAAAACATATGGTGTCTGTCTTTCTCTGACTGCCTTACTTCACTTAGCGTAATAGACCCGCCAGTTCCATCCACATTGCTGCAAGTGGCCAGATTTCATTCTTTCTCATTGCCATGTAGTATTCCATTGTATAGATGAACCACATCTTCCTAATCCATTCCTCAGTTGATGGACATTTAGGCTCTTTCCATGATTTGGCTATTGTTGAAAGTGCCGCTACGAACATTGGGGTACATGTGCCCCTATGCATCAGCACTTCTGTATCCCTTGGGTAAATCCCCAGCAGTGCTATTGCTGGGTCATAGGGGAGTTTTATTGATAGTTTTTTGAGGAACC
>CM053562.1:12581537-12666356 GCA_028646485.1 Cryptoprocta ferox
CCACACTGTTTTCCAGAGCGGCTGCACCAGTTTACATTCCCACCAACAGTGCCCAAGGGTTCCTGTTTCTCCACATCCTCGCCAGCATCTATAGTCTTGAAGGAGAATTTTTAATTTCCTTTCACTGAAACATTATTTAAAAATACCAAGCTTCTGATGTTGACCATTTTAGTATATTTCAGTCTTCATTTTAGTCTGATGTCAAAGACAGGAGCAACATCCGAGAGGGGCTTTTACTTTCTCTCCAGCCTCTCTCTTTTACCCTATATGGTGTTGTTACAGAATTACCTTGGCTCTGTCTTTTATTGCAATGAACGTGAATTCTCTGTTCCCTGTGGCTTTCTCTGCCATAGGCTTGTTGTCCTGTGGTTAAAACTTGAGATGAAAAAAAGAGAGGAAAAAAAAACCCTTGACATGAAAAAGTTAAGGAAGTGCAAGTCGTGCCTCTACTCTCAAGTATTTAAATGCCTCATAATTGCCTCATAATTGTCTTCTTCTCCAGCTAAAAGAGTCTTGTTCTGTCACTACTGTCCTTCCAAGAGCTGAGCTTACTCATTGATGAGGTACATGTCCTTCATTGCTCTTTGCTTGCAGCTGTGCTGTTTTTAAAGCTGGTTGTTGTTTTGTTTTTTTTTTTACCAGCTTTTTCTTTAGAACCATTAAAATTTATTGCCCAAAAAAATGAATCATTAAAAAACAAACAAACCAACGTATGGTGGTTACCTCCCATGAAGACACCAATTTCTACCGCTCATGTCAAGATTGATGTTGTGTCGTTTACAAAATGACAGCAGTCTCACTACAAAGGAAACAATGGCACCGGTAGAAGGCAGGAGCTTATGTCTTGTCTAGAGCTGTGTTTGTAACCCCCCTGGAAATACCAGCACGACCAAGGGACCACACACCTGGAATACTGCAAGTTTAGAAAGCTTTTAAAATCTCAATCAGAGCTCACTCTTTTCCCAGAACTTTGCCTTTCTTGGTTTTCTTTTCATCCCTTTGGCATTTACCAAAGTGCTCAGACATTTAGGGGAAAAAAAGTCCCTGAATAAATATTGAGTAATACGACCCAAGTTTTGTGTTTTTAGACATGTGGCAACCAAATTAGCCAACCCAAGGCAAACAGGCTGGGAAATCATTGAATTTTCATAGCCTGGTGTTAGCCCTGGGTCTTCTTCCTTTTTCCTGACTCTCTCTCTCTCTCTTTTTTTAAATTCATTTCTAGAGAGATTACTTGTTAAAGATACCAAGGGCTTCCATGTCTTGGATTGTAGAGTCGGCCTGCTTTCTGAACGTTTTCTCAAAATTTGAATTGAAAAAGGAAAAATGTCTTGTTAGAAAGCCAGGATTGACTAACAATGGAACATGTCCCAAATGGGGCTTTCTGGACAAATGTCTGTGCATGACTTCTATGGTACAATTTTTGGTCAACCACCATGTCTCAGATCTTGATTTTTAAGGCTTTTATTCATTTTTCGAGCTCCCTAGGTCTCAATCCTTCAAAGGAACGAAGCCATCTCACATATGTGAGTGGTTTTCTCACTTTCTTCACTGTTATGCTATGATAGAAATCTTACTGATTAAATACCAACAAACAGCGAACAGAAGGAAAAAAAGAAACAACAGTGGTGGTTTTGAGCAGTCTGTCTCTGAGGGGAAACCCTAACAGCAGAAGTAGCTATATAAAATCCACTGCTTACCAAATGCCTACTATGTACCAGACGATATGCCTGCTGTGTGGTCATTACATTTTCAAATGACCCTAGGAGGTAGGTAGTCTTCCGTTTTATTGTTTTGGAAACTGAGGCTCAGAGAAGGCAGGTGTCTTACCCAAGGCCACACAGCCAGTAAGTAGCAGGGCCTGTGGGAGAGCACAGGTCATCCTGATTCCGAAGCCAGTTCAACCTCTCCCTTTCACTGTGCCCACTTCCCAGTGGCAGTTTAGGTGAGTCTGATGGAAACATTCTCGTTTTTCAGTGCTTTTTTTTTTTTACATCTAGAAATGAATTGAAAATAAGTATATAAATGATTCATCCATAGAGACTTTGGGAGTAGGTTACATATCTGAAGCCAGAATTTTGTTTTTCATCAAAGAGAAGGTATTCATTCAGCAGCTGAATTTCTGTAACAATAATTCCTGTATAGGATAGTTTACATCTGATTACTAATTTGTATTTGTTGAGCACTGATTAGAGCTTCAATTGACTATAAACATAAACTCTGTGCTCTGAGGTTACTGTCTAAATTAGACTCAGGAGTCATTATGTAAGAGATGAATCACTGGGTTCTACTCTTGAAACCGAGACTACCCTGTATGTTAACTAATTGAATTTAAATTAAAAAAAATGAATACATAAAATAGACTCAGAGCCACATGGAAAATGCCAGCCTGGGGGAAATTATGCACCTAGTCCCGGAAGAAAGCTAGGGTTCCGGTATGGGACTGCATGAGGAAGCTGGCTTTATGTTGGGTCTCACTGGGGTTCTGACCCGGAGGCTTTTCAGAAAAGTGTCTTAAGAGAGGGACAGCACATAAGATGATTCAAAATTTTGTCCCTTGGAAAAGTATTGGTCCAAGTGAGGGGCAAGGAAATGTGTGAGACAGAGTCAAAAGCAATGCAGGATCCATGAAACCTCAATCTCTTCAGGCTTCTGTCTTTCAAAGGAGAGTCAGGTATCCTGAGAGACATAAACACTGAGCTAGATCTGCATAAAACCACTGTAGCTTTGCACAGAGCTGCTGACTCAGCTTTTGGGTCAAAACTATCAAAAATAATATTTCACGCTTTTTAGAGCATTTTATTCTCCAAGGGACAGATGTCCGTCCCCAAGATTACATTTAAGGTGTTTTCAGCCTCTTTTCCGAGGTTTAGGACTGATACTTGACCAAAAAGAAAGAGGGTCATTTGCCAAGTCAACAGTCAAGAAAAAAATATACACATCAAGGACCATCACATGAAATTCAGGGTCTGGCAGCTGCACCCGAAGGTGGAAAGAGATGCACATTGGACATTCGTGTTGGCAGAGACCTGGGCACTCGTGACAGTTGCTGGGGTTCAGTGGAGGAGGATACCAGGCATGCTCTGGAGAAGGAGTGGACATGCTGCTAAACTTGGCTTTGGTCATTGTGATGCGCTGAGCTCGGTCTATGCTGCAACAGCCATCCCCGTTCAATGACCCATGTGCCGTCTATTGGGGCACATATTAAAAGGATGCCGTCCTAATTGCATTTGGAGCTTAGCGTAACCAAAGAAACTCAAATGAATACCACAGCTGTATCTTGCTGCTTTTCATTGGCCTTGCAATAAAAGCTAAACAGTTTTTAGTGGCTTTTGCAATTATACTTCCCTTCAATTCTCCAAAGGTTGCAGGGCCCGAACCACACAAATCCCATTAAAGTAAGTAGTTGTTGTGCAATGGAAGTTCCTTTGAAAACATTCTTCCGAGCCCATAAAATGATCAGCGGGCTGCTCTGTAAATCCGCTTGCCTGCCATGTTTTCAACCCAAAGGAAGAAGACAAGCTTTGATGTGGTGGTTGGTTTCTGCTACTGAAGCTGGCGTTTTATCTTCTTGCATCAGATTTCTTTCCAAATTGATGTGACTCAGGCATACGAAACACATTTTTCTTCAGATTTTACTCCTAAAATATGTTTTTGCTCTACCTTTAAATTACATTTGGCTGACCTATTTGGAGTCTCCAAGGCATCTCCCACCAGATGCAGGGCAGAAAGAGGGCCGAGGTCTTTGGGAGTTAATGAAGTCTGCATGGCGAGTGCGGCGCCGTGGTGAGTAGGGGTCACGGCGCGCTGTCTGGTCCTCCTGTTTGAGGATGGCCCTCCTCATGCCTCACATTGTCTTCTCCACCCACCCTTCGGGGAAGTTCCGGCAGCCATATGTGGAGTCTACTGTGAATTTCAGCCCAGAGCCAAGAACAGAGCTGGTGTTCCTTTAACTTGTGTTTGGACGCACTAGGGACATCGCGCCTAGGACTTTCTTTACGGGAGCAGGGCTCATACGTGTCCTAACAGCCTGATCCATTGCAAACACCATCCTCTTTAGCATCTCTTTCCCGCCTGTGCTTCTTCTTGTTGAAACCTTTCATTTATCTTGGGGCTGCTTTTCTAGTAAGGAATAAAAATGAAGGATGGATTCCTGCATTTACAAAGGAATCAGAACCACACAGATTTTTCCCATGCCTAAATCTGATGACGACTAACCTATCTGAAAAAGAAATGGTAAACGCTTTCTCTCCTCCACAGGGAAAGTGATCCAGAAACAAAAGAGACTGTTAACCTAACCTAACCTAACCTAACCTAACTAGTAGTTAACCTAACTATTTGCTATGGACAGTTAAAAAGAATAATTGGAATTCAGAAATTATTCAGCTCTTTAAAACCAGATGAATCACCAAAGTTCTCATTTTCTGAGATTGCTTCAGTGCTACAATTACTACCATGACCCTTAAGTTTTTATTGTCAGGTCATTTATCAAGGGACCCTATCTATGCCTTTTCTACAGGAATATATGCGTGCATCAAAGTGACAAAGCATTTATACAGAAAGAATGGAACTATAATTTTTAAAAAGCCTGGGTGGCTCAGTTGGTTGAGTGTCCGATTCTTGATTTGGGCTCAGGTCATGATCCCAGGGTCATGGAATTGAGCCCTGAGTCGGGCTCCCCACTGAGCCTAGAGCCTGCTTAATATTCTCTCTGTCTCTCTCCCTCTGCCCCTCTCCTCCCTCTAAAATAAAGTATTTGGTTATATACTAAAATATATGTAGGGATTGAGAGAATGGAGAGATCAATAAGGATAGAAGTTATCAGCAAAGTCTTAGAGGAGGTAACATTTGGGATGTGTCACAGGAAGCAGAGATGTTGAACTGTGTCCCAGAATGAAAGAAAGAGAAGGGCTGATGTGGATGGGAGAGAAGATGGAAGCAGGGGTTTCCTACTGTGCAAAACTCCCCCTGCACATGTTTCATTGATGAAGCAGGGACTTACGGCAGCCACTGAAAAAGAAAGTCCAAGAACATCTGGACCAAAGTAGCTATTCTAGATGAGACTGTTTACATTTTTAAATAACTCTTCTGGTAGGCATGACAACATGTGATACACAGGCACCCTCTATCTTAGATCCTCTTCATGTAGCTCATATGAAAAAACCTGTATTTCCCAGAAAAATTTCCCAGAGTGGTGGCTTTTTATTTATATCTTGGATGCTTCATGCAACACGACTGTTGTCATTTGCACGTGAGACCAGAGTGGAATCAGGAGTCCTGGCCTCTAGGTCTGGCCCAGTCAGAGCTGGGATTGTAATTTGGGGTAAGTCACTTCATCCTTTATGGCTTCGCTTACCTCATCTATACAATAAGGGGGCTGAATTAGACAATTTCTCTGGCTTCACTTGGTGCCAATGTTTTATGATTCCTGAGTCCAAGATTTTTATTAGAAATTATGGCAGCAACTATATACTTGCAGTTTACCAATCATCCACAACATACATAAAAACAGAATCCTTCATAAAATCCATAAACACCTTGGATTAGAACAACCACTCACGAGGTAACCGCTTGAGCTAAAGCCGACCCAACACCTTGGATTAGAAATATTGATCTTGAGACACATCCATCCATGTCCTCTGCAGTTATCCTGCAGCACGGTGATTCCTACCCATTTCAGAATTTCAAAACAGGAGATGCTTCCCGAAGTCCAATTGGACACCCGTATCCTTGGGCAGCATGTATCAAAATCAACTCTAAGTAATTGGTTTTACAGGAAAGATGATTTACCTGCAATGATAAAAATACACTGCATCCTCTCCCCTCTATTTAACCAGAGTCCAGAATCTGCTAAAAGAGCCTATCACAGGCCCTTCAGATGCCCCACATTTAAAAACCTCTGCAATATTCACGTTTCCTCTCGTGCTGCCCAGGAGACCGTGTTGGGTCCTGTCTTCAGCGTTCTTGGGGGAGAACAGGGAGCGTGCAGTTTGTGGGTAGTGAGCAAAGACAGACGAGCCAAGGGCTGCCGCTCAAGCTGTCTCTGTTGCCCACTCATTGTCTCTTTCCATTATCCTTGCCCTTGGGAGGACGTTTGCCAGATCCAGGCTCCGTAGACCCCTGTTATTTGTGTGTCTTTTCTCACCTTCAACATGATCTGGACTGGTGTTTTCATTTGTTAAAAACAACAAGAACATCCAGTGGGAAACTTTTGCTGGAATTGTTTCAGGTCATCATAGCTATTTATTCTGTGTCATAAACTATAATTCTCCATTTCCCTTACTCCCACGTCAGGGGAGCTGGTGGTTTATGGTGCACAGTCGGTGGAATTTGAGTGAACAGTGGAAGATTTCAAAGAACTACCAAGAGATTATGTAGCCGGCTGTAGTACTAAGAACAAAACGTAAAATACTCTTGCTCTTGATCACGGTTTGGCAGTGCAAAAAGAAAAGGCTTCCAAAGCAGAAGAAGGGATTTAGAATCTGTAGTTATACCTGAGGAAGGCTTCTTTGAGGGAAGAAATAGACTATGGCCTTGGCTTAAGAAGGGATTTCCTTGATAGTAATAAAAATAATAGCGAAGGGTCTGTCTAATTGGTCTCAGTCCTGGACAGGTGTGGCAGCTAAGGATTTTTTTTCCCATACTTCTGGTTAACAGGAGCATGAAAATGCAGGTGGTGGTGCTATGCAAAAGGCCTGGGTGACCCAGAGAGACCTGAAGTGCAAGGCAGATGAAACTTAGACCAAAAGATTTGGGAAAGAGAATGCGAACAACAGAAAAGCCTCCCTGTGTTTAAATAGGAAGGAGAACACAGACGTGAGGCAAATACTGAGAGCTGTTTGACCCCGGGTGTGTGAATTCTAGTGTAGATGTCATTGCAAATGGATTTCGCCGATAGCTGAATAGGATGTTGGCTGGAATGTTCCAGGCGTTGGTAGATCCCAGAGATCATGATAATTAAATTGGCTCCATTGACAGGATCTGACATTCTTATTGAAAATGTCCCGGCAGCATCTTCTAAGCAGGGCTCCTGGTTGGGGTGCCACAAATGGAAGAAACAGGGAGGTGGTCAACTGTGAAGTTTAGGGAATGGGTGTCAACACCCCCTTAGCTGGAAGAATGAGCTTGGGGTCAGGTGGGTTTTTTTTTTTTTTTCCAACAGAAACAGTTTTCTAAAGACAAGAAAAGTTTCACATTTTCCTTGAAAACAAGTTCAACAAGTACTTGCCATATCTGGGTGCTTTAAATATCTGAGGGGAAATGTGTGGTCTCTATCCCAAATATCTATTCTGGGAAGGCAGCATTCATGAAGATGGAGTCTTTGATCAAACCCACTTAGAGGCCTCAGTTGTCAGGCACTCAGAGGTCTGGGCCAGGAGCTCTTGGATTTAATCCACACCCAAATCTAGATAATACTACAGCTCAGGTAGACATCATTTTTCTTTGGGACATCATGATTCATGCTAGTCCTTTTCTGGAGTGTGTTGTGTGTTTATTGTCAGAGAGGATCAGGAAGACCTCACATGTTGGAAAAAAATGGCGGCGAGCTATTCTCCATTGAATGTGGAGCAAGTGGCCAAGCTCTGCTTTCCCACTCATTCCTGATTTTCTTTGGGCTGAGATTCTTAGGGAAAGGCCACTGGAAGTGTACGTCCAGTTCATCAGGCAGAACATGTGTCTTAGGCCTCAGCACCTCTACACAATAAATCTCTGAGCACTACGTGGCCTTTACCGTGGCTTGGGCCTCACCTGGATGGCTTGGCGGTGATGATAGCACAAAAGGTGTTCCGCTCAGATTCACACATCCTTCATTCCTGCTTAGGCTGAGTCGGGCAGCAGGACGGGAGCTCGAGACCCTCTTACTTCCACGAGCGGGCTGGATGATTCAGCTTGCCAAGGTGCCTTTGGGAGACCTCAGTGGAAAACAAGGCCGGGAGGGGGATCTTGACAGGTGAAAACTTGGGGTCATGATTCTCCAAAGGTTCCTAAGATCTCAGGGCTCTAGAACTCCGGTTTGGGGTTAAACTGTTTCAGAGGTCTTTCAGTACTGTTCCCCGTGCTTGCGTTCTCCCAGGGCTTGTCCTAGGCCAATGTTGGCTTGGGTTGATGGTGTTGGAACACCATCCCTGATCTAGACTGAGACCTCCATAGCCGGCCTTAGCAAGAGCACGGAACCTTGAGCAAATGCAGTCGAGAATGACTTGCTGTTTCTAGGAGACTGCGTCGTAAAACAGGAGTCATTCTGATCGGTTTGAACACCTTTTTTCCCCTCTATAACTCTGCATTTGTGTTTATGTGGGTATCCGGAGGAGAAGGAACCAGGAAGTTGTTGGTTTCCTTGGTTATGAAATTGGTTGAATGAACATAATATAACATAAGACAAATAAGGTCCAAAGCAATCCATCCTTCTTCCCTCATCTCTAGAGCAGTCTAGAGATCATGAGTAGGAGTAAGATTTTCCTTTAGCCATCCTTGACAAAAAAGGGTCAAGGAACATGCGAGAAACATCTCCCTGTCAGTTCAGGTCTGGTCCCAGATTTAGAAGAACAGCCAAACATCCGAACTCCCCGGGGGGGTCATTGGCCTGTGAACTCAAGCGCACCAATGCCCACACTAAAAGGGGCATCTGGCTCTAACACTCTGATAAGAATGGAAGCAGATGTGATGATCCCTTACCATAGGTATTCAGCAAGGGTGTAATCGGGGACCCCAACACGATGTTAGCTCCTTAGCATCAATTTCTTCTGCTCCAGATGACCAGCTGAACTCCGAGGAGAAGAAGAAGAGAAAGCAGCGGAGGAACCGGACAACCTTCAACAGCAGCCAGCTGCAGGCTCTGGAACGCGTCTTCGAGCGGACACACTACCCGGACGCCTTTGTGCGAGAGGACCTCGCCCGCCGGGTGAACCTCACCGAGGCCAGAGTGCAGGTAACCAAAGTACCGCCTCGGGGGCACACCTCTGCAGACTCCCCCGGAACCTGAGTCATTGGTTTCGAACAGGTGCTGCTGCTAAGAAAGATGCTAAAGGGGCAGCCTGAGGCAGAATCAGATCCTAACGGCATTTCTTTGGGCAGCTTAGTATTTTTAAAAATCAGATTTAAGCCCTGAGGCGGGAAGAATGTGCCTCCCTACAGCTCTCCTCCTCTTTGTTGCCTGCCCTTTCAGATTCACGTTATAAACAAACATTGTACTTCATTCGGAGCATTTGACTCTGCACCCACCCCCGCTTTCAATTTGAGCTTTAGGGTGGCCCCCGAGATGAATTCTCTGCTCCCTACCTCAGTTTTCCTTCCCAGACTTTGGGAACATACAGACCTTCAAGAAATGCATTATAACTACACATGGTTATGGACACTGGTGGCAGTGGAAATGAGCACGTCAAAGACCTTGCATTAGGAACTGCGTTAAGAGCATGTTCCCGTAGATGATTCTGTGTTTCTGTGAAGTGATGAAGGGCAAAGGCATGTAAGACAGTTTAGAGAGAGAACAGCAGTTCTTTCTGACATTAATGCCATGACACGTCAACTGCGATCCAGGCATCTAGAAATAACACAACCTGGGATTAGTACTAATGATAATAATTTAATAACTAACACTACTTGAACCCTTATAGGCCGAGTAGTGTTCTAAGTCCTTTATATAAACTATCTGTTTAGTCATCATAGCAGTTCAATGAGGTGGATAGTGTTCTTCACCTTGCAGATGTGGAAACTGAGGCACAGAGAGGTTATAGTATTTTGCCCAGCCTCACGCAGCTAGGAAGTAAGAAAGTTCGGATTTGAGTGCAGATATGCCAAATTAGTTTATGCTTTTTTTTTTTTTAGTATAGTTTATTGTCAAGTTAGTTTCCATATAACACCTAGTGCTCATCCCAACAAGTACCCTCCTCCATGCCAAGTTCATGCTTTTAAGGACTGGAGTAGACTTTGAATAAATAAGAGTCTGCTGGCTAAGTGCTTTTCCAAGGGTCCTTTGCTACCTCTGCAGGAAGTAAAGATCTCATTGTCCTCCATTGCACTGGGGATGGGCCACCATTTTGATAAGGGTGGAAGGGGATCAGGCCAGTCTGTCTTGTCTTGTCTTGAGGAAATTATTGTTTGTATATTTGTGTTTAGTTTGGACTTGAGGGATTTCCTTCTGCAGATGACAGACCTCTCGACTGACAGGGGCTTGAGCTAGACCCTAAGGGTGTTGAGGTGGAGCCTGTGCCTTGACAGGCGGCGTACTGTGAGGGACACTGGTTGAGTTGACGGAGAGGGTCTTGGAGATCCCTTCAGCCTGGCGAGAAGCTTTGCCAGAGTTCTCCCCATAGGGAATCATCCACCTCACCCAGAAGTGCTCCCCAGGAGAAAAAAAAAAAGAGGTCGGCCACGAAAGGGGAAGTGGCCCAGACCCCGTGGTGCCACGTGGGTCAGGAGAAAGCATGAGGCACTCGGCACTGCGAGGCAGTCCCTCACAGCTCAGGTGAGAGAGACCCACAGGATCCAGAGGGACAAGACTCGGTTTTGCTGTCTGGATTCCACCATCCAAAGTGAAATCCTGAGGTCTGCCTTCCCACATCCTCTTCCCCTGTGTAGCTAACCACAGCTCTCCAAATATGCTCCGTATTTCCACGCTTCAGTCCCTTCCTCTCCCTTCAAAACCCCCCTAACTTCTGTGCCCCAGGCTTGGCCTACAGCGGTGTAATGAGTCATTTTAGACCAATAACCCCCAATACCTTGACGTACCACTTCTGCCGTGGTGATCTGAATTGTAAATAAGGAAACCTGGATGGGGCAAAGCTGGAAAAAAAACTTTTTTTTTAATGTGAAAGAGCAGTTTGTGAGTTGGTCTTGCTCCCAGTACAACAATAAGCAAATGCTTTCTTATATGTTGAAACAATTTTCTCCTCCGCCTTTCCAACCCTACTATGTTCCAATGCCTCTCAGAGCTGCGGATGTTTCATATACGAGCAGGACAGAATTCTTCCTGTACAGCTTTATTCCTCCTCCATGAAGCCTTCCCCTTCCCCAGCCTGAACCACTCCCTTCTGACTCTGACTTTCTTTATGGCATATATCACAAAATGACATATATTATATTGACTTGTATGTGAGTCAGCTTTCCCAACTAGACTGTGAATCCTCTTGGATGGAGGTCCTCGCTTATCATTTTTTTCGAAAGTCATTTTTCTTCCTCTTTCTTTTTCCTCTCCTTTTTCCCCTACCCCCAAACATTTATCAAGCACCTATTGTACTCTTGGAACTGTTTTTGGTGTCCCAGGGATGAGTAAGACATTGGCCCTCTCCTTCAGGGTGTCGTAGCCTGGAGGCAGAGAAAATAGATGTCCATGCCGCACTGTCATGATATAGTAAGATGACTCGTACACAA
Organism: Cryptoprocta ferox; assembly: GCA_028646485.1. NCBI lineage: Eukaryota > Metazoa > Chordata > Mammalia > Carnivora > Eupleridae > Cryptoprocta > Cryptoprocta ferox. The sequence goes on from CM053562.1 coordinate 12,592,908, forward strand.
ATGGTGGAATATACAGGAATTAGTGATAGACCAGAGGAAAGAATGAGCTTATCTGCCTGGCGAAAAAGGGGGAAAATGCGCATATATTAAGCACCTGTTCTGTGTCAACTCTCATAACAGCCCTGTGAGTATTGTTTTTTCCATTTTGGTAGGAAACAGAGGATCAGAGACATTAAATAACTATTCAATGACAAATTTTTAAAGTAATAGAGCCAGTATTTTTATCCAACTCTGGTAGACTTTAAAGTCGCATTCTTTCCACTACACCACTTTACAAGGGAGGCGATTTGTAAATCTTGAAATTAAATCTTGAAAACCAGGGGCACCTGGCTGGTTCAGTCAATTGAGCATCCAACTTCAGCTCAGGTCATGATCTCACAGTTTGTGAGTCTGAGCCCCGCATCAGGCTCTTGGCTGTCAGCGCAGAGCCCACTTTGGATCCTCCGTCCCCCTCTCTCTGTGCCCCTCCCCCACTCCTGCGCGCTCTCTCGCGCTCTCTCTCTCTCTCTCTCTCTCAAAAATAAACAGACATTAAAAAAATTTAAATCTTGAAAAACAAGTCTTTTGATACCTGGACAAAGAGGGGGAGACCATCACAGGCAGAGGGAGGATTTGGTGTGAATATACAGAGGTGCCAAATAACTGGATACATCTGGTCGCCTTGAGACCAGGGTAGGAGCTGGAAATGATGGAGGGCCAGCGCCTGAGGCCCAAGTGATGCACGATGTGGTTGGGTTGGTGGACCACGAGCTAATTCCTGAACAGCATTTGTTCTATGGTAAGAAGTTTTGATTTTATTCCATGAGTGACAGAGAGCCAGTGGATGCTATAATGCAGGGCGCTAACATGATTCCATTTGCATTTAAAATGGGAAATCTAATAGCAATGCAAAGGGCACAGGAGAAACAAAAGAGCTGGGCATGTGCAAAGCCAGAAAGAGATGTCCGTATTCTCCTTTACTGATGTCTGCCAGGACCCTTCCAGTGATGCGATTCCCCAGGGCACCAGTCACATGGCATTTTACACGAGTGTTGCTCCCAAAGGCTGTGCCCCTGTCCCGCTCCACACCATAGACTTTCTCTCCCCCACACCTTGTCATGCGTTTCTATACTTGGACCTAAAAGACTCGTTTTGCAGTTTTTCAAATTTGCATGCCTGTCTTCTTTTAATAGATTGCGAGCTGCTTAGGAGCAGGGAGTAAATCTCATCTCTATTCCCGGCAATTAGCACAGAGTCTGGAACACAGCAGGGACTCCATAAAGATTTCTTGAATGAGTAACCAAATGAGTAGAATTCCGTGGCACCCTGGAGGAGGTGTGTGATCATGAGTCAGATGTCCCTGAGCCCAGAAATGCAGCCATTTGTTGTGCGTGAACTTCAACAGATGAATCTCATTGAACCTGTTTCCTCAGCTCCGAAATAGAAAACAGTATAGCCTAATGTGTGGAATGGCCATGATGGCCGGAAGTAGTGTATGCCATGTGCTCGTGTAAGTTCCCAGCCCTCGAGGCACTTGATCAATGCTGCTGGGTCATCGGGTGCAGCCCTGGCTGGTCAAGCGGTCCACATCTCTCACACCCTGCCGGGAAAGGTGCTCCAGTCAACTTCCAACCTTTGGTATCTGCATTTCTGTCTTGCGTGTTTCTTTCTAGAACGTCAGAAGACTGCCCTGCCTGTTCTCCCCATGCCAGAAGTGCTGGAACATTCATAACCCACAACGGATGGGAGCCCATGTACAAATCGTGGGCTCTCTCACCCTGGCCAGCCCTTGTGTCCTGCACTGGTTCCCAAGGCCCCGTGGCTGGGCCATCACAGGGGCACTGCCAGGAAGCTTGCTCTCTAGGGTCTGCTTGTTTTCCCTGTTACTTCCTTTTACTTCCTTTTACCTTGCTGTTTTCCCAGTGCTCCTTACACCTTCCAAATGTGCCACTCGCTTTGTAAATGCTTGCCACAGGCACCACTGGATGTGATGGAGAGAATTTTCTTTAAATGTCCAATAAGTATTTTGCAAGCAGATGGTATTGTCACATTTTGAAGAATTTTGGAAACAACTTAAAAAAAAAACCGTGTTTGTATCCGTGGCCAAACTCGAATGAGGTCTGTCTCTTTTTCTTGATTACAAAATGACAGGGTCATAACCCAATATGTTAGTCATGGATCTCACCTCCAGAGGCTCAATTACAGAAGTACCTAAGAGTCTTCACCCTCGGTGGCTCTCTAACGTGGCTGACCAGGAAGGATTGTGGCATATGTGTATTGTTCTGGGAAGGATCCAGTGCCTGTCCTGTATCTTCCTCAGAGACGCATTTATGTGGTCAAATCAGCCAGGATGTTATTCGTGTAACCTCTTCTTCTTTGTTTCCCTCCCCCCTCCTCATGCCCTCCTCACCTCCCCCTACTCTTCCAGGTGTGGTTTCAGAACCGAAGAGCCAAATTCCGCAGGAATGAGAGAGCCATGCTGGCCAATAAGAACGCTTCCCTCCTCAAATCCTACTCAGGGGACGTGACTGCTGTGGAACAGCCCATTGTACCTCGTCCTGCTCCAAGACCCACCGATTATCTCTCCTGGGGGACGGCCTCTCCGTACAGGTGAATGACTGGCCCACCCTCCCTTGCTCCACTTCCACACGTTTCTCAGCGGTCGGTCACGTGCAAAGCTGCCTGTGCAGCTGGCTGACATTTCTTACTGGGTTAACCTCTTCAGAGACATTCAACTTGCTGACACCCCCAGATTTTCACGGGAGATTACTAGTTGCCCCAGGAGCAGGGTTTGGGGCAGAAGAGAGAGGGGCAGGCCCTCAGCACTCTTCTCTTGGACTCAGGAACTCTTGCAAAGGTTTCAAAGATGGGGAAGAATCTAAAGGAAAAGATCATTAAGCTATGCCCAGAGTCCCTGCAGGAATAAAACTTAACTCCATTTCCTAATTTAAGACAGATTGGTTTTATTAGGCTCACATAGAAATTTAACGTGGAAGGCTCTAAGTGTAGGCTCAAAGGCAAATTACACATTATTACATTGTTTGATTTTGAATTCAAACAAGGAAAGGAAGGGAAGGAAAAGGAAGGGAGGAAGGAAGGAGAGAGGTAAGGAAGGAAAATCCACAATCATCCTGGTCACTCTCAAGGTCACGGTCCTTGTCAGTAGGTGTGGAAGTCTAATGATCTAAAATAGCTTCCTGTTCTATTGCTAATTCTTATCTACTTATCTGAAGTTCTTTGGGGATCAGTTTGTGTGGAGTTTTTAAAATAAAAAAGAAACAATGTATAATTTACACTAAACTTTTATATTAAAAAGGTGAAAAATTTTAAAGAAACAAATAACAGAGTACTATTTCAATCTCTTGGAGAGGCTTTTAATCTCCTTTTATTACACTGTTCAGGTTATTACAACACAGGTGAATGCCAGCGGGAAGCTGAGACACAAGTGCCTGAGACATTGTCAGTGTCCCCAAGTGCCTTTCTTTGAACCTAAACCTGAGGACTCTTAGCAAACAGGTCAAGGCCATGTGCTGTCTCTGACCAGTTGCAGTGGAGGAAGTATTCACAAATTCATTTATTATGCTTTTATTTGCCTTTTTATTGTTAAGGTTAATTAGCAGTTGAAGGAGAGGTCTTAAACTAACTCTAGGAGATTATCTCCCAGCTAAAGCTGAAGTCCTGATATGAAATGCCACCTTTGTGAAATGTACAAATACTTTTCAAAAGTTGATGGTTTTAATGGAAGCATGAGGCCTCGCCTAAATGTTCTTTCTGTTCCAAATCAATTCCTTGAAAGAAATGCCATAAATGTGTTTGGGATTTTTTTTTTAATCTCCCATTGTGAAATTAGCCTGAATGACGTTGGTCTTAGTACTTAGAGACACCTGTACACGGGAAATCGGAAATTTCTATTGCTCTCCAATAGAGTAAGCCTTGCTGATTTCCAGAGATTAGTCTTATCTGTATGCCTTATTTAAAATGCAGACTCTTTTCCCATAGGTTTACTAAAAACACAGTTTGAAGACCCTTGTAAAATCACGTACTCTTTCTATTTTATATAAGAGGAAGACTGCTTTGTTACTCTGATAAATATTGGTAGCTCATAGATTCGCTACGTGGCTTGGGAAATGGATGTGATTCAAAGCTTGATGTTTCAGGGGCTCTGGTTTGAATTTGGTCACAACCAGGAAGTATTGCTCCTTTTTCTGCCTGGGTCCCAGTTAGGAACTTTTCACCTCAGCTCTAAACCGTGCAGATGGCTGCCGTGTTGTCCTTACCAGTGAGAGTCCGAGGGGAGTACACTGCGTGGGTGGAGATGTAATCCTTCCTGCGTTCATATTGGTTTAGATTCAAGCTCCATTGCCTCCATCATATGTATTTTGTATATGGGCATCTAACTGAAATTATTAACATGCAGTTTGTGTGTGCCTTTGTGGGAAATGTTCTATTTTATTTTGAAAGATTATGTAGAAATACTAGGTACCTTTTTTAAAAAAACACAATTCTACCATCTTGACATAACTAGTTTGTTTATTTTTGCCATTAGAGTTCAGTCTTTTATATAGTGTAGGCTTAGTGTACATATTTTGTATTCTGCTGTTTTCATTTAAGATCTTCTAAACTAGCGCTTTTTACTCATTTCATGGTATGTTTTTATATAATTTTTCTCTTAGCTACAGAATTTGTAAAAAAAATAATTAAAAATTGCATAGAATCTGAACGTTCATATTCTGTGTGAAGAATAAATTTATCTACAGATAGAAGTAGAATGTTGGTTTAAAGCAGTAATATAATCAATATCAATGTTTTTGACCCTATGTTGACTGAAGTGTTTATATTTTGATTAACTTCTAACAGTGGCAAAGCTATTCTGTTACTCGGAGATTTTTCTGCTCTGTTCAGAACCAAAATATATTATGGTTTCACATATTAAAGCTTCGTAGGAAACATGTCTTGTTTAGGAAACATAAAAGAGAAACACATGATGAAAAGCAAAGGCAATGATAGACCTTTTGTGTTATATAAAAAAAATTAATGGGCTATTTCTGTTGGTACTATTATGTCAAGTTAGTTATCTCACATGTGACATTCATTAAAAGGCATTTCTTTTGGTTAATCCTTGGAACGCGCCTGTGTGCTAGCTCTGTCCTTGCTTTGGTTCCAAAGAAGAAACTGAACACTTGTCCAAGTTTAAGGCTTCAGCAAGCAGAACGAGACCCAGTGCTCGTGATCCCTGTTTCGGTCCAACATATTTGGCCACCTAACCATATTGTCATTCAAATTAAGCCTTACGTTACATTGAACGTAGTAAAAAGTAGAAGATGGGGAAACTATGGAAACCTGCCATCTTGATTCAGGCTCTATCTCAGATCAGTGCAGCATGCCCACAGCTGAGAGCCACCTTCTGGGGTGTGGGAGCATCCCCTCAGGATGACTGATATGGTGCGGTCATGCAACCCAGGGACAGTGTGCAGACAGTTTTGCCAGAGGGGATGGTTTGCTGACTTCCACAGCTCTCCCCTGTGGGAGGAGAAGGGAGGAGGAAACCAAGACTCAAAGCAATTGTTTGCATATGGTCAGAATTATGGGATGGGAAATAGCCAACACATTTTTTTTTTTCTGGGTGTCTTATATCCCGAGTGTTGGCTGTACAATTTATCATCCAAGCTGGGCCACTTTTGAGAGTGAAAGGAGACTGCTATGAATAGTTACACCAGGACAACAGGCGTAACCCAGGACATATGGTTCATCCTATTTATAGCATGACATGGCCTTGTCTGTTCCCTTGAGCATGTTACAGGTGGTGACGTCAGGCAGGCAACTGAGTCACCGGGAGGAGCAAAGCCTTCTCTAACGACACAGGCACTACTGTCCTGGCAGGTGTCTTCTTTATCTACCCACAGCCAGTGGAGGAAAGCTTGTTTTTGGCACACAGGCCCACTGCTTAGCTCAGATCTGTTTTCCGTAGGCGAAGGAGAGCACGCACCACACCAGAGGTATTAAGACTCAACTAATCTTGTGGTGCTCTGCCTCATGGGGAGCAGTGATCAACCAAATCCGAGACTTCTGTTATTTTAGATGAAGTAGTCGAGAAGCCAGAGACCTCCTCTCCTATGGGAGACAGAGAATGGCCTGAATCTGCCATGTTGGGTCTGTGCTGCCCATTCCAGAGGGAGGGCTGGGCTTCAAAGAAAAGTAGAGACAAGTGAAAGAGAGGCCAGCTCTCCTTGTCCACGGCTCCCCTCCCCAGCCCTTCTCCTCCTCCCCCATTTGATCGTGGTCACGGTGCTGCCTTACATCCGCTGAACGCATTTGGCTCATTTCTCCCTTTCACGCTTTCAAAAATAGATCCTCGTCCCTCCCAAGATGTTGTTTACACGAGGGGCTTCATAACGGATTCTAACGGAAGACACTGAAAAGGTAACTTGTCAGAGGGGGAAGAGGGTGGCTGCTGTGGGGGCAGGGTTTAAGTGGGAATGAAGTGTGTTCGAGAAAGCGGGGCTTGCAGCTTTAGCAATGCCAGCAGCGAGCTCCTCAAGTGGGAAAAACCCCGGGAACCAGAGCCGTGAGCATACATGTCCCTGAAGTTGAGGCTAGTCTGATGGCCTAGGGCAGGGCTCCTCAAAGATTGCTGAGCATGTGAATCGTGTGACAGTGCAGACTCATTCTGTAAGCCCGGAGCAGGACTCGGGGTCTGCATCTCTAACTTGATTCCACGTGATGCTGACGCTACTGACACTGGGTATTCGATGACTGTTAGGAATATGGGGCAGGGGTCCGAAGAACTGTGTTCTTATCCTGGCTCCTGCTCCCCCCCAGGCGGGTTAGATCATCAGTCCTTCATGTAGCCTTGCATCTAAGGTTGGACTAGCAATGTTTCCCTACTGGGCATCTTACAGGGGCTTTTGGTTCCCCAAAGCATTTCAAGTCAATGTGCATTTCAAGCAAGAGATACGAAAGTCCTTGAGGCGAGAGAAGGTTGCAAGGCTCCATATATAAATACATTCCTAGAAAGAAAATTTAAAAATGGCAGAAGGCTCACTGAACCTTCAGTGCAAACTCAAGGCTTACCAATGAAGTGGGGTCCAAGTGTATCCACTTGAAGAGCTAAATATGCATTAAAAAAAATCAGCCTCTGAATGTTAAAAACGGAAATTAGAAATGCCTATTTAAATCACAAAAGATCATTTCCAAAAGGATTTATGGGGTCTTTCTTTATAAGTAAATGTCCCTAGGAAAGCTGTTATTGAGTTGTCTCAGATGAAGCAGGTCTACCTCTGTTCTTGCACGGACAAAAGAACCAGCCAGAAAGATGGTCTCTAACCTCCACACGTCACAGACAGGGTCACACATGTCTCAAGCTCTATGGCCTTTGGAAAAACCCCAAGCTGGTGAAACCTTAGGATCTCAGGATGACACACAAGCTTCTTGGGCTGACAGATTTGTCTTTGGGGGGAAATTTTCAACAGCTTGTCATCATTTGTCCAAAAGGGCCAAAGAGAAAACAAAGTTAGAGTTGAAAACTGAGGCAAGTATTATTTCCCCCCTGCGCTCCTCAACTGTTTGGTGATTTGTGGGACATACACCACGGGTGATTCGAAAGCAGTGAGGCAGATGTCCATAAGTTTCCTGGCTTTAAACTCATACCGTATATAGAATTTTCCATGCTTCCTTGGTGTTTGGCAGTCATTTGAACACGTTCCTCCTCCCGACAACCTTTCGGGGTTCGTTGAGATGATCCAAAATGATTTGTCCCCAGTGCAAACAGAACTCGAACCCTGCTGGTGGTTAGCATTCTGCTGTCTGTGGCTGAGCTCCATCTGTTAAGCATCTCCAAATAAGGAGATGAAAAAATCTCAAGCTTGTTTAAATGTGTCAGCTCTGCACAAGTCCCGGTGCAGATCTGCTGAATCGACAGATGGGGTACAACCATTTCTTTTTCATCTCTAAGTCCTCAGTGCTCTGTATTTGGCAATGCAGTTTCTTGGTCCCAGACACAAAGAACATACATTCTTAAAACCTCAGTAGAAACAATGCTTCAGCCAAATCCTGTAAGCCCAGTCCTTGTCCTCAGCTTGTGTCTGCACCCTGTTAGAGGAGCAGGTGGCTCTTAGAAGGCAGGACCAATGCACAGGATCTCTCAGGGTTGGCAAGGAGGCTCTTGGAGTTATCATGTGCTTCATCTATACAAATTACTTAGTTTCTATCTCACTTTCTAATCTCGGGACACTTGATCCAGTATAGGAATGAGCGGTTGTTTTACCTTTTGAATGGCCCTATAAAATTTGTCAAAAATAGCTAATTATTCTTATTGGTTTCTGGCCTGTGAGAAAACGTTTCAAGGTTCTCTTTTCCTGACACAGAGCTTTATACATTTTGGTGACATGGAAAACAGGTGGCCACAAACAATCTTTCACATTGGCAGCCATTCAAGGCTCTCTTGCAACTGTTGTCACTTTAGGAAGTGGGTCCCTCTCCAACTTACTTTTCATGCTGTTTTTAAAGTATGACTAGGCTGCTCTAGAGTACCCACTCATTAATTATGTCTTCTCTGATCTGTCACAAGTCTTGCTTGTCACCGGGGTGTCAAAGGACTGCTCACTGCTTGCCTCTATGGCTCTTTTGGTACAAGTTGAGAAACTAGACCCATGTCAAACTACTGGAGGGAACATGGACTTGTAATTCTTTAGTATGTGCACAAAATCTCCCTATGGTCTCTACTTGCAGGATTATATATTCCAAATGTTGGTTAAGAGGCTATGAAGGAAGACTGCCTCCATTCTTTTGTCCTATTTCTTAGGGTTATGAAATGTGCTGGAGTAAATTGAATCCATGTTTGAAAGTTTATAACTTTCCGAAGCATTTATCAAGCGCAAATGTTATCATTTATTAAGCTGCTAGGGAGTTGCAAAACTCATTAATATCAGCTGCTTTTTGATCTTCAGGCCCCACTAACTTGAGGGCTACCTACAACACATCGTCACAGTATCGCTAATACAGTGGTGTCCTTATAATGGCACCGCAGTACAGTCAGACAAGGGTACTTCTTCAACTTAGAGACTCAGGCTGCCATTTAAGGAAAACTGTCCCAGTGAAAATCCAATTTCCAGTGCGACATTTAAGTGTAATTTTCAGTGATTTGTTTTTGAGATGGAAAGTGGATCATTTATTTCATTTGGGATGCTAATATTTGGCCTGCATTAGAGTGAATCTCAATATTTCTAAGAGATGTGTTACCATATGCAGCTTTCAGACTAGAACATCAGATGAAGTTAGTGAACTGTGATGCAGGTATAACAAAAATGGCTAAATAATAGATGAAATTGAAGTCACACCTATAGTAGACATTTCTTTAATAATAGCATTTTTAGTTAATGAAAATAATCCCCCAAGGTTCCAGTTCCCTTTGTCTGCTAAGGAAAATGGACCAGACTTTTGACCATCAAAAAAGGAGGGAATCTCTGTTAAATAGGACTTTGCTTGTCTAGAATCTCAAAGGCTGGAAAACAGAGTCCTTGGAAAATGAGATCAGGTACTTAAAAGTGCAATACTTTAGGACATTCTACAATTTACCATCAGAGAATTTTTTTCTTTATGCTGTCTCATTAAGTTTTAGTCTTCTGTTTTCAGAAGCCTTTCATTTTGACTCTCAGGTTTTTAACAAATAATACAGATAACTCAACATTTCAACTTATCTCCTACACATGTTAAATGGTACTAAGAACCATCTTTAGGACTTAATTTTCTCACAGAAACCCAGTTGATTTGGTTCACTTCATACTCTATGACTTAGGAACATTTCCTAAATCCAATTCTCTTTTCTTAACTATTTGCATCTTTGATTTCATTGAAATCTTAGATTTCAGTATATCCTAGTAATTTGTTGAGTGTAAGATTTACGGGCTTGCATAGATTTCTGGTAGTGTCTTGAATGGAAGCATGTAATTCATATAGGAGTTGAACGATATGTATATGGGTTTTGAAAATACATGAAAGTTTTGGAGATACTACTAAAAAAATTCTTGTCCATTTTAACAGGTTATTCTGATCATTTATCTCACTTTTAAGTGAAACCTACCTTAACTGGGGTCTTTTCTGCTTCATTTGGTAGACAGTGGTAGAAGTGATAGTCTGTTGAGTAAGTCTAACCCGCACTAATATTTGTGCATTTTTTTTATTATGAACAATATTTTTAATGGATCAAGAATATGCAATCATCGGCCCCTGCTTTTGTCCTGTCCCTTCAATTTTTCTCATTCTCTTAAGATAGCAAAACCAATAGGAAGGACTAGTTCCTACGGAAAAAAGCATATTGGTAAAATACTTCTAAAAATCATTACAGCAGGATGACAGAGATCAATGACATTGAGCAGGAAACAGTTTAATTATAGCAGCTGTTTCTCAGTTATCTATTCATTAAATATTTTCTTGAATGCCAAATATGTGCCAGACATGATGTTAGTTCTACCTGGGGAGACAGTGGTGAACAAGGTCAACTGTGGTGTCGGATCTACGGAGCTTATAGTTGAGGAAATGAAATAAGTAAGTGCCAAAATGGAAATTATAGGGTGCTGTGAGAGAACCTAACTTCATGTAGACGGCTAAGTAAGATCATCTACCAAGAAATGAGTTAGAGTGAAGCAGACAAAAATGAAATGGAAAAATGTAGGATTCTTTTGGAACCCTATTGAATCTTCCTCCTTCTGCCTTAAGACACACACACACACACACACACACACATACACACACACACACACACACACACCAGTGCTATAAGGATTTTAAATTAAGGATGTGCATTTCTGGAAAAACCTAGTGATCTGGGACTAATTATATTTCATTAACCTAATTTTCCTGGGTTAATTGCTAGTAACTGAAATAGGCTCTTGTGAGTCTTGACTGTAAGTCTTGACTGTATGGTCTCCCAAATAAGTATTCATGATATAGTCTTTCTATTTGTAGAGTAACTTTACTTTTTCTCTCTTTCTGGTCAGTCACTTGATCCCCAGAGCCACAAACTCCTGTGTGACTGATAAAATTGCACTGGAATGCAGGCAACAGCGAACCACATGTCATTCCATTTATAAGTCTATCTCATTTCAGGCCTCAGTTGAAAGGGATTTTGCTAATCTTAGAAACAACTAGAAACATTTTCATTTAATTAAAATGAACTCCTTTTTAACTGTGTAGTACACAGTAATGAATAATTTACATTCAAGTCTAAGAAAGCATTGCTTTTTCCTTTCAAAGAAATTCATGGACACAATTAACAGAAAACCGCCAAGTGCACATTTCTGTCTAGTTATATTTCTAGGTTTTTAGCTACAATCTCTGACAAGGAAAAACAACTTCAGGTTTTGGTCAGGAATAAGGACAGAGAGAAACAGTTACCTCTGAGGTCAGGAATCCTGAAACTGGCTGGAGTCTTTGCTGGTTTATCTAGGGGATTTAAACATTTCCCAAAGAACAGTCCCAGAAGGCATCATGAGCTTCGCAAGTGCTTTTGAGAAGAAGCTATAAAATCAAGCCGAGTTGTGATAAGAAGCTCTTGATTGGCTATACTTAGTGCCACCCACCATTCAATCAGGAATGGGCGGCTCAACTAGTGTTCTCAAGTACACTATTTAATATGGTGTTCATTAATTACCTAAAATGTGTTAGAATTAAAGGCAGCTGCTCAGAGGGAAGAAGACAAAATACCCTTTAGTTTCTTTTCAAATGCCTGCTTCTCTGGCTTGCTGCTCCCACAGGCTGGCGATGTGAGCAGGAAGAGAGATTCAATGCTGTTTCAATTGGTCGGCTGATGAAACACCTGCTATTCAACATAAGCAGCTTTCTTCTCTCCCCCCAGAAATAAATGATTACTCACCATGTCCAACACAGCAAATACCTCTCACTGCCCTGTTTCACTCTCCCCGCTCTTCCCTGCCCTTTCAATCATTTTCCCAAGTGCCTTAGACCAATGGAAATCTGGGGCTGTAAGTAAGGGACCTCAGAGGTCAGCCATCCAACCCACCTGCCCCCACCTGCCCCGTGCTGAGAGTTGCATCTGTCTGGGGCCCAGACTTGCGGCTTTGTGAAACTAATGTCTGTTGTTCTCCCTGCTCTCTCCTTTGTCCCTACAGCGCCATGGCCACTTACTCTGCCACATGTGCCAACAATAGCCCTGCACAGGGCATCAACATGGCCAACAGCATTGCCAACCTGAGACTGAAGGCCAAGGAATATAGTTTACAGAGGAACCAGGTGCCAACAGTCAACTGAGGAAAAAAAAAATAATTAAGCAGGCCTAAGAAGAAATCAAAAACCATAAGACACCTATCCTGCTCTGTCATTTCTTCATCTGCTGGAAAAAAAAATAAATAAAAACAAACAAACCAAAAACCTGAACTAAAATATTGGGACCATGGCAGAGAAAAGCAGGAGAGGAGCAAAATGAAAATTAGTTAACCAATGTTTCTCCTCCTTCTGGGATACCACCACCACTTGTTTCTGTGTGTGTTGATTTTGTTTTCCCTTCTATTCATGCGCTTTGCTTTAATATACTCCAAGCTTCTTCAGTTAAGTTCAGCCCATCCACCCCCATGATTGTATGGGTTTAAAAAAAAAACTACAGCAGCCAAAGAAATCATATATATATTCAGAATAATTGTCTATAATCTCCTCAGTGACCTGTTTGAACTCAGTGCCTTACCCTTTCCTTCTTCCCAGTTCTCTGTATAGAAGCTCTAGGAACTTCTGGAAAGCCAAATCTTTCTGAAGACTCTTTGCCAGACATGATGCCCTTTCTCATCGTCTCCATCTCTGTGGGTCATGGTATGGCTCTTCCATCAGCTACTGTTAAAAAGGCAATCATGTACCACATCTGGTCACTGGCTTATCAAATCCAGTGTGATTGGCTGTGTCTGGCTAGTTCTAAGCTCTACATACAAGCTATAGATTTAAGCTCTAAGCTGTAGATGATAATATCACCATCACCACCGCTCCTCACCCCCATCCGAGCAATCAGCCATCTTAAGTTAAAGATATTTGTTGTTTTCGAATGATTTGCTGTCACAGGCTATTTGATAGAAGAAATATATTTCACTTGAGAGAGGGAGAGAAATTTCTCTAGGAAAACAAAGCCTGAGTTGTGAAAGGCATGGCCTACATCTCTTTAGTGCCTTAAGGGTAGTCAGATGCACACTTATATATATATACTGTATATATTTATATATTTTATATATATATATATATAAAATATTCTTGCAAGCTTAAGTTTGCAGTTTCTCAAACACTACAAAAAGCAAGTTTCACACCATCACCACTGTCCTAATCTCTACAGTGATGAGATGTTTTTAGGGATCTTGTTTCCTTTCTTTCTCTGTGCAAAATTCTCATCAAGGCCACAGAGCAATTAATAGGGCGACTGTTTGAGACCAGGTCTCATTTTCACATTTGGGCTTTAAATAAATCAGAACCTATTTGAGGTTATAACAGTGTTCTTGAGTTTGGAGCCTGAGCTCTGGTGAAATGGGGATAGATCCTGATACCTCATGGGAATTACACTTAGAGGATTGAAAGCCATGTAGTCATCTGCCCCTTCTCCACTCAACAGGAATCTGAAAGACACATGTTTAAATGGAATACTTAAAGGCTTGTCTAAATTCCAAAAATGGAAAAGGCAACTGTGGGCCATTCTTTTTCTAATACAGTATTTTGAAATAAAGTTTAGTGCCTAGGGCTCCGAGCCAGGACTGACCTGTCTTTGTTTCTTTCTTTTTGTCTCCAGCTGTGCTTTGGTAACTTGTCAGGTGGACTAGACCAAACTACACCACCATGCTGTGCCTCAGTTTACCTTTTTTGTAAAATGGGTTTAACAATACTTACCTACCTCACAGGGGTGTTGTGAGGCTCCTTTCATTTGCTCCTTCATTCTCTCCTGTTTTCTCTGTTTGTGCAGCACTTTGTAGCCATGGGAGGAAAGGGACTCTAAAAGTACACAACGTTAATGGAAAGATATGGTACCCGGAAGCCTTCTTTCCTAGCAAGGAAATGCTACCTTGCTGTAAATACTTACAGCCTTGTATTTGGAAATGAGAAATAGGTTTATATTTACAGACCTCTCAAAAATCACATCGCTTGACCAAAGAATAATTTAAGAGAACACATAACACATATTTTTGACCTATTATTATCCTGGCCAGGTTGGTTCTAATAATTTTAGTCTTCTGTAATTAAAACACTTTAGATTGGTTTTGGCCAAATACGCCAACTCTGGGTGACAGGCAAGGACTAAGATGCACTTTCCGCACACATTTGCTAACCCCTCGACCTAACAAGTTGAGCGAATGGTGGTATTTTTTTCAGCTAAACAGCCACCAATCTAAAACGTATTTTGAGTGTTGATTCTGTACTTCTTTTAACAATAGAAGGAAGCCCATCTTATGCATTTTGCTTTCACCAGCTGATCCCCTCTTCTTTTAACATACTATTAAAATATTTCTTACAGATGTTTCATGTAGGCTGGCTAAACACCACATATTACTTGCTTCCTTAAGAGTCCCTCAATGAATTCTTCTGTCCTGCTAGCTGCTGCGGATTATCAAGATTCAAAGGAACCATGTGGTCCAACAAATTAAAACATTCTTTGTGAAATGAATACAATCCAAGACATTGGTGAACTCTTGGAGTTTGGACTTTGGGGAGAAGAGCTACAAGTGAGTTTGGGTGATAGTGCAGGGAACAGAAATCACACATGACAAGATGTTGCTAGGATGGGGGAGTCTTCGAAGAGGGTATAAAGGGGTAGAAGGTCAATTGAAACAAAGTCATTTGAAGCTTTCATCCTGACATCCATTTCCAGCAGTGAACAGAAAACCCCAAACCCGAAACCCAAATGCTCTGTGAAACTGGGCAGTTTTACTGCCAGTGCCTGGGAAGCACTGTCTGAGAATATCCAAGATTAGCGATGTCCGAGAGTATCCGAGAATATCCGAGAATATCCGAGATCAGTCATAGGAATTTTCATTGATTGTGAAAGCATCTATTATTTAAGCACCCGATCAAGAAGTATACACATGGGACAGGCACTCAGTATTGTTCATTTATTATTGATTTTTTTTAAAGTAGAAGTTTGATACGTGATTTAGAGGAGTAGCCTTTTGGCTTCCAAGCCAGGTCTCAACAGAGGGTCTCCAAGGTATATCCGTGTTCCTTACCACCATTATACCCAGATGCAGATGAATATGTACAAACTCTCTGTGTCCCCAGTCCCTCCCCAAACAAGATGCTGATTTGTAGGATACCTGGCAGGTTAAATCAAACCAGAAGAGGTGATTGAATAAAAAAAGGGAATGACACTTAGGGTATAAAAATCTCATAAGAAATGTAATATGTAAATTATATCTTGCTTTATGATGTAAAATATACATTGTTTGCGCTAGAATAGAAATGATTCCTTTTCAATAAAAAGAAGAAGGATACTACTATGTCGTCTTTTGTTACATACATTTGAGTCTGTTGGTTCTTTTTGAATTTCAAAAATAGACCTGCTGGGATCCAAGATTATATGCAGGAAAGAGTGAAGGTAAGAGGGATTTGTAGGAGAGAACTTTTATTGGAGTGTGATAGTATTTCCTTAAAAGGAAAATAATCTATTCCTCTAAGGCAAAGACAATGGTAGGAGGGAGAGGAGGCCTTTATTGGTATAACAGGTGTGTGTAAAGTGGAACTTTTATGAGAGTTTACTTATTTTTTACCCACCACTTTGGCATCCACAATACCAGTTAACATGTGACAAAACAGACAAAATATAAAGCACAGAGTTTTATTTTAGAACACAGAAGTAACAGGGTAAAATTTCTTAGGCAGCTACTTACTGTGTTTAGCACTGGGTGAATGGGAATGGGAGGGAAATAGAAAACCAAATAGGGAGGCATGGGCTCTGTTTTCATACAAATTAAGATCTGATTTCAAAGGGAACTCTATCATGAACCAATGTATGCAACAGTTCAAGACAATAAGTGAATGTGTCAAACAAATAGAGTAGACAGGAGTCCAGAAGAGGAAGAAAAATAAAAAAACAAACAAACACTGAACTCAAGTAGCTGAATGTTTCTCAGAGGACCTGGGGTTTGTTTCATCAGGTAGAGCTGAGAGGAGAGGAGATGCTGGCCTTTGAAGTCGGGAGCAGAGAAGGGATGAAGACGGGGACACAGGAAGGAGTAATCTGTGTTCAGGGACCATGGCAAGATGGGCCCAGGCGGGATAGAGGGTTTATTTTGAAGCTGAATGAAAGAAAACACTGGAGACTGAAATTAAGTCTTCATCTTGCAAAGTATTGTGTGTCAGGGCAAAGGAGTTTGGAATTTTGTTCAGGTCATAGCAATCCACTGAAAGTTATTAAACGGGGAAAAAAAGAGGTCATGCAATAAAATACAACTTTAGCAGGATTATTGTGGCAAAAGAATGAAGATAAGCCAGAGCAGAACAGGAACTAGAAGCAGAACAGGCAAAAAGCAAAGGTTGAATAGGAAACATCTTGCAAAGAAAGAATCAATAGGACTTTGTGGCAGGAAAGAGGATAGAGTCCAAGATAACACTGGTGTGAAACCTGGGAACCAGGACAATGAATCACTAGTGGACAAAACTGACAAAAATCAAAAGAAACAAGAGAGACCCCATGGCAGAGGATAATAATTGTGGTTTTAGGTATGTTACTGTATCTGAAAACCAAAATCTAAGTGTGCAGTAAGTGAAGATATGAATGTAGGACTTGAAACCAAGGTCAAGAATGGAGATAGAATTTTGGGATTCATCTCTAAGGAGGTGACACCATGAGGTAGCAGAGTAAATGAGTTCTTCAAGAAGAGAGAGCATCACTGTGCTCAAATCATTATTCTGATAAATGGCCTTTGGAAGTTAGTGGACCCTTGAACAGCACACGTTTGAAATGCACGGGACCAATTATGTGTGGGTTTTTATATAGTCCAGTACTGTAAATGTGTTTTTTCTTCCTTATGGTTTTCTTAATACCATTTTCCTTTCTCTAGCTTGCTTTATTGTGAAGATACTGTGTATAGAACATATAAAAAATTTGTGTCAATAGGCTTTCTGTGTTATTGGTCAGGCTTCTGGTCAAGAGTAGGCTATTCGTAGTTAAGTTTTGGGGGAGTCAAAAGTTATACATGGATTTTTTATTGTACTGAGTGTTGGCGCCCTTCACCCCTACATTGTTCAAAGGTCAACTGTAGTTTCAAACCCGAGGAAGATTATACTTTGCAGAACATCTACAGGTGGAGAGAAGGCTATGGAAGGCAATTTACAAGGAGCTGTTTGAGAAACAGGGGGAAGATTAGCTTGTTTGTTATCCCAGGATTAAGAAAGGAGGAGTTTTCAAAGAGAAGGGAATGCTCAATATACTCAAATGCTGTAGACCAGCTTAATTGGGGATGTAGGAAAGGCCATTGGATGCATGATTTTCTAGAGTACAGTTTACTGTACTCCTACAGAGTACTGTACTGTACTGTACTGTAGGAAGGAAGGAAGTGGAGGAAGAACGTGCATTTTGACAAGTCATGGTAAGAATAAGTGCTTTGGAAAAACCAGAAGCAGTGGTTTATAGACCACTTGCTTGAGATACATTGGCATTGGAAATTTATTAATAAGGATTCTTTCAGCTGCAGGTGGCAGAAACCTACCAACTAGTTCAAATTACAAGGTATTTTATTTAAAGCCCACTAGGGATGCTCACTGAACCCAAAGAAGTATTGGCGGAGCCCGAACAGCTCCTGGGATCCCAGATCCTGGTAGGAGGCCCATACCCCTCAATCAGGCAAAGCCCACACAGCCTGTCCTTGTGGCCATGAGCACTCTTCTGATTGTGCCTCTCTTCTGGTTAACAAGTCTGCAGGGCCAACCGGATGTGCCTACCTGGAACCAGCACTCCTCATTATAGACCATCCTTCAGGCACTTGGGATTTAGAATTCCCTGCCCAGTAATCTGAGCACATTTTCAGGACCCATGTGAACCAATGTGTGTGGGGGTCAGGATGGGCAGATGGATCTGGGATATGCATAATGCAGTTGCCCCCCTTGTCTGTTTAGGTCTACTTCTGGTGCTGGATGGGCTGATGTGAAAAGAGAAGTGGACAAGCCACAGGCTGGCTTTCTAGGGTCAGAGCGTCCCCACAGTACCATGTTCTGGAAAGGAATTCCAAATAGTTTGAGAATTCTACACATAACTTGAATTTCCAGGTCATTATGAAAGTATATTCATTAAAATAGGAGGGTGGAACAAAATTTGTTGAATGGTTGTTAGGGTGATTTATAACATAAATTTATGGATGTAAACATGCAGACTTTCATTTGTCCCTGTGCCCAGACACCACTCAAGTATCCCCAGTGGATGGGTGCCATACACCTTTTTTAAGATCTGGCTTGGCTGTCTTTTGTTTCACTTTCTGGAGATTCCATTAAACCAAAACCAACGCCAGAAATCTTGTTGAGATGTAATTCTTGAATGTGAATCCATTCTGGCCTCACTTTTTTTTCTCTCTCTCTTAGAAACAGGACTCAGAGCTCTGCTCACCCTTAAGACCTCCGTTTAAAAGCTTCCTTTAGTCTTCTCCCTTGGGACAGGGTGACAGAAGAGTTTTGAACAGAGTTACTCAGCACTCTATCCTCAGCAGCATCTCCCTATATGGTGCTTTGCAGTGAATGGGGGTGGGGGGTGGGGCTTGACATGGTGTTTCACGCTTATGGGGAGAAGGGACAGCAGAGTGGTTTGGGAAGGGGCTGAAAAGACGACTTGCAGTCATTTCTCTGGCTCCTTTGAAGCCCTTATGCTTTCCACTGTGTCTCAAACCTCTCAACTCTGCTTGAATAGAGAGTTTACTATTGTCTGATCCTTGGGAGTCTTGGAGATCTGGCATTGGATAGAGATCCTCCCTATTCTATGAAGTGCCTGTGGTCATCTGGTTCTGAATTTCAAGGCCTATAATAAATCATGTTCCACTTTTACCTATCAGTTTCTATATTGTCAGGTACCTTTCAGTTGCAAGTGGCAGAAACTCAACTCCAATTAGGCTGAGATGGTTTAATTAAGGGATTTATTAGATGGATAGAGGTGGTCAAAGAGCAAAATGAAGGGCCATAGGAACTAGGGTAGCTTTGAGAGCCTCAGGCACTAGAACTGAGACTTGATATCGTCAGAACTGTCTGCTCCCCCCAATCTCTGCAGGCAAATTTTCTCCACGTAGCAGGCTACTGACAGATGCAGCCTTCCATCCATTTCACTTTGGAAAGAAGATCAGAGAAACAAGCTCCTGTTACAAAAATCCTGGGGGAGGATTCTATGGTCCTGACTTGTTTTGTGCACAGCCATGATCCAGTCACTGTGTCCTGCGGGAGGAG
Source organism: Cryptoprocta ferox (assembly GCA_028646485.1). Taxonomy (NCBI): domain Eukaryota; kingdom Metazoa; phylum Chordata; class Mammalia; order Carnivora; family Eupleridae; genus Cryptoprocta; species Cryptoprocta ferox. The sequence goes on from CM053562.1 coordinate 12,612,282, forward strand.
GGGTACTGCACATCCAGATCAGGGTGTCTGTCTGTATCGGGCACCACTTGGGCACCAACACAACTCCTCTTGTCTCCATCTCTAGTCCTAGGCACCTACTGCAGCATTCAGTCCCCAGGGTACTTCAACTTTGGAAGCCATATTTTAAAGATGGTAAAGCAGCAGTCAATCTGGGATCCTGAAAAGTGACTGCAGAAAGGAAGGCTGCAACCTTGCTGACCAGCAACCATCTTGGAGTGTTATATGAGGGAGAAACAAAGTTCTATCATGTTTAGCCATTTTACAACCAGGTCTATTTGTTACTGCAACCTAGCCCAACCTAACTAATACACCTCCTTCCTCTTTCTTCTCTCTTACCCTCTTTTGTTTCTTCCCTCCCTCCCTTCCTTCTTTCCTTCCTTCCCTTAACCAACCATCCTTCCCTCCTTCCTTCTTTCCTTCAACTCTTCCTTCCCTTCTTCCTTCCCTCCTTTCTTTCATCCTTCGTTCCTTCCTCTCTCCTGCTAGAGTCCAGCTCCAGCAAGTCCAGGGCTCCCTGAAGGATGGATGGTGTCCATGAAAAAGAGTGAGAGAGTCTTGGCTTCTTTTTGCTCACCAGGCAGGCGTCTCTGCACTGACTGGAGAGTCAGCTTTATTTACTGAAAAAATGTATGAGGGTACAAAACAGAAGTGGCAATTGTCTTAGACAATGATTTCTGATGACAAATTCTTTGGTATGTAAAAATTTCCCAGAACATAGATTGGTAGAAGACTCATGCATAATCTTTATCAATAGTGATTGAAGTAGGTGACTAGATGCTTATCACATGGGGAAGGAAGGTATCTTTAGCATTCAAATACAAGGCAATGTTTTTAGCATAGCAAAGACAAGAGTTAGTTCTTTTGTGAGCAGGGGTCAATAGCCTGTTTTCTTGAGGGGAAGAAAAACCAGTTTCTCGGGAAATGTAACATTTGCTCCTATAATCACAAAAGAAGAAACTCCTATAATAAGTTTTTTCACAAGGTACAATTCGCATATTTTTAACATAAGAAGACAAGTCACTCTTGTTATGAGTGGGGGGTAGACATCCTTTGCCATCTGACAGCGGGAGGCCCCTCACCTTGCAAACCCACCTTACTTCAGAAATGGCCTTCAGCACTCTCCCATGCTACCTGCATTTCAAGATGCTTGTTGTAACTCATAGACATACCTCTCAATGACCACACATTTTAATTCTCCCATCCTGGACATTTACATGTTACATAGTTATGTAGCATCTTGTGCCTTTCAGATTACCCTAATAAAGTAATTGAATGTAATAGTAAATGAATACACCAAATAACACCGTTAATAAATTAATGCCTGACACTCTGGACTTCCTGGAAAATATCTCAAAATGTTATTCTAGTTATGAAAAAAAAGCAGCATTCCTGAAAGGAAGATAGCCAGGTCATCTACAAATGGAAGGCATCTGAAAACTATTTCTTAGAGCCATATATTTATTTGCTTAGTGTCACTCAGTTAAGAAGAGGTAAATTAAGGCTAGCAAAACCGGACAGCTAGAAAAACTCACCCATGTGCACAGGAATATATGAACAAAAATGTTCATTGAAGAATGGTTTGTAATAAAATATTGGAAACAAACGAAATGTCCATCAATGGGAGAACAAATAAACTATGATATGTTCATATAATGGAATACTATTCAGAAATAAAAAATGAGTGAAGGAACCATGGTTACACATATCCATTCGAGTACTTCTCAGAAACATAACTTTGAGGGAAAAAATAAGTTGCAGAAGGCTGTATGACAGTATTTACATGAAGCTTAAAAATGCACACAAAAATCAAATATTGCTGGTAAACACAAATGTATGTGGCAAAAATGTAAAAAAAATGCATAAAGGTGAAAAACAATTTCAGAATAATAATTTCAGGAAAAAGCAATTTCTGAGTAAGGAGGTAGCAGGTAGGATTGGAAAGAGCACACTGGGTCCTTCAAACACATCAGAAATATCTTATAAAAAATATGAGAAGCCGATATGACAAGTCTTAAAGTTTAACAAAAGTTGTGTGGTAAGTACAGCATGTTCATGAGGTTGATCTCTGTATTTTTCTGTGCATATTATGTTTCAAAGTTTGTTAAGTGTGGAAAGAAAAGAATGGGCATGTGTATCATACTGCCTCGGGAGGGGAAGATGGGAGACTGAGGTGGGTGTGTTTGTGTAACTCTAGACTTTGCTGTAGCCAAGTGGGGAGGAAGGATGTTATATTTTTTAGAAGACAAAAAAAATATCCTGCATATAACTTAACTCACCCAATCAAGCTTCTAGGCATAGAAGAGTCAATGACTCTGAAAGATTTCTACCAAAATCATCTCCCTCAGTTTACTCTTGTACTAAATTTGTGCCTTCAGAATATGAGTTTCCAGGGTCCATCATCTGGTCTCTATCAGGGGACCCAAACCTTGAAGTTATTATTAGCCATCATCATTCCTGCGTGACCTTGAAAGAATAGGACATAGTTTTGATACATGAAGTGGGAGCAAAAGACAGGTATGTGTGTAGGGTCTGAGAATCCTGCTGCAGAATCACAAACATTGAGGAGAACTCCACAGAAGGGAATTTGAGGGGATAATGGGATGTAATGAGACAAACATGGACCTTGTTTCCAGTCCCTGATTAGTTACTTATTTACAATGTGATCTTGGGAAGTTGCTTATCCCCATTGTGTCTTTTTTCTTCTTTTGTAAAATGATACTTACCTCATAAATGGTTAGGGGGATTACATAAGACAACATGCATAAAGCATTAACGTCCTACTTGAATCACCTTCTGGATTTCTTTTTCCTTCTATACCATTAAGGAACATCTCAGGAGCAGTGAAAAGCATCCTGGGATGCCGGTTAGGAGGCCCAGGCTCTCTGTGTGGCATGAAAGCAGAAGGAATTTAAAGATGAGGGAAGAGTGCATAAGTGACGAAAAGAGGGAACATATTGCCTAGAATGTGGGTGACTTCACTGCTCTTCCAAGGAGTATATACAAGATCATTTTTCTGTTGTCTAGCTACTCTTAAAATTGAGATGTTTTTACAGACAGTAACTTCTTTGACATCGACTGTAGCCACTTCTTTCTAGACATGCCTCCTGAGGCAAAGGAAACAAAATCAAAAACAAACTATTGGGACTATATCAAAATAAAAAGCTTCTGCACAGCAAAAGAAACAATCAACAGATCTAAAAGGCAACCTTCGGAATGGGAGAAGATATTTGCAAATGACATATCTGATAAAGGGTTAGTATCCAAAAATCTATAAAGAACTTATACAATTTAGCACCCCAAAAATGAACAATCTAAAAATGGGCAGAAGACATGAACAGACATTTCTCCCAAGAAGATATCCAGACAGACACATGAAAGGATGCTCAATATCACTGATCATCAGGGAAATGCAATTCAAAACTACAATGAGATATCACCTCACACCTGTCAGAATGGCATGTATCCTGATGTTTATAGCAACATTATCAACAGCCAAATTATGGAAACAGCCCAAGTGTCCATCAGTTGATGGACTGATGAAGATGTGGTATATATATATGTGTATATATATATATATATGTGTGTGTGTGTGTGTATGTACATATACATACACATAAACTTGTTTATTATATATAAATGTATATATATTTATTGTGTGTGTATATATGTTTATATACACACATATACATATATACTTGCTTATTATATGTGTATATATATATATATATTCTTCAGCCATAAAAAAAGAATGAAATCTTGCCATTTGCAATGACATTGATAGAACTAGAGAATATTATGCTAAGTGAAATAAGTCAGTCAGAGAAAGACAAATACCATACGATTTCTCTAATATGTGGAATTTAATAAACAAAGGAAATGAGCAAAGGGGGGAAAAGACAGAAGGAGGCAAGCCAAGAAACAGGCTCCTAACTAGAGAACAAACTGATGGTTACCAGAGGGGAGGGGTGTGGGGAGATGGGTTAAATGGGTGATGGGGATTAAGGAGTGCACTTGCTGTGATGAGCACTGGGTGTTGTATGGAAGAGTTGAATCATTATATATGATACACCTGAAATATTACACTCTATGTTAACTAACTGGAATTTAAATAAAAACTTTTTTAAAAATTGAGGGCGTGTGCATGTGTTTTGCCTTGGATACAACAATGGCGCTCAGAAGTTGAGAGGCCCTTTCCCCCACCCCAATGGGTGTCAGTCACAGAACATTGGCTGTGGAGTTTCAATGAATTCCTTTTTTCTCTTCAGTAGCACAGAAGAGCTCAGACACAAAGCACCAGAGCACAGAAATCATTTCTGAGGAAGACAAGGCCCTGTAAGTGTTTTACTTCAGTTCCCTCTTCCTTGTGTTCTTGCCTGTGTCATGTCCCTTCTCAGGGGTGGGATGTCAGATGCTAGCCTGCTAGAGAACTGTCCTCAGTCTGGATGGCACTCCAGGCTCCCTCACTCCCAACCTCTCCCTTCCTGGCTCCAAGTGAGTTTTCAAAGAGTCTTGTTGGAGTTAACTGTTTTTGGGTCAGTGAGGGAAAAATCAGTCACCATGGAGGCCTCAGAATGATTGTGACATGTCCTTCTCCATGCCTCAAAAAACTGAAGTCTGGGGCTGGCTCCCACTTGCCCTGCGGTCTTTCTCACTGGGCACCTAACTCAGCCCCCATCCTCCCAAGGAAAGAATGCACCTCCTTCCCCACCTCACCCCAAAATGAAATAAATTGCTGGCGGTCAGATGGCATGAAATATCCTGCAAGTATATGCTATTGACAGGAGATGCATAAAATACAAGGATGGGATTTTGAAGAGAATATAAATCAGATGAATATTGACCAAAGAAACCTAGTCTTTCCATATTAATGAGAGATGACATAGATGTTAAGACAAAGCATCATTAGGGAGAGGGAACATCTTTACATAATGATAATAAAGAACAATTCAACACGAAGCCATAACAAATTTAAAGAACACTAAACATTTAATGACATAGCCTTAAAATTTATAGAACATAAAATGATAGAATTACAAAAAAATTTAAAAATCCACAATCACAGTTGGAAATTCCAACGTACCTCTCTCAGTCAATGACAAAGCAGATTAAATTAGAAAGCTCACAGGGGCACCTGGGTGGCTCAGTCAGTTGCGTGTATGACTTCCACTCAGCTCATGATCTCAGGGTTTGTGAGTTCAAGCCCTTTGTCAGGCTCTGCACTGACAGCTCAGAGCCTGGAGCCTGCTTCTGCTTCTGTGTCTCCCTCTGTCTGCCCCTCTCCCCTGCTTGCACTCACGCTCTCTCTTTCTCTCTCAAAAATAAAGAAATGAAACGTTAAAAAAATTAGAAAGCTTACAGAAGAGCTGAACAAAACAACTAATGAGCTTGATCTTTATGAATATTGATAATATAAAGTAATTTTTAAATACCAAAGAACCCATTATATGGACCACCTTTTTATTATAAATTGATTAAATATTACATAATTAACCATGATGGGGAAACACAATGGGCCCTATTTGAAAGTCATAGACAGCAGAAGTTATTCCAGAAGCATAGGTCCAGGAAGATATTATGAAGTTTTAAGGAAGGGAGATGACAGATAACTCTACCTGTATGTGTCTAGGGGATAAGCCCTACAGGTATTCAATGATGACGCTGGTCTGGCTGTTGGAGACATCACAGCAATTGACCCTTGTCTTTATCCCACTGTATCGAGTTTGGGAACATCCTGGGGCTGAACTCATGTGGACCTGCGGAGGCTGAGGGAGATGTCTGAATGTACTATGTGGAACTGTACCTAGTAATAATATAGGACATTGCATAATAATCAGTTTGATAATCTCAGGCATATATTCAGGCCAGTCTATGCTCTGGCCTGCTCTGGCCTATAAAAGACTAAGGAAGAAGAACAGCTAGGTTTCCTGAAGCCTGATGTGACCCTCACTTACTAAAATGTTATCATCCATAGCTGTGCAGGATAGCAGGGTGTGGAAATGTCCCCTTCCATCTTTCCTGGAAAATGTGCTATGTATTCTGACAGTACTAACTTCCTCAAGGATCCTTTTAAAAAGTTAAGCCAGCTTGATTTATTGAAGCAACGTCTGCATTTGGTCTTTTGGTCAATCCAAGCCGCTTGCTAAAATTTATTGTCCCATTTGATTTGTTTCCTAGGAAACTAATGAGTGGATGCTTTTTGAGAAAAAGATAAAAGTGAATATGGCCACAAGAGAATAGGATGTGTTGATTACGCTCCTTTAAATTGGTAGAATATGTAAACTGGTAAGTTAGAACATTCTAATTACTTGTCACTTTCCTTTTTGAAGACTTTTTGAAAATGAAGAAACTTTTTTCTAAAGATTTTTAAAGTTTATTTATTTATTTTGCGGGGGGCAGAGAGAGAGAATCCCAAGCAGGCTCTGGGCTGTCAGCATGGAGCCCAATGCGGGGCTTGAACCCACAAACCATGAGATCATGACCTGAGCTGAAATCAAGAGTTGGATGTTAACTGACTGAGACACCCAGGTGCCCCAATATTAAGAAACTTCATATGACAGGGCTTCTGACTCTTTTACTTGATGGCTTTATCCACAGACTGGTAGCTAGAAAGTTGAAGATGCCCAAGAGGATTTTTTAGTAAGTTTCTCATTTCTCAACAACAACAACAACAACAATAACAACAACAACAGAGAAATCAGAGATAGATAATGACATAGTGAAGTTGGATATGATTTTTGACTGGCTGAATAACCAATCTGTCCTTATTAGCTTATCTTAGAAGTTGGGACTAGGCCCTTTTTTGTTTAATATTTTAATCAGTTACTTGTACAAAGGTAAAAAAAAAAAATTTAAGCTTGTCAAAATCTCAAAGGACCCAAAACTTGGAAGAATAGCTAATGGACTTGAATCACAGAATTCATTTCAAAATGGTCCTCATTGTATATATATTTTAGATAATAGGTTAGTGGGCTTCTAATTCCAAAGGATCGAAATCTATGTAAAGCAATGTCTTTCACGAGTGTGGTTTCCACTACATGCCCCTTAGAATGGCTAAAATGAAAGAGATTGCCAATACAAATTGTTGGTGAGGATGTAGAGCAACTGGAAATCTTATACATTGCTGGTGGACATGAAAAATTGTATAATCGTCTTGCAGAACATTGGGTTAGTTTCTTATCAAGCTGAAAATACAGTACCATGTCACCAAGAAATTCTACTCCTAGGTATTCATCCAAGAGAAATGAAAACATTTATGTATGTGAAAACCTATACCCAAATGTTTATAGCCATTTGATTCATAATAGCCCCAAATGGAAATCACCTAAATGCCCACAACAGGTGAATGAATAAACATATGTATAGTATATTCATACAATCAAATGCTACTTGGCAGGGAGAAGGCCAGACTACTGATTCATGCTACCATATGAATGAATCTCAAAAACATGTTGACTGCAAGATACAGATAAAAGAGTATCTATGTTTGCTTCCATTATGTAAGACTCTAGAAAAGACAAATCCAGCCTGGAGGAGTATAAATTCAGTAGGTTGCCTGGGGCTGGCATTGGGAGGATTGACTGCAAAGATCACAAGGGATCTTTTTTGAGGTGATTGCACTTTCTCTCTATCTTGACTGGGATGATAGTTACATGACTGCACACATTTGTTGAAGCTCATCAAACCACGTGCGTAAAAATGTGTATATTTTCTTGTATGTAAACTATGGCTTCAATAAAGTTGATTTAAGACAAATATAACTGTAGAACTCTAAGAAACAGTTAGAGACACCAATAAAGTATGTAGTAGCAGAAACAGAAGCTCCTTGAATGACCCTGTGGTGAAGAGTTTGAGTTGTAGGAAGTGAGATCAAGGAACAGTTGTTGATCAATGGCTTGAGCTGCAAAGTAATGGATAAACTGTGGTATGTGTTGATTAATTAATTGAACATCCAGACCCAAAACAAAGTTCCCACTATCACTTCTGAGAATATTATATGTTCAGAATTGAGTCCTCAAAGCCTCAAGAAGTAGGATCTGCAAATAAGCAAAGATAACCATTATCACAATCCTTATTATTTATTCTGATATTTATACTTCTCCTGATGAATACTATATCTGTATGTTTACATTGAAATTTCCTGAAATTTAAGCACAATCTACTACTATTGGAAGGCAACCATGTCGGTACCAAATACAAACTGAATCTGATTTTCAGCGAGATAACATGCTACATTTTACATGAATCAGAATCATCTTGCTAAGTAAGCTCTCATTTTGCATTGCAGAATGATGATTGTAAGGAAAACCTATGGTCTCACTTTAAAAAATTAAAATTCAAAAAGATAGACTTCATACCATGGAATATGAAAGCCAGCAGGTAATTTAGGCCAAACCAAAACCTGATGATTCTGCTCAAATTGTCTCTGCTAAGAGACAGTCAGGTTGGTTCTGGGAGCAAGCCTAAAACAAGAAGAGTTCCCTTATGCTATCTCCAGATGGAGGCTTACCAGTTTGAGTGAGGTTCCTTGCTGTGAGTGACTTCTACATTTCATTATCAGTTTGACTTAGGTATCTATGTGAGGATAATTTTTAAATATACTTTTTATACTACTCTGATGTATTTTCACTGCTTGAGTGGCCTGGCACCAAAACAAGCAAGGTGCCAGCTCCTGTTTAGCTAGCTGGTCCTTGGGGACACTGTGGGGCAGGCCATCTCTCAAGTGTCTTTGAGTTTCCAAACCTTTTATGGCAAAACGAAACTCAGAAAAGAAAAAAAAACCAAGATATTTTGCTGTCTGGGCAGTCCTATCACATAGATTTCAGAATAAAGCCATTAGTGTTGATGAATTTTCCTAATTATGCTTCAGACTCTGACATGCCATTTTGAGAGTGGCTCCGCACTGCACTGGCCAGTTTGAACTCTAAAAATTGTCCAATTGCTAAACCAAACACACTCCAGGTTTTCCAAGGAAAATAAGCTATTTTCCCATTTCCTGTGCTCCATCAGGGTACAAAACATAAAATAAGCCAAAATTCCTCCACAGTGGGCTTGCAGTCTTAAGGAGACCATTATTTTCTACACAGAAAGTCAAATATTTTTTCCAGCACCAGTTTTCTTGCTGACCACATTGAGTATTGAGAAATCAGGGAGAGCCTTCTTGGGAAAAACTGAACCAAAGGGGGAATTTGGCTTTAGAAAACAGGAAGTGGGTTTCTATTGCTGTCTATGGCCAAGAGAGAATGGGACTTCTAGACCACGTTGTCAAAGGTGTGTGAATAATCTCCAAAGACAGTGACCACTCCTTCTGATGCTTACCAAAACCAAAGCAAGTTTTATCCATCACTCCTCACTTAAGGACAGAGCTCTAGGAGAATACCGATGGACTTTCTTACATTTTCTCTCTTTTCAAGGAAAAGGAGATCGAGTTGGGAAAGATCAGTTCAACACTTCTAAGAAGTCTTTAATACAAACATATTTCATCCATTAGGGTAATGTTTTCCTCAGGCTTGTCCAGGAATAAATCCCAACCTTCTCCCCTTCAGATCCCAAAGACACAGCTGATTTGTTTTCAGTTGGGGCAATGAAATGTCGAAATGGGAAACACATGTCCATTTGGTCTGGAGAGGACAGGCTAGGAAGCATCTTGTTTATGAGGCCCCCACTCAGCAATAATCTGACGGCCACAGAAAGACTGAACAAGCAACCAGCAATTAACTCCTAAATAATAGTTCTTCCTGGGAAGACAGTGGATTTTAAGTCCATGTAGAACCCTTATTACCTAATACAAGGCTTAAAGCATTCTTTATTTAAAAAACAGGAAGTGCTTTTCAAAACCTTACTTAATTGTTGTCCTTCTCTTTCTCAGAACACAAATAATTTGACCTAAGGCTCCACCCAGATGCTTGTGATCCTGGATCTCTGCCTGGCACAGGTAGCGTTCCATATGGAAATTTCTTCCAGTGTATCTTTTACCTTTTATAGTCTTTTCTAAATGAATCCCAAGGAAAATAGGCCGAGAAATCATGAAAATGGAAAGAAATGTATTATCTCCCGAGAGATTTAAATTTACTAAGCAACGCAGAGAAGTTGCTGAGTCAAAGGAATCTCAGGAAATGGGGACATAGGGAGGGCAAGTCCAAGGGCAGCATCTTCACTAGCAGGGCAGCAGCACGCAGGAGAGATCACAGTCTGATGAACCTTGCCCATGATTGCTCCCACAGGTCTCCGTGTGCTTGTGGCCCGTGCACTGCGAATAGAGTTATTCCTGTAAGTAAGTCTAATTGCGTGGAATATTTGATACAAATTCTTTGAATAGTCTTTTTAGAAATAACAAGTTTGGGAGGCGAAATAAGTCCTTCAGGTGATAATACTGACATGTGATTCTGTTATTCATGCTGTTATTCTTGTTAGAAGAGGTAAATGTTGCATCACTTAAAAGTACCCAATAATGTTTTCTACTGTTTGAATATTTGCTGCAGACCATAGTTCTTGCTGGTACTACCAAACTCAATATCTCTTATTTGTTAGCAATAAACATTGATAAATTTATAATCAATAGTAAATATATTTATTAAACAAGCACTTTTTAGACATCCATGATGAGTACAGAGTATAAAAAACGTTGGAAGCATTTTAAGAATACCTTTGGGAATTCCCAGGAATTCTGAGTTCTTGTTCCCAAGTCCCTAAGATTAATTAATACCTGTTGGGAATGTAGAACACTGGCCTTGGATAAATTTAGGAAGAAGTCTCATTCTAGAACGGAATCCTGGAGCTCTGGTGTTAAGTGTCCCATGCCCCAGCAAAGGATGGTGGAAATATTACACATTTGGAAACTGGAAGAGCAATATAGAAGGCTTCCTGAAGAGACTCGCCCTCTAGGCAATCCAGAGCAAGCCACTTGGTAATACAGATATACCAAAACTTTCCTGGAAAATTGATAAGATCAAATAAAATTCAGAATTTCACTTTGTACTTTTAATATTTTAATTAAATAAAGAGTATAAATTCAGGCAGTTGTCTCAAATGATCTCTGCTAAAATTTTTCATGCACAGGTCTAAAATTGGGAAGAGCAAAATCTTGGGTGGAAAGTCAACTCAAAATTTGTAAAAAAAAAAAAAAAAAAAAAAAGCTTTGTGGCTAGTTCCAAGTTTTCTGCCCCTAGTAAAGAGTCTTCTCCATCTGCAAAATAGGGTCAGGAAAGGGTAGGGTGAATGGCTGATAGACTGTGGGATCTCGGTGATTTCTGGGGACTACCTCCAACCAGACTCCAGATTCAGTGGACTTTCTTTTTCAAAACTGGAAAATCTTGTACCAGATGAATAGGAAAACACAAAAAAGGGATCGGTCAGGACAGAGAATCAAAGGTCAGACGTGGTCCAAGAATGCTACCCAAATAGATAAGGGCATTAGGACACCTTAACCATTCAGGTTTTGCACAGCTTCCAAACTTCCACCATGTAAACACCATCTTATGCTTTCTACCACATCTGCATACCATCCGTATTCTTATTTACTTAATATTTTTTTAATTCAATCCATTTTTTAACTCAGCCTTGTCCCAAACAATAATAAACATGAAGTTATTGATTGATGTGCAAATTGTATTTCCCTAAAGCATATTTGCATAACTATTACATATATCATAACACATTGGTACATAACCATTACGCTAAACAAATGTCCATCTGTGCACCATCTAAAATCAGCTTGTCTACACTGAACCACACTTTGGGAGTTATAAAGATCATTTTCACTGAGTTGACTAACAAAGCCTGTTGGAAAGCATCTTGTCTTAAATGAGGAAAAGGAAGAATACCTGTTTATGCAGGACCCCATGCTCAGAAGGCCCCCATGCTTGGCTAATGCCCTGCTATCACCTTCTTGGAATATTTCATTTTGAACAAGAGACCCCACACTTTCATTTTGCACTGGCTGCTGCCAATCGTATAGCCAGTTCCGAAGGGATAGAGGAACGTGAAAAGGTTGGCATCAGAACATGGCTCATTTGTGACCCTGAAATTTGCTTTTCGTCAACAACTTTTTGCAATGAATCATTAAGTAGTTACTAGAAAAACCACCACCCTAAACTTATGCAAGACACCCATGGAAGATAAAAAAGGAATGTTAGACATTTATTATTTTACATTAGCGCTAGTCAGGTAGGGGAGTTAAGACAATATTCATTAATCAATTTGATAGTCTAATTAAGAGCTAAACTCTATGTTATGGCCAATAATCATAATAATAGTTTGGAAAAGAAAGGGATCTCTGAGAGCAGGAGCAGTTGGAGAAGATAAAAAGAAAGGTTTGAGCCATTTGACAGCTCACAAATCTATTTTTAGAAAAGTCTATGCCAAGCCTTTCATGTAAAACCCTTCACAGTCTGGACCCACCCTTTGTCTCCAGCTTCTTCTCTAATCAGTTTCCCCCAACTAAAGACTTGTCTCTAAAATTTATAAAACTCAGGTCAAGGGCATCCGTGGAGGCTCACATAGTAGGCATTTAGATATTTAAAAGTTATAAAACAAGGTAACAGACTGTTAAATAATACATGCTGTACTATCCCACGTTGGGTGTCCTACCTTTACAATAATCTTGCACACTAGCTCCTACATTAGATTTCCTGGACCCTTGTGAGTTCCACTCTTAAGCATGGTGAGATGGCTGCTCCCAGCCCCCGGTTGCAGCCTACCTTCAGCTCCAGCCACAGTGTGAGGGACCTCATACACACCATGTGAAATCTAACTCATGCATCCAACTTGACCACATGTTCATCCTCTTTGGCTTCATCTCAGTGCATAGGGTGCTTGCATCAATCGCATGGTCTGTCTTTGGAAGGATGGATTTGAGGGAAAGGCCTTTGCAAGCTCTCCAGTATGTTTGGGGGCCATTTGGACAGGAGATTTTGACCCTGGGAAGTCAGACTGTGGTCTGCAAAGGATAAGGGTAGGTTGGTGGAGAGGGCATGGGCATGAGCTCTGAGTGAGTATGTGCTCTTTCCCAAGGACTTCTTGGTTCCTGGAAGGTGTGCAGGTGGAGGTAAACTGAAGCCTGGTCCTCTAATGCACAAGACCTTAAGAAGGTACAGCCAATATACCTCATGTTCTACTCCCCTCCTAATTTCTCATTTTTCCTAAAAAGTATTTTTAGTATCTCTTTGTCTTCTATATGTTACTCCCTGACTTTCTTTTTCACCTGGAACCCCCACGCCTACTCTGCTGAAGTATCAAAAGGTCTTGTTCAAATGCCACCTCATCTTTGAAGATTTGCAGGCTCTGTTAGGCAGAGATAGTTCATTTCCACTTTACATTCTCTTGGCATTTTGTTTATGTCTCTATGATAGACTTCATTACCGTGTATTATAATCACTGTCTTCCTGAATTAGATCATGAGTGCTTTGTATATGTTTGGTCCCTTGTACCAAAACAGTGATCGGTGACACACAGTTCCCCCTCTTACAAACATGTTCACTGAGCCAAGGAATGAATGGAATATACTCTTGTGGCCCCAGATGTGCCATGCTATGTCAAAGTTTATTTATCTTGGAGCATTACCGGTCTCTACGAGTCAGTGTAAGCATCTACATGGCACCAACCTGGTGAAAACTGGAAACACTCAGTGATCCAGATGTTTGGCATCATGTGGATAAGTCCTCAGATGATTGACTGAATTTTTCAGTTCTCATCAGGATGATTGGCATTGTGTGTATATGGTCTTGTGTTACCAGTCCTTGTACCCCCACCAAAGTTACTATTACAGACCCAAATGCTCAGCAAGCTGGTAATGGGAGGCAGCATGCCTCATCACATGCAGCTCATGTGAAAGCTGACAAGTTCAGTGCCAAAGGTGATTTCAGTTCATCAGTCCTCATTGTCATTAGCAAGTAGCATTTATTAGGCACTCACATGTGCAAAGCACATTTTCAAATGAAAGACATCATGACACACATTAGCTGATGAGATTTTCTTAAGCTGTGGAATCAACTTCCCTGCCACCTACCAAGCTATTTTGTGAAGTTTCTACCAAAAGGGAGTTCAAAGCATGTACAACATTTCGATCAGGGAAATCCCCCTGTCCTTTGGTTCCCCAATAGTCTGTCCCCTGCTATGCCTTTTCCTTGCCTCATGTCCCACACTCCATTTATTGAGCATACAATTTGTTTGTTATATTCTCCCTCTTAGCCTGGGTAGCTGAGGCATCATGGAAACACAATGTACTGAGCATCAGAACCCCAAGTTCCACCTTGCCTTTGTCACTTGGTATTTTGAGGAAAATCACTGAACGTCATACCTGCCTTCCGGAGTTGCTGTGAGATTGAATGAGATAATGCATGAGAAGATACTTTGAAAACTCTTCAGTAATACAAAAGTATTAGGGGTTGTATTGTTATTTGCCTTAAGCACACACTTTCCATTTGATTTGAGATGTTGTTTCTCTTCCAACACAGTCTTAGATAGTGCCTGAGCAATTGTCCTTTAGTGTGTCCAGAAGCGATGGCAAAATAATGCAAAGCCAATAAGAGCTTAGTAAACAGTAATGATGGTGATCATGATGGGTAGAAAACAAGGGTAATCTTTCAAGGACAGATGGGAAATTTGAGACCCAGCCCTTTCCAGAGGTTTCCAAGGAGATTCCAGGATTTCTGATGCAAATTCCAAAGCTACTGAGCTTTCTCTTCCACAAATCCCAGCCAGTGTGCACTGCCCTCCCCCAGTGATAGCTTTTCCTTAGGGGGTGACAATGTGAGACCTATTTTTTCATGTGTTTTCATGTGGCTTTCATGATGGAAGGGCTGCGGAGCATCAAAGAGCGAGTATGTCCGAGTGGGGCTGTCCTATGTCCTGGCCCTTGGGTCTCTTCAACAGAGTGTGGGCTGAGTACTGCTATCCCGTGTGATGCTGTGATAAAAGGTGGCCAGCCCACAGATAGCGAAGTGTCCTTCTTCTTTGAACCCATGACATGGGAACAGGTACCCTAGTGGCGTTTTCTGAACAAACGTATTTGGCCAGCCATTTCCCTCAACTTCTAGAGAAATTTGAGAACGTAGACATTTATAAAGCCCTATGTCAGGGGAAGGCTACAAGCACCTACTACAGAATTGACTGGTAAGATTCAAAGATACTCAGATTGGAACTGGGCAAGGGGAGGCCAGGTTGCCGAAAGACACAGCTATTTTAATTGCACAACAATACCACACGGTGGCTCCAGAAAGAACTGCACCAGAGGACAAAGTGGCTAAAACCAGTTTCCTTCCGGCAGCGCCTTTCTCAAAGGCATTGTGAGAATTTCACAAAAACAAGCACAGTTAAAAATAGAACATTTGCTTAATATTTGAAATAGCTTCTTAAACATCTCAAAGAAATATTTTAAACTGTTTTATTTTACGAAGCCTCCTCTGATAGTCTCCAGGTGGAAGGGAGCCTCACAAGCCACCAGTGTGGGCATGTCCAGGGTGTCCAGTAATTGCCCACTTTACCTGTCTTATTGGCCCAGTAGGTGGTAAATCCTCCGAAAGGTGGGTTAATGGGCTGGAAAGAGTTACTGTGATATGATGGCCTGTCCCTGGGTTAGCTGGGAGACCTTAGGAAAATTGCATACTTAACAGACTCAGTTTCCCAATCAAAAAAGTGGGCATCAAAATAACAACTTCAGAGAGTCATTGCCAGGAGGTTAAATCCAGGGTAAACAGTGCCTAGTATAGAGCAGATACTTAATCAACATTTGTTGAATGAAT
Source organism: Cryptoprocta ferox (assembly GCA_028646485.1). Classification (NCBI taxonomy): domain Eukaryota; kingdom Metazoa; phylum Chordata; class Mammalia; order Carnivora; family Eupleridae; genus Cryptoprocta; species Cryptoprocta ferox. Next base: position 12,628,040 of record CM053562.1, read on the forward strand.
AGAAGATAGGTCTGTAGAACATCTGCATGTATTTTTCATTTTGAAATCTGTGACTATGGTATTTTTTTTCAAAAATGCAATTGAAAGAGAGATGTTAAGATAAAATTCTCTTTTTATAGCCTTTTTGTCTTTATTTTGCTCTTCGCTCATAACATCTCTTCAGGAAGATACTCCTTATATCACGCTTCTATAATTTTTCTAGCCTGTCATTTTGCTCTCTTCTCTTACTACGTATGTCAGTATGCTCATAGATTTATGACTTAAAAACATTCTCTTGACCTGCAACTCCACCAACCTGATTTTTTACCTTTCTCCATTTTACTATCAAAATCCTCAAATTAATTTTCTTTTCCATTTTCTTAATGTGAAGACATACTACAGACTTCCAAAACTGCTTTTATTACCCACTATGCTACAGAAACTATACTCATGAATGTCTCCAATGACTTTGTAATCACTAAGTTTAATGGATTTTAAAAGTCTTATTATTATTATATTATTTTGTAACAGTGGTAGGAATAAGAGTTCTATGTTCTAGATCCAGAGTCACAGCTTATTAGTTTTATGATACCAAGTGAGTCCTAGGAAAGATCTTTAGACCTAAATTTCTAATAGGTATACTTTACCAACATGTGAAAATAAAGTGAAATAAGGCATATGAACATTATTTGAAAACTGTGATGTATTATACTCATATTAAGAATCATTCACAAGAAAAAATCTTGGAAAGAACAAAAATACATGGAGGTTAAATAACATGCTACAAAAACAATTAATGAACAAGCCAAGAAATCAAAGAGGAAATCAAAACATGGATGAAGATAAATGAAGATGAAAACACATGGTCCAAAATTTTTGAGATGCAGCAAAAGCTGTTCTAAGAGGAAAGTTTAGAGCAATACAGGCGTACCTCAGGAAGCAAGAAGAATCTCAAATAAACAACCTAACCTTACACCTAAAGGGGCCAGAAAAAGAGAGAAAAAAAAAAAGAATCCATAAATAAAATCAGAAATGGAAGAGGAGAAATAACAATTGACACCACAGAAATACAAAAGATTGCAAGAATATTATGAAAAGGTAGATGTCAACAAATTGGACAACCTACAAGAAATGGGTAAATTCCTAGAAATATATAACCTCCCAAAACGGAATCAGGAATAAATAGAAAATTTGAACACACTGATTATCAGCAATGAAAAGGAATCAGTAATTAAAATAAAGTTAAAAAAAAAACCTCCCAACAAACAAAAGTCCAGGCCCAGACAGCTTCGCAGGTGAATTCTATCAAATATTTAAAGAAGAGTTAATACCTCTTCTACTCAAACTATTCCAAAAGTATAGGAAAGGAAGGAAAGCTTCCAAATTCATTTTTTGAAGCCAGCATCACGCTGATACAAAACCAGATAAAGACATTACCAGAGAGACAGAGAGAGAGAGAGAGAGAGAGAACTATAGGCCAATATCTCTGATGAATAGAGATGCAAAAATTCTCAACAAATATTAGCAAACAGAATCCAACGATACATTAAAAAAGTGATTCAAGGGGCTCCTGGGTGGTTCTGTTGGTTAAGCGTCCAACTTCAGCTCAGGTTATGATCTCACAGTTTGTGAGTTCGAGCCCCGTGTCGGGCTCTGTGCTGACAGCTCAGAGCCTGGAGCCTGCTTTGGATTCTGTGTCTCCTTCTCTCTCTTTGCCCCTCCCCTACTTACACTCTATCTCTCTCTCAGAAATAAATAAACATTTAAAAAAAAATTTTAATTAAAAAAATAAAAAATAAAGTGATTTAACACAATCAAGTGGGATTGATTCCAGGGATGCAAGTGTGGTTTAATATTTACAAATCAATCTACATGATACATCACACTAATAAGAGAAAAGATAAAAACCATACGATCATCTCAATAGATGTAGAAAATGCATTTGACAAAGTACAACATCCATTCCTGATAAAAGCCCTCAACAAAGTATGTTTAGAGGGAACATACTTCAACATAATAAAGGCTATTTATGAAAAACCCACAGCAAGCATCGTACTCCATGTGGAAAAACTGAGAGCTTTGCCCCTAAGGTCAGGAACAAGACCAGGATGTCCAATCTTCACTATTTTATTCACCATAGTACTGGAAGTCCTAGCTACAGCAATCAGACCACAAAAAGAAATAAAAAGCATTCAGACTGATATAGAAGAAGTAAAAACTATTTGCAGATGACATGGTACTATATATAGAAAACCCTAGTGACTCCACCAAAAAACTACTAGAACTGATAAATGAATTCATTACTGTTGCAGGATACAAAATCTATATGCAGAAATTCATTGCATTTCTATACACTAATAATGAAGCAGCAGAAAAAGAAATTAATAAAATAATCCCATTTTCAACTGCACCAAAAATAATAAAATACCTAGGAATACACTTAACCAAGGAAGTGAAAAATGTGTACTCTGAAAACTATAAAACATTAATGAAAGGAATTGAAGACAACACAAATGGAAAGGTATACCATGCTTATGGATTGGAAGAATCAATATTGTTAAAATGTCTATACTACCCAAAGAAGCTACAGATATAATGCAATCCCTATCAAAATGCCAACAACATTCTTCACAGAAGTAGAACAAATAATCTTAACATGTGTATGGAACCACAAAAGACCTCAAGAAGCCAAAGCGACCTTGAAAAAGAAGAACAAAGCTGGAGGTATCACAATCCCAGATATCAAGACATACTACAAAGCTGTAGTAATCAAAACAATATGGTACTGGCACAAAATAGACACATAGATCAATAGAACAAAATAGAGAGCCTGGAAATAAACCCATAATTATATGGTCAATTAACCTTTGATAAAAATGGCAAGAATATAGCAATGAGAAAAAGCCTCTTCAACAAATGGTTTTGTGAAAGCTGGACAGCTACATGCAAAAGAGTGAAACTGGACTGCTTTCTCACACCATACACAAAAATAAACTCTAAATGGATTAAAGATCTAAGTGTGAGACCTGAAACAATAAAAATCCTAGAAGAGAGAACAGGCAAGAATTTCTGGGACAAAAGCCATAGCAACATTTTTCTAGATATGGCTCCTGAGGCAAGGGAAATGAAAGGAAAAATAAACTTTTGGGACTGCATCAATATAAAAGCTTCTGTACAGACAAAGAAATGACCAACAATACTAAAAAGCAACCTACTGAATGAAAGAAGTGTCCATCAATAGATGAATGCATGAAAAAGATGTGGTACACACACACACACACACACACACACACAATGGAATATTACTCAGTCATAAAAAGAATAAAATCTTGCCATTTGCAACAACATGGATGGATACAGAGGGTATAATGCTAAGCGAAATAAGTCCATCAGAGAAAGACAAATATTATATGATCTCACTCATATGTGGAATCTAAGAAGCAAAACAAATGAACAAAGAAAAACGAGACAAACCGAAAGACAGACTCTTAACTATAGAGACGAAAGTAAAGGTTACCAGAGGGGAGGTGGGTGGGGGGGATGGTTGAAATAGGTGAAGGGGATTAAGAGTATCCTTGCCACTATGAGCACCAGGTGTTGTATGGAAGTGTTTATATTATATACCTGAAACAAATATAACTGTATGTTAACTATATTGGAATTAAAATAAAAATTAAAAAAAAGAATTATTACTCCTATGACTATTATCAGGGACACAAGATAAATTAGGAAGAGATCCTGCTCTGGAGGATTCTATTGTCTGAAGAAAGATCTATGCAAGATAATTTAGAAGCAGGCAGATGAGTGCCCAAAGAGCCAGTATAAACGGTTTTTGGAAAACCTAGGATATAGCATAAGTATGACTTCTTATGGCACACTAACATATTTAAGAAGAAGGAAGCATTTTCTGATATACTAAATAGAAAATTAATTGAAAAGAAATTAATATTTTTTCGTAGTTTATTACAGTTTAACCCAAGAGACTTGACCCCAGGGTAAGGTCCTCTGGAATCCAGTTCTTACCCTCTTCTACTTCTGTTTCGTAGCTGTTATGGCTGCTTGGAACCCAACCGGAACGGAGTCCGGAATGCCAGATATAAGCTGGCCACTGAGAAGAGAGAAGGATCTGGTGCTCTGGAAAGTTGCTTCATCCTGAGGCTTGGGTGACCCGCCTCTCCTCCACGGAGCTCTGATGGCTATAAATATACATGGGAGGGGCAGGGGCAGAATCGGGGAAATGAGTGCATAGTCCTGGCATGCTCAGAGACAAGGGATAAAGAAGTGCCTACACATACATAACACCTGTAAATAAATAAATAAATGCCTATCTGCTAGATTCGAGAGGCGGGCCATAGCTTGTGGAAATGTTTTGGAATTTAAGAGTGAAAACTGTTCTGGGTTATGATAGAAAGTGTAGTTATATATTAAAAATATGTATTTAAATTTTTTTAATGTTTATTTTTGAGAGAGACACACACACAGAGCGCACGTGGGGGAGGGGCAAAGAGAGGGAGACACGATCCAAAGCAGGCTCTGTACAGCTTGGAGCCTGACGTGGGGCTCGAACCCAGGAACCCTGAGATCATGACCGGAGCTGAATTCAGACGTTTAATGATTGAGCCACCCAGGCTCCCCTGTATTTATGTACTTAGAGACTGTGTTTATATGTTAGTAATACTCATTAACAATAGCGTGCTAATTAAAATAGACCTTTTCAGGGGCACCTGGGTCGCTCAGTCAGTTAAGCGTCCAGGTCCTGATCTCGCGGTTTGTGAGTTCCAGCCCCGCGTTGGGCTCTGTGCTGACAGCTCAGAGCCTGGAGCCTGATTCAGATTCTGTGTCTCCCTCTCTCTCTCTGTCCCTCTCCAGCTTGCGCTCTCTCTCTCTCTCTCTCTCTCTCTCTCAAAAATAAACATTAAAAAAATTGAATTAAATTAAATAGACCGCTGCAGTATCAATATGTAACAACACTCCTAAACTTAGTTTTTGTTATCATCTGAATTTGAAAATAATCTGTTAAAAAGAGTTTATCATCCTGCGTACTCCATTTCCTTCACCCTTGAGTTAAATCGAATTATTCAAATTTCTATCACAGCTTCTCACAGTGGCCGATTTTATTTTGAAGAGCAGCTCTACTTTATGAAGGAGATATGATCAAAAGGGCACTGGATAGAGCAGGATGTCCAAGTTTCCATCCTGAAGCTTGCCATGTCAGAGCTATTTTTAAGGGGATTAAATTGCCCTGCCCCCAGAGGCTAGCATTCCATCTGTTGAATGAGGACTGCACAATCTCTATGTTCCTGCCAGTTCTGTGATTCTCTGAGAATACTGTACCCTCTGGTTCTTCTTCTTCTACTCTCATTGCCTCAATTCTTTGAGATAAGAGTTTTGCCAATTTTGTTTATTAACCTTTTTCTTCTGCACCTTTATTATGCTCAGCTTTTTGAGTGGTGAAACTCACTCTCCCCATGTTAATCTCACACCGATTGTTGAGGGTGCAGTTTAACACTGTAAAGAACAGGGTTAAGAATGTCTTAAGAATGTCAATAGGGTTAAGAATGTCTTCCTTTCGGATTTGTTCTGCAAATGACTTGATCTATCTACTTATGCAAACATAACCCAACTTTGGGTTGGGCTTCTTGCAATCATTCAAAAAAATACTGAGTGTTTCCTATATGCAAGCATGCTTCTAAAAACAGTTTTTAAATGTTTATTTATTTTGAGAGAGAGACAGACAGAGTGTGAGTGGGGGAGGGGCAGAGAGAGGGAGAAAGAATCCAAAGCAGGCTCCAGGCTCTGGAGCCCACATGGGGCTCGAACCCATGAGCCGTAAGATCATGACCTGAGCTGAAGTTGGACACTCAACTGACTGAGCCACCCAGGCACCTCATATGCAAGTGTGCTTCTAGATGGTTGGGTACATTGATGGAGCTTATGTTCCAGAGACAGACAGTAAACAACATATATAACAAAGCTCATAAGAGTCATGAGATTTGGAGGAGATGTAGGGGGTGACTGCGTCCTAGCCAGAGTGAATGACTACAGCAGGCAATTTTGTCTGAGGAACAGCATGGAGGAAGTGCCTCTGGAGCAGAATAAGCATGATGGAGGGTACTAGAACACGAGGGGCCAGATCCTATAGGGCCTTACAGGTTATTGTAGAAATGGTGGTTTTACGTTAGTGATACGGAGAAAATTTGAAGAGCTTTTAACAGAGGGGTGCCCAGATTTAATTTTGTTTTTAAAAAAGGATTGGCACCTGGGAGGCTCAGTCGTTAATCACCTGACTTCAGCTCAGGTCATTATCTCACGGTTCATGAGTTCGAGTCCCACTTCTGGAGAGCACAAGTCCTGCTTTGGGTAAAACATGAGCCCTGCTTCTGGTGAGCCCTGCTTTTCTCTCTCTCTCTCTCTCAATCTCTCCCACTGCCCCTTTCTCACTTTCGCCCTCTCTCAAAAGGAAGGAAAGAAAGAGAGAGAGAGAGAGAGGAAAGAAAGAAAGAAAGAGAGAAAGAGAGAAAGAAAGAAAGAAAGAAAGAAAGAAAGAAAAAGAAAGAAAGAAAAAGAGAGAAAGAAAGAAAAAAGGATCACTCTGGGGGCACCTGGTGTCTCAGTCGGTTGAGAAGTTGAGTGTCTGACTCTTAATTTCGGCTTCGGTCATTATCCCAGAGGCATGGGATTGAGCACTTTGTCCAGCTCCACGCTGAGTGTGGAGCCTGCTTAAGATTCTCTTGCCCTCTGTCCCCTCCCCTGCTTGTGCTCTTTCTCTCACCTGCGCAGGCGCTCTCTCTGTCTCAAAAACAAGGATCAGTCTAACAGCTGTGATGAGGATAAATAAGGGTTTCTCAACCTCAGCACTGACATTTCCAGTCAGATGATTCTTTGCTGTGGGGGCTGTCTTGTGCATTTATAGTGTTCAGTGAATCCCTTATCTCTGGGCTTAGCAATGGGGAAGCCATGAGGGACCTGTTTTTAATAAGGAGGAGGTAATAGCTTGATTAAAGTGAGTTTAAGAAATGAGAGAAATCAGAAGCACCAAGTTAGCACTGTGCTGCAGAGGGAAGAAAAGGCATGGACTAGTGATGTAATAAATTTATGCTGTGTAAGACAAGAGACATCAAAGGAATGAGATCCAGCTAGAAGGGGGTAGGGTTATTCATTGTGGTGAGGTTGAAGCATGACTTAAGTTGGATTGATGAGATTGACAATGGGAGTGAGTGGAAAAATTGGTTAAGAATGAAGAAAGTTGGAGATGCTGTGGTTATTGGTAGTGACAAAGTCCAGGGAATGACCATGGGAGGGTGTCACTGAGGTCAGGGAGGACAACATCATTGGAGAAGAGAAGTCAAGGACCTGGAAGGTCATTGCCATTTACTAGACATGTGAGTTTAGAGAAGTGGAGGATTAGAATAACATGCTTTAATAGGCCCTCAAATAAGTTGATAATTTGTCTTTCTGAGCGTTATTTCATCATCTATAAAATGAAGATACTAACCTCTTCCTTCCTGCCTCCTTTAGGGGACAATTGTGAGGACCAAATGGGACAATGCATAAGAAGTGTCTTGTAAATAATCCACCAATGTACAAACATGAAGATTTTATTACATTTGCTTTTGTCCACAATGTAGGGTAGGAATCTGGTGAAAGGCTGAAGATTTTAGATTTTAAAGGATTACCAATAGGAACCATTTTAGGATCTTGAAGGAGAAAGTGACATAATCAAACACAATCAGTGGGATTATCTAATTTACACTGGGTGGAGATACATTTGTAATTGTTTAGTAATTATCTCTCTTCTCTTGCTTTTCTAGTACAACATGTACGCCACCCCCAAACATACAGATTGGATCATCTCAGTTCCCTCACTATAATCACCCCATTGTTTCTATGACAACACATGCGTGCCTCTGCCTATTGTCCCACTGCTACCAAGAGCTGATATAATTTTGCATTTCTACCTCCATATCTTGCTCATTGGCTGTACAATGTATCCCCTTCCATGATTTCATAATATCACCTGACCTTTCATACTGGTGCACCTTTGTTCCTTCTCTCTTCTCAGCCTATGGTGCTATTCCTCCATTGGATTCTATTGATCACATTATTTGATTCCATATGCTACTTACTCAGTAAGGCGCTTTGTAAAGGCTCATCTTTCTGTAGTGCTTTTATTGTGGCTTTGTAAATGAATATATTTTTGTGTGTAATTATTAATTAAACAATTATTAATTGTTCATATTTATGTCCCACCAGACTCTAAGCCCCTTTAGGACAGAAGCCATCTTTTATTTATCTTGGCAGAAATGAACAATGAATTCCATCTTCACAAGGATTTATTATTTTTTATGCTCAATAAAATATTTTTTATGCTCAACTGAATAAATGGATGGAAGAATTATTGAAGGCTCTATATGTACAAGTCACCATGCTGAGTGTTGTGTTAAATACTCTTTAAAAACCCTAATATGTATATGCTCAGTAAAACTTGATTCATTTCAATGCTCCTATTTCAAAGAGCTTCCCCACTGAATTGGAAACTGCTGGCAGAGTCAGAGCAAATGAAGTTTGACATGTCAACTAAGTCAAAGGAGGCAGCTGTGGGGTAATGGAAAGAAAAGTAAACAAGAATCAGAACCTCTGATTTCCAGGACCAGCTCATACTCCAGCTTTATGACTTCGGCCACCTTGAAACATCTCTGAACATCAATGTCCTCATCCTCAGAATGAAGTATTTGGATTATGTGATCTCCAAAGTCCTTTCCAATGTTAACACTTCATGCTTCTAAAATGCTATGAAATCATGAGCATTGCTGTCAAACCTAAAATCCAGTTTTGCCAGGGAGAACCACTTGTGAGTTGCTGGATGGCTGGTAACCTCGACTGGACAATGTAACTGTTCACAAGAGAGGAAAACAAATTATAATCCTTTTTTTCCATTGTCTAAGGCAAGAGGATTGCCTCTGCAAATTATGCACTGTTCTGAGCCCAAAGTCCCAACAAGTGTTACACCTCTTCTCTGGTTTAGAGAGCACATCTTCAGTCTAGATGGAAAACGTGTGCCCAGCTCTGTTTTAGAAGGCATGGATAAATGCACATCTTCTTCAGTCTAGATGGAAAATATGACATTCTTCAGGTTAAGCTCCAACCAATGTGCAGAGAATCACTTCTGGAACCATGAGAAAATGAAAACACACACACACACACACACACACACACACACACACACACAAACCCTGCACAACTTCAACCAAATTGGAATTGATATTTGTTGCAGAGCCTGGAGACTTGCCTCTTGGCAGAGGATATTTTTCCCAGTTGGTTTCAAAAGACTAATGATATAAAACAACAGCTGGCCTTGTAATTCCTAATAGACTGCATCTGCCCCTGATATTTGAGAGTGACCATGACAGCAGTCCCGGTAGGGATCTCACCGAGCCTCAGTGAATAGCCTTGTTCTTTTTAAAAATCATATATTGTCTTGTCCACACATGCCTATGACTGAGGAATCTGGGATAAACAGGGAAGACATACAGAGAAAACAAGAGTAAGGTTTTATTTGCTTAGGGCAAATACTAAATGTCTCACAATCCAACTCCTTAGTCCATGACTTTGTGTGTTTTTCCACTGCCACAAAAGAAGTAGCATAGTATAATGGAAAAACTGTGGGCTTTGGGGCAGATGGCTCTGGGCTTAACTAGTAGCTCCTAAAATTTACTCATAAATTCTCTTATAGAACTTACTTAGTCTCTCTCAGTCTCTTTATTCATCTGCAAAATAGGAACACTTATTTCTACCACACAGAGTTGTGAAGAAGGTGGTTTGCTGAGTAAAAATGCATTGATCCTTTATATGTACTAGATTCCTGATTTGATTATAAAAGTTCTGTGATGTGATAATGGTAGTAAGGATTGCTATTTTAAAGTTTATTTTTTTAAATTAATTTATTTATTTTTAGTAATCTCTACCCCCAGTGTGGGGCTCAAACTCGGGACCCTGAGATCAAGAGTCACATGCTCCACTGACTGAGCCAGCCAGGCGCCCCTGCTATTTAAAACAACTTAAAGGTGTTGTTTTAAAGTTAAGGGTAGGAGCACCTGGCTGGCCCAGTGGGTTAAGAGTCTGGGTCTTGATCTCGGGGTTGTGAGTTCAGGTCCCACAGGGGTTTCCACACTAGGTAGGCATAGAGCCTACTTAAAACAAAGAAAAGAAAGTGGAGGGTAGAATTTTTAGTCTTACATACAGAAAAGCTTTGTTGTCAAGTGATTGTCAAGTGTAGATTAGAGATCAGCTGTTCATCACCTCTTAGGAAGGAGAGTTAGCAGGGCTGGCTCAAGGGAGAGCTTCCTCTGCAGTTGCAAAGGGTCTTGTAGTTAGAAAAGCCCCATGCTTGGTTTAATGCTTGCTGTCGACACCTTAAAATTCTTCATAATTTTTAAACAAGGGGTCCTGCATTTTCATTTTACACTGGTCCCTGCAAATGACATGGTCAGTCCTGAGGCTTAGGAAGGAAATTCAGTGCTATACACATGCATGCTCAAATTTGGAGGCACATGCCTCAAATGGAGGCATTACTCAACCTTATAATAGTAACAGGTATTAGCATTTGTGCTTTGGGCTTCGAATGATAAAATTAATTCTGAGTTGGTGTTGTAGAGTCTAAATGGACTAGATCCACATTTACATATGTTAACATAGCAATGATTCGAAGATAAATCAAAGGGTGGCATACACAAAAGCTTTCCAATCCCAGCTTTGCTTATTAGCTGGGTAACTTTGGGGAAGTTATTAATTTAATTATGCCCCAGATTATCATCTGTTAAATGGGATGGTAGCAATTTTGTTGGATTGTTGTGGGATTCAATATTTTATTATATGTAAATTACTAAGAACACTGACACAGGATGAGCGTTCAAAAGTACTACCTACTATTATCATCTACAAAGTAGAACTTAGCAAAGTTCCACTTTCATTTAGAAAGAATATGTCCCTGCTATTTCAAGGGACTTGAAAACTTTTCGGTCTAAAATAATAACGTTAACTTTGAATTGTATTAACATTGTGAGTTTTACAGGTCATACTCACCTGAGAATGACATTAACATATTTTTTAATAAATGAAGGGAAGTATCAATAGATAGCCTAACAACTAGGAATAAATGTTTAAATGTAAGTCATTCATTTGTATATGTATGCATGCATTTATGTATTTGTTTAGCAGTTATCTTTGAGTGTTATATGCCAGGTTATGTGCTAGGTGCTAGTGATATGTTGGTGATGTCTCCTCTCTCAAAAAACTCATCCTCTGAAAGAGGATACAAACCTGTAATCACATCATAATAACAGTATGAAAAGCTCTATGAGAGGATAAGTACCAGGTATAATGGAATCAAAGGGAAGTGTCCCTAATTGATTCTTGAGGCAGTAGGGGATCAGAAAGACCTTCAAAGATTAAGGAAGATCTAAGATGAGTCTTAGAAGGTCATGAGGAGTTAACTATGTGAGAACCTGGGGGAAACATAAACAAAGTCCTGGAATTGTTTATAAAAACTGCACAAGTTTCAGTGTTACTAGTATGTAGAGTATAATGTGAAAGAGTAGTGAGATAAAACACTGAATTGGAGAGGGGCTAAAGTAAGCCATATGAAGGAGTGTAGACCTTATTCTGAGAACATATTGAGTCATTAAAATTTTAAGCAGTTGAGGGACATGATTTAGTTATATTTTAGAAAATTTACTCAGACTACAGTATGAGTAATAGATTGAAAGGGGAAAATTATTGTGGGTAGATAGAAGGTTGTGATATAATCCAGGCAAGAGATGATAAAAACTTGAACTAAAGTAATAGTAATAGTAATTTTGCAAAAGTGGATTGAGTCAGCGGATACCAAAGAGTTGGAATCATCAGGACACCAAGGAATAGAGAGTGGAAAGAAGTGGGGATGATCACCAAGTTTTGTGCTTGGCTAATTGTATGGTTGATGATAAATCATTGACAGCAGTGCTTAAGAGGATGAGTAGGACTGCAAAGGATGAAAACTTAGAAAATAATGAATTTAAGTTGGGATTCATGAGTTTGAGGTCTCTTTGGAACATAAAATAGAAATGTTCAAATAGGCAGTTAGGTACATAATTTGAGATTTGGGCAAGAGATCTTGGTTCAGGAATCTATCTGAGAATTATTAGCATAGAGATGAAAAGTGAAGCTGTTAAAGGAAGGGAACATGTTTAGAATGAGAAGAGATTCAGATTTAGGAAAGAACTCTCTCTCAGTCTAACATTGGTAGCTAGGAGAAAGAGTTCACAACACCAAGAAGCAGGCAACAAGATAAAAGCAAAATCAGGAGGTGTTGCATCAAAGAATATAAGGAAAGAGTTTCAAGAACTGGGGAGTAGGTAAAAACTTCCTTAACTTGGGGGGAAAGGATAGACACCCAGATCTCAGAAGACCAAAGAATAGTGCATACGAAGAATTCAGAGACTCACACTCAGACACATTATAATTATTGTCAAAAGTTAAAGACAAGGAGCGAATCTTAAGAACAGAAGGAGGAAAACAACTTGTTACATACAAGGTAACCCTTGATACACCCAGCAGACTTTTCACCAGAAGCTTTGCTGGTCAGAAGAATGGGATGGATGATATATTCAAAATGCTGAAAGAAAAAACTGCCAACTACTTGACAAAGTTGTTCAGAATTGAAGGAGACACAAAGTTTTCTAGATAAAAGCTGAAGAAAAAACATCACTACTAGACAGGCCTTACAAGAAATGTAAAGGAGAGTTTTTCAAGCTGAAAAAAAAAGACACTAATTAGCAATATAAAAGCATTTGAAAGCATAAAACTCACTGGTAAAAATAAATACATAGTTAAATTCAAAATACTCTAATATATGTGAATAAATAACTTATAACTCTAGTATTATTAAACACTAGTATTAAACTCTAGGTTTAGTTATTAAAAATAATTATGGCTACAGTAATCTATTAATGGATACACAATGTAAAGCAATATAAACTGTGACATCAAAACATAGAATGTTGGGGGTGGGATAAAACTGCAGACTTTTGAATATGTTTGAAGTTATTATCAACTTAAAATAGACTGTGATAAATGTTTTATGCAAGATTTATATCAACCACAGAGCAAAAAACATATAGTAGACATACAAAAGACAGAGGAGTCAAAGCGTAGCACTACAGAAAATCATCATATCACAAAGGAAGAAAGCAACAAGAGAGAACAAAAGAACAAGGGGATGTGAAACAGCCAGAAAACAATAAAATGGCCAGAGAAAATCCATATCTATCAATATTAGCTGAAATGTGAATGGACTAGATTCTCCACTCAAAAGACATAGAGTGCCTGAATCAATTTAAAAAAGAAAAAAAAAAGACCCATCTATATGCTGCCTACAAAAGGCTCACTTCAGCTTTAAGGAAACATATAGACTGAAAGTGAAGCCATGGTTAAAGATATTCCATGTAAATGAAAAATCAAAAGAAAGCAAGGGTAGCTATAGTTATATCAGATCAAATAGACATTAAGTAAAAAATTGTAGCAAGAGACAAAGAAGGTCAAATTTAGTAGAAAGAAGGAAATAACAAAGGTCAGAGTGGAAGTCAATGAAAAAGAGACTAAAAAGACAATAAAAGAGAGCAATGAAACTAACATGTTTTTTTAAGATAAACAGAAAAATAAATAAAAAGACAATCAAATATTAAAAAAATAAATAAAAATAAAGATAAACAGAATTGACAAACAGCTAGACTAAGAAAAGAGAGAAGATACAAATCAGTAAAATTAGAAATGAAAGAGGAGACAAATGATATTACAAGTGATACCACACAAAGTGTCATGAAAAACTACTATGAACAATTATTTATACACCAAACAGATTAGATAACCGAGAAGAAATGGAAATGTACAACCTACCAAGACTGAATCATAAAGAAACAGAAAACCTCAACAAACCAATTATTTTTAAGGAGATTGAATCAGGAATGAAAAACCTCCCAGCAAAGAAAAGTCCCGGACCAGATGGCTTCACGGGGAATTCTACCAAGCATTTAAAAAAGAATCCGTATCACTCTTTCTCAAACTCCTTCAGAAAAACTAGAATTGAAGGAACATTTCCAAACTCATTTCATGAGTCCACCATTACCCTGATTACAAAAACCAGACAAGGACATTTCAAGATAAGAAAATTAAAAGACCATATCCCTCATGAACATAGATGCAAAGATCCTCAACAAAATATTAAGAAACTGAATTCAATAGTACATTAAAAGGATCATACACCATGATCAAGTGGGATTTATTCCAGGGATACAAGGATGGTTCAACGTTTGCAAGTCAATAAATGTGATACCCCACACTAATAGAATAAAGATAATATAATTTGATATTAGCATAAAGCAGACACATAGATCAGTGGGACAGAAATAAATCCACGCATATATGTTCGACTAATTTTTGATAAGGGAGCCAAGAATATACAAGAGGGAAAGGATAGTGTCTTCAATAAATGATGTTGGGAAAACTGAATAGCCACATGACAAACAGCAAAACTGAACCCTATCTGACACCACACACAGAAAGGAAAATGGGTTAAAGAGTTAAATGTTAAGACTTGAAACCATAAAATTCCTGGAAATAGACAAAGGAAATAGTCTCCTTAACGTTCATCTTGGAAATGAGTTTTTGGGTTTGACACCAAAAGCTAAGGCAACAAAAACAAGATAAGCAAGTTAGACTACATTAAATTTAAAAATTTCTGCACGCCAAAAGAAATTATCAACAGCATGAAAAGGCAACCTATAGAATGGAAGGAAATATTTGCAAACCACATATCCAATAAGGGGTTAATATGCAAAATATATGTGGAACTTCTACAACTCAATAGCAAAAACACCAAATAACTCAATTTAAAAATGAACAGAGGACATAGAGAGATGTTTTCCTAAAGGAGACATGCAGATGGCCAACAAGTACATGGAAAGGTAATGAATATCACTAATCACCAGGGAAATGCAAATCAAAATTACAGTGAGATAGCACCTCACCCCTGTTAGGATGTCTATTATCAAAAGACAAGAGATAACAAATGCTGGTGGGGACACAAAGAAAGGGACCCTCGTACATTGTCGGTGGGAATGTAAATTGGTGTAGCCACTGTGGAAAACAGTATGGGGGTTTCTCAGGAAAGTAAAAATAGAAATACCATATGATCCAGCAATCCCACTTTAGGGTACACATCCAAAGGAAATGAAAACACTGTCTGGAAGAGATATCGGTACTCTCGTGTTTATTACAGCATTATTCCTAAAAGCCAGGGTATAGAAAAAACCTAAGTATCCGTCAACAGATGAATGACGAAAATGTGATGTGCGTGTGTATAAAGACAATGAAATAATATTCAGCCTTTAAAAATGAAATCCTGCCATTTGCAGCAGCATGGATGAAACTGGAGGGCATTACACTAAGTGAAATAAGCCAGACAGATAAAGACCAAAAATACTGTTTGGTATCACTTATATGCGGAATCTTAAAAAATAGTGTTGAACTCATAAAAACAGAGTAGAACGGTTGTTGTTTGGGGCTGGGGGTGGGAGATACAGGGAGAGCCTGGTTAAAGGGTACAAACTTAAGAGTTTTAAGATGAATCAAGTCTGAGGATCTAATAATGTATAACAATGGTGACTAGAGTTGAAAATACTGTGGTGTTTAATTGAATGCACTGAGAGTAGAACTTGTGTTGTCACACACACGCACACGTAAATACGTGAGGTGATGGATGTGTTAAGTGACTTGATGGGGGAAATCCTTTCACAATGTATATGTATACCAAACCATCATGTTATAACATGATACTTTAATATCTTACAATTTTGTCAATTATACCTCAATAAAGCTGAAAAAAGGATGTATTCACACGGAACCAAACTGTCTTCCCACATTTAACTTTCTAACTCTAAGGATGAAAACATACATGACTTTACAATGGAAAGATCTGACTCTTACCCTCGTTATCAGGTGCTTATATTCAACATGGCCAATAGTAAGCAATTTGATTTCATGTGTCACCTTATGATTTGAAGCACATAGCACCCCCTATAAAGTATTCTTATTGAATATGTTTGACCTGAACCTAATTATTCCTTTAAACCAAACTTCCAGTTTACAGGAATAGAGGAGATAAAAGAAGTGAGATAATTGACATCCAGATGGAAGCAATCAGGCAAATTCAGATCATAGAAGTTCTACAAGACAACTGGCCTAGTCTCTTCAAAATTCGATGTTGTTTGAAAAAAAAAAGAGGTAGTGAGACTGTTCTCAATTAAGAGAGACTATTAAGATATAAAAGCAAATACATTGGGTAAACATCAATCAATCAGATTTTTTTTTCATAAAAAACCCCAGCTAATTAAGATATTTTGTGGACAACTGGGGGATATATTTTAATATAGACTGATGTTATATTAGAGATTTATGGTTAATTTTATGTAAGGTAGTATATAGTATTATGAGCATAAAGAAAAATTTCCTTAGTTTTAAAAGATATAGGAATATCTTAATTTTTAGGAGTCTCACAATGTCTACATCTTTGAAATGGCAAAATGTTAACAGTTGTTCCACTTAGATGTCTGATACGTGGAATGTATTTTATTATTCTTTCAACCTATTCCGTACATTAAAAATTTTCTAAAACACAATGTTTGGTGGGAAGAGAACATATTCTACTAAACATTTTGCTATATAGAAAACTGTCCTAAGGAATTAGTGATAAATAGTGATCAATAGTAATAGAGCAGTCCTGATAAAATAAGTGTATAACAATTATAAATAGAGGTAAAGAGGCTGTGTATTCTTAAAGAACAGAATTAATCCCAACAGGATTTTTTGTCAGGTTGATTTTAAAATTTATGCAGAGCATCAAAAGGCAGAGAATAGCTAGTTTGTTTCTGAAAAGGGAAAGGCGGGGGAGGGGGAATAGATGTGTGGCTCTAAATATAAAGATTAGAAAGCTATTTTAGAGTTAAAAAGATATGATATAGGGATGTACTCCTTGACCAATTGCACAAATTAGCTCTCAAAATAGCATATGACTGTGTGGAATTTTGATATATGATAGAGATGGCATAAGAAAGGAGAAATTATTTAATAAATGGAGCTGGAACAGCTATAATTCATATAAGAGAAAAGTGAAATTATAGCAGCACCTGGAACCAAACTCAAGAATCAATTTCAAACACAGCGAGAACCCAAACATTGGAAAATACTGTGAAGAAGGTCACTGGCTAGAGTAAAACATTAGGTTGACGGATTTGTGGGTTTTTTTAATGTTTATTTTTTGAGAGGGAGAGAGACACAGAGTGTGAGTGGGGGAGAGGCAGAGAGAGACAGAGACACAGAACCCGAAGTAGGCTCCAGGCTCCGAGCTGTCCGCACAGAGCCTGACACGGAGCTCAGCACAGAGGCTGACGTGGGGCTCAAACCCACAAACCATGAGTTCATGACCTGAGCCGAGGTCGGGCGCTTAACCGACTGAGCCACCCAGGAGCCCCTGTTTTTGCTTTTAAGATAGGAGAACCTCGAACTTTAGAAAAGCTTCCATTAGAGAGGGAGACCTAGGAAAGAGGAGTATTTCTAATAAAGCAATGGCAGTTGGATAAGCAGCAACGTTAAGCAAGCATAGAGCGTAGAGCATAAAGCGGGTCCAGTAATCACTGAATGAGTAACTGAGACGAGAGAGTGGATTCGCTTAGCCGGGATGTGCGGAAATTGGTTCACACAAGCGTGGGCTTTTTTCACTGACAGGTGTGAAAGAGGAGTTAACAAATGCAGCTACTGCTACATTTGCTTAGCTTTCTGACTTTCCATTTCAGGCTTCAGAAGCAGGAGGAGAGGACCCGCATGGCTAAAATTCAAATACAGACTTCTCAAAGTCAAAAGGCAAGGGAAACAGTAGATATTAAAATATGTGCTACAACCAGACAGAGAGAGCCCCCTAAGTGATGTCATTTGCTTCCTGGCTTATTGTTGTGGACGCCATTGTTGTTTTTCTAACCCTGGCACTAGTACACTTCCCTGAAGGGCAAGGGGAGCTTCCTAAAGCCCAGTGATTTCAAGATTTCAAAAATGACATGTGTGGCGAGCCAGTGGCAGAAGGATGCTAATTCTTCTAGGTTCATATCCTGGAACTAACACATACGGCCTATGAAAACCTCCTGAGAGTTCCTTAGCTTCTGACATCCAGTCTCCACTTGTATCAGCTGAGGATTCTATTAGCTCAGGTTCTTTGCTGCAAGTTACAGAAACCAACTCTGGCTAAGTTGAACACAGGGCAGTCTGTGGATCAAAGGGAAAGCAGCAGAACTAGGTTGAGGAAGAGCATCAACCGGGGTACCCCACACATCCAGGGAGCAGGAAACGATGGTTGGTTCCTCTAGTGGCCTGGCCCCTCCATGTTTACTATTCAGGCAGAGATGAATATTCAGCCTTTGTCAGTGTGCTTAAGATGAAATTCTAGAAAGTTTAGGTCCAAATAGCCTAATTTATTAATATAACATTGTATGTTGATTACATTGGAATAAAGTAAAATAAAATAAAATAAAATAAAATCTTGCCATTTGCAATGAGGATGGAACTAGAGGGTATTATCTAAGCAAAATAAGTAAGTCGAAGGAAGACAAATATATGATTTCACTCACATGTGGAATTTAAGAAACAAAATAGATGAACATAGGAGAAGGAAAGGAAGAATAAGATAAAAACAGAGAGGGAGACAAACCACAAGAGACTCTTAAATATGGAGAACAAACTGAGGGTTGCTGGAGGGGTGTTGGGTGGAGGGATGGGCTAAATGCGTGATGGGCATTAAGAAGGGCGCTTGTTGGGATGAGCACAGGGTGTCGTATGCAAGTGATGAATCGCTGGGTTTTACTCTTGAAACCAGTATTACACTGTATGTTAACTAATTTGAATCTAAATAAATAAAATAAGTAAATAAATGAAAAGAAAAAATAAATTAAAATAAGGGGTGCCTGGGTGGCTCTGTCAGTTGAGTGTCCGACTCTTGATTTCAGCTCAGGTCATGATCCCAGATTCATGGCATGGAGCCCTGCATCCAACTCTGCACTGAGCATGGGGCCTGCTTAAGATTCTCTGTCTCTCTCCCTCTGCCCCTCTCCCCCACTTGCACTCTTAAAAAAATTAAAATAAATAAAATAAAATAAAATAAATAGCCTGATTTAGATTCTTTGCTTATCTTCCAGCTAGGGGAGCACAGAGCATCTTTTGTATGGTTCCATCAAACTGTGGAAGAGAGATGTTAGGAAAAGGATGAAGTTACTATATGAAAACAAAAGCAAAAACAAATTTACATGTACTCCATGCCCTTGGCTATCCAAATATTCACATTTTCATTTCTTTTTTTTATATTAAAGAGAGAGTGCACACATGCTAGTAGGGGAGAGGAGTAGATGTGGGGTGGGGAGAGAGAGAGAGAGAGAGAGAGGATCATGCTGATCATGGAGCCCAAAATGGGGCTTGATCCCACCACCCTGGGATCATGACCTGAGCAGAAGTCAAGAATTGGACGTTTAACCAACTGAGCCACCCAGGTACCCCTCCACATTTCATTTCTATACATTAACTTTCAATAATGTTTTGGCCAACATACTGTAAATATTCTACAGTGAAAATGCCTTCATCTTCTCTCTAAAGATGAATAACCCCAAACTACATCCACCTCCAAGTCCAGGATCTCTGAGTAATAACTCTGTTGTCAACCTATGTCATGAGTCTGCAGCCTGCAGGTCAAGCAAAATCACACAACAAAAAACAATCATGGCTTTCTATTATAAAGCAGTGCATTTGCATTAGTGCTAATCTTCTTCTGTCTCAGAGATCCCCAATGGAAAGTGAGGTCTGGAGTGGCCCTGTAATTTATCCAAAGCCACCAGTGACTAAGTAATTAAGCCAATGTGTGAATCCAGGTTTGTCCAGCTCCAAAGCCATCTCTTTCCTTTCCATGACAGAAGGGTTAGAACAACATGAGGTAAATGTCCTCCTCAGAGAATTTTAACAGGAAACAAAGCCCTGGTACACGAAAATAGCAGTCTGAGGAGAGTTTTAAGCTATGGAAAGCAGAAGATGGGAGGTTTAAGATTGTAGATATATGAGTAGGGGATGAGAAGCATATTTATTTAATGCAGAGGGGGATAAATAGGACTTTCCTGTTTTTAAAACTATTTCACAGTAATGTTAACACACTTTGTAAGGGGCTTACATAACTATTTCCTCAATCATTTTTGCATTAATAGATAGTTGTTTGGATTATTTTATTAGTAACGGTTTTGATTGACATAAGTTAGTAGGTCACTTGGAAATCTGATTATCCAATTATTGATCTTTTTAACCTCTATACCTATAAAATAAAAATACTATTCAATTAGAAGTAGGATGGTGTTGAAATGGACTATTTAGAGAAAAAACAAATTAGAGTCTCACCTTACATCATACAGCAAAACAAATCCTAGATGACATTGAAGTTAATTTTTTTCAGAAACCATCAGAAAAAAATAACTTAGAAAAAAATATAGGAAATGTCTGGGAATGGGGAAAAAAAGCTCTTGAAGCATGAAGGCAATGAAATGTCCTTGTTAGCTGAGGGCAGGAATGCTCAGGAATTGCTCAAGTTTTAGTGATTTGAAGTTCGTGGTGACGGAGGTGATCAGGAGGTGGGAGGGCAGACAGTGTCCAAAGCACTGAATTCCCTTTACACTCTTCTAAGAGCATTCCCCACCCTCACTTCTTTATACCCAGAAAAGAAACAGTGCCAGACATTTTATCCTGCTAAGATTTATTCCCAATTTAAATCTTGGAAACTGCACACAGGCATAATAATTTTGGTCAATCAGGAAAAAGCCTTATTGTGTTTCAAAACAAGTCATGCAAGGAAAGACTTAAGGAATTTCATTTTAGCCTGAAGATGTGAAATTTAAACTTGCACTAAAGGACGCTTGGAGGAAATGTTTAGAGAAAGTCATGGTGTTGGCTAGACTCTTTCTGAGTGACTTGTTCTGATGTCAGGTATGTGGTAAGGGTTACTCAGAATCTCACATTTGGCTCAATCTGGGTTCTCACAGTCTCAAATAACAAGCTGGTCATACTCAGATTTTATTTTCCTTGAATGTTTAGATTGCATTCTGCTGTTGGCTTGGTAGCTATTATTCAACTTACACTTTTGAAATGAATGTTTATCTGTTGGTAAGCAAGAAGACCACAGAGTATATTTTTTCTTTGTTTTTAAGTTTTTGGTCAGGAAATTTAGAACCAAATGAATTCCAAGAGAAACAAATCAAAGATCTAAGGGAACGACTGTAGTCGCTGCTACAGAATTCAAATTCTTGTGTGTCATCTCTGACTGTAACTTTTAAATTAGTGATTATATGGTGTAAATGATGTGAGAGCTTCTGCCAAGCAAAGCAAGACTAAGGGATAATGTCACAGCGAGGAGTGTTGCCAATCAGTTGGATGAACTCTGAGAAACTAAAGGATGTGTTTTAAGTGGCAAAAGTCACAGTTGGTAGAATCTCAAGAATACTGGTGAACTGATACACTATCAAGTGTCTGTCCCAATCAGTATGGCTTCATCTTGAAGGTGAAACTCAACTTGGCCATGCCAATTGACACGGTTGAAGTTGTATTAAACAATCAAATGAGGTACATCAATCGCATTGCTCGAGGAAGAGTGTTAGGAATATTTCAAAGCTACAGATATAAATAGATGTGAATCTCACTGAATAAATGAGCAAGAGGTAGCAGGCTATCAGAAGTTCATTCTCTCAAGCATTATTTCCCTTTATCCCATTTATTCAACAAGAAGTTTAGGTTATGGAAACCAGCAATGGATTACATTAGACAGAAAAATAAGCCAACATTTGATACATCAGTAAAGACATTGCTGAGTTTTAGGAAAGAAATAGGGAACTTCTAAGGAGGCACTGCATCCGAGAGGTTTCAAGCTCAGCGCCCTCGATGCAACAGAGATGCTGGTGATTGATGGAGAATGTATAGAAAAGCGGAAGTGATTTGAAGGATTGCGAGCAGGGTTGAAGAAACAATGAGAGATTCGATTCTGCCCGGTTAAACCATAATTCAGGAGGGTTGTGTGTAATGATGCATGAATGTTTTAAAGTTCCCAGTGCCTGTGAAGGGGAAAGATTTAGTGCCTTTAAAGCAATAAATTCAAGCTAATTATTAGGATAAACTTTCTGACAGTGTTATTTGTTTTATTTAAGAGATAAACTATTCCTAGAGCCAAGAAATGGAAAAGAGTGAGCCAAATACCAGAGAAGGGAAACATAACATGATAGGGGTGCAGTGTCTAACACACCATTTAATGGCAGGTGTGCGCCCATGAAACCAGAGTTTACTATTGGCTGATTTTCTCATGAACCCCTGGACATCGAGTTCAGGAGGAAGTAAGCATAGCATCCTTTCTGACTGAGGCCACGTCTGTAAAGAGAGAGGAGGAGATTTTTCTCTGCCTCACACAGGAAGGTCCCCTAGTGAAACGTGAGCCAGGAATGAATGGGGTGAATGTAAAAGGCATCTTTAAAGCAAAAAGGGTTTATTTGGAGGTCTAATGCTTTTAGTTGCTTGTACTTTGGGGTGACATTTTGGTGGCCACTTGCATTTGGCACCTGGATCTCTGTATGTCATGGGGCTATTGAATGTCTCTTTTAATATCTTATTTTTTTAGATCTGCTTATTAGATGGCACTCTTAAGTAGCAGGGGACAGATTTCTGAATATTTCTTGAATTTATTTGTTCCTGGAGTAATCCGGAACTCAAGTCCCAAGTTCCAAGCCAAGTCTGTATAGTCACCCAGATTTTGCATCCACTGTTATATTTGTAGTGTCTTTGACTTTTTCTTGATTCCTTGTGTGTAAGAATGTTGGGTTCCCAGTATAGCCTGGTTTGGCATATTCTTCTTACCTTCTCTTAAGATCTTCCTTGAGGAGGACAGAGCTTTAATTTCTTTTGTGTGTTGCCCAGGCCCAATTATTCAGGATCTTTATAAATCTCACATATTTTTTCAAAAGGTTCTTTGTAGCCATGCAAATCAGGTGGGAAAATAGCCTAAGGTTTGCAATAATACCCAGAGTAAAAACTATCCGTACAAAGAGGACAAGTGCCAGAGGGCAGGGTGTTGGAAGGAGGGGCAAAATGGGTGAAAGGGGGTGGGAGATGCAGGCTTCCAGTTATGGAATGAATGAGTCATGGGAATAAAGTCACAACTTAGGGAATATAGTCAAAGATATTGTAATAGCATTGTATGGTGACAGGTGGCAGCCACGCTTTGTAGTGAGCACAGCATAATGTTCAGAGACAATGAATCACTATGTCGTACATAACCCTATGGGAAATATACGCAAATAAAATTTTTCTTAAAAAAAAGAGGGCACATGCTTTGGGGAAGTAAAGAAATAGAAGACATATAATCTTACACTGTGACATGGAGAAAGAGATATTAAAGATGAGTAAACAAGTGTTAAATTGATTGTGTCAGTGGAAGTCTGCAAATATTTATTATTTGCTAATGTATGCAAGGCCCTGGGAAAGAAAATTCAGAGCTTGCAAAAAAAAATGAATGAAATATAAAACTAGATATTAAAGAACTTAGGAGGGGGATTGGACAGGACACATGACATCTCTGATGAGTTATGTGATCCGATAGTCAGTCTCTCAGACTAGGGTAGTTATGACAAGGCAAAGAATAAGGGGTCATGTTTTCTTTCTTTTTTTAATATTTTAATTTTTTTTCAAATGTTTATTTATTTATTTTGAGAGAGAGAGGTAGAGAGAGAGAGGGAAAAAGAGAATCCCAAGCAGGCTCCATGCTATCAGAGCCTGACGTGGGGCTTGAACTCACAAACCGTGAGATCATGACCTGAGCCAAAATCAAAAGCTGGACGCTTAACTGAGTGAGCCACCCAGGTGCCCCTTTTCTTTTCTTTTCTTTTTTTGAGAGAGAGTGCACGCAAGTGGAGGAAAGGGGCAGAGTGGGAGAGAAAGAGAGGAGAGAGAGAGAGAGAGAGAGAGAGAGAGAGAGAGAGAGAATCCCAAGCAGGCTCCATGCTGAGCCTCCTGGGACCCCAGGATCACCACCAGTGCAGAAATCAAGAATCAGACTCTCAACAAACTGAGCCACCCAGATGCCCCGACAGGTTATGTTTTCAAGGTCAGCTCAGCACTCCTGGCTCATGCAGCTGAAGCCCTCACCTGCTAGATAGTGCGACCGTGGCGTTAGCTGAAAAATAACATTTTTATTAAATGGTCTAAAAGTAGTCTTAAGGATATAAGTTCCCCTCTTGTCCCTTTATACTATTTCACACTTCTGATTTTAATATCATATTTATTAGAATAATTTGTAAGCAACCATTTCCATTTTTACTTAGCTTTTATTAGTTTTAGTCTCATAGCATCTGCAGATTCCTGGAAACATATATTTTATCGCCACTTCTGTGTTATTAAAGTCCAAACAGGATTTACCCTTTCTTTGATGAAACACACTCTTTCAATTTTCATGACTCTAGGCAGCACAGAATCTTTCTTTTTTTTTTAATTAAAAATTTGTTTTTATGTTTTTTATTTATTTTTGAGAGACAGAGACAGAATGTGAGTGGAGGAGGGGCAGAGAGAAGGAGACACAGAATCTGAAGCAGGCTCCAGGCTCTGAGCTGTCAGCTCAGAGCCCGACCTGGGGCTCAAACTCATGAACTGTGAGATCATGACCTGAGCCAAAATCAAGAGTATGTCACTTAACCGACTGAGCCACCCAGGCGTGCCTAAATGTTTATTTATTTTTGAGAGAGAGGGAGTGCAAGTGGGGGAGGGGTAGAGAGAAGGAGACAGAGGATCCGAAGTGGACTCCATGCTGACAGCAGAGAGCCCAACGTGGGGCTTGAATTTGACAAACTGTGAGATCATGGCCTGAACAGAAGTCAGATGCTTAACCCACAGCCACCCAGGCACCCTGCTTTTTGCTTTTTATAGTCAATCCACCCTGGCTTTCTTTACGTTCCACCACCATACCAACTCTTTCCCAGTTAGGGCCTTTGCATTAGCCATCCTCTCTGCCTACAGCAGCTGCCAGGTCTTTAGTTGGCTGGCTTTTGTCATTCAGGTCTCTGCTGAAATGTCTGTCACCTGCTCAGAGATGAACCCTGATCATCTTCCTCCCCTGAGTTTTTCTTTACAATATGGCCCTTCACAGGTGCCCAGCCGACTCAGTTGGTAGAATATGAGATTCTTGATCTCGGGGCTGTGAGTTCGAGTCCCACATTGGTTATAGAGATTTCTCAACAATAAAAATCTTTTTTTTAAGTTAATTTATTTATTTTGAGAGAGAGAGAGAGAGCAGGAGAGGGTCAGAGAGAGAGGGAGAGAGAATCCCAAGTAGGCTCTGTGCCGTCAGCACAGAACTCACAAACTGTGAGATCATGACCTGAGCCTAAACCAAGAGTTCGACACTTAACCAGCTGAGGTACCCAGGTGCCCCTCAACAATAAAATCTTTAAAAAATAATAATAATAACATGGTCCTTCATAGCTTTCTCACTATCTGGTATATTGTTTACTTTTTAAAAATATTTATTTATTTTGAGATAGTGGGGGAGGGGCAGAGAGAGACAGAGAGAGGGAGAGAGGGAATTCCAAGCAGGCCTCTGCACTTTCAGAGTCTGATGTGAGGTTCAAACCCATGATCCGTAAGATCATGACCTGAGCCAAAATGAAGAGTTGGACCCTCAACCGACTAAGCCACCCAGGCACCCCTGATACATTGTTTATATAAGCTCCATGAAAGTTTGGGACTAATCTCTCATGTGCAGCACGATGTCCTTAAGCTTTTTAAAGTACCTGGAACAAGCATCTACACCCAGCCAAGCATAGCATTGGGGATACAAAAATGAATATGATAAAAAATGTCATAACTGCAAATGTATGTATCATCCATTTGGTATCGTCGCCTGATCTGTAAATGATGCAACCAATTTCTCCTTCTCAGTCTTCTCTAACCAGAAAGACTGTCCCTTTGAATTTGTATCTTCTCTCTTTAGAAATATAATATGATGAATGTGCTTTGTTATACTTGGTCAGGGAATTGTTCTGTCTCTTCAAGTTAGCTTCGTGGAGATCGGATGACATTGTTCTGTGTTACTTTTATGTATCATTTTCAGTGCTTAATTATGGAACTGCTCTTCTTCTTGTTGCTTTATGTGTTCCAGTTCTGTCTTAACTAGACCACTAATTCTTTATTTTATATTCATCCAGTTTCAGCGTGTTGCTCAATATACAATAAATGCACCTGATAAATTCTTTTCAGGTTAAGTTTTCAACATTATCTTCCCATAATGATTATGGTCTCCAAACAAGACTATTGGGAAAAATCGTATTTTGTTTCTTAATTTGTTCTTTTCTTTCCAGAAAACGGAAAAGAAAAAGAAAATGTGCCTTGGGGAAAACCTTCATTTGTATCATTTTCCAAAAGGGAATAAGCAACTGAATATGAGGGACAAAGCTGATGGGGATTATTTGAGATGTTTTTGTGTTTTGTGTGTGTGTGTGTGTGTGTGTGTGTGTGTGTACTTTCCAGCAGCAGAGTAAGAATGCTAGTACTCAAACTTCAAAAATAATCCCTTGAAAGAAAAATGTATCTCAAATTAACTTTTGCTTTATATGTTTCTTTGGAGTAAAGATGGCTGAAATTCAATCCCTCACCATTTCAGTACATTCTGAAGAGCATAAATCCTAACCAGATTTTAATTCATTTCTTTGAGGAAACTTTCTTCCTCAGGTCTCATTTCCTGAACCCGACTCTGGGGTCCAATCTGGTGCTATCCTGCGTGCCGTTTTCAAAACTGATTTAATTGCAAATGTTGGCGAGCCCTTGAACTGTGGAAACTTATTACCCACAATAATGTGCTCTTGCTCATTAAAAAGGTGATATATTGAATACAATTTACCTAATATGTTCAAATATGTACTTAATATTACCTAATATGTTCAAAATATAATAACAATAATTAATGAATTAATCCATAACTGTTGCCTTTTCTTGAGGAAGCATTACATTCTGGGGACAGGACTAACAACCTGACGTGCTGGCTCCTTTCTCCTCCTTAACAATTCTGTGGAGCAATTCTTAATGGCCCTATTTTGTATGTAGGAAAGTGAGGCTTAGCAAGTTTGAGAAATATTTGCTAAGTAAGTGGAAAAGGGAGATTTCAGATAGGGTTCTTTGGGGCTACAATGTCTCTTGCTTTAATTTCTTTGCAACATAGAACTTCATCGGTAGTGTGGACAGGCCTTCCCAACCTGCTTTGCCTTTGCTATATATCAGCATGCAAGGGGGAGCTTGAATTGATTGGTGGGATGCCCGGGGTTTTGGGAGAAAGGTTGGCAGATGACCACCAGGGGTGACTTCTAAGACTTTGTTATAGTTTCATGGGAAGAATAATAGCCGTAAAACCTTGGATTGTAACTTGTCCTGCAGAGCATTCCGCAAGATGAACAAACATTTCTAGTACATTTTAACTTGATAAATGAGCGATGTCTTGCAATATGACAGTATGTGATGCCCAACATCACATGATCACAGCTGAGCCAATGGATCTTCTCTATCTTTCTCTTGCTGCGGGATTGTGGGTGATCGTCTCCCATGCTCAGATGCTCGGTCTCAGGCTGCGGCGTTTGGCAGAAATCAGTGATCTTTCAGAATGTTGGAAGGTGCCCACAATGGGCACTAGTGTATTCTTGTCACTTCAAAGGAATGGACATTCCTTTGCTTTTCCATATGAGAGTAAGCTTAGGAATGCTTTGCCTTGTTTTAGGTCCGGCTGACTGTAGATATAGACCCTTTTCTCTGCTGCCTTATTGCCAGTTACATTAAATACAGTCTATGACAAGAGTTTATTAGTAACGTACTGTAGTCAACATCCATTAGTGATAGGGAAAGTTGTCCTACACACTAACCTTCTTCTCTCTTGTCTCCCTCACACCAGCCACAAAAGTTTTCAAAGGTAAGTGCCGGTTAATTTGTTTATTTTTCTTTATATTTTGTGTTTTCTTTATTATTTTGTATTCTATCACAACATTGTAATCATTTTTATGTAAATATTTTTTGGGTTGTAGAACAAATCATCAGAGTTTCCATTATTTCTTACAGGGAAATTCGCTTTGATATACAAGTGCTTTGAATTACAAGCATGTTTCCAGAATGAATTATGTTTGCAAACGAAGATTTTACTGTATTTGGAGTCACAAAATCTGCATTTCAATTCTAAATCTAAGAATCCCTCAGGCAAATCCCTAAATGAGTTGAAGGCTTAGTCTTCTTGCCTGTAGAATTGATAGTATTAATAATTTCCTCCCAGAGACACTTCAGTCATTATGTTATAGGAAATTGTACTGGAGGTAGGGCTACCTCAGCTTGAGTCTAAGTGGAAGTTCAAAATGATTGGCAAACTGATGGGGGGATTTACCAGAAACCTACTTGCATGGGTACTTTGGAATCTTCTGGCATGTCTCAGGATATGGCGGGATGGGCTCAACATATGTCCTTGAGGAGGCTTCAGGAAGAAAACATCCTCAGGAAAGAAGGATCCAGAGATTATAAATCCAATCAAATAATAAAAACTTAATTTTGTAAAGGAGGAAAAATTCTAAATAAAGTTTGGTGTTCATTGGTAGAAAATGTCTCCCATCCTATTCTACCCTGAACTTCAGACCAAAAACTAAGTGGAGCATAAAAACAGAGGGAGCTGTTTACGAAACTATAAAATGTTGCGGCACAAGAAAAAGCTGTTTGGGATTCCTTTGACAGAGAGAAACACAAGAAAACATCTCCCTTGCTTTGCCACAGACCATCTCATAACTTTGGAAACTTGGGGTTTTAGGAAAGTGTGTCAAAAGCCTAACACTGCTGGCACCAGAAGAAAACACAGTGTATTGGTTAATTTTCTGTGCCAACTTGACTGGGCTAAGGTATGGCCAGATAGCTGGTGAAAATATTTCTAGGTGTGTCTGTAAGAGTTTTCCAGAAGAGAATAGCATTTGGATTAGTGAACTGAGTAGAGTGGATGGCCCTCCTCGGTGTGGGTGGGGTGGGCATCACCCAATGCCTTCAGGGCCCAAGTAAAACAAGAAAGCAGAAGAAGGGCGAATTTGTTCTCTTTCTATGTGAGCTAAGCCATCCATTTTCTCCTGTCCTCAGACACTGGCACTCCCTCCTAATTCTTGGACTCAGGCACCATGGCTATTCAATGGAGGAAAAGAAGTCTTTTCAATAAATGGTACAATTGAACATGCATCTGTGAAAAATAATGAACTTTAACTTTAGCCTCACAACTTTTACAAAAACGAATTGAAATTTGTTCATAGATCTGAATGCAAGAGGTAAAACTTAAAAACTTTCAGAAGAAAACATAGGAGAAAATCTTTGTGACCTGGGATTAGGCAAAGAATTCTTGGACATTACACCAAAGGCACGATCCATTAAAGAAAACAAAATGGAGAGATTGGACTGCATAGAAATTTAAGGTACTTGCCCTGCAAAAGACATGTGAAGAAGATGAAAAGACAAACTACAGACTGGAAGAAAATATTTGCAAATCACACATTTGACAAAAGTCTTGCATCCAGAATATATAAAGAACTCTCAAACACAAACACCCCCAATTTAAAAATGGGTACATGATGTGGACATTTCATCAAAGAGGATATACTGATGTCAGATAAGCCCATGAAAACATATTCCACATCCTTAGCCACTGGACTACTGTGAATTATAACTATGATGAGGTAACATTAATAGGTAGCAAAGATACAGAACAACCAAAACTCTCATACCTTCCTGCTGGTAATGCCACATGGTAGAACCACTCTAGAACCCAGTTTCACAGTTATTCTATGGTTAAACATACACTTAACATAATACCTAACATTTTCCTTCCTTGGGATTTACTTTAGAGAAATGAAAGCCTATGTGTACAAAAACCTGTACATGAATATTTATAGCAGTTCTATTTACAATCACCAACAAACTAGAAACAGCGAATTGCCCTTTAACAGTTGAATGGATCAGCAAACTGAGGTCCATCCATACAATGGTATACTACATAGCAATGAAAAGGAATGAACTATTGAGATATTAGCTGGGTGGATCTCAAAGACATCACGCTAACCGAAAGAAGCTAATCTCAGAAGGCTGCATATTCTATGATTACATTACTATGAAAATTTATGAAAAGAAATACATAATGGCCAACAGATCAGTGGTTGCCAGGGCTAGGGATGGGAAGAAGGAGAGCATGGAGAGGGGCATTGCCAGGAGTTATTTGGGATGAGGGAACAGTTTTGTGTCCTGACTATGGACAGGTGGTTATACGAATCTGTTAAAATTCACAGAACTGTGCATGAAAAAATTCAATTTTATTGTATCTTAATAATAACAAATTATTAGAGCCAGCACCCTCCCAGGCTTTCTTTGCCACCAAATATTATCCTTGTTCTTACCTTTTATTGCCACATTGCCATCCTTCCAACAAGTGATCCGCACCCATATCTTGTGCCTACTCCATAGTATTTGCCATATTGTTCTCTGTCTCATCGAAACTGCTCCCCAAAGGCACTCATGATCCTTCTTCTCTTACCCAGGAGGAATTCCCTAATAATTCCAGCTCTTTCTTCCCTGCCGTGTCTTGACTCCTATAACTCTTCCTGTATCCTTCTTCTTGGCACATATTCTAACACTTAGATTATTCAAAAAATGTTTCAGGTGCATATATTGGCCTGTCGTGACCAAAAAGCTTTTTCCTCAAAAAGCATGCAGATAGAGGACAAACCCAGACTTGCTGGAGCCAGAGTAATCAAAACGTTATGTCGAAAAAAGAGCCAATATTATTTCTATGAGTGTGAGACTTTCAAAAGGATAGCTTAGGAAAAGCTCCCAGTGTGCATGAAATTCTGATTGTCTACGAAATGATTAATCACAAAATTTCACTGAAGAATATATGTACACATAACTACACGTGTCCATGCATGCACGCACACACACAGACGCACGCGTACACACATCCCTGAGCCAAGCTTATAACTACCACTATCCATCCACAATGACTGGTTGTGACTGTAGTGAGGTGGGATGGTAGGTTTCTTTTTTTTAGATTAAACATACTCATTAAATTTCATTTTCATATCTCTTTTATACAACACCAACAGTTTGCTTTGGCCTCTCTTCTAATTTGATTATCTGGATTATCTATATTTTTGCAATCACATTCTGGAAGAAGCCAGCATACTTTGACATTGGTGAAGTTGCAAAATATTTTTACCCCAAACCTTCTGTCTTCAGCCAGATTTGTCTCTCTGTGGTTTTCTCTGCTGGGAATAGTCATTCTACTTTCATTCGCTAAACACTGATTGACAATTTACTGTGTTCTAGGTACTGTGTTAGATGTAGTGAGTAGAATGATTAATAAAACAGACATGACTCCTGCCTTCATAGGACCCACAGACTGGTGACTGTAAGCAGGCAAATGAGTTAATATTTACAGGACATGCATAGGAATGTTATATTATTGGTGAACATAGAAGAGATGCCTGGTCCAGTCAATGAAAGTCAGAGATTTCCTGGAGGGAAAACTGTTTGGTTGAGTGTTCAGAATAAATTAGAGTTAGACAGACTAAGAAAGATGGGAAAGAGCTGACAGTAAAAACGTTGTGACAAAAAAATATGTCCAAATCGTCTGGGATGCTGGTACCCTTGTAATCTGATTATCTTAGACATGTGACCTCTTTCTCTTACAAAGCCATCCCTTGCTTCTCTGAAACTCTGAGGGTAATTTTTTCTCTTGCGAACTCAGTGGAATACGCTGCTTGCATCTATCTTTTGGCAGCTGGATGCTACCTTCAAAAAGCAGAATAGCTTCATATGGGTGAGCCAGTTAGGATCACGGGCTCTGGGGTAAGAGTCCCTGGCTTTGCTCTGGGTTTGAATTCCAAGCGTGTTCTATTTCACCACTTACTAACCTCTCTAGAAGCTTCAGCTTCCTCATCTATAAAATATGAGTAATAATACCTACTTTACGGAGTTGTTACATAGGTTAAAGGAGCAAATAAATTCAAAAGTGCATTTATTTAGAACGACGCACGAGATATTGCTATGCATCAATACGAATGTTACTTATGACTAACATGTATGGACACCATAGTTTCCCAACTAAACTGTAAGTGACAGGAGGGCAGGGCCAAGTTTTGGTAAAAAATGGCCAAGAGTTTTCCAAAGAAAATTTCATTTGATTCTTTCAATAATTCCATGAGTTTGATACTATTTCCCCCTTTTTCAGGCACGAAGACTGAGGCTCAGACATGTTTGCTTCATTGCCCAAGGCTGCCAGCAAGTAAATGGGAGCATTTGTTCCCATGTCCTCTCATCTAAAGACCCTGATATTTCTGTGACATAATGAAATAAGAGAAGTAAAATGTGTAACGCTGGGTTTTTTGGTTGCAAACAACCAAAACAGAGATTGGCTAACTTAAGCAAAAGGAAGTGATTGGAGGAGTCCTTGTAGCTCTCAGATTGATTGGCAGCCTAGAGGGAAAGGTCCCAGAAGACAAGTTGAGTGTCCAGAAGCACGCTACCTTGGTCCCCCATGTGATCTGGTGAGTGTGCGGCCGTGGCCCCCAGTCGGGGACACAGAGCTCTGCCATCATGGTCACTAAAGCAGATTCTAAACAGTCCTTGTGTCCTCATAATGCTGCATTTTCATGCTGTAGGCATGGCTGTCCCCTAGTGGTTGGGGATCAGAGAAACCAGGTATCTGGCTTTTGGGGGCCTTGCTGTACCACACTTATAGCGCCCAATTCCCCAACACAGGGAGGAGGTTCTGCTGCTGGGCAACCTAAACAAACAAATAAATAAATAACCAAGTTCCACTAATCACCCTGTGGGGTTTCTTTTGGAAGCCACGTTGACATTCTCTGTGATCCGAAGCAATAAATAAGCTTTGAATCTCGGAAATGGCGAAGGTGGCTTTATCTGCTGGGCCTGGCTTTGCCTTGATTCTAGCCAACTTGTCAACGTACGTGCAGAAAGGAAGGACTCGCGTTTCCAGTTTGGGGGATTTCTGTGCAGACTTCTGGGAAACTGAGATGACACAGAATAAGCACAAAAAGGAAAAGGGGACTGGGGGTTCCCGTTACTATGAAAGAATCAAGGAAAAGTTCACGTGTTAAGGCAAAGTGAGGGAAAAAAGGAAACATAAACACAAGTACTAAAATCTAGGAAAGGATCCTGATGAAGATTAAGAAAATACGACTAGTTTTATATAATATTTGGGAATAGGAAGAACACAGAGAACCAATATCTAATAATGTAGAAGATCCTGATTTATATATCATAATAGAAGCAATAGGGCTTGTTACAGGAAGAACTTAGAGGGGTCAAAGGAAAAGAATTTGGGGTACTATGTCAAAGAGAGTTATTTTAGAAGGAAATTAAGAGATCCAATTCCCCTACCTGCTCGGCCGCCAGCATTAAAAAAGCTCTTCAGGCCTCACATTTTCCAGCGAGACTACAGATTCATACCTGAGTCACATGAACACTAGGTCCCTTCATATTTCCTTTTTCCTTTGAGGTGTGAGTGTGTGTCATGGGGTGTCCAGCCCCTTTCCAGGCCCTCAGCTACAGAGACAGAAACATAGAGAAGGGAGAAGCAATAGAATAGCCAGCTAGCTGCCCGGAGTAGCGGAATTGAATATCACAGGCCGGTGAGGTTTTTATCCAAATCCTCCCCAATGATCTGTGTCTGTATCAGACAGGAGATATAATCAGGGTTTACTTCGTGTGTTGGGGCGGGGTGGGGGAGGTTGTTAAAATCATTTGAACTATCATTTACTGAGTATGTCATATCAAACATTATTCTAGGTGCAGTTTTTGAGTCCTCCTATCAGTCTAAGTAATTTTAATGGGTAAAATTATGGTCCCCGTTATATAAAAAAGGTGACTGAGGCTTGTGGATTTCGATAACATGCCAAAGCTCATGCACACAGAAAGCTAGGACTTTTACTTGGGTCTGGGGAACACGGGCAGTTAGCTGCTTTCTGCTGCAGAGCACAGAACTCTACCACAAACACCCTTAAATCCCGAGGCATATATTGTTTAACACCGCAGGGAATCTGGAAGGAGACTGTTCAGCAACACGGTGATGTCATCAAGGGCTGGAGTTTCCATCTTTCTACTCTACCATATGCGTTGGTGTTATCTCATGTTCAAGAGCATAGCTGCAGCAGTTTCAAGCATCCCATGAAGACATGAGCACATTTGTTTAAAAAGAGGGAGGGATGTGCTTTATAAATCTTTTTTTATTGTTGTTATTAATTAAGCCTAATTAACAGTGTTATATTAGTTTCAGGTGTAAAATATAATGATTCAAAAATTCTACACGTTTCCCCAGGCTTATTAAGATAAGTGCACTCTTAGTTCCCTTTATCTATTTCATCCATCCCCCACCCACCTTTCCTCTGGCAACTACCAGTTTGTTCTGTTAGTTAAGAATCTTTTTTTCTTTGCCTCTTTTTTCCTTTGTTCATTTGTTTTGTTTCTTAAATTCCACATATGACTGAAATCATATAGTATTTGTCTTTTACTAACTTATTTCACTTACCATTATACCTTCTAGACCCACCCATGTTGTTGCAATGGCAGAATTTCATTCTTTATGGCTGAGTAATATTCCATTATATATATATATACCACATCTATATCCATTCATCTTTCCTTGGACACTTGAGTTGCTTCCATACCTTGGCTATTGTAAATAATGCTATAATAAACATAGTGGTGCATATATATTCTCAAATTAGTATTTTCATTTTGGAGCGGTAAACACGTAGGAGTAGAATTACCGGATCATATGATAATTCTATTTTTAATTTTTTGAGGAAACTCCATGCTGTTTTCCACAGTGACACCAATTTGCATTCCCACCAACAGTGCATGAAGGTTCGTTTTTCTCCACATCCTCACCAATACTTGTTTCTTTTGTTTCTGATTTTAGCCATTCTGACAGGTATCTCATTGTGGTTTTATTTGCATTTCCCTGATGATTAGTGGTATTGAGCATCTTTTCATGTGTCTGTTGTCCACCTGTATGTCTTCTTTGGAGTAATGTCTATTCAGGTCTCTGCCCATTTTTAACTGGATTATTATTTTTTGGTATTGAGTTGTATAAGTTCTTTATATATCTTGCATATTAATCCCTTATTGAATATGTCATTTGTATATAATTTGCAAATATCTTCTCCCAGTAAGTAGATTGCCTTTTTGTTTTGTTTATGGTTTCCTTCACTATGCAGAAGATTTCTGTTTTGGTGTAGTTTCAATAGTTTAATTTTGCTTTCATTTCTCTTGCCAGAGAAGACATATCCAGGAAAATGTTTCTGCAGCTGGTGTCAAAGAAATAACTGCCTATATTCTCTAGAAATTTTGTGGTTTCAGGTCTTACATTTAGATCTTTAATCCATTTAATCAGTTCTAGTGGCTTTTTAGTGGATTCTTTAGGGTTTTCTATATATAGTATCATGTCATCTGGAAGTAGTGAAAGGTTTATTTCTTCCTTACCAAATTTGGATACGTTTTATTCCTTTTTCTTGTTGATTGCTGTGGGTAGGACTTTCAGTACTATGTTGATTAGAAGTGGTGAGAGTGGACATCCTTGTCTTGTTCCTGACCTTAGGGGAAAAGCTCTCAATTTTTAACCACTGAGTATGTGTTAACTGTGCATTTTTCATGTATGGCCTTTGAGGTATGTTCCATCGAGACCTACTTTGTTCAAAGTTTATCATAAATGGATGTTGTACTTTGGCATATGCTTTTTCTGCATCTATTGAGATGATCGTATGGTTTTTAATCCTTTCTCTTGTTAATCTGATGTATCAAGCTGATTGATTTGCAAATACTGAAACTTTTCTTGCATCCCTAAAATCAATCCCACTTGATCGTGGTGAATGATACATTACTGTATTCTTGGATTTGGTTTGCTAATATTTTGCTGAGGATTTTTGCACATCTCTTCATCAGAGATATTGGCCTATACTTTTCTTTTTTGTAGTGTCTTTATCTGATTTTGGTATTTAGGTAATGCTGGCCTTATAGAATAAATTTGGAAGTTTTCCTTCCTCTTCTATTATTTGAAATAGTTTTAGAAGAATAGGTATTAACTTTTTTAAAATGTTTGATAGAATTTACTTGTGAAGCCACCTACCTGTTCCTTGACTTTTGTTTGTTGGGAGTTTTTTGATTACTGATTTAATTTCATTACTAGTAATAGGTTTGTTGAAATTTTCTGATTCAGTTTTGGGAGGTTATATGTTTCTAGGAATTTATCCACTTCTTGTAGGTTGTCCAATTTGTTGACATAATTTTTCATATATTTTCATATAATATTATATATTTCTGTGATGTCAGTTGCTATTTCTCCTCTTTCATCTCTGATTTTGGCTATTTGAGTCTTTTCTCTTTCTCAATTATCAGTTTTGTTGATCTTTTTAAAGAACCAGTTTCTGGTTTCATTGATCTGTTATATTATTTTTTTAGTCCCTACTTCATTTATTTCTGCTTTGATCTTTATTATTTCCTTACTTCTATTAGCTTTGGGTTTTGCTTGTTCTTCTTTTTCTAGCTCCTTTAGGTTGTTTATTTGAGATTTTTTTCTTGCTTCTGATGTAGGCCTCTATTGCTAGAATCTTCCCTCTTAGAACAGCTGTTGCTGCATCCCAAAGATTTTTGGACCATTGTGTTTTTAGTTTCATTTGTCTAACATGTAGTTTTTTTTCTTCTTTGATTTCTTGGTTGACCCATTCACTGTTTATAATGGTATGTTATTTCACCTCCATGTATTTGTGTTCTTTCCACATTTTTTCTTGTGATTGATTTCTAGTTTCATACCATCGTGGTTGGAAAAGATGCATGCATATGATTTCAATCTTTTTGAATTTGTTAAGACTTGTTTTGTGACCTAGCATATTATCTATCCTGGAGAATGTTCCATGTGCACCTGAAAGGAATGTGCATTATGCTGTCTTTGGATGGAATGTTCTAAACATATCTGTTAGATCTATGTGGTCCAATATGTTATTTAAAGTGACAGTTTCCTTGTTGATTTTCTGTTTGGGTGATCTATGCATTGATTTAAGTAAGATGTTAAAGTCCCCTACTATTATTGTATTACTTCAATTTCTTCCTTTATGTCTGTTAATAGTTACCTTATGTATTTAGGTGCTCCCAGGTTAAATGCATAAATATTTATAATTGTTATATCTTCTTGTTGGATCATTTTCTTTATCTTTATGCAGTTTTTTATTTGTCTCTTGTGTTAAAATCTATTTTGTCCAATACAAGTATTGCTACCCCAGATTTCTTTTTGCTTCTATTTGCATGATAAATGTTTTTCTACCCCTTTACATTCAATTGCATGTGTCTTTACATCTGAAATGAGTCTCTTGTAGGCAGCATATAGATGGGTCTTTTTTTGTTTTTCTTAATCTATTCAGTGACCCTATATGTTTTGATTGGAGTATTTAGTCCATTTACATTTAAAGCAATTATTGATAGTATGCGGTTATTGCCATTTTGCTCCTTGTTTTACCATTTTTCTGTAGTTCCTCTCTTTCTTGCTCTTGTGATGGCTTTCTTTAGTGACATTCTTGGCTTCCTTTCCCTTTATTTTTTCATATCTATTACAGGTTATTGAGTTGTGGTTACCATTAAGCTCATATGTAACACTTTATGCATATAGCAGTCTATATTAATATGATGGTCACAGTTTGAGCTCATTCGAGAACCAGTAAATTTTTACTCCTTTCCTCTACAATTTACGTATATGATGTCATACTTTACATCCTTTTATTTTGTGAATCCCTTGACTGATTTTTAAAGATATATTTTATTTTAATGCTTTGAGCCTTTAACCTCCATAATGGTTTTATAAGTGATTAATCTATTACATTTATTATATTTGTATTTACCTGTGAATACAAACATAAGTTTCATATTTCTTACTCCTGATTATGGCTTTTTGTTTCCACTCGATGTTTAACGTTCCAGTCCACTTTAATGTTTCTTGTTAGTCTGGTTTAGTGGTGATGAACTCCTTTAACTTTTATTGTCTGGAAAACTATTTCTCCTTCTATTCTGAATGATGGCTTTGCTGGGTAGATTATATTTGGTTGTAGGTTTTTTCTTGCAGCACTTTTAATATACCATGCCA
>CM053562.1:12666856-12720989 GCA_028646485.1 Cryptoprocta ferox
TCTTTAGTGATTAGTCTCACTGAGAGTTTGGTTCCTCACTGAGTTGCTGCCCTTCCGAACCTTCTGATGTGGCCTCCCCTGTGTGGAACGTCTGTTCTGCCATCCTTCAGGTCATTTTCTGGCTTGGTTGCACTGATGTGGCTGTTAGGTAGGTACATCTGTGGGACAAGGTGAGCTTAGG
Source organism: Cryptoprocta ferox (assembly GCA_028646485.1). NCBI lineage: Eukaryota > Metazoa > Chordata > Mammalia > Carnivora > Eupleridae > Cryptoprocta > Cryptoprocta ferox. The sequence goes on from CM053562.1 coordinate 12,667,038, forward strand.
ATTCTCCTACTCTGCCATCTTTCCAGAAGTGACCCCAAAATCTTTTTATTAGTCAGAAAATCTTTCCCCCAAGGCTCCCCACTATAGCATAAGCTGCTTGTCTATGCCTAAATCCAGTCACCTTCCAAGATTATGGAATTACTACTATTGTCCTATTTCAGTCATGATTCCCTGCCTGAAGCTGTTATAGGAATCAACTTCCCTTAGCAAGCAAAAGAAGGGAGTGTGTAGGGACAGAGGTGGTGGTGATGACAGTCGGGAAGACAAAGAAATTTGCCTTCTATGGATACTACAATGAACTTATTGTTTTAGGACTGAATTTAGTTCTAATACAGTGAGGGCATGGAGAAGAGGAGAGGAAAGGAAAGCAAGGAGAGAGGAGGGCAGATAAATCACGTTAACTCCTTTCACATTTCACATATCCAATCACATGTTCTTCAGATGGTACTTACTTTGATTATACCCATTTTCTAGAAGCTTTATAGAGACCTTTAATTTTTTAATGTTTTATTTATTTTTGAGAGAGACAGCGTGAGCAGGGGAGGGTCAGAGAGAGAGGGAGACACAGAATCCGAAGACAGGCTCCAGGCTCTGAGCTGTCAGCACACAGCAGGATGCGGGGCTCAAACCCACAAACCGTGAGATCATGACCTGAGCTGAAGTCGGACGCTTAACCGACTGAACCATCCAGGCGCCCCTATAGAGACCTTTAAATCACATAGGCAGATAATGGTGCCATGATGATTTGACTCTAGATTGACTGATTTGAAAGTACATGGCCTTTGGCTCTTAGAATGATTAGAAGTTATTTGTTTTAGATGCAAGTATAAAGGAGACCAACATCAAAGGAAAATGGCTACCTTCTAGAAAGCTAACCTTATGCCTCTTTGTGCACCTTCAAGACTCTCAAAACCCCAAATTAAGCTAACGTTAATTTTACATACAGCCCGTGGTGCACACGTCTACGGTATTCAATAATCAAGTAAGAGGATACTCTTCTGACACTCCACTGGACCCCCATTTCCATATTTCAGAGGCTACAACGATCATAGATCGCCCTGGTGAGAAACCAGGGAGGAAAGAAAAGAAAAATAGAAAAAAAAAAAAAAAGCAGTCAGGAATGGGACAAGGAACTCCAAGAGGGGCTTCTAATATTTCATTGTTATTGAAAATAAAAAGTCTTGTTCATTTTAAGTTTGAAGAGTGACAGAAAAATGGCTTTCATACTTAGGTCTGCTAAATGTATGATAAATCAAAAAAGATGGAACAACGAGAAACTCTAAAAACAAAGCAGAAAATCAGTGTGTAGTATAAATAACACTTCATTAGGGCTGTAGTGCCTTACAAAACAGCCTAGGAAATTCCACAGAGGAATCGTAGTATACGGCGCAGGAGAGAATAATTTACTATCATTAGGGGTTTGTAATCCCTGCAATGGAAAGGGGAATGTATGCACATAACTCTTTAATGATAGTGGACTTACAGGCATAAATCCCTAAATGATGAGATGTGAATACATTTTAAAAATGCAAGTTTCTGTTGGGTAAGAAAAAGTCAGGCTGTCTGGTGTGCTCGGCTTGCTGAACTATGTCTATTACTGATCCACCGAGAACCACAGCATTGGGAGCATTCTGTCTTACGCGGGGCCACACTCGGGGTAGAGGCAGTGGTTTGGTCTCTCGCTCATCAGGCACACATCAACACTACACATACACAATTTCTAGTTCGTGGTAGCGGATGCCAAAGCCATGGCAGAATGCCACACCATCCCAAACACTCTCAGCAATAACCCAAGTGTTTTCTGTCAGAAGAGCTTTTTCTGTACTAAGGTTTAGATGTCCAGCTCAGTGTGGGTCCAGAGAAAAAATGAGGAACAGAAAAAAATAAATACTTTTACACTCCACCCTCTCTTAGCAGAGTTTCCTCTCATGATGCTATTCTCGAACTCTCTTCAACAAAATCTTCTCTGAAGCAAAGATCTGAATCTTATTAACACGGAAATGGGAATGAAAGACAAAGAGTTGAAACGTTACTTCCCACAACTGCATTTTTTTTTTACTTTAACCTAGATGCAATCCTTAAGCTAAGCAAGATTTAGAAAGATTTTCAAAGGGATGTTCTCTAGACAAGGATGCTTGGATGTTGGATGGAAGGCAGGGGGTTCCCAGAGTCAAGATTAGACTGTATTGGGTGGATTATCAAGTTCGAACCGGGGAGCTGTAGAATTATAATCAAGGAGGGGGGCAGGGCAGAAAGACAACACAAAGGTGAAAAAATAAGATTCCAGGTCAGATACCAGGAAGAAGGGGTCCAGCCTGGGGTGCAGGAGCATGAGGCCAAGGTTCCCTGGCCAGTGGTTCCAGGGAAGGCCATGAACGCCAGGAGCTGGCTCATAAATGGAGCTGGCTGCATGGAGTGGGCTGGGTTAAATCAGGGGTGGCACAGGTGACAGAGGAAAGTAAAAGCTGGTCCGTGAGCAGCCTTCGAGAGGTCTGGAGACACCCTGAAATCCCATTTAAAATGTTGTGCATGGGGCACCTGGGTGGCTCAGTCAGTTAAGCTCAGGTCTTGATCAGACTTTGGCTCAGGTCATGATCTCACAGTTTGTGGGTTCGAGCCCCGCATTGGGTTCTGTGTTGACAGCTCAGAGCCTGGAGCCTGTTTCAGATTCTATAGCTCCCTCTCTCTCTGCCCCTCCCCCACTTGTGCTCTGTCTCTCTCTGTCTCAAAAATAAATAAACATTAAAAAAAAAGTGATGCAAGACTTGAAGCTTTGATTAAATCCTCAAAACAGCATGCCACCCTAAAATGTCTAAGTGCAGCAAACCAATGCAAGGAGACTCTGGGACCCCCAGAATCCATCGCGGCAGTGCTGGTCTGTAGCCAGCAATGCCATTCAGCCTGGTTCCCACCCCATGGGGCCACCTTTCAGCACCTGCAGCAGAGTGGGTGATCCGTCTGCATTCTGTCTGTCATCTAGTACCCTGAAAAGGGGCCAGGAAGTTTACCTGACTAGTACTGTTGTGAAGTGGCATCTCTCTCTGGTGACGATGGGAAACAGCCCCCTCCCAGTCTCTCCCTGGGAATGCAGGTTACCCCAGTGCCCCATGGCAATGCTCTGCTAGCAGACCAGCTGCAGTCTCTTGTCTTTTTGATTTCTCAGGTGTGAGCGAGATGCCACTCTACCTCCCGAGCACCAAGGGGTGCATATCAAACACTTCTAAACGCCCCTTTCCCTGGGATTCTCTAGTGGGGACAAGGCAAGAAAGCAAACCATAATACCCTAACAGCTCTTCTCAAAACTCTGTTTTGATTGTACACTCTCTGGGCACTTTACCTTCAAGTATTTTATGCTCTCAAGTGGGTACAAGGCCAAGGTATCAAAGGCATCGTCTTTACAAGCCCTGCATGGATCATCTGACTTTGGGGTATGGGAGAAGTTGGAATCCATTTCCTTGGGGCCATGGATAAAATTAAGACTGCATTTCATTTGGACAATCCGTTACTTAGGAATATATTAGGGGATGACAGGGGGCCCATTGAAGATCACCAGGGTCCCCTGGAGACTAGAACCAGCCTGTCAAATCACAGAGTATTCCAAGGCAATCAATCCTGGGAGAACCATGGCCGCCTCGGGTTTCTTTGAAATAAAGGAAACATGCAGATTACACCTGAAGAGGAGGCTTTCCTGGTCTGATCCTTCTGTTTTATGTCAGTAAATCTGCCCTTTCGGGGCACATGCTGCTGGCTATATTGGGGGCCTGGGGTGCACACCCCTGTGATGGCATCCTGCACGCAGGGCAGGAAAGAGAGAGGAAAGAATCAGAAGGGAAGAGAGGCAGAAGGATTCCCAGACAGTCCCTTTGCAGAAACTTTTATGTTAACCACCAGCAGCACCCACGACGTACTGTCATGGGGGCGGAGGGGGGGGGGCTGGGGCGGGTCTCTGTTAGAAAACAGAGGGTCTGCCTTGCAGAGAGTTTTTCGTATACTGGCCTGCAGCAGGAGTGGCTGGCGGCCAGTCTCAACATTGCTAAAGAAGCCCAGAGGGTTTTCTTAAAAGTCCCAAACTGTTTGTGTTCTTTGTAAAACAGAATGGAATACAGAGACAGCTCACTTCTCAAGCCCCGTGGGGAACAGGCTGCGCCACAGAAATGCACTTTTCAGATGGTATTTAGATTTGTGCTATGATTTAATAAAGTTTGCGGAAGTGGATGCTTACAACGACCCGTAGAATAAGGCGGGGAAGGCCTTCTTACCCCCACTGCAGCCTGCCTTGCCCTTGATACAGGTATGAATGGTGTTTGCCTTCCTTCCGCGGCTCCACGTGGTCTGACCCCAGGTACAGCTCAGAGGTTTTTTTCAACATATCCCAGGTAGGATAATTTGGGAAAACCTACCTCTGTTCACAATTAAGAAAGATGCGTGCTGAGTTAAAATTCGGTAAGTGTTTTAAAGCAACTTTTAAGTGCCAAGCTCTGTTAGGTACTGTGAAAGCTATTCAGGCTCCGTCAAGAACAGAGAAAGATACCAGAGTTAGAAAACCCCTGGATGCAGTTGGAGTGTGGGCTGGGATGCTACTGGGCAGTGGCTAGAGACTGGGAGGCATGTTGCTACCCAGGAGGGCCAAGCAAGAAGGAAAGACAGAAGTGTAGGCTGGATAGGCAGACGACGAGCCACAGAGAGTGGGTCAGAGTAGGCTGGAATTCTTTTCAAGACACAGCTGGAGCTGGGCAAAGCAAGGTAGGGTCATGTGGATGGCCGCTTACTGGTACCAGTTAGCAGTTTCTTGCTATACGGGATCACCGGGTCCAGCCTCCATGTGTCTAGGGTTTTAAGAAGTACTAATAGACTGAGAGACATGGCCCTGATCTCAAAATTTGACCATCCTCAGTTTACCCAGAATTTTCTGTCTCTTACGACTTTATCATCAAGTTTCATTAGCTTTTGCAAACGGAATTACCCTCTTGGAAGTTTTTGGCGGCCTCCTGCTATTTTAAAGTATTTGCAGTGCTCTCATGAGGAAATATGTAAGAGGGAAGAAAAGGCATGTCAGACTTCAAAATCAGCATATTCCTAAGACTAATGTCTAACCAGAAGGAAAAACAGACCGCACATCCTCTGAATACCAGAGAAAGTACCCCTTCCTCGTGCTGGGTCTATTTCACCCACATGATGGAAACCCATTCTTGCCATTTCCAGACTCGTCTCCCCGCTGTGTTTCCTTTCTCCTCTGCTTGTCCCCCCTCTGGCAGGCTTTGTTCTTGAATTAACTGGACTCAGTCAGCTCCAGGATGAGCCAAAGGAGTTTCCATATTTGTTCAGGGTGCCCAGCTCCTTCCAGCAGGGACCTCGTCCTGACCATGGGGCTCTGGGAGCCCGAGGCTCTTGTTTCCTAGCCTGAGACTGTGCTGGCACCTTACCCATCACACACATCCTTACGGCCACTCCAGAGAGCTTGACAGCTGTCCTGATCACACCAGAGTTTCGGTTCTGGGCCCCCTTCCAAGAAACTAGTCTTCCATGCCTTCTCTTCTACTCTTGCCTCTTCCTTCTCTAGACAACGGGGATCCTCGCTGCACCCAGGTCAGGGGCAGGTGCCTGGGGGCACCCAGCACCCTGACTACTGCCTGTGAGTCAATCTGGACTATAGTATCTACCACCTGTTGCCAGGAGGCCCAGCTGCTGGCTCCTATTTTCCCAGAGAGTGCCACACTGTCATGTCGGGTCCCCAGTGCCAGCCATCTATCCCTGAATCTTCACTGACAACCTCGGTAATGCTTACCTTCCCTGTCTCAGTCATGATGAGCTACCTCAGCCCCTGCCACGGGCATAGCACCATCCGTCTACTTCCAGCCCTGGAATCTTCTCCTTACAAATCCTGATGGGAAGCAGGCTCTATGGGTTATTAAAACCCTCTTGTAAGAATCTTTTTAAGAAGTACAAAGACGTTCAGGAAGACATAACACAGTGCTACTTTAGCGTTGATTACAGATTACTTTTTAGGAGAAAAATACAGGCAGCTTTGAAGAGTAGTGAGAAACTTGGGTCTATCTGAGTTGGTGCTGGGAGTGGAAGGAAATCTGAAAGGAAGAAAAATCGCAAGTACAAAAGATGAACTTTTCTCAATTTTGCCAACAGTGGCACGAGGCACTTAAATTTCTGCCTAATAAATGGATTCAACCATAAAAAATATTTATTTTTCTTGTCAGTTAACTTAGTTCTGGAAATTCGAAACGGAGACTTTCAAATAAGCACGATGAATCGCTCCAAATTTCGCCATTCTGAAGGACTTTTTAAACAAGTGTATCGGAACTAATGGAATAGTCAGGTGATGCCTTGAATGTAAAGTTTTAGTAATTTCTGAACCTAAAATTGTAAACTACTTTAGGGAAAAAAGATCATTTCATGAAGTTTTGCGTCTTGAGAACTCTGGTATCGAATAAATCAATTTTGCTGTTGTGTTGCAGGAAGTTTTCCAGTTCTATTCTATACTGTGCGTTTTAGTTGCTCCCTTCTATCCATTTCTGAGGTCATTGTTCATTTATTTAAATCCCCTTAGAGCACCTAGTTCTTTGATTTGAACATGGTAGGTGCTGAGTAGTGTTTGTTAAATTGAATTGAAGTCAACACGGCCACATATGGGCCCATTTTACCTATAATTCTAGGGCAAGATTGACTTTTTGTTTTTCTATTGTATGATGAAAGCAAGTTGGCAGGGAGCTAGCAACTTTTCATTCCCTGGAATCACTTTTATTATTTATTTACTATTTGTAGTACAAACATGTTTCCAGGAACTTTAGCAACTAGAATGTAGTTTTCTACTTAAATTCAATCCCTTTTCTATCTATCAGGGAGAGTTTGGCAAAATTCAGAAACTAGTAAGAAAAAAAAATCACTGCAACTATTCTTGGGATAGAAGAGACAAGAAAGGAGAAATATTTATTGAATCCCTTCATGCTTAACAGACCCATAACTGTTTCCAGAGCCAGCTCAAACTAATTCTGCATCTTGTGCTATTTTATTTCAGGCTTAATGAACTTTAGGACCACAGAAAGGGGACCTGGTTTGGCAAAAGCATTTCAAACTATTCTTTTCTCTTCTTTCTTATCCCTTCTTTTTCTTAAATGGTTTGGGTCTTGGCAAAACCAAAAAGTGTTTTTCTCTAGTGCTTTTTATTTTTTGTCTTTAATTTTTAACTAAATGTGCATTTCAAAGGAAATGTAAGCCAGCTGTTTCTTATTCTTTTGCACTCAACAAAATGGTACTTTGTAAAAACCATTCGATGTCCAAGAAGCCTTGAGCCCCTTAAAAAAAAAAAAAAAGTAAACCTTCCTTTTCTTTAAACCAAGAATGCAAACTGCACCAAAAGGGAAGCGTTGGAGCCAAGAAAGATTGGGATTTGGTTTAATTTAAACTTAGAATTTGTAAGTGAGAGAATGATCGTAGCCTTGGAAGGATGTGGGAATTTCCAGGTAACTGAAATTTACCTCTTTTGTTATATGAGCCCTGACCACACCGGATGGTGGTACTTTGATATTCTCTTCTATGGGGACGTCTTGAAGGAAAAGTAGTGTCTGGGTGTGCGTGGATTTGGGAGGGGGTGATGGGCGGGAGGCTTTGGCAGGAAGGATATCAATCCTACATATACAGCTGCATTGGGGGAAAAAAAAGTAGCTAACCCCTGATTATTTGAGACATCATTATTTAAGAAAATGACCACTTTCACAGAAGTGAAGATGAAATTTACTTTAAAAAATTTTTTTAAATATTTTTATTTATTTTTAAGAGAGAGAGAGACAGCATGATTAGGGGAGGTCAGAGAGAGAGGGAGATCCAGAATACAAAGACAGGCTCCAGGCTCTGAGCTAGCTTTCAGCACAGAGCCTGACGCGGGGCTCAAACCCACGAACCATGAGATCATGACCTGAGCCAAAGTCGGACACTTAACCAACTGAGCCACCCAGGCGCCCCTGAAATTTACTTTTAAATTGTTAACAAGTAGTTTATTAAATGAGTGTAACTCTCAATAAAAGTACAAAGAGAGATGCTTAATATACTTATGAGAGAGGGAATTTCCAAGTTTTGGAAATCTATTTGCAGTAAAGAAATTTGTATTTTAATTACCGACTTGTATGCATTCACTAAAATAAATTGCTGAAGTTCCTCTAATTGGCAACATTTTGTTTTCTTAACTGGAGGTTATTGAGTCCTTGGAAGTAACAAAATGTTTTTCTCTAAAGATATTTTAGAATTCAGACGTTCCCTGATGGAGAACACGTTCCCCCATTTTCCTCCTGTTCTGAATTTAATTTTATTGATGGTTAAAAGGAGATGAATAACAAATATTCCCACAGATTTTGCTATGGAAAACATTGTACACATGATAAAGAGGAAATTTTAGCAAGAATCCATGTTGATCTTGCTGCAAATGTTGCCAAGACACATGATTCCTATGGGCATAAGACAAGGGCATTCAAAAATGATGCCACTTTCTATTTATAAGACTCCTTTGCGTTTGCTGTCTCAGATACTCTTTTGGTATTGACTGATACTTGTTTTTTACTTGTCAAACATTGATTCTACTTGAGATTCTGTCTGACAGACAAGTACAGAGAGGACAGAGAAGCACCAGGGCCTCTAACTCATCAGAGCTGCTGTGGGAAGTAGGAAAAAGGTCCCTATTGAAGTGAGACCAAGCTTGAGGCACGGTTTGCAAAGTGGACAGAGCCCGAGTGCAAAGAAAAAGATTTCTGGGGCGCCTGGGTGGCTCAGTTGGTTAAGCATCCGACTTCGGCTCAGGTCATGATCTCATGGTTTGTGGATTCGAACCCCATGTCGGGCTCTGTGCTGACAGCTGCTTTGTATTCTGTGTCTCCCTCTCTCTGCCCCCGCTCGGGCTCTGTGTCTCTCTCTCTCTAAAAAATAAATAAACGTTAAAGAAAAAGAAAAGAAAAAGATTTCTTTCCTGTGGTGTCTACAGCCCACACACGGGCTCTCAGCTTGGAGAGGGCAGCATGGCTGGATTTCAGGCCCCACTGACCCCGCCTGCGGAATGAACACAACTGCTGGGATCTGGGAAGTACAGTGATTGTCCGGGGAGATGGAAAGAATCTGGAGAAAACCCCACCACTGATGAAGAACTTTAAGAGACCTGCTGTGGGCTTTAAGATTTTCTAAACTCCCCCCTTAATCTCTCCTGCAACAACTTCAGCAAAGTCTCTGTGGTTCAGTACTGCTGTTGGGCCTGAGGATTCATTTTCCTCCAGGGAATATTATGTAGTACTGACATCAGCAACAAAATGGATTTTAAGGCTCAACTTGGGACAGAAGACATCTGAATCACAAAGTTAACTGAGCCGCTTTCCTAATCACTGTAGGGAGGGAAATGGACAGACTGAAAGGTAATTTCGGTCAACCTGGTAAAACCCAGATAGTCCGTATGCAGACGGTATGCTCTCTCAGGGGGTAGAAACCAGGTCTAAGCTGTGTCCTGAACAACACCTAGCACCCTTCCAGGTAAGTGCTCAGGACCTACTTACAGAATTGAGTGGGTGAAATATTGCAACTCTGGGTCTACGTGCTAATCTATTTTTCTCACCTTTAAAATTCTTGCTTGAAATAAATGAATTATAATTTTATTTACTTTCCCTCAGGCCCAAAGGAAATGAAATATTTTGGTAAAAAAATGATTGGGCCACTCTGAGGCATTTTTGGAACCCATGTGTGTTTTCACTTCCGGTTTCTTTATTGCTTAGGAAGTAAATACTTGCATGAAATTTAAATTCAATAAGGTGTAAAGGTTTCTCTCTAATTAGCAATAGAAAGCCCTATGGAAGCTTTGCATTATGAGGAAAATGGATTTGTTTGGGCATTTCTTTTCATAGTAATGAGTGTGTACCAGAGGGAAAAGAGATAACGGAGCCTTGACAACGTGGCCTTATCTTTGTAGTCTGGTGCGCGAGGTCCCAGAATGGCTCAGTGACAAGTCTAGTGAAGACAGATTCTGTCAATAAAGGGACCAGGGCTGGGGGCCACATGAGAGGAGAGCAGACTGGTGATAGCCAGCTTGAGCAAAAATCGGAGGATTTGGAAGACATAGGTCCGCAGGCCACTTGGCTAGGGTGGGAAAGATGCAGAAGCTAGAAGGGCCTGCACGAAGTCTTTCCAAAATGTCATCATTATCATTACGGTGCCCATCTGTCTTTAAGGCTTTCCTTTTCTCCTTGAGGTTAAGGAGATTGAACCCCAAGGAGTTTCAAATTAAAATTCTGGTAGCCTTGGGGCGTCTGGGTGGCTCAGTCGGTTAAGTGTCCGACTTTGGCTCAGGTCATGATCTCACAGTTCGTGGGTTCAAGCCCTGCATCGGGCTCTGTGCTGACAGCTTAGAGCCTGGAACCTGCTTCAGATTCTGTGTCTCCCTCTCTCTCTGCCCCTCCCCTGCTCGCACTGTCTCTCTCTCAAAAATAAATATTAAAAAAATTTTTAAAACGTAAAAAAATTCTGGTACCCTGTTTTCATGACCCTTTCAGTCATTAATAGTACAACTAAGTACTGCCTTTTGCCCTGAGACAACAATTTGAAAAGGCAAGTCTGTGTGGACGCTGGAAGTGGGTGTGCCTGGCTGGAGAAATATGTGTGGACACCGGAAGTAGGTATGCCTGGCTGGAGAAATAATGTTAAGAGGAAAGCAGGAGGATGTCAAAGGAAACCTCTACCCACTTCACAAAGCTGTGCAAGGCCAGCCTTTCCCCACAAGACTGACACCACCCTCGTGAACTAGCACTTGGGTGATCAAGATCTGTACGCATCTAATTTTCTCTGCTTGCTTGGAAAGAAGGAACAAAGTGCATATCTACGTAGTATCTGCCAAGTATTAGGTGTTTGCACAAATGTTTTCTTACGTGTTTCTTCTAAGAGCCACATGGCATCCCTGTTATCATTTCCACAGGAAATGCTGGGAGTTCAGCCAGAACATGTGACTGCAAGTCCAATTCTCCTTTGGCTGTTCTAAGGTGCTTCAATGCTAATGTTAAGCTTGTTCCCTTCTGCCTTCACTTTGTGTTCTCTTTCGATTAATCCACTACCAGCATTTTGGATAGTCTAAGGGTCAGATTTTTCTCAGAACGATCCGCTGACTTAGATATTATTGTCCCACTTTATAGATGAGGCAATCGAGGCACAAAGAGATTAAGTAATGGGCCCAAGGTTTCAGAGCCCTAAAACGGTGGAGCCAGGGAACAGTTCTAGGCTTGCTGACTCCACAGCCCACACTCTGAACCACTGGGGATTTCCTTTGTCGGTGACCCCTTTGTCCTCCTCGGGACCCAGCACATGATGTTTTATGGGTACCAGTGCAGACTCGAGACAAGCATCCAGTGGCTCTCATACCGAGGCAATTGGCTCCTGGCCATGCACAGCATGGTCCCTGCACCGTCCTGTCCGTAGGGCCAAATTATGGGAAAACTGAGGGACATTGTCTGGTGTTGAGTTCCTGTGATCACGTCCACCCCTGTCTTGTCCAAGACTGAATCAGTCTTGATTTAGAGCTTAATGGGAACCAGAGTGATTGGAAACATTTTTGCAAGAGGACTGGTTCAGACTTCTATTTTTTTTTTTTTTTCTCATGACACAACTATCAGGGAGAAAGGTCAGGGAGTAAATGTTGCCATCTCCGCTCCACCCCCAGTGCCAAAGGAGTCCAGCAGCAGGACGCACGGTGTCCTAGCGGAGACTCTCATCACTCCGCCCCTCACTCCAGCGTAGATCATTCTCCAATTGCAGATCAGGCATAAATCGTTCTGGAACCCTCGTGCTCACTACACGTTATTGTGTTATTGAGACATAAATCCTATGTCAGCTTGATGAAATGTCTGTTGCCATCGAGTTAAACAAGTCAAGGCAGCTACTTAATGATTTCCAAACACCCGATTATTAGAGTTCAGACAAGAGGTTCCTGTAGAAAATCATGCTGAAGCAGACTTAAACAGCCATTTCTCACATTTGTTTGGTAAGCAGTAGCCATTAAAACTCCCCTTGCTCTGAACTTCATCTCAGGAGAAGGGCTTAGGATGCACACACAACACAGTACACCAAGGACAAGTAGCCCAGAATCAAGGGTGGCGAGGGGGCTCCTTTGACCTTTGCAACTTTTCATCCTGTGAAGCCCAGGCTTGATGCCACTCTCGGGCATCTTTCTTCCAACCTGTCTCTGGGCATCTTGTATGCTGTGGAGAGTCAAAAGAACTCATTTTGCCCACTAGATGTGATCGAAGTGAGCTACCTCCAGTCCCGATTTATGTAAATGAAGAATACATAGCACCTTCTATCTGGATAGTTCCTTCGACTTTCTGAGAATGTCTTCGTGTATTTGATCCACATCCTCCTCTGCTCTGTCCCTGCCAACTTCATGGACAAATTAGAATGGTCAAAATAGGATTTCCCTGGCATGTTGCCTCCACACTGCAAATTTAGTTGCATTTCGTTTTCCATCCCTGGTGTCAATATAAGAGAGATGTTCTTCCTTCTACCCAAAATGAACCACTCCATCTATATGCCCCCCTTCTCTTTCCTGAGGAACTTTGCTCTATGGGAAACTCTCCTGCCTTGTTCAATTTTATAGCTCTTCTTTTTGTACTGGCTGCTTCTCATTAAGAATTTAAGAGTTCAAGTCCTCCCCACATTGAACTAAACAAATAAATGTCTGCAATCTCTATCGTCCATCTACTGCATTATCTGTGTCCCCTCACTGTTAAATTTTTGAAAGAGTCTTTCCCACTCGTCAACTTCTGCTTTTTACCTCCCACTCAATGCTCAAACCACCTCAGTCTGGCATCTGCCCCTAAAACTGAGCCTGCTAGTCACCGTGTAGGTTAGAAGATCCTGCCTGCAAGTAGCAGAAACTGGGTTAAATTATAAAGGGGATTTGGGGCTCACGTATTCAGAAAAGCAGGAGTAGAAAAAGGATAAGATGCCACTCAACCAAGTGACTCCAGGTTTACACTCCCATGTGAGTCAGCTGAGTACAAAATGGCGGCCATAGATCCAGGCTTTCCATCAACACACAGTCATATTCCAAAATGGAAAAACTATCCCTTCTTGTGGCCTTCTTTTGGGAGGCCAGAAACTCTTCCTAGAAACTCCTAGAAAGCTTCTTCAGCATGTTCTTTTATTTTTTAATGTTTATTTATTTTTGAGAGAGAGAGAGAGAAAGAGAGAGAGTGGGAGAGGGGCAGAGAGAGAGGGAGATAACAGAACCTGAAGCAGGCTCCAGGCTCTGAGTTGTCAGCATAGAGCCTGATGAACCATGAGATCATGACCTGAGCTGAAGTCTGCTGCCCAACTCACTGAGCCACCCAGCATGTTTTTAATGTGAATTGTGTATCACGTGTCCATTCCCACAACAAGCCTGGAAATGGGGAAATGCCAGGCAAGTGCCTTACTTATAAATTGCCCTTACGTCCGTCGTTCTCAGCCAGGAGCAATTTTGCTCCCAAAGGGACATTTGGCAATGTCTGGAGTCAGCTTTGATTGCTGTGGTGGTGACTGTGGTGCAGAGGTCAGAGACGCTGTTAGGCATCCTGCCGTGCACAGGACAACCCACCACAAAGGATTATCTGGCCCCAGTGTCAATAGTATCATCACCCTTCTTTCTTATGCCCTCATTTCACCAATCTCAGCCCCTGTCAGTGCCAAGTCCCAAATGTCTCACATTCATCCATCTCTCTGCCCTCTCACGGCCACCATCCTCGTTCAGGTCACCATCACTTTTCGTTTTCTGTATAATTTTTTGTCTTGTTTACTGGCATCATTTTTCTAATGAAGGTGTCCACTTTTGCTGCCACTCCGCCCAATGCAGGTGGTATCAGTTAGGGTTTGGCTACAGGTAAGAGGAAAATCAAAATAAACAAGATAGAAGTGTATTGCCCTCTCAGGTATAAGATGTCTGGACTTTGATGGGGCAAGAGTCAGAACTGGGGTTCTTTGGCAAGGACCCAGGTTCCTCCTATCTTGCTACTTACCCAGTTTGTAGCATGCGACTTTTTTAAAAAAAATTTATTTATGTATTTTGAGAGGAAGTGGGAGCATGTGAGAGAGAGGGAGAGGGAGAATCCCAAGCAGCTCCGTGCTATCAGCAGCCTGATGGAGGACTTGATTCCATGACCCTGATCATGACCTGAGCCACACTCAAGAGTCAGGGGCTCAACAGCATGTGACTTTTTTCTATGTCTTCCAACAAGTCTGCTTGAGTTCTGGCAATCACAACCGTATTTCAGCTAGGAGCATGGAGGAAAGGACAAAGAAGGCATCCCACCTTCTAGAAGTTAAATCCATTCACTCAGCTTGCAGCTTATTGACACTATTTAGTCATATTGCCATGCTTAGCTGTGAGAAGTGGGTAAGTGTGGGGTTTATTTCAAGTGGCCGTAGATGTAGCTACAAATTAGGATTTCTATTATTAACAAAGACGTGGGAAATGATATTGTGGGACAGCCAGCAGTCTGTCGTGGAGCCAGAGTCATCTTCCCAAAGGGGAAGAATGAATGTGATTTGTCACTTATACCCTTGAATGCCTGACTCCATGTGATATTCAGGATAAATGTTAAATGTTGGCTTTTCAGCTCTCTCCCCCTCCCCCCTTTTTTCTGAACCAATCTAATACATATAAAGTAATAGCTCGTTATTTTAGCCTATATTTCTCTGATTACTCATGATTATGAGTAGCTCATTCATGTGATTATTAACCTTTAGGGGCTCCTCTTCTGTCAAATATGTTTTCATATCTTTGGTGTTTTTGTCTTCTTCCAGTTAATTATCAAGAGTTTCTAATAAATTCCAAATAATAATTTCATGCTGGTTTTTGACATTAGAAATGCGATGCCATTCATCTATTAACTTTGTCTAGGGGTCTTTCAGTGAATGGAAAACCTTGATTTTGTTATAAATATATATATCAAATCTATATAATATATGTGTGTGTTGTATAAAATTATTTTGCCTCACATGCTTTTAAAGTTTGGCTTAAGAAGTACTATCCCAGAATACTCACCCACATTTTTTTCATTAACCACATAGATTTAATATTCATGTTGAAAATGTTAAATTTAAAGGATAGTTCACTGTTTTCTAATCTGTTCTATAAGTCTATTTGTTCAGATTTACACGAATATTATATTTTTAAATTACTCAAGCTTTATAGTGTGCTGTAACATGGGATAGGTCAATCCTACCATTTTATTCTTAAATTTTCATGTTAACCTGGCCATTCATGGACTTTTAGTCCTCCATAAAAATTTAAATATAAAATATATAAAAATACAGTTGAAATTCTGATTGAGTTTACATTTAATTGATAAAGTAATTTGGGACAGAATTGGCATCTTTATAATATAAAAACCTTCCTTCCAAATGCATGGAATTTCTCTCCACTTATTCAGATTATTTTTCTTATCCTTTATTAAGGTGACAAAATTTTCTCCACAAAGTTTTATTTATTTATTTTAATGTTTATTTATTTTGAGAGAGAGAGAGACAGAGTGTAAGTGGGAAGGGCAGAGAGAGAGGGAGACAGGGGAATCCGAAGGAGGATCCAGGCTCTGAGCTGTCAGCACAGAGCCTGATGCAGGGCTCAAACCCATGAACCATGAGATCATGACCCGAACTGACGTTGGACGCTTAACTGACTGAGCTACCCAGGCACCCCTATTTTTGCTTATTTCCTAGGCATTGTATCTGTTTTTCTTGCTATGGTGAGTGTCATTTTACTCCATATAGGTTTTCTTAGCTATCATTGCTATAAATAAATGCTATGACTTTTGTAAATTTCCCTGTCATGTGATAATCTTGCTGAATTTTCTTGCTGGTAGTAAGAGCTCTGATTGTCCTGCTGACAATCATATCATCTCTAAATAATGACGATTTTTATCTTCTCCTTTCCAGTTTATACACCATTTCCTCCCTAACTTCAATCACCATCTCCACCTTTACATTAAATAATAATTCCAAATGAATAGCTTTGTCTTGTTCCAAGCCTTAAAAGAATTGGACCATTTGTTGTAAATTTTTCTACTCCTATATTAACTAGTTAAGAAAGCTCTCTTATAGTCCCGATTTGCAATTTTTTAAAATCATACATGCGTATATTCAACCTTATGAAACAATTTTCTGCTTGGAGATAATCAGAGATTTCTTATGATATCATTTACAGATTTTTTCATGAAAAACTATTCTTTTATTACTGTCATTTTTTACAGAAGAAATGCTTTTTTGATTGTATTTATTTTTTAAATAAACTATTGGATTTGATTAGTTAGCATTGTTTTTAGGATTTTTGCATCCATGTTCTTATGGACCATAATCTTCTTTTCTTATACCGTATTTTTCTAGTTTTGGGATCAAGATTCAAATAGCTTCAAAAAGGTCACAGGCAGATTTGTATTTTTTTGGTCTATTTGGGGGATAACATAAATAAGATAAGATCTAATTTCTTTTTTTTAAGCTTTTTTAAATTTTATTTTAGAGAGAGAGAGAGAGAGTGCACAAGCAGGGAAGAGGGGCAGAAGGAGAGACAGAGAGAATCTCAAGCAGGATATGATGCGGGGCTTGACCTCACCACCATGAGATCATGATCTGAGCCGAAATCAAGAGTCGGACCCTTAACTGACCGAGCCACTCAGGGGTTCCAGATAGGATCTAATTTCTTGACGGTATGGTAGAATTTACCTGTAAAACCATATAAGCTTATGTTTTTTTTTAAAAAAGAGAGGTCTTTCATCACCTTTAAAATATATTTTTTTCTAAATTATATTGATCTACTCATGTCCTCTATTCTTGTGCCAATATGACATTTATAAATACATTGGAATGTATCCATTTTATTTAGCCTTTTAAACTTACAAGCATTAGATATTCAAAATAGTTGACATATGTGTATAAAGTCTCTGTTGTTTCTATATATTTTCCCATTTTTGATCCCATATATGTTTTTTTGCATCTTTTCTCCTGAATAATTTTATGAAATTCATCTATCTTATTGCTCCCTGAGAGGGCTCTTGTGGGAATGTGGCGGGTGACACATTTCAAACCCTAACCTATCCAGTGGTGCCCATTTCACCCCGTAGGCTTATCTAGAGGGAACTCAACCACCTTGCCAGGGTAGGACATGGTGAGTTGGCTGGGGTATCCTCCAATAAGAGACAGCTTTGTGCCCTGGTTACTGGAGAAGCTCTGGGTCCCCAGGAGACAGCATGTTCATTTTCAACTGACTGCTGCCTGTTTGCAGTTGCAAATTTCTTTGGGGTGGATAGAGGCAGGGTCACCCTCGCAAACAATATGTTTTCTGTCTTATGGTCTTACTTTTCCAAAATGTCTTATCAATAAAATCATTGGTATGTAGCCATTTGAGACTGGTTTCAACCACTTAGGATAATACATTTGACATTTATCCATGCTGTTGTGTGTATCAGTGGTTTGTTCTTTTTTATTATTGAGGTGTAATTCATTGTACGAATGTTCCACTCTTGTGGATGCATCTACTATTTGAGGGTGTCTATTTCCAGTTTTTAAAAATTGTGAATAAAGGTTTTTGTCAAAATTCAACTTTTTGTTTCTCTGAGGTACACACATTAGAGGGGGGTTGCTGGTTTGTAGGAAGGTGGTAGTTGTTTCAGGGGCCAAGGACACAAAAGTTACATTCAAGAGTTTACCAAGGAGAAGGAGCTTTGCAAACACTCCAGGTATTTAGTTGAAACTTCCAGTGGGTTAAACCTTAGGATTAAGCACAACCTAAGAACAGAAGGAACTTTCCTTTTTCTTTAATGGATAAGCATATTTTAGATAAAGTGAATGTCACACTAAGTAGTGAAATATTGAACGTTTTCCCCTTGAGATTAAGAATGAGACCAGCATGTTCACTACCATTCTTCTGATGAACATTTTACTAGTGGTCCCCTTCCCAATGGAGTAAGTAAAGAAGATGAAATAAAAGATAAAGGGATTGGAGAGAAAAATATAAAACTGTCGTCTTGCACATCACAAGCTTTTATTTGCAGAGAAAAATAATGAAGCCTCTACCTACAATCTCTTACAACTGATTAGTGATGTTACAAATCATTGGGACTCAAGATGAGAATTGAAAAAGTTTTAAGTGTGAATTTCTAAATAACAGCCCCAGATAATTAGGAAATGAAATTTAAAATATGACACAATTTATAATAGCAGCAACATCAAAATACGAAGATAGAAATTTAACACTATCCCTACACAGAAATTTTAGAGAAATTATGGAGATGAACTAAGGGAAATGCACAAAATAATTATTCATTTGTATAAAGATATATAGTAACAAGCAAAACAAATCTATGGTGATAGAAGTTAAGGTAAGGTAGGGGTAATAGCTCTACTCCACTGCCTTGCTAATATACATATATCATATATATGTATATATATGATATGTACACATATATGATATGTACACATATATCATATGTATGTACATTTATCATATATGTGTGTATATGTGATATGTACATATATTTACATATCATATATGTGTGTACATATTTATTCATTTATTTTGAGAGAGAGAGAGAAAATGAGAGCGTGAGCAGGGGAGGTGCAGAGAGAGAGAGAGAGAAGAGAGAGAGAGAGAGAGAGAGAGAGAATCCCAAGCAGGCTCCACACTGCCACGCAGAGCCCGACGTGGGGTTCATACTCACGAACTGGAGAGATCATGACCTGAGCCAAAATCAAGAGTCAAGTGCTTAAGTGACTGAGCTAACCAGGCACTCTTATATTTTTTTTATCTTGATAATGGGTGTGTTCACTTAAAGAAATGTATTGAGCTGTATACTTCTATACATTTCTATTTTTTATTTTTTTTTTATTATTTATTTTTGAGAGAGAGAGAGACAGCATGAGCAGGGGAGGGTCAGAGAGAGAGGGAGACACAGAATCCAAAGACAGGCTCCAGGCTCTGAGCTAGCTGTCAGCACAGAGCCCCACACGGGGCTCGAACCCACAAACCGTGAGATCATACCTGAGCCGAAGTCGGACGCTTAACTGACTGAGCCACCCAGGCGCCCCCGCTTCTATACATTTCTGCCCATGTATTTAATAAACATATATTGAATGAAAAAAGTAAATAGTTTATAAAATTATTCTTTCAAAATGAAAGATGAAGTCTTTTAAAGTAAATTTATGAGTTCAACATTAGACAAAAAATTATTTGCTTTTGCTGTAATACTGCAAATAAAATATCGGGTATAACCGAGCATCAAGGTTAAAGCCATGTTCTTACTAAACTAAGACTGTAGATCATAAATGAAATAGAATTGGTTGGAGTACAAATATAATGTTATAGATGCATCTAGTTGTTTACTGGAGCTGCCTTTATTACTAACTTGCAGAAGCCCACTGTTAAGTTTTAAGGAATATTGGGAGCATATTGTCAAACAGCCATGATCAAAAACATAAATTATGTAAAGTTACAATTAAGTAAATTATATTAAAGCAAAGACTATAAATACTTAAAAATAATCACTTTCTAGTTATTTTACTACGTATTTCCTATTTACTACTATTTATTAAGTGTATGTGTATATATACATATGATTATAGTAACAGCAAAACTTTATAACTAATCAGATGTGGAATATGAAAAAAAATATTTCACTATGACAATGTGTATTTTTCCTTTCCTGTTCATTATCAAATCGGTTATAGAAGTTTTTGTGCCTTTAAAGTTTTACATAGATCAGTGGAAGGTTTTGACGATGATACTGAACTTTTGAGGAAAAAAAGCCTTCTAATTGGGTTTCTTTTTGTTCAAAATCGATGGAAAATCTTTACTTCAAAAAAATCAATAAATGACGGGCCAAAAATGATAGGCTTTGGGCTTTTATACAGTTATAATTTTTGGAAACAATTCTTACAAACTAGATGATATCCCTCTAAAAGCAACGGTGGGGGCACCTGGGTGGCTCAGTTGGTTAAGCACCTGACTTCGGCTCAGGTCATGTTTTCACGGTTCGTGGGCTTGAGCCCCACATCGGGCTCTGTGCTGACAGCTCAGAGCCTGGCGCCTGCTTTGAATTCTGTGTCTCCCCCTCTCTCTCTGCCCCTCCCCCACTCATGCTCTGTTTCTGTCTCAATAATAAATAAACATAAAATATTTAAAAAGAAAGATATTAGTAATAATCTTTCAAAAAAAATGAAAAATAAAATAAAAGCAACAGTGCAACCAGAAAAATTCAATGACTGCAGTCAAGTGGTTTCTAAGATTTAATTTTGAAATTCTGTAATTGTATTTTGGAAACCTCAATTTATGCTGAGAGTTTTTTTTGACAGAACTCCAGTTTTTGATAAGATGAATCTGATCATACCAGAATGAAATAAAATTGTGAGGCAGCCAATGCTGTTTCAACATGTAAATTTAACAAAACATTCCAAAGAATCATGACTAGAAAAAGCTTATTTAATTTGTCTTGTCTTATAAAAATATTTGTTGGATTTTAGCTTAGTTCTTCACGTTTTATATGTTAATGGTACTTAGGCTTTGATGATTTCATTGATTTATCCACTAACACATCTCTGCAGTAACACATGTCACCCTCCATTATGACTACAATATAGAATCCAATATGCAAGGGGGCATGAGATTTCTGAATCAAACTAATACAAACTCCTTGGATTTTGAATTTTTAACTTTCGTCCATTGTCATCATTTACTTTATTACCACTGCCACCTTCAATAGAGGTGCATCTTTTCCTGACAAAAAGTCCTGAGAGACTTTCAAAGTCTGAAAATCAGAGTTAAAAATTAATATGACAAATTTCTTATGCTTTTAATTTAATTTAATTTAATGTACACTGTACACTGAATGTACAATGTAATGTTCAATGTACACTGAAAAACAAGCCTGAGTGTAAATTAAATTGAGGAAAATTAAAATTCAAATCAAGAATAAAAACAGTAATTTATAAGAAAATATGCTTGTATTTTCCAAGATTTTTATGCACTTTTCATTTACAAATGACCAATTAACTGTAAAATATCACAAGTTATAACATAATCCTTGCAGGCCTGGCTTCGTGGGTATGTGACCTGCACATTTGCACAGAGCCCAGCACTTGGAAGGGCCCCTTGCTTGCTTTAATGCTCTGCTGCTACCATCTTGAGAGCCTTAATAATTTTTTAACAAGGGAGACCACATTTCCATTTTGCACTGGGCCCTGAAAATTATGTAACCAGTTCCGGCCAGCATGATAACTCGAGACACACGCAACTCACTTCCTGAGTTTAATCCCACTCACACTGGCTTATGGCCTGCTCCAGTGACACTCCTCCACTGACCACCTGCTTGGATGTCATGGCGTTGTCAAACTGCCGTACAAGTTTCTAAATGCTCACTCTCTCTGGACCAGTCTCAGCACAAATTGGTAACAACCGGCAATGGACTGGTCAACAGACAAGACTTCAAGTAGTCTTTTCCTAGACGTTTAACTGGTGACTAACAAAATGAAGAATAAATGAATCCATGTGGATGTTAGGAGCAGGAGGGCTTGAAATGACTGGGTGGCATGGCTTTTGTTTGTGGGTATTCCTGTTGTTTGCCACAGCTTAGTCAAGAGCTATGGTAAATTTTAAACAATCATCCAGCCAAGAAGAAGGCATGTGATGACCTCAATTTAAGATGACATTAGGCACAGGAAAAGTCAGAAGTAGCGCACAGAGGGCCACCTGGGTGGCTCAGCCAGTTGAGTATCTGAATCTTGATTTGGGCTCAGGTCATGATCTTAGAGTCATGAGATTGAGCCTGGAGTTGGGCTCAGTGCTGAAAGCACAGAGTTTGCTTGAGATTCTCTCTCTCCTCTCTTTCTGCACCTCCCCCATACTCTCTTGCGTGCACTTGCTCTCTAAAAACAAATAAAAGAAAATAAGATAAAAAGAAAAAGAAATGGCACACGAACTTTGTGATGACTTGGGCCAGTCTCACAATTTGCTGGCAGGAGTCAGTTTGTTCTCCTTCTGAACTTTCTACTCCTAAAACAGCAGAGCCCTGGTCAAATGTAAAGCAGGCCTTTCTCAGGCTCCACAGCCTTGATGAAGAGTTGAAATTTGAATACATTGCCCTGGCGTGGAGGAAAGGGTCACTATCTCCGAACAAGAACAAACCTGAATTAAGACTGGAATTAGTTCAGGCTTCCAAACTAGGGCAATAGGCTCTCCCCAGTGATGACATGTCATAGAAGAGGAAACAGAAACCTTATCACTTGAGGGACTTACACTTGAGCTAAGGAAAAAACACAAGGAGCACTTTTGTTGCTCAAAGGCGTGGAGTTTACATGCCCAAAGGAGCCTGAGGGGGTCAAGTGGCTTGTCAGAGGTCACAAACTAATTAGATGCAGAACTGGGACCAGAGCTGGGCCTCCAGCCTCTAGGCCCATGCCCCATCCTTTTCCAATCAACTTGCCTTTCAGATCCGTGGCTTTGAATTCTAGTTAAAAAGTGCAGGTTTAAGTGAATTTTTTTATTCCTGCCTCCTCCCTTGAACCACACTAAAAGCAATTAAGAATAGAGAATAATACCCTCCGTCTTCTTATGGCAAAGAGAAAGCCAGAACCCTAAGCAACAATTCTAAACCCCAGGTTCTGTGTAATGTGGACCAAAATGAGGGAAGATGTTGAGAATTAAGACAGATCTTCTCCATCTTTGTTTTGAGGAAGAGATTCTTCTGACGAGTAGTTCTCAAACATTAGTATGCATCAGAACTAAGTAGGGATTTTCTTCAGGGACAGAAAACTGAGTAGTGTCCCCAGATTTTCTCACTCAATTGGTGACACTTGTGAATCTGTACTTCTAACAGGTTTTCAGCTAATGCTGGTGTTATTGGTTGGGTATCAGAATTTGGGAACATGAAAACCCTCTATAATTTTTTAATTAGGGCAAGGAACTCTAGGGCTTGGTACTGGCCTTGGAAAATCAAGGATTGTCTCTTTAGTTGCCCCATGAAATACCAAAAAATAACACAAGGAGAGTAACTACTGTGTACCATCCCATCTCCTGACTGAGAGAGGTGCCAGAGGTGAAAAGGGGAGGAGAAATAGAAACTATGAGAATGTAATGCAGGTGACAGTACAAAGGACATCATTGGGAGCTACATAATCTATTTGCTTCAAAACTGAACTGAGATGGCCGTTTAAGGAAAGGGGAGTAACATAGACTCCACAATACAGACTGCATCCCTTGTTCACACTCCCTTCCCTCCCTCCCTTTTCCAGAAAATTGAGGACTCACTAAAAATGGCATCTATGCAGAAAGAAACTTGCATGGGATCCAGGCATATATAAAGCAATGGTTTGATTTTATGTTTTTAAAAAGAAAGGAATGTAAGCAAGAAACATGTAAAGTACATACATCATGAAATTATAATTACCCTCACATACATTGTGATCCCTTGAAAGTTAAAACAAAAAAAAGATACCAAAAGGTGAAACAAGAGTTCAAAGAAGGACAACCTATCCAAAGGAATGAAGAGTAGATTGGTGGAGTCCTGGAAAGACATAAAGGAGAAAAATAATAGCATTTCAAATATTTAAGTCATTTTGGGCTGTGAAAATTTGTTTCAAAACTCAGGACATGGGGCGCCTGGGTGGCTCAGTCGGTTAAGCGTCCGGCTTCGGCTCAGGTCATGAACTCACGGTTCGTGGGTTCGAGCCCCGCGTCGGGCTCTGTGCTGACAGCTCAGAGCCTGGAGCCTGTCTTCGGATTCTGTGTCTCCCTCTCTTTCTGACCCTCCCCTGCTCGCGCTGTCTCTCTCTGTCTCTCAAAAATAAATAAAAAACATAAAAAAAAATTTTTTTTTTTTAAAACTCAGGACAGACTTGAAGCGATTTCAGTAAATACAATGGGGGGAAAAGTGAAGACTGGAAAACATTTACAGAGGAGAAAACCTGAAAAAAAGTGAATGAACGAAAAGTTGCAGACCTGTAATAAATTTTTAGGAATCAATTTGTCCCCAGAATGCAGAAGCTGAGACTAGGTCTGTGTGCAGGTTATTTGAGGAAATAGTTCCAGGCAACAGGAGAAGACTGGGAGAGAATAAAGAGGGGAAGGAAGACAACCCAGTGTGGGTTTTCTCCAGTCAGGCACTGCTGTGGACCTCTAGGAACCACTGAATAGGATGTGCACTCAGGGTGGAAGGAGGAGCATTTACACACCATCTCCTGCCCTCCCCTGGTCGAGGTCACCTCCACTGAATGTTAACCCCATGCACTTCCAGGACTACACATGTAACAGGTGCCTACAGAGTCCCCACATGAATCCCAAATCTCTACATCACAGACACCTTTGGCAAAAAAGGATGGATTTGGGTGCTGTCTGAGGCAAGATTCTGCCAGGTCTCATCTTCTCATCTTACCAAGTTGGTTACCACAGGAAAGACTGGAAAAGACCAATGGTTGGAAACAATGTGGGATGGGGAGCAAGATGTGTTGGACATGGAGGTCAAACTGTGTCTTAGGAAAAAAAGACAAGGGCATGAACTTCGAAACACATCTTGGTGAAGTTACTCAACTTGAAGGAAAATGAAAGAATGTCAGAACATCCAGGCCAGAAGCAAAACAGACATTAAAATCACTTATACGGGGGAAGAAAGGGCACTGGTGTCAGATCTGACATTGTAGCAGTCAATACTAGAAGAGAGAGGAGCGATGTTTATAAAATCCACAGGTAGCAAAAATGAAAACAAAGAATTTCATGGCTAGAAAAAGGTTGTCCAGGTACAAATGCAAGACACACATGCTTTCACGCTTAGTGGAACTCAGAAAAGATAACCCTTGTTGGAACATGTTGACAGAAATCTAGCCAACCAACCCCTCAGCAAAGGCCATGATTACAAGGACTGGTAGAAATTAGAGACTTGATTTAAACACAGAACATAGAATTAAGTAACTATGACATTGAAGTCAAATAATAAGTTCAAAGGGCTTACATTTTGACATTGTAAAAATAACATAATTAGCAAACACCTCGGGTGAATTATTTTCCTCACATACCCTAGTAGAGAATCATTACATACTGTCTGGCACTAAATGGTGCATTTTCCAGTGTAGCTTTCCAACTGACTAATGCTTCTCAGAACACTGCCTCAGTATAGGGGGTATGTTGAAGCATTAATAATAACTCTTGTGGAAAAACAATTACCTGAAGTTCATCATTCTTTCAATTTTACTGTGACTTCTTCATCTTCTGTTATAGTCATATAAAAGTAAATATAATACTGGAGTTTATGGTGCACGAGAAAGAAGACTAAGATTGGGCATTTGTGAGACAATGACCTCGCTAGTTTGGCACACTTAAACCCTCTGGGCAGAGCGGGTCGTTAACTCCCCTCCCCCACACTATCTCTTCCAGTAAGGATCCTACTTCCTTACTGACTCCTGCTGTCTGTGATTGAGAGGGATTTGAAAAGGATTTGCTATTCACTAAATGGTTTATGTTTGCTTTGAACCAATTGTTCTGGCTCTTTGGGGAAAATTGTCTGCAGTAGTTTGGAGGGAAAGGAAAGAACGCGAATAGCCATTTATAAAGAAGACAGCCCACGTTGGATTTTTGATCCTGTGTTTACGTTTTTCTCAGAATTTGTGGCAGCACATGTGGATCGGACAGTGTCTGATGGGAGAACAAGAGTTTGAAACATTAGGAAATTTGGGATCTTTTGTGGTTCCATACAAATTTTAGGGTTCTTTGTTCTAGCTCTGTGAAAAATGCCATTGGCATTTTGATAGGGATCGCATTGAATGTGTAGATTACTTTGGATAATACAGACATTTTAACAATAGCTGTTCTTCCAATCCATGAGCATGGAATGTCTTTCCACTCTTTGTGTCTTCCTCAATTTCTTTCATCAATGTTTTATAGTTTTCAGAGTACAAGTCTTTTTCCTTTGGTTAGGTGTATTCCTAGGTCTCTTATTATTTTTGGTGCAATTGCAAATGGAACTGTTCTCTTAATTTCTCTTTCTGCTGCTTCATTAATTAGTGTATAGAAATGCAATAGATTTCTGCACGTTGAGTTTGAAACATAAGGGACAGAAGAAGAAAAACGGAAAAAACAGCCCTGTATACAGTGTTGCAAAGACCAAATTAAAGGAGGTGAGTGCTCAACACAGCCCAAAGCTCTCTACAGGACAAACAGTCAGTGAGGAGAAAGACACTTAGCTAGCCACTGCGGTCCCGCATGTGTCCTTGCTTCCATAAGCACACGTGCTATGGTTGAGAATAGCATGGGGAACAGTTCTCTCAGACCCCCTCAGCAGCCATTGCTTGCCCTGGTGTTAACAGAGCTTCCTAACAACTTCGACTCAATCAGGACTGCCATGGAAATATTATTGATTTTGAGTGTAGACTATTGAGTAAAAAACATTTTGAAGACAAAAATGATTTCCATTAATATACAACTATATACTTGTATAAATCCTTGGATATATCTTCCTTTATGCATCCATAACATTGTCTATATCTAGAGTTCCCTTCTACAAACTATCTGGGATGATAACAGAGAAATCAAACATTGAGCACTCTTCTGGGGCTGAAATAATATACAGAGAGACACTTATGTAAATAAATAATTGGTATATAATATTAACTGTAAACCATCAGCCAAACTTCCCTGGGCACATCCTTTTGTTTAATTCAGACTTTTAGAACCATGGGAATGTTTCATTTACATCCCAAATAAATAATTAAATGGTCTGAGGTGTGGGGATAATGTAATACAAATAGTAACTAATGAGCCTAACTATATAAAAATGAATAACTGAATAACCAAACCACACTGAAGAAAACGAATAGCCTAAGTAATTTTGGAAGACAGTGTTTGACTATGCACAGTATTATGTACTGTAAGAGTAAATTCCCCCCTCCCCGAACCAAATGTAACACATATGTTGTGCTCTAGTTAATAAACTTGTTTTGCACAGGAGTATGGGTTAGGAGTTCTGAAACTACTTTTTGTGTTCTAGGATTGAGCAAATAGAAAAAAAATATTGCAGATAATGAAAGCCAGATTTATCCCTGTCAGAAAAAGAGAGGAAGAGAGAATAAAGAGAGAAGTCTAGATAATGAAGCCTGTGATGTTGAATTCCAATCGGAGGTATCAGTACGATCTTATGGCCTTTTGCAGGTGATAGATTATTGACGGATAGATGGAGACAGGTCCATATAAAAGGAACCAGGGCTCCTTGCAGAAAGGGGTTAATTCCAGGGCTGGACCAAGGAAAATACAGAAATAGCCTGGAATATTCTGTCCTGTCAGGAATTAAGGAGATGCTCAAAAGTGATGGAGGTACATTGAGAAGATATAGGAGCTGACTTGAAAGAATTCCCAAGGCTAAATAGAGACAATTTAAAGAGAAAGAAAGAAAAAAGGACAGAACAAGGGAGGGAGGGAAGGAGGGGAAGGAAGCAGAGAGAGAGAGGGGAGAAGAGAAGGGAAATGAAAGGAAGGGAAGGGAAGGAGAGAAAAAGAGAGAAAGACAAAAAAGAAAGCAAGCAGGCTATTGAAAATCACCATTTGTCAAGCACCACCATAATAATTGCTGCAGGCCAAAATGACCTTGAATATTAACGTCAGTAGACAAAAGTATGATTAGACACAGATATTTGCATTTTCTCAAAGTATCTCCCCACAAGAGACTTATTAATTTCAAAGAGAAAAGTAGTGACTTAGTTTAGAAACTTGGAATTCACCACCTTCATCAAAGTTAGCATCAGCAGCAATGAGACATTTCAGCATAATCTACCTCCTGATATGATGCCCTGAGAAGGGGGCGAAATCCCTCCTATGCAATCCTTGCCAAAAATGAGCATCCTGAATTAATCACAGGAAAGCAGCAGACAAACCAAATGGAAGAACTCATTGAAAGTTTCAAGGTCATGGATTGAAAAGAAAGGCCGAGGAACAGTCCCAGACTGGATGAGGCTAAGGAAATGTGACTGCTAAATAGTTCCTGGACCAAAAAAATAAAAATAAAAAACTAAAGGACATTAGTGGGACAACTGGTGAAATCTGAATAAAGTCTATCTGTAGATTCATTAGTAGTATTGTATCAGGGTTGTTGTTTTGTTTCGTTTCCTTTGTTTTTGTTTTGATCATTGTACTGTGGGGAAAACTGTGGAAAGGGTAGACCAAAATTCTTACACGGGTTTGCAAATTTCTCAGGAGTCTGACATTATTTCAAAATGACAAGTGAAAAAATAATTCTAATTAAGAGAAAAATCAATTCAAGCTGAAGTCTCTGAATACAGAGAAATGGACGGTGAAATTCCAGTTTCAGAGGAAAA
This sequence comes from Cryptoprocta ferox, assembly GCA_028646485.1. NCBI lineage: Eukaryota > Metazoa > Chordata > Mammalia > Carnivora > Eupleridae > Cryptoprocta > Cryptoprocta ferox. The sequence continues at coordinate 12,695,382 of CM053562.1, forward strand.
AAAAAGGAAACTCCACCAATATCTAAACCTCCAACAATCCTTCAGTAATCAGGGCTACATCCATATGCAGGAATATAAACTTTAGGCAAGCCACCCTCAGGCGGAATAGCTTTTCCTGCGGCTTCTTTTCTTTATGTAGCGTTGTATCCTTCAGAGCTCAGCCATTTCCTTTTGACATATGCAATGTTGCCTTTAACTCTTGTGACAGTGTCCTCATTGGCTGCCATTTGAGCTTGTTACCTTGTTACTTGATGCCTACAATTACATACACCTTCATTCCTTTGACTTTAAGACTATTTATTCTTATTAAACCAAAAGCAAACCTCCTTGGATATAATTAAAAAACACACACACATTGTGCCCTAATGGTAATTTATATCTCATTGCAAAGGAATTTATTAAATCATCATTATCATTTTTTTAGAAAGGAGATGGCAAGACAATCCTTAGCGTGTTATGTACCTGCAGGGGAAGGTGGATAATGAAGGAGAAAGAGTCAAGGCCCTTCAGGGAGAATATTTTCTTCTACAATAGTAGTTCTAAAACTGTATCTCAACAGAGTATTGGGAAAAAGGCTTCAGCTCCTAAAATAGTGACTCTGTTCTCACATTTCACTGAAAAAAAAAAAAGAGTGAATAGAATGTCTTCTTTTTTAAATTTGCCTCGAGCTTTTGCTCTCTTGGAAAAACAGAAAGTACTTGTAAACAACCAGAGGTACTTAACATAATACCTTGCTTTTCTGTGCACAGTGTGCTGTGGCTATGACTTCGCATCGCTTATATAGAACAGTGACCTGTTTTCTGCTAGTAAAAAATGGTTCATGTATATTTGATGCAATGAGATAGAGCAGTGTTCCCTGATACTTTCTTTACACAGAACATCATGACCTCTAGGTATTTCCGGAACAAGTTTGAGGAAAACTACCCTACTTAAGAATCTAACAGATCGCGGGCTGTGAGCTGGCATCACATTCCCCTCTTCCACCATTAAAGAGGTGTTGCTAAGCCTTTACCCAAGAATATCGCAAAATGCAAAGCAAGGGACATAACTTGCACCCGGGATTTTTCCATCAGCAGTAAGCTAGTGTCATCTTATTAGAGGAGACTGCACCAAAGAGTCATGGGAACACTGTCCTTCGTCATCCTACTTTACGGTTATCTAATATAGAGACCTGCCGCCAGCTCTGTCACTCCATTTTTCATTTGGGAAGTTACTTATTTATGACAGTGTCTTTAAGTCTGAGTTTATTGCTATAAGCTGGGTATTTAATAAAGATCTCTTTTGTTGTTGTTGCCTTTGCTGAATTCGAGGCTTATTACCCTGTGTGGACATTCTGAATAATCACTGCTGCTATAAAAACATAAAATTATTCAAAACAAAAATTAGAAATTCTTAAGCTTAATGGGTATTGAGCTTGACACATTCTTGGTATGCTACTGAAGTATGAGGCCAGACTCATGGACTGGCCCAATTGTGAGACATTCACATACAGAAAAGAATAGGGAGGTTTGGGGCTTTGTGACCTCAGGGCTGGAAGGTAAGCGCACAGTCAGGGGAGAGGTGGACACACTCCTGATTTGGCCCTGATGGCTGGCTCCCTTGTGCCCTAAAGAACAGCTCACGGCTCCCAGGACCTGAGTTATGTAAGGCTGCCTGGCCTCCACCCACAGAAAGCGAAGGAGGTGCGGTATGACACAGTGTGCCCCAGGAAGTCAACGTTCTGACCCCATGGCTTGTGCAAGCAGCCGTAAGACCTCTGACAGATCCCACAACCTCCCTGGACCTCACTTTCTTTACTTGAACAATAAGGAATTTGAGCTAGGTGACCGCAAGTGTCCCCTCCAGCCCTAAAATTCTGGAATGCTACTTCGTGGTTTTTTTGACCAGAGAGATGCCTTTCATGTCTTATGTAAACCTACTTCCATGAGAATTAGAAATAGAATTCATTGTCGATTAATTAAGTTGTAGTGAAATGTTTAGAGAGAAGATAAAATGAATTTCTTCTCATGGGAAATTCTCATTCACTGTTTGAAATATATGCCACAGAAGGAAAGTAGAAATTGGCCGTAGAACATTGAGTCTTTTCTTAGACATCGCTTATATGTTTTTAAGAGAAACACAGTATGGATGAAGATAATTTTGGGGTGCTGCTTCTGTGCTGCAGACAGGTCCAACCTCCAGGTGTGGCCACCAGTTTTACCCTCCTGCAGACATCTTTCCTCGGACTTAAAATCGGTTCCTAACTCCCCACTACACATTATCTATTTATTTGTGCACAGGCATTGACTTCCAAAGACCTTGGTCAAATGCATACACCTTACTTTCCCACATGAACAGTACAAAGATACATTGAATTGTATTTTTTTTATTTAAAATGCTGTCTTACATCCATTAACAAGACAATGAATAACGACTATATTTATCTCTACAATGAAATGCCACCCAGAAATACAAAGGAACAAACTACCACAACAACATGAATGAATCTTTAAAACAGGCAAAGAAGACAGACTCAGAAAAATATATACTGTAACGCTCAATTTATAAGAAACTCTAAAAAGTCAAGTGTAATGGTGTAGAAAGAAATCAGCATAGTGCTTGCCCGAGGTGAGGCAGGCAGGGAATAGCAAGAAGGAATTCTCCAGGGTGTTAGAAATTTTCTATATCTTGTTAGGGGTGTTGACTACACAGCAGTATGCATTTATACAAACCCAATGAGCTATACATGTAAGATCTATGAATTTGACTCCGTGTAAATTAGAACTCATTAAAGTTGTTCATAATTTTTTGCTATCTCAATAGTCTCAGACAGTCTACCAGTTAAGAGTATAACTCGGAACCAATAATAGGAAAAGTATTTTCATGTAAGTATAAAAATCCTTGAAATACTCATACTTTTGAGTCAGTAATTCCAATTTTAAAAGTTTATCCTAAAACAAGAGTTTGGTGGTGGCGGGGGTGGGGGGAAGCAAATGTTTTTCTATAATTATGGTCACAACAATAATATACTTTCCTCAACATTTTATTATAAAAATGGCAAACATTGGGGCGCCTGGGTGGCTCAGTCGGTTAAGCGTCCGGCTTCGGTTCAGGTCATGATCTCACAGTTTGTGGGTTCGAGCCCTGCGTCAGGCTCTGTGCTGACAGCTAGCTCAGAGCCTGGAGACTATCTTCAGATTCTGTGTCTCCCTCTCTCTCTGACCCTCCCCTGCTCATGCTGTCTCTCTCTCTCTCAAAAATAAATAAAACATTTTTTTTAAAAAAGGCCAACATGAAAACATTGAAAAAATGTTTATGGTGAATACGTTCATACCCATCACTTTTATCCATCATTAACATTTTATTTTTTGATTTGTAACACATCGATCCCACTATCCTTTGAATTTACAAACCAATTTGTGGAAATTTGACATTTTTTTCACAATATTGAGTCCTAGCTTACACGACTAGAAAAAAATGTATCAAAACACCAACAGATTTTTTTTTCTTCTCATGATATGGGATTCCAGAAGTTTATAAATCTTATTATGAGTGACCAAAATATATTCTTAAGTGTGTTCATGGAAGTAGAGTTAAATTTACCCAGAAGCAGATCAAGTAACTATCTCTGTGTTATAATATAAAGAGATAAGGACGATACCTTCTGCTTTCACACACCCTGTCTAATCTGCCCTGGTTCCTCAAATTTCCATCAGCAGGTAGTCATTCTTTTGAGTTAATGCACTGAATCTAGAGGTTAAAATAGCCTACTTCCAGGAGAATGAACACGTCAAACTGCTATTATTGTCTACACATCTATACATTCAAATGAGCAGCTACTAGGCAGAATTTCCTGAGTTCCACAGGCAAGCTTGAACTGGACAGACACAGGAAAGAAGGCTAAGCCCAGTGCTGGTGATTCCAAGTGGCTACTAAGCAGTAGGACTAACCCTGGCCTTTGGGGGCAGGGAAACAGGGCACCCAAGTGCATCCATGTGTTGGGGACATTGTAGTGTGGAGCTGTCCCTATATTACAGAAGGGCCAGCTGCAAAACACCTAGAGTTTGTAGCAAAGAGTTTGTGGATAGTCAGATAAAGCTTTGATTTCCTTTGTAATTACTAAAATTTCTGGGCTCCCCTTACCCTGCTAAATTATGGTTTGTGTTAAATATTTGGAGGCACCCTGAGGCTGCAGTCCATCTGGCTGTATATCGTGTCATTTTGATTTTCTGTTGAAGGCCTGTGGGGACTTGGAATGGGAGTCCTCAGGGGGTTCAGAGGGACTTATTGCCAACCCAATCAACCATATCTCTGGCTGAGTTATCTTGTTTTCAAAATCATAGGCACTGTTGTTCCAAAATTAATATTTTTGAATATTCCACACATCCCTGAGGGAGAGCACAGGGCCTCCCCACCTTTGTTTCCCCTGCAAAACAAGTCAAGATGAAGTCTTTGCTGATGAAACTCTTGGCTTTCTCTTATTCAGCTGTGCTTTATCCCTGTGGCTTTCTCTCTTGGAAATCCCAAAATAGTCATGGAGGCTGGCCTCCAAGGCTAGAGTTGACCTGGCCTGTCTGGCTGTCTTCCAAAAGGAATTTTTATGAAAATATTACTTGGGTTTTTTTCTCACCAGAGCCTTGTCTTTTGTTATTAGGGCCCATGCAAAGCTGTGTTCGATCCCTCTTTACCATTCTTTCACAATCCCCAATTCTTTCTTTTCTTACCCCATCAAGGATGTGAGCGTCCTTCCCTGGCCTAACAGCCATTTCTGAGAGGAACTCATGGAAGTAGAGAAACATGGTGCCTTGATTGTGAAAATATAAAAGCATCTGAGGTAATGAAAACCTGAAAAGAACTGTCCTTCTACCCAGTAATTCATTCCCTCTTCGCTTCAGTGGGAACTTGGCTCCACTTAACTTTTCACACATACACAAAATTACTGCTGTTGACAATGGCTGGAGAGGAACAAGGAGTTCCCACTGTTGGTACCTTAATAGTTCTGGCAAGTGAGACCTCTTATCTCCATAAGAACGCTGGGACTGTGGTCATCAAAAGTAAGGGTTGGTTACTTCCTACTGACATTGTCTGGGGGGGTTTTGGCTGCAACCACTATTAGACTGTGAGCTCCTTGAGAGCCAGCACTGTGTCTCATTTACCTTTTTGGTCCCAGTTCTTAACACAAAGCTTGACACATGGGAAGAGCTCAACTGATGTTGAATAAATAAGTAAATTTAACCTATAGTCAAAAGACCAAAGACATGGCCCTTTTTCATGACTTACGAGTTAAGTATTATAGAGAGAGTTACTTAGCCTTTCTAAACTTGTTTTTTTAATATGCAAAAAATGGAAATAGAATTACTGAATGCCTGGAGGAGTTGTTTGAAGAGTAAATGAAATAGCTGTCTGTGGAAATGATGTATTAACTCTAAAGAAGGCAAGGGGGCTAACTATTCTCTTTCTTCCTATTTGACTGTCACCCAAAGGTTAAGACTCAAGAAAAATGGGGTGTCTTAGTGCTGACCCCAGTGTGTACTGGTTGGGTGAACATGGGTGTGTCATCTCTTTGAGCCTGTATTTCCTTCTCTGTGAATTGAGGAGATTGCATTAGATAGACCCAGGGTCTAATACATTGCCTTGCCTCTTAGAAGCTCTTAGGAGGTGGTCACAGTGGAGAATCAAAGTAATATTGTGACAGATAAGAACTTTGGAGTCAGGCAGACTTGAGGTCAAAGCTGTGCTCTGTTACTGACATAGCAGGGTAATCTTGGGCAAGTTACTTATATTTTTGAACCTCAGTTTCTTTAGCTATGAAATAGGCATAACAATAATACCAATTGCGTGGGATTGTTGTGATGATTGCATGAAATAATGGACAGGAGGTGCTGAACACGTGATAGGCAAGTGAGATGCCCACTTCTCTTTCCTTCTCCCCAAATCAACAGGCTGCCCTCTTCCCAGCCTCAACTTTTCCCGGCACAGTGTTTGAACCCCAAACACCTATGAGAAAAGAAAAGAAAGGCAGAGTCCCACTTCTTCCCACCAAGAGATATTCATAGGATAGGTTCAGGTATTCAGAAGTGCCTTCCTTACTATCCCTAGGTCCTTATCTTTGTCACCCGACGCAGCTCTACTGCTCCCCTTTGAACCAAATCCCAACGTCTGAAATTATTAAGGGCTCTACAATCCAACACACTATAATTGGCTTGCAGAGTCCAATTTCCTTGCAGCTATAAAACTCAATAATCCCTTCCAGATCCTCATCAGACCTTCCCAGGGCAGTGGCCAGGGTGCAGAGGCAGGTGGCCAGGGTCTGATTTCTGCAGATGGGTCCAGGAGCTGCCAGGAGAGACAGGTCTGTTCTCTCTGCTCGAGCATCTCACTCTGCTGCCTGAGAAGCCTGCGCTCACGGATTTTAGTTTTTAGTTACCCATTTCTATGTGCCTCGAGTGCACTTAAATGCAGCCATTGTCCAAATTGTCTGACCTCACTTATTTCCAGCAGGTTGACCTAGGAGCTAATGACTTAAATCATACCACGTTCACTTAGATGCTGACATTCTGGATAACTCTTAATTCTGCCACTCACTGCTTCAGAAAAAAAAAAAAAAACACTGGGATTTTTACCTAACTGGTTTCTAGAATGTAAAATTACAGAAATTCACAAGGAGAGAAGAGCCGAAATTCTGATAATGATGGCTTATATGATTATATGTTAGTCCAGGAAGGGCTGTGTATGTCAATGAATCATAGTGATAAGAATACAACAATACCCCAGGTGCCTGGGTGGCTCAGGCAGTTAAGTGACTGACTCTCGATTTCTGCTCAGGTCATGATCTCATGGTTCATGAGTTTGAGCCCCGCATCCTGCTCTGTGCTAACAGCACTGAGCCTATGGGCTAATGAACTTTTAATAAAAATTTTCATTTTTAGCATAAATTCTGATCTTTTACAGCCATGCCAGCCAATCATGTCATACTGTAGACCTCTTTGTCATCAATAACTACAATCCTCTCTAATCTCAATCTCAAATGCCCCGTGGTTTTCCCCACATTAAATTCTCACTCTTTCACGGTAGCACCCAAGTCAACTATCCTTTAATGTCATTGTCCCTTTAATTTATTGTTTCTATGAATTTCTCCCTATTGTCTCTCCTCTCCACTTGCTTATACAGCTTAAATTCTACAATCAATTGTTATAAAGAGGCCCTTCCACCCACCCTTCAGTCTCATGCCCTGCAACTTACTTCATTGTACAAACTTGATAAAACCAATGCCTTGGTTATAACAACCCTTGCCTCCTTTCCAACAGCATCCAGGCAGCTGGAGAAAGACACAACCACACTCAATTGTTATCTTTAAAATCATTGCCTCCACCAACTCAAGTGGATCCTTAATGCTGCCCGGGGACATATTTTATTTCCCTACTCTGTTCTTTCTCCTGGTCTCCCAAATAATTGTCCTACACTCTCCTCTTTCTCCTCCAACCACTTTACTAGAACCACTTCATTAAGGTCTCAAATGACCTTTCAGTTGCTAAAACCAAGGATTATGCCTCATCTTATTTGATTTAGCATGTATTTGATTTAACAACTGTGTTTGACGTGCTTCCTTTAATTGGTGTCTGGACTAGCGTCACCTTCACAGCTATTCCTTCTCTGTGTCTTTTACTGGTTCATCTTCATCTCCCTGTCTTCTAAATGTTGGAGTGCCCAGCCTCCGACTGCCATCCCTGGCCCTACCTGTCATCATGGCCTGTTTATGTGATTTCAATAACCTCATAACCCCTCTTCCTGCTTCTGTCCTTGTGTCTCCTTAGGCTAAATTCACACAGTAGTCAGAATGATCAAAAGTAAGTCAGATGATGCCACTTATGTGTTCAAAACTTTCCGGTGTTTTCCCATATCATCCAAAGTAAAGTCCAAAGTCCATGCATGGCCTCTAAGTCCAGCCTTCCTGCTCACCACACTGCATACCCCACACCCACATTGAATCTCTGATCTTATCTACCACTTTTCATGGGTGGAGGCTTTTGCCTGTTTTGTTCATTGCCATGTCCCCAGTGTCTTGACCAGGAAACATAATTGATACTTGCTGAATACATTAATCAATGAATCAGTCCTCAATCTTAGCATACTGCATAAAATGTAGATTTGGGAATCTTTGGGGACAGAGTAATAGGTAGCAAGATAGGCAGTGAGTTTTCTTCCTCTTCCCACCTTTGCTCTCTCACTTACTTTCAAGCACACAGCTAGTCAAGAAATCTGAAGGTTGTATAGACCTGTGGTAGTTTTCTTCCCATTTATTCTGGCCAAGCCTCACTGATGTGTTATTGTGAGCCTGCACTATGTTGTCTTTCTTCCTATAGAAGAGGAGAGAGCAGATCTTGGGAGGTAGAAGTACAAATGCACTGTGGTGTGGCTGCTGGGACACAAAGGTGCCATCAAAACCATGATAATTTATTACCATAATATGGATCCAAGAACTGTATTAGCTTATACTTGGACTCCAGGTAAGAAATGGAAAGGGATGTGTAGGAACCCAACCACACTGCTCCCCTTAAAGAGAAGAAGCTCAGCTAAGGCCAAGTCCACCTTGGAAATCAAGGTCATGTGCCCTAGGTTGGGTTTGCCAAATGTTAATTGCACCACATGGCACCTATGTGTATCCCAACCAGGTAACATCATACTTCTCTGCCAATAAGCTGTGCATTTTATCTAGTAATCCTTCAACTCACACAGTTACCTAGTAAATGAAAACTACATTCCCTCCCAAGATGATCCCCCTCCCTTTTGAAAATCAAACTCACTTTGATTCTTTTGTGCTCACGTGGCAGGCGGAGGTGGGTCAGTTTCCTAGCTTCAAGGAAAAGAGAGATACTAGCCCTTCAATGTCTCTAAAGACATTGTCTGCAAAGAACAGTCTTGGTGCCCATGTGGAAGGATCCACCTGAACCCTTCCACCCGTCTGTACTCTGGTTCTCATTTGTCCATATGTAGAAAAGCAGATAAAAAGATGACTTTCGTCCTCTTTGTCAATGCCTACATTTTGATTGTGAATTACAGAAAAGCAAGGTTTTATTCATAAACCCAAGATTTGTAGGCATTTCAGCAGCAGGGATTTCAAAAAATACGGAGCGAGAATAGTCTGTTGTCCAGTGTTGTCCTTGGCTTGCTCTGCTTCAAATCTACTCCTACTCTTTTTTCCTGCTCGGTCCCTTGCTTCCTGTCTCAGCTGCCATTGGATGGTGGTATCATGACAGATTAATAATAATATTTGCTAATATTTATTAAGCACTGACTATGTGACATGCATGGTGCTTACTACTGCATCATCTAATTTAATCATTACCCATGAGGTGGATGCTATTTTTATACCTACTTTACCTAAGAAAAATGGAGATTTTGAAGAATCAGGTAATGTGTCCAAGATCAGGCACCTAATAAATGAGTAAGTCATAAACACTGTGACCAGAGGTGCCACTATCAAGGCTGTCCCTGTCCTTGCCCCTCCCACTGCTGGTTAACCAAAAAAAAAAAAAAAAAAAAAAAAAAAAAGATAAATAAACAAACAAACAAATAAATAAATAAAATAAAAGAGGAGAGGTGGGTTCCAAGGCAGGAATAGTGGTGCTGGGAAAACAGGTTTGTTTGGAACGATTAAAAAGTCATGGGACAGATTTTGAAATCCCTTACAGGTGTCATTTGTGACAGCAACACTCTACACAGAATGGAATTACATGTCAATCCAAATTGTACCCATGCTGGCAGGCTGCAGGAATGAACCCAAATGGCCAATCCAGAAATACGATTGGGTTCACTTCAGCCTCAAGAAAAGGGGAAGCCAAAATGGTATTCCTGAAAATGGACCCTCCCCTCAAGCTACCAGATACTCCAGCTGATACTGACCCACTCCCCAAGCCCAGAACACTGATGACTTTTTGCTCCCTCTGATTCTCTTCGGAAAGGATGTTGAGCCAACCATCATTCTACCTGCATTATTTCCTGGCTCTCATAACAAACATGTTGCCTAAGGTTTCTACATTGTGACAGGTTATATTGTGTATATGGTAAGGATTGAATAATAAATACCAAGAAAGAAGGAGTAAGTCTCTGTTGCAGAGAGCTGTGAGATACAAGGGAAATTGGGGTGAAGAGTACATATGGAGCCCCTGGAATAAGAAATGAGAAGGAGGAGAAACATGAATGATAGAAGGAAGGACCTCTACCATTTCCTGCCCTTTCCCATGTGAGATCATCATGACTGCAACCAAGGAATCAGATTTTGATGGTGGTGAGCAAAGGCACACTGGAAACTACCTGATGAAACTGTGAGGGAGAGGCCGAATTACCTTTCCAGAGACTTTCTCCTGCACTCAGGTGTGAACCCTTCGGAGCAGGAATTGCTGATTCTTCGATTCCAGCACTGTGAGCTTAGTTGCCTCATCTGTGAAATGGGATGAATAAAATCCCAGAAGACGGTGGTTGAGGGTTCTTACAACTTCATACAACCTCATAAGGTGATAGTGTATGAAAACAGAGTGTAAGTGCACGTGATCAGATAATTTATGAATGATGTATGCCAGTGCCTGGCATATGGTCAGATGCAGTGTGATTATGGGTGGCGATGATGATGAAGATGGTGATGATATAGCTAAAGGAAAGACAGGGAAAGCTCTTTTACATCAAAATCTCTTAAAACACATGGTATGGGGAAGCGAGGAGCACTGGACTGAGAGTCATGAGGCTTCTTCCCCATCAATCCTTTTAATGAACCAAATTTCTTATAGCCAATGACTTACATTCTCTAGGTTTCCATTTTCTAACATGAAAATGAAAAACGTGCATTTAAAATACGCAAGATCGCATTTAGCCCTAAATTTCTCTAATACTTTGTTTATAACAAATGCCCATTTTCCCCCTTAAACCTGGCCCTATTTAACGGCTAATTATTATTTGCGTTCTTGAGTAGCAGATTCATACTAGATTTTCTTTGTGACATGAAGCTATTTATAAATTTCGGATTAAAAGAGAATGTAACAGGAGAATATAACCTCATGCTAATTTCCCAATGAATTGCAAAACACTATTCTGGCTAAAACACTCAAACGACATTCAGCTCTCTACCGAGCACAAGTGTTTGGGCAGCACAGTTGTATACGCCCTACGCATACATTCACCAGTACAGCGGTACTGTTTCTTGGTGTTGTTTCCGCTGGCCTCCGAAAGAGATCACTGTACTCTAGAATCCACATATAAAAAGAATCTGTCACAAATGGTTTCAAAAACTGATGGGTGTAAAGAGAATTGCAACAAAGGGAAAAAAAAGTGGTTGAGCAATAATTTACAGAGGAAAACAATTAACTGTGTACTAATAGAAATGCCAAAGAAGGACCTGTTTCCAAATATCCATATTTCTATCTAACTTACTTCCTCTCCGATAGAGTTTTCATCAGTTACGTAAACAGCTCATCTTTACTTTCCACCATGGGCAAAGGCTGTCTTTTGGGAACTGTGAGGGGGACAAATGGATCAGAAAGACTCTTCTCAAAGAGCCAGCAACTGATTAGGCACCATGGGTTAACACACAGCTAATTAAAAAAGACCCAGTTTGCACAGAGAACATCAAATGAAGCACTGTGCGTGTCCAGAGATCCCTGAGCCTGGGTGGCTCAGTTGGTTGAGCATCCGACCCTTGATTTCAACTGAGGTCGTGATCCCAGGTTTGTGGGGGTTTGTCAGAAGTTCAAAGTATTTTACCTTGACCCTCCACCTACCCACCATTGAAATTCTACCGTTCACACTTCACCAGACTTATTAAGTATCAATTTATCTATTCATTCCTCCAGCAATCCACCTTTTTTTTTTTAAATGCAATCAAGCTAGGTAAACTGGGCCTAGTTCTAGGTGGTTCTACAGTTACTAGTTCTAGTTTAGTTATTCTGTAGCCGTGATTACACTACCCCTGCATATACTGGCATACATATCTTTAGTTCAATATTGCTTTTCTTTTAATTTAATTTTCTTCTGTGGCAGAATTTACACACAATGAAACGCATAAATATTTTTTTTAAGGTTTATTTATTTTTAGAGAGAGAGAGAGAGAGTGTGTGAGCAGGGTAGGGTCAGAAAGAAAGTCACAGAATCTGAAGCAGCCTCCAGGCTCTGAGCTGTCAGCACAGAGCCAGAAGCGGGACTCGAACTCACGAACCGTGAGATGATGACCTGAGCTGAAGTCAGATGCTTAACCAACTGAGTGAGTTTTGAGAAATACATACATGTAAACCTAAATCCCTTTCAAGAAGTAAAATGTCATTATTGCCCTATAAAATTCCATCGTACTCCTTCCCAGTAGATCTTTGCCCCCCCCTTCTACAAAAGCAACCACTTATTCTAATTATTATATTATCGATCATTTATATATTGAATTTTACTCCCAAAAATGTTTTTGCATAATATAGAACTTCATATAAATGGAGTCATACAGCATTTGGGTTTCGTATATGTGTCTGGCTTTTCCAGCTCACAATATGTTGATGACATTATCCACATTGTGTACTTTGTTCCTTGTTCCTTCCTATTGTTGAAAAGAGTAGTCCATTGGGTGAATATACTTGCAGTGTGCTTTTTCACTTTTTTATTGATAGACAAGCAAGCTGTTCCCAGTTTTTAGCTATTGTTCATAAAGCTGCTATAAACTTTTCTGTACAAGGGTTTTGTTGAAATACATTTTCATTTTTTTTTCTGCAAATACCTTAGAATGCAATTGCTGGATTCATGCTGCCATGTAATTTAGTTTTTGCGGGAAGCTCATGAAAGATCAATTGCTTCTATTTACAATGAGGAATCGCAGAAGAGTTAGGTTTCTTTCTCAAGTTTATTCACCTTCTGAGAGTTAAACACTGGGACGCAACTCCAGGCCTCTCTGAGCCTGAAGACCTTGTACTTTCCACGACATCAGCTGTGCAGTAGAGATATTTGTCTTCAGTGCATTTTATTTCCTGTGGACTCTAGCAGAAAGTGTGCTTGAACTTTTCTTACCTCATGGTACTTCATCAAACCTTACCTCTGATTTTCCTTTCTCTGAAGTCTATCTTGATGTTCTGTGACAATGAGGGAACCAGATAAAGCGAACTCATATTACCCATCCAAATAGCATATTCCATAACCTGATTAAAATCTGAAGTTTAGGGGCACCTGAGTGGCTCAGTTGGTAAAGCATCTGACTCCTGATTTTAGCTCAGGTCATGATCTTACAGTTCATGGGATAGAGCCCTGTGTTAAGCTCTGCACTGATAGTGTGGAGCCTGCTTGGGATTCTTTCTGTCTCTCTCTCTCCCTCTCTCTCAAAACAAATAAAAAAACATTTAAAAATTTTGCAGTTTATACTTTTAATGTTACCTGTCTTTGGTTGCATTGTGGAAAATAGGGATAGTAATAGTACTTACCTCTTAGGAATGTTTATTTAAGAAATACTTATTAAATAAATAAATTTATTTAATACTTATTAAATAAATATTATGACAGGTACTAGAGAAAGAATAATGATCAAAATAGGGGGAGGTACTGTTTTTCATGGAGTTTTCAATTTAGACAGGAAGGGACAGTACTGAAAAAAATGCATTAATTAATCCACTGTTACAAACCGGTAAGTGCTCTGGAAGCAAGGAACATAGTCTTATGAAAGGATCCAATTCTTAATTTCGGCTCAAGTCATGATCTCACAGTTCTTGAGTTCGAGAGATCCGACTCTGCACTAACCACATGGAGCCTGCTTGGGATTCTCTCCCCCTCCCTCTCTGCCCCTCCCCCACTGGGTCTCTCTCTCTCTCTCTCTCTCTCTCTCTCTCAAAATAAATATATTTTTAAAAAATTTAAAAAAAAGAAAGGATGAGTTTCTTTAGGGTGAGTTCCCAAAGGAGTGGCCTTCATTTCAATGTCCAAGGGGCACTAGGAACTCAGCTCTATTTCTGGAAGCTCCAGATATCTGTAGAGCTCCAACCCAAGAAAGAAGCCAGGTACAATTATGAAACAGGATCTCCTGTATTTGCTTCCGGAGGATCTGGCTTCTCATTAATCTCCACCCCCTGTTTCTGGGTACCCAGTGCTTGCCCTAATTGCCCAGAATTCTTTATGCCAGGCCTTCTTGAAAGCTCTTCTTTCTCTGGATTTATCCCTTTCCCCTAACTTGAATCTCATTCCCTTGGGATGTGAACTGTCAACATCTGAATAACTACTCACAGTGTCCTCCCTCTATGGCATTCCCAAGCCTTCATTCAGCCTCAAAATAAAATCAATGAGGGCAGTAATTTCAAGCACTGTCTACAGCCAGCTCCACAGATCCCCTGGAGGTACCGGGCATAAGGAGGCATTTCGCACAGTTGCTCAAGAAGGCACTGGGTGCTTCAAGGACAGATGATACCTCTCCCACTGGGCAATCTCATCATGTGGAATAGCTTCAAGATAAATGGATATGTGGCCCAAGTCCTCTTGGAAAAGCAAATTCTTCAGACACGACCAAGTAGGGAGAGGCATTTATGAATCTGCAGCTTTGGGGAAAGACCCAATCTGGATCCCAATGGGAAATCAAGGACAAAGACTAAAATGTATTGGAAAACTGGATTTCTTGTAAAGCACAAAGGGAAAAGCACTGTAAATTGAATGCAAAATTGTCTTGCAAGAGAAAAATTTTTAATCAGTTTTGGAGGGGTGTAAGTTACATGTAGAGAATTCATCCGTTGTAAGTGTACATTTCAGTAAGCTTTGACAAGTACACACAGTCAAGTGATTACACCATAATCAAGATATGGAACAGTTGCATCAACCCCAAAAAGTCACTCGAGCACCTTTGTAGCATGAATTGTCTTTGAATTGTATTTCCAAATTATATTGAAGAAAAAGAGACTTGCTGCTGGGCTAGATGTGCAGTGTCCAGGGTGACTCCAAGTTTTTGTCCTGAGAAATTGAGTGCATAGAGGTGCCCCTCTATAAGGGGTAGATGGAGGAGACAGGAGGCAGAGACGTTTTGTGGAGAAAATCAATAGTTTTGAACATTAAGGAGAACCTGATTTATGCAAGACAAAATTTAATACATGGGTAAGCATTTAAAGTCCGGCCACAATACAAAGTCAAGGAGATTCTTGTTGACATGACAGTGAGGTGCAATTTTACATCTATGACCTTATCAGTCATTGAAAGAGATGACAGTATCCGGTGTCCATTGTATTTGGGAAAACTTGCATAAGCACCAACTGAAGAAGACAACTGAGATAAAAATTATCATTGAAGAAAAGTGTTGCAGAGAGCTGAGATGTCCAGGCCTCTTAAACCCTCTCATTTTCCAATTCTGGGGCTTTTTTTTTTTTTTTAAAGAGAATTATATTATAAAATCAAACCAGATTTAAAAGACAGAAAAAGATTTATTTGTACCGCATGCCCACTGCAACTTTCTTTATGATAACATATGGGTAATAACTTAAAAGTCTAGAAGAGAGAGTGTATATGTTAAGTTAGGTGCATTTCGATAGACTATAATAAAAATAGCTACTGCTGAATATTCACTATGTACTTGCCACTCTTCTAGGGCTTAGTACACATCATCTCATTTTATCTTCATAATTGCTCTATGATGTAGGTATCCCCATTTCACTGAAGAAAAAAGTAAACGACACATTCCTAACTAACTTATGTCATGTAGCCAGTAGATGGTGAAATTAAGACTTGAATACAAGCAAGAGAACTCCGAAGCCTAGGTTCTTAGTCATAAGTAAAATCATCCACTACCGTGCAGATGTTGAGGGTGATCATGATGCATATGGTGTGAAGGTATAGGAAGTAACGGTATTATGTTAAAAAGGAAAGAAAATACAAAAATTGTTTCTATGCTATGGTTATAGCTCCGTGAAATCATGTACACACACATGGGGAAAGACCAGAAGAAAATACAGAAATAAGCTGTTATATGAGACTACTGGAATTTTTGGTTCATTAGGAACAACTAGAATTAGTTTATTCAACAGTTTTGCCAGATAAATTTTCTTTGAGAGGTAAGGGCAAACTCCAGGTGGAAGAAAGTTGGGGAGCGAATGAAATTGAAAAGGAGCATAAGAAAGGAATGGGAAGCATGAGTGAAGACTGATCGACCTCTCAGAGGGTGGTGGTAGGTGTTTATTTGAAGAGAGTCTGGGCAGGGGGTGTGAAACAAGCCAAGGGGAAGAGATTAGAGGCTAAGAGGGAGGAAAAGGAAGAGAGAGACCTAAGGGGAAGGGAAGAGAGGGAAGAGGGGAAGGAAAGGGAGCAGAAGGGAGGCCTAATGGTGAGGAGACAAAGGATCAGGAATACAGAGCCTTGCATATTGAGTTGTTCAAAATATTTATTAAATTGGAAGTTAAAGCTGTTAGTTGGGGAGCTGGATAACCAGGGCATGGGCATACCTTCAGGAGCTCATTTCATTGCTCTGTGTGTGTGTGTGTGTGTGTGTGTGTGTGTAATAAAAATAGCTTTTTTTTTTTTTTATTTTCCTGGGTATACTTATGTACGTGTGTATATACATGAGTGTGTGTGTGCGCGCGCGCACGCAGAAAGCACAGCGAATAAGAAGAAAATAAAATAATCCGTAATCCTTGGGGTGCCTGGGTGGCTCAGTCGATTAAGCATCCGGCTTTGGCTCAGGTCATGATCTCATGGTTTGTGGGTTCGAGCCTCGCGTCGGGCTCTGTGCTGACAGCTAGCTCAGAGTCCGGATCCTGTCTTCGGATTCTGTGCCTCCCTCTCTCTCTGACCCTCCCTTGCTCGCACTGTCTCTGTCTCTCAAAAATAAATAAAAAACATAAAAATTTTTTTTAAAAAATCCATAATCCTACCTAAACAAAACTATGGTTAGAATTTTAGTAGGTAGCCTTCCTGATTATTTCTATTCATACATATGTACATACATACATTCATATTTCTTTCTACAAAGGCATCAACACTTGTAATCTCCTTTTTGTCACTCAACAATATGCCATAAACATTCTCCATGCTAATAAATATCTTCCTCTTGAATCGTTCTACAGTATTCTGTTCTATAAATTGGTATACCTTATTTAACCCATCCCCTATTGATGGCCACCGGGTTATTCTGAATTTTTAATTGTTATAAAAAGAACAACACTGTGTTGAGTATCCTTGTATATAGATCCTTGTTCAAAAGTCCATTTGTTTCCTTAAGAATTGCAAGGTCAAAGAGTTTGCACTTTGTTAAAGGTTGTTTTAACACAAATTACTCAAGTGAATTCCAGAAGGTTTGTAAACAACATCTCTTCCCAACCAACACAGTCGAGAATGCCTGCTTTACCCCCACCTTGCTACGTTGGGGTATCAGCCTTCTCTCAAATTTTTCAGAAAGCCTCTCTCCAGGTGCACACTCAGCACTTCCCCTTTCTCATTACGCATTGCCTCATGAACACTTAGGCAGTATCTAGAAACTTCTAGAAACTATTCCTAGTACTAGGAAATAAAACTTGACCTGACTTTAGAGTTTTTCCAGAAAACAGGAAATTGCAAACCATCAAGGCAACATTTTGTATGTTTGATACCCTGATAACTAGTTCCCTGTGATGGGAAAATAAAGTAGCTAAAGCTATAAAGAGTCTTAACAAATATGCGAAAATAGATATTAAGCAATGTAGGGAGCTGTGGATTTCCCCCCGGATTCAAAAATTATGTCCAAGTTTTTTCTTCTTTACTTTTTTTTTTTAAAAAGTATAAATATAAAGGCATCATCTTGCAATCCTTGAAAATAAGCATGGGAATCACAAGAAAACATTTCATTCATTTGAACTATGATTAAGCAAACACTTAAGTTTTAATATAATTTCAGACAAACTTCAGAATTCTAGCAATGTATCATAGTTCTAACTTGCAATGAAGGATACCAGTAATACTCATTCCGATATTTTAGTAGAAATTTAAAATGTATATTTATAACACTTAGTCACTTCCCTTTCAAAATAAAATCTTTTCAGCCTACATGTAAAGTGGCCAGATGCCTAATTAGGAATCCTGAAAGTCAGCTGTATTGAGTTAATAAGTATCCGTGGCAAGTATAAACCAGATTATTAGATTAACCAAAATATCCCATTACTCAACAATGAAAAAAAATACTTGCAAGCTCATAAAATGAGCTGTCAAAGTGGTTTGGTAAATTTCTAAATAAGATTATTATATTTACATGTTCTTGCTAACCTATACTGTGATTAGAAATCAAACCATGCCTAAATGGATCTCCCTTATTTTTTGCTGTTTCCCCTCATTCCCTGGAAATGTTTTATTTTTGGACTGAAAGAAAGGTTACAGATTTTTGGAGTTTATGTGGGTTTTTTTGTTTGTTTCTTGAAGGATAGAAAAAGATGAGCTATTTTTTGATATATATATATCAAATTATGTGTGTATATATGTATATATACACTTTCCCTATTTAAATTGTTTTAATGTTTATTTATTTTTGAGAGACAGACAGACAGAGTGCCAGCGGGGGGAGGACACAGAGAGGGAGACACAGAATCTGAAGCAGGCTCCAGGCTCTGAGCTGTCAGCACAGAGCCCAAGGTGGGGCTCAAACCCACGAGCTGTGAGATCATGACCTGAGCCAAAGTTGGACGCTTAACTAACTGAGCCACCCAGGTTCCTCTACACACTTTCTATTTTAAAGACTTTATGTTAGTGAATCAAAATGGATGAAATTTTAGTAGTCCCAATTAGTCATTTGGCCACCCTTCTCACAGCTAAAAACAATTTTTTTCTGACAAGGAAGCAATGAAAGTTATAAATATATACTTTTAATTTCTACTCAGAGGATCGATAAAATGTAACTGACATATCTTTGGGAAAAGAAGCACACTCTCATGATATTTAGTAAATGGCTGGCATTCTGGAGTTCAGTCACATTTGAAGCTAAATTAATACATTCATGTTTGCATAAATCTTTATGCTTATTTTCAAGGAGTCGAGAGAGAAGTGCACTAATTATTTAAACTCCTATCGGAAATAAAATTTGCGTAAAGATAATGTTTAGTACTTAGTTCAAATTGTTAGCGTGAAAATGAACATCATGCATGCAAAGGGGAAAAATGCTTACTGGCATTTGGCGAATACTCAGTTAAGTGGTCTGCCTGCCATGACCTGGCCACTAAAATCCTCCCCGCCCCCATCTGTTTCCTCGTTGATCGAATGAGGATAACAATAGTATCTACTCCATAGCATTGCTATGAAGATCAATAAATGCGTAGACAGTATCTAGCATACAGTAAATTCTCACCAAATGTTAGTTGTTACTTTTAACTTAGTACCCAGGATAAAGGCATCTTGCCTAGATTATTACTAATACGATTTCTATATATCTTCTGTTACTACTTAGATGCAACAAATTTTGGATGATAGAGGTGGGATCTTGTCTTTCTTTTGCAGCTCCCTTTTCCAGCTTTGAATTATAAGCATGAAACCCACAGTCTGTAAATGCCACTGTTTCAATACATAAGTGGTTTAGGGAATTAATGTGCAAATTCAAGCGGTGTGAGTTATGGTTAAATTGGTCACTGACAGAAATGAAAAGAAAACACAGAATTCCTTTTCCGTCCATCCAGAGGAGTCAAAAGGGGGGGGGGGGAAGCTAAGTATTTCTTATCACTTACTAATGTTCTGTAATGGAAATGACTCATCAGCCATATTTGTCTTCTCAAAGATGAAGTGCTCTAAAAAGCATGTGTGTGCTACTCATTTCTGCTCTATTCCATGAACAATAGGTGGGATTTTTTTTTTTTTAACAACAACAACAACAAAAACCCAGCAACAACAACAGAAACAGATGTGGGTGGTTGCTTAGCTGCTGGGCTGGTTCTTAAGCCAATTATAAAACAACAATGCCACCTGTTGGATGGAAAAAGCAAGCTTGATACCGTATCTGTTCGCTGGACAAGTGTTTATTTATGTCTCCTCTAGGCATGCGGAATGTTGGGCTGCAGCATACAAGGGAAGAAAAAATGAAAAACAGTCCCCGCTTGCAAGAGTCATCCTCTCTAGACAAACAAATGAAAGATTGTTTCTACTCACGGCAAAACGTAGGAGTCTCTGTTTTAAAACGTGACATATCCCCCCAGCACCACCCAAATCCTCCTAACGATTTTTGTCTATCTTGGCATTCCTCTATTGCTTCTTCTTACCCAGCGTGTTCACTCTCCTTTATTTAAAGGACTGCCGACAAAAATAGTCTCTAACACGTGTTACTTAATTAAGAGGCGACTTTACTTTTAATACATCAGGCACTTGTTTAAGAAGTCAGAAAAGATAGTTCCACCTGTGAGGCTCTCACAGCTTTGCACTTTCCTCCCCGTGTCATTGCTTACACAGTCAGACACCTCTGGAATGTCAAGCAAGAAAAATCAGAGTGTGATACTCTGGTAGTGAGATGACATGTGGATCTCAGTCCGCGACCTGGAAAATCAAAACAACGTCGTTGGGACAGTTTTAGGGTGTCTTCAGAGTTGGAAGCCTAACACTACTGTTCAAGATGGCGCCCTGCCACTCACCAAAGCGACAGTCTAACAATGGAACCACTTGATGCCGTTGTTTGCTAGCGAGCGCTTAATGAAATTAACTTTGGCTGGGCTTCAGGCAGCAGAGAAAATCTGGAATTGCTTGCTCCCATTGCCACATGTATTGAAAACCCAAGAGGGCATGACAGATGAGAAGGGAAGGTTGTATTATCAAAGAACAGAAGGGATCTAAAGGAAAGAGGCATCTCTGTTTTTTTTATCTTTGGGCAAGATATAGTCCCCTGGGACCTCTTTGGATTGATTTTCTGGCTGCAAAGACCAACCTAGCCAGGTAAAGAAAAAGACAGGTGTGCACTAAGAGCAGTAGATGACACTTGTGTGTCTGTACAAAAATAACTACAATATAAGGTAAGGCGCAATGTCATCTGAATAGGAGTATGAGTCATTGGGGAATTTAATAGGTCATAAAAATGTCAATTAAGATAAACAGGGAAGATTTACAGAAGGAAGCTCAAATTGTAAGGGTAAAAGCAAAGAAAATCTGGGATCCAATCAGAAAAAGAACCAGACCATGGGGATCCTTAGGGCCGTTGGATGTTTTTCCATTTATTCTTCCAGGTACATGGTGCACCTGCATTTTCCTGCCTCATGGAAGTTAAGTAGGGCTGTATGACTTACTCCAGTGAGATGTGAGGGAAAACAGTATATGTTATTCCTGGGCTCTAAAAGGCAGTACAGAATTTTCCATGTATCTTTTTTCCTGCCTCAACAACTGTGGATCCAAATGTTGACTTAGTAACCAATCCTATGAGCATCCACCTGGTGATTCACATTAGACCGGTACTTTTGTGGTGTGACATCATCAAGATTTTGAGGTCTGTTTGTTACAGCTTATAACCTGGTCCATCTTGACTAATACACGGGGTTTCCATGGAATACATAAAATAATTAACTGATAAAAGTAAAAGTAAGAAGGAAAATCTTAAGGAAACTAAAATTAGGGTGGAACTCGAGGGAAAGAATTAGCATAAAGAATGTTTCATGTGTAGTATACAACATAAGCAAATATCTAAAGATATGTGTAAACATATAGAGAGATATAGTGCACATATATAGTACACATATACAGATACATGTATTTCTAAATCTTAGCCTTCCTCCCACTGAATAACACATCGTTTCCCTATTTTCCCAACCCTGAAAGGGACAGCAGAAACAGCCCAGGCGTATATTTCAGGGAGCTCCTTCCTCTGCTATATTCTTTTTCATTCCCTAGGCTGGAAATTACAATAGCAGCTGGATTCGCTGCTTCTACCTTCGTCCACCCAGAGTTTATACAGTAGCAGAGCAATTTTATTAAAACATAAATCAGACTGTGTCACTCCTCTGCGCGACCCCCTCCACTAGCTCGCCCTGTACTCAGAAAAGCCAGTCCTTCCGGGAGCTCCTAAGGTCCTGTGTGTTTACTACCTCTGACTTCCGCTTCCTCCCTGTCCTTACCTCCGAGCCTAGCTGTTCCTGGACTATATCAAGCACACTTCCTACCTAAGGGCATTTGTAGTTACTAGTCCTTGTGCCAAAGTGCTCTCCCTTAGATATCTACACACCTCACTCCCTCCTTTCCTTCTAGATTGTGCTCAGGGGGACCATTCTGATTACTTTTCACACTTGAATGACTACCTATCAAAGTTACTAGCTTTATTTTTAATCTGTGGTATCAAAGACCCTCTGGTATACTCTTATGTTTCCTGTGTCTTTGCTAGTAATCTGGTTCCCCTAATGGAACAAATAAGTTCCATGAAGGCAGCTCCTGTGTTTATTT
This sequence comes from Cryptoprocta ferox, assembly GCA_028646485.1. Classification (NCBI taxonomy): domain Eukaryota; kingdom Metazoa; phylum Chordata; class Mammalia; order Carnivora; family Eupleridae; genus Cryptoprocta; species Cryptoprocta ferox. The sequence continues at coordinate 12,717,708 of CM053562.1, forward strand.
TGTTCTCCTTGGAATACTGTCACCCACATAAGTATTTGACCTGTAGCTGTGATTCAATAATGATTATTTTCTTAGTGCTAAACTTCTGTGCTCTGCAGTGTGGCTTCTACTCTACCTTTTCTGTCCCTGAATTTGTCATTCAGTATGCTGTCTGGGGTCAAGCTCAGGGTCAGAGCCCGCCCACATAATAGCCCCAGGAAGAAATTCACAGGGCTCACCGCTGAGGTTCCCAAGTGCAGTCCATGACAAAGTTTGCATTTGCCTTGAAGCAAAGAGACAAACAAGGGCAGATTTTGAGAGTTTTTACATAAGGCTAATTTTTTATAAAGTTTTTAATGTTTATTTATGTTAAAAGAGACAGAGAGAGAGCATGCAAGCCAAGGAGGGGCAGAGAGAGAGGGAGACAGAATCTGAAGCAGGCTCCAGGCTCTGAGCTCTCAGCACAGAGCTGGATGCAGGGCTCGAACTCACAAACTATGATGAGATCATGACCTGAGCTGAAGTTAGACCCTTAACCGATTGAGCCATGCAGGCGCCCCGACACTTGCTCTTTTAATCATTGAGTACTCTGGAGCTCTAGTAAAAACTCAAGACTCTTCTTTCTCATTTTTCTGTCTTTATTCCCCTCTAGGGGAAAAAAAGTACTTTTTTTTTTTCATTTCTTGCCCTGCCCCCAAAGATGAGGACCACTATCATGAGTCAGATTAAGAGAATAGGTACTTTTCACTGGCAACTGGACAAGGCCTAGAGATTGTATTTTCTCCCTTAGAAAGTTAAGTATTTATCTAAATTCTTCTTTGTTGCTTAAAAGAACAACATAAAAGAGCGTAGAATAAAAGTCCCAACACTCTTCCTTCCCCAGAGAAAACCACAGTTAGCAATTTTGTATATATCCTTTTAGATCTTATATATATATATATATATCTGTGTGTGTGTGTGTGTGTGTGTATACATATATATATACACATATATGTATGCAGTGTTTTAGGAATAGCATGTGAAAACCTCATAAATTTGTGAAAGAATACACACACACACACACACACACACACACACACACACACACAATGAGAGAACATATACCACTATGCTAACAGAGGTTCTGAGCGGTAGAAGAGTGATGTGTAACTTTTATACTAATAAAAATGGTGCTAAAAATATGACTTCACCAGAGAGCAAGCTAAGGTTACATGAAATGTTTAGTGAACTCAAACAGTTTAAGAAAGTCAGTTCTAGGGGTGCCTGGGTGGCTCAGTTGGTTAAGCGTCTGACTTGATTTCGGCTCAGGTCATGATCTCACAGTTCGTGAGATCGAGCCCCACATTGGGCTCTACTCTGACAGCGAGGAGCTTGCTTGGGATTCTCTCTCCCTCTCCCTCTCTCTCTGCCCCTCCCCTGCTTGTGCGCATGCTCTCTGTCTCTCTCTCTTTCAAAATAAACATTTTTTAAAAAAGTAGTTCTAATAAGATAAAGTGTCTGTGTTAGAAGCAAATCGAATGGTTAGCACAGGACAGGAGGGTGAATAGAAAGAAGACTGTGCTGTGTGTAGAACATTCCTGGGTGTTATATTGTCTGATCACCCCTTTGCTGTCGTGGATGTTGTTTTGTACATTTCTCAAGTATCGTGTGTGTGTGTGTGCGCGCACATGTATGCATCTTGCAAATATCCAACTAAACTCTAAACTTCACCGTAGTCTAGAACCTTGTCTTCATTGATTCATTATCGCCCTAAACAGAGGGCCTACATAGTACCCAGCACTAGGTAAATACTGAAAGTCTTCCAGGTCAACCTCTGCCTTTGTTTACTGTTTGAGCTAAAGATGGCTCAAGCTGTTAAGAAATTCCTTCCCCATCTCTGGTACTATATTGCTTCATGAGCTTCTTTCAGTTATGTTTCTTGTTGTCTTGGAATCTGGCCTGTAAACAGAGAATGCTAAGTGCACACCAGATCACAATCAGCATGGACTGGTCATCACAGCTGACGTGGAGAATGGAATGTGCTCCCTTTGTAGAGATCATGGCCCTGAAGAGAAGGTTCAAATTGTCATGAGCCAAACAATTGATTATAGCACCTTCCTGCCACCCAGAATGTCCTGACTTCTATATGGGAAGCATCTGGGCCACCATCATGGGGTGTAAATCATGAATCACCATCAGTAAACTCAGAACATCACTGAATTCCAAGATCAAAAGAAACCTTAAAGGTATCCTAATCCAACATCCATCTTCTTTATAGTTAAGTTATGGATGACTCTTAGTAATTTATGTAATACATTTATTGTTGGGAAGTTTTCTCTTCACCCATATGAGGATTTGAAATCTCCCTTCCTGAAACTTCTACCCATTGTTTGCTCATGAAGTACTATTTGAAAATTGACCTCTTTATATGTCAGATTCTGTGTTATGTGGTAAGGCTAATAAGATGGTAAAGGCACATCTGCTTTCAACAACCTTGCGGTTGGGTTGGAAGTTAATTATATAAGTATATAATAAACAGTCTTTATTTGTGTGAAATCATTCTTAGTTTTGTTTAAAAACAGGGTGGAGGAGCACCTAACCCAATACGGGCTGGCAGGGTAAAGGAATGGAAGTCTCCCGATATATGTGATAGGTCACTTCTCTCTCTAGCTTGTTAGCCGTGGAACTATTTAATCAGCTATGGATCAGCCCAATTATGTCATCTAGACAAAACTGCCACATCTTTTCTGCGACCATAATAATCTTTGCTGGGACAGTGACTGCAACCCCTTCATTCTTTTCCCCATTCCTCTCCCACCCCTATGTAGAAACAATGGCATTTGAGGAATTGACCCCAATTCTAGCCATCATATCATATTCCTTGCCAGGATCCCTAATCTAAGCCTATCAGTGCATAGCATTCTATTGATGACAATTACTGGTGGGTTTTTTCTAATTTATTTTTTAGAGAAAGAGAATGTGTAAGTGGGGGAGAGAGACAAAGAAAGAGAGAGAGAATCCCAGCAGCCTCCACCCATGCTTAGCATGGAGCCCCATGTGTGACTCGATCCCACAATCCTGGGATCACGACCTAAGCCAAAATCAAGAGTTGGCCACTCCACTCTCTGAACTACCCAGGCGCCCCGATGACAATTACTATTTAAGGAACAGGAACATTATGAAGGGAAAATTATGTTCTGGGCTTGGGAGTGGCATACTTTCTCTCATTTTTTCTTTCCAGAAATGAATGAGGTAACATGTAGCCTGTTTTCTACTACTGAGCAATTTACATCCATGATGAATCCAACACTGTTATCAGAAAAG